>VBSM01003176.1:34061195-34155767 GCA_008086735.1 Cheirogaleus medius
ACCGTAATATTTGTACCCCCATAATATGCTGAAATTAAAAATAAATAAATAAAAGAATCACTTCAAAAAAAAAAGAAGATTGTCCTCCATAATATGGGTGGTCCTTATCCAACTAGTTGAAGCTTGACTAGAACAAAGAGATGACCTTTTTCCCAGTCTGCTAGAGAATTCTCTGGAGGGACTCTCTAGCAGATTGCCTTCATCTGCAACATCAGCTCTTCCTGACTGATGGTATTCAAACAGGAGCATTGGTTCTGCTTGGGTCTCCAACCTGACAGCCCACTGGCCCACCCTGCAGACTGGACTTGCCAGCCTCCATAATCATATGAGCCAATTCCATATAGATTTTTTTCTTATTATTTCTGTTTCTCTGGAGAACTCTAATATACTCTCCCTCTTTCTCACTTTCTGGATTTTGAAGCATGAGTATAGATCTCAAAAATATAAGAATGGTTGTAGAACATTCACTACAGCAGTGGTGTCCTGATGATTCTGTCAGGGACCCGATTTCTGCTACCTAAGTCCCTCCAGAGATGCTCTCATTCTCATCCTTTTCTGAAACTGGTTCTCTGTCTTCCTAACAATTATTTGATCCACTGGGCCAGGCATGGTGGCTCACACCTATAATCCTAGCACTCTGGGAGGCCAACGTAGGAGGATTGCTTGAAGTCAGGAGTTCGAGACCAGCCTGAGCAAGATCAAGACACTGTCTGTACTAAAAATAGAAAAGATTAGCTGGGCATGGTGGTGCTTGCCTGTAGTCCCAGCTACTCAGGAGGCTGAGGCAGAAGGATCCTTGAGCCCAGGAATTTGAGGGTGCAGTGAGTTAGGCTGATGCCATGGCACTCTAGCCCAGGTGACAGAGTGAGACTCTGTCTCAAAAAAAAAAAAAATAAATAAAAAAAAAAAATAAAACTTTTTTGATCCACCCTGTATCTTCTTTTAGTCCACAAACATTTATTGAGTGTTATGGTCTGAATGTTGTATCTCCCCAAAATTCATATGTTAGGACTTAATCCCCAATGTAATAGTATTAAGAGGTAGGGCCTTTAGGAATCCTTATGAATGGGATTAGTGCCCTTATAAAGAGGCATCAGGGAGCCTGTTTGCCCTTTCTGCTGTGTGAAAACATATAGAAGGCACCATCTAACCAAACACCAAATCTGCTAGCAACTTGATTTCGGACTTCCCTGCCTCCAAAACTGTGAGAAATACATTTCTGCTGTTTCTAAATTACCCAGTCTAAGAAATTTTGTTATAGCAGCCTGGAAGGACTGAGACACTGAGTGCCTACTACATTCAAGGTCCTGTTCTCTTGATGAAACAGCAGAGAACAAGCTAGCCCCTTCTCTCATGAAACTTATTTTCTAAAAAGTCCTTTTCTGCTTAAGTAGGTTAACTCTTATTAAGAGTTTATTTCTGTTGCTTGCCACCAAAAAATCCTGACTGACACTGACATTCTCCCTGCAGACACTTCTAGCTCTGCTCCTTCTCTGGGTCATCTTAGGTAAGCCAGATGTCAATCTCCAGAAGAAGTCAGAAGAAAAGATCCCCGGCTCTGAGCAATTCTTGAGAGCCACTTCTCTATGATCGCCCCAAGAAAAAACCTGAGAACCTGCCAGTGGACTTGTGTAATGTTCTCGATTTGGGGTAATGAATGGCTCCACGGAAGCATCTATATCAGAGGGGCTTCTCAACAGGACGCCCTCCATCTAAACCATCTTTTCTCCTCGCCTGCTTAGAACCTGAGAAGATCCCTTACAATAAGCATTTCATTGTTCGTGCCTCATTACGACTTGTTTCAAGCTTAATCTTCTTCACCAGAAGCCTTTTTAATGTTCTCCCCCAAGGCCCAATGGATTTATTCTGGGATTAGACAGGAGACAAGATGAAAGAAGCTGATCAAAACGGCCAGACATGGCTTTCTCATCAGGTAGCAGCAGACAGTTATTTAACACAACTGAAACTCTATCTTGCAAGCAAGCGAGCATGCTGTTTGGTTCACTGTGGGAGTTTCAGTGGCTGCGGCTGGGAATTGTCACAGTTTAGTTTAGCACTCCTGGCAAACTTTGGAGCCAGCTTGCATAATGCAGTGTCTAAAGAACATGATTCCAGTTGAACAGAGCATGTTTGCAGTTAAAAATAGAACTCCGTCGCATAACAACTCATATATAAACCATGAGGCTGCGGGAAGAACAAAATTAAATAATAGTCACTGAGGGTTCTTGAACACCTGTCCCAGTCACTCAGAGCAGGAGCTATCTGGGAATTGCCAGCACACTGAAGTCAGTCCTGCCCTGAAATCAAATGGCAAAAATAGACGACCAAACTGACCCAGTTAAATCAGGAAACATGACCGCACCTCTAAGCAGGCCATCATTCAAGTGGCCTCTCCACCCAGGCCTCCTCGGGGATTTAGCTCTGAGTTCTGAAGGAATTAACTGCTGCAGCTCCTGTGGCAGACATGCTGGATTTACAGCGTGACTGAAAGCGGAGGCTGAGTCAGGGCTGAATCCACCCTCAGCGTTTTCACTGCGTGTGCACAGGCCGTGGTCTGGACAGAACGCACGTGATGTGGGCCCTGGCTCCTTCTAAATGAATGCAGGACTGTCATGACCCACTGTTCAGACTTGCAAAGAGTAAGCATTAGAAAAGAAATATTTGGGTTTCCAGACCGGCAAACACTTAAAAACAGTAGTGTAGGTTTAATTGGAAGGGTCGCCCAATGAAGGAGTAGAAATTTCACGCCTGGGTACATATGAAGCTGAGCCATCAGAACAATTCATCCTACAACGTGCTACCAGGAACAAAGAGGGTGAGAGACCAAAAAGAAAAGGAAGCCACCTCCTTCCCAACCCTGCCACTCCCCAGCCATCTGACCTAGGCAAATTGTTCCTCCTCTCGGGGTTTCGCTTCCCCTTTTTAAAATCGGTCACGAATGCCCGTTCCCTTCCAAACTCACCAAAATCGTGGAAAGACTAACTGGACACTTGTGTCAGTTATTCGTTTCTGATTCGGAACTCTAGAGCAGTAATACCCTCTGTGCCTCACAGTCACCAGGGGAGGTTTTAAAAACTGCAGAACGTGGGCTGCACTCCCAGAGATTCTTGGGTGGGTCCCAGGAACAGGTGGATTCGATAGTCCCGCAGGTCATTCTAATGTGCATCCAGAGCTAAGAGCCAAGAGCCATGACCTGGAGAACCACCCCCCATCTGCTTCCCCAGGGACTGATGGAAGATGAAAGGGATGTGGATTCTCCCACCTTCTCCAAAGCTTCAAGAGGCTTTCCTTTCAAGGGGTTGGACAAGTTGTCTCATTCCCAGACCTTCTCTCACCAACTTCTTCCCTCACCTTCTGCCAGCTTCAATCAGCAAAAGAATGAGCTAAATATCTCTCAAAGGTGACTGGGGACGGTTTACTGATTTAAATTGAAGCAAAACCCTAAGTAGCGCTTGAGTGTATTATGGCCTTTCTGTCGGAGAAGTTTTATCTTTTAGGATTTACTTAGTGCAGAAGCAATGGTAGCCAACTGAAGGGTCCTACCACTCTCAGTCATGCTGCTGTGTTCAGAACAGGCTGCTGCCTCTATGGCATGTTTTAAAGAGCTCCATGGACCCAGCTGGTGACCCTCAGCCTGCTACGTGCCTTAGGTCACTATTAGTAAGGAGTGCCTTGGTGGGAAGCACTGCCATCCTGCTATAAAATGCAGATGATTCAGCGCAGAGGATCCATGTTAACTCCCTGACGCCTCAGTGTGTGTTGATCAGTCAGTTTTTCCTGGTCCCCCACTAGGCTCCATGTCCCAACATGACCAACACATTTGTAACTGCAGGGGAGGAAAAATAGCTTTTCCTCACCCATCTTAGGTTCATGGCTGAGGCTCCTCTAACAAAAGGCAGATTAACAAGAGACAAGCATATAAATGTATTTAATATAAGTTTTACGGGACGTGGGAGCCTTTGCAAGGAAATGAAGACCTGAAGAAACAGTTAAATCTGTGTTTTATAGCAGGTTTGATGGGGAGTGGACAGTCATGGAGAGATATGATAGGGCAAAGAGTATGATCTAGTGGTAATAAACTGGGGGAACTTAGCAAGGCCCTGTTTGCTCAGACTCTTCTCTGTGTCCTGTGTCTGCAGAGATAAGAATGCTCCTTTCTTCCGGTTACAGGAAGCATCCCATGATCTGCTTCAGGGGAAGGTCAGAGAATCCTTCCTGGGTTTTACGACCTGCCACAGGAAAGAAGGGTGGAGGAAGGTCAGAGAGACTTTCCTGCTTCTGTGCTTTTCTCAAATTCCTTCAGCTTAAACTATTCAATAGGCCAAGGTGCCGTATTTTGGGGTAGCACATCCTGAGCCCCGTCATTGCTGTTCGTTTTGGTCTGTCGGTCCGCATCTGCAGGTCGGCTGTGCTTCCCGCTTGTGTACACCCTGGAGGACCCCTTGTTCATCCTTTGTGTCCTCCCACAGTCGTAGTTCAGTTCTTTGCCCTTGAAAGCACTCTGTGTGCTTCTGCTGTCTTGAATCAAACATTTGGAAGGAACCAGAAACCTTGGAGGAGACACCAAAAGCACAGCAAGGTGGCGGAGTTGAGTGTTTGAGAGCCCAGGAACAAAACAGGTCTGAACTTGAATCCTGTCTCCGTCACTTACTAGCTATGTACGTTTGGGCAACATGCCTAACCTTTCTAAGCCTCAGTTTGCTCAACTGTAAAATAAGGTTAGTGATAAAGTCTGTATCGTAAGGGTGTGAGGATTAAACAAGATGTACCTCGCATCATGCAAGTACCTGCCAAACATTGGCCACTATTACCATCGTTATTAAGAAGAAGAGAGAAGCTTGGGGAACAACTGGCATCTCCTCAGAATTAACGTGAATTGTGGAGCAACAGGACTAGGGGCCAAAAGACCTGAACTGAGAGCCATCCCCTCTCTTAAAAATTTAGGCAATTCACATCATTTCCTTAAGCTTCCTTTCCACTGGTGTAAAATTGCATGATAATAATACAATGCTTACTTCACAGCTTTACTGGGAGGACGAAATGCAATAATGCATGCAAAGATGCTCTGCAAACCACAAAGGACCACGTAAGTGATTACTGCTCACACCCAGTTCTCAACATTTTCTGAGACTGGTCCTGGTAAGTTGAAAAAGAATAAATAGATTCTCTAAGAATAGACATGGAAGAAAATGATGCTTGATTCTCATGACTTTAATCCAGCAGCTCAGTAAAGTCCAGGCCAAAGGATGATCTCCATAGGGAATGAGGAAAAGGGATGGCTGTCACGGGGCTGACTGTGTTCCTAAATGACCCTTTCTTTTGATTCAGCAACTGCCTACTGTTTACCTACCATACAATCTCACATTGCCTCAGGAGACATCCTAACATTAGTTAAAGTTATTGACTTTCATAAAAGATGACCTTCATAAAAGATGGACTAATATCACAGGGCAAAAAAAAAAAGTGCAAGAAATATGGTATGTGTTTCTTCCCTAGAGGTGTCTTTATTCTTGGCTCTCGGTTTTTATAATGGTTAACTTTTTTTAATATGGCATTTTGGGTGACACTTTTCTGGTATTTTATTGTTTATGGGTTCTCCATCCTCTGCTGACTTCACTAACTTACCATCTGTTTTCCATTGCTACCCTAAATAAGCATTTCTAATTTGAAAACCAAAGACAAGGAACAGCTACACCTGCAAGGAGGAGGGGAGACTCAGAGTCAAAACATGACTTCCCACCTGTAAGCAGGCCCAGGACAGCTTCTACCAAAGTGGAAGTTCTCTCTGTGTCCTAAGCTACGAGTTCTCCTCCCCACTCAACCCCCAGCTGCCCTCAGAGCCGCCGCTAACACCAGCTGCCTGCCGTTCACATTAAGACATAGATGACTTAGGGCAGCTTAAAATGCAGTCCTCCAGTACACTGATCTTTTAGCAAAAATCAAAATTTAGCCACAAGAAATTTCTAGCATTAATAGTAGAATTCCAGGCTTCGCTCAAGAGGTATTACGGGGAACAGGTAGAAAATGTTTACGGTAATACTTCTCATAGTGGTGCAAAATCTTTAAATGACTTTCTACTCCCTTAATCTCTGCCCACTAGAAAGAAATTGGAACCAACTGTAACTGCACATGTCATCGGAAGTGAGCCAGGATGGGGAGGTCAAAGAGAATTTGTGAAAGTGTGAGGAGTGCCACTCCTCCAGAATTTTCTACATGCTTGTGGAGGTTAGAGGATTAACTCAAAGGGAAGCGAGGCAACCTAGAGATTAGGAATGTTCTCTGCCCTTGAAATGGCTCTGAGGAGGAGTGTCTTGGAGTCCGGGCATGTGTAAACCATGTGTTAGTGATAAGGAACACCCGTTTTGAGAGCTTCTCCTTCCCCTTAACTTCATTTACCCCAAATTAGAAAACAAATTAAGAACAAGAAAGGAAAATTTTAAGTTACTCATCTAAATCCACAAATCTATAAACTCCACTTGCATGATAGTACATTTCACCAACAAAATAGCAGTGTGAATTTATTTTAGTCCCTGGGAAGCATTCAGACACAGGAACCCGTGGCAGTGCCATGAAAGACATGGGTACTTAAATGTACATGACAGGCAAATTGGGAAATGGAGTTTCCTAAGTGACCAAAAAAGAAAAATAATCCTGAACTAAAGTGAAGTCTATCAGCTAGGCTGACCTAGTCACCCTCTGTGGGGCTCTAGACACATAAAGAAATGACCAGATGAACAGGTAGCCAGGGTAGCATGTCATAAGGAGGCAAGCACATTCCTGAAATAAATTGGAAATCTGCCATCAGTGGCATTGGGTCTCCATACCCAACTTCTGACATACTAGGGAAAGGTGCCTTTGTCCTGCTGGGGTGAGCTTTGCCCTCAACCAAAGTAAATATTAAACAATTTTTTTGAGATAGAGTCTATCTCTGTCGCTCAGGCTAAAGTAGAGTGGCATGATCATAACTCACTGCAAACTCAAACTCTTGGGCTCAAGTGATCCTCTGGCCTCAGCCTCCAGGGTAGCTGGGACTACAGGCATACGCCACCACGCCTGGCTAATTTTTAAAATTTTTTTGTAGAGACAGGGTCTTGCTATGTTGCCCAGGCTGGTCTTGAACTCCTGGGCTCAAGCAATCCTCCTGCCTGGGCTGCCCAAAGTGCTGGGATTACAGGCGTGAACCACAGCACCCAGCCTAGACAAATATTTGAAGAATATTATTTCAAGGAGGTGGCAAGTTATTTGCCTGCTTGGAACACCTATCTTCATTTGAAATGCCTCTTTAGACCCAGTAGGTTTTCAAACCAAGGGCACGGAGGAAAAGGCACAGCCCCAGGACTACCAACCTTGGGAAGAGGGTAAAAAGTGTCTTTCTCTCCTTTGTCCTATAACACAGGGGCCCTGTGCCCTTGGGCTGCCCGGGGTCAGGAGAAGGGTGGGTGGGACACAGAGGAGAGAAGGGGAATGAAGCTGTCTGTCCACCCCCACCCCCAGTACTGTCTCGATTATGCTCCATGGCAGGGGGTGGGATGAAGGGGAGTAACATCTTCTGAGCCCTTATTAGGTGCCAAAGACTCTGCTGGTTGCATTATGTACGTTATCTCTTTTTAATCCTCACAACCACCTTTGGAGGTAGTTATCACTATTACCATATTCTACGTGAGGCTCAAGAGAAGTTAAGGAATTAATCCAAGTTCACACAGGGATTCAAACCTGAGTCTGACTCCCAAGCTCCTGCTCACATGGGACTCATCTCATCCCTTGTTGCCATTCTGGCCTGGCCCTGGGCCGCTAGCTCAGGTGCCTCCACAACACCAACTCACTCTACCTGGGGCCAGGCAGAGTCTTGCCTGGTAACTAGGCCAATAAGCCCCATGCCCTGAGCCTCTCTCCCACCCCTTCCGGACTCGGCCAAAACACGAGTGTGAGATCTGGTTTCTCAGCTGCCACTGAAAGAGGCCAGAGAAGCAACCCAGAGATAGTGCCCTGAGAAAGTTGCCTCCCACTGGAGAGACCCAGCCTGAACATTTCCTCTCCCTTCCCCCACCCTACCACTGCTCCAAGGTGGTCCTGTCCTACCTGAAGACTCCCATGTGGCTGGACAGACACACCTGCTGACCTACCAGCTCCACCTCTTCAGAGCTCTCCGTGAAGCGAGGCTGAAGCATCCCCTGGCCCTGCTCCCCATCCTGCCCCACCTCACCTCACTTCCCTCACCTTCACTGCTCCGAGAATGCACTTTCCAAATAAAGCATCGGCCTCCGATGGTTTCCCAGGGAACCCAGGCTTCCTATTACAGTTATGCTTGTGCTTAGATTTTTATTTCACTCTTCTTAATACTATGATAAGTATCTGTAAGCCTAGCACCCAAAACAAAAGCTAGAACCTTGGCATAACCTTGATCTAATCATATAGTCCCCACATCCCATGCTCCACCCCTCCCCACACAAGGTAACCATCATTCAGAATCCCTTTGCTTTCTTAAATATATAGTTTTATTGTGCCCAAATGTATTTCTATAAAGTATATTTTATATTTGCTGATTTTAACTCTATAAAAATACAGTCATGCATCATTTAATGAGGAGAATACATTCTAAAAAATGTTGTGTTAGGCAATTTCATCACTGTGCAAATATCATGGAGTACACTTACACAAACCTAGGCGTAATAGCCTGCCACAAACCTAGGCTGTATGGTATACATAGCCTATTTATTGCTCCTAGGGTACAAACATACTCCTATACAGCATGTTACTGTACTAATACTGTAGGCAATTGTAACACAATGGTAAGTATTGGTGCATCTAAACATATCTAAACATAGAAAAGATACAGTAACAATATGGTATAAAGACAAAAAATTGTACACTTGTATAGGGCACTTCCCATGAATAGAGCTAGAAGGACTGGAATTTTCTCTGGGTGAGTCAGTGAGTGAGTGGTGAGTGAATGTGAAGGCCTAGAACATTACTGTCTACTACTACAGACTTTATAAACACTGTACACTTAGGCTACACCAAATTTATAAAAAATATTTTTCCTCCTTCAGTAATAAGTTAACCTTAGCTTACTCTAACATTTTTGCTTTATAAACTTTTTTTAAAACCTTTTAACTCCTTTGTAATAACACTTAGCTTAAAACACAAACATTGTGCAGCTGCACAAAAATATTTTGTCTCTTATATCCTTATTCTATAAGCTTTTTTCTATTTTTAAATTTTTATTTTTATTTTTTTACTTTTAAACTCTTTGTTAAAGTCTAAGACACCACACACACATTAGAATAGGCTTCCACAGGGTCAGGATCATCAATATCACTGTCTTCCACCTCCACATCTTGTCCCACTTGTGCCACTGAAGGTCTTCAGTGGCAATAACATGCATGGAGCTGTCATCTTCTGTGATAACAATGTCTTCTTTTGGAATACCTCCTGAAGGGCCTATAGGAGGCTCTTTTTTTTTAAGAGGTGTCACTCTTTTCAGAAATATGTCCATAGTGGTTTTCTTGGCTTGTTTCATTTTTTTATAATAGGTTTGCTTATAAGCAGATACTGCACCGTGAACATTCCCCTCCATTAATGAAAACCTTTTGGTGTTGGGGATCCATATTTTAAAACTTTTTAAGGAGCTTTCTGAAGTCTGCAAAAGCTTCTGATAATAAACTCATCACCATGAATTTTCTTGGGGGTTCTCTTTCTTCTCCTGCAGTTTTCTCTTCTCTTGCCTCTTCCTCAGCTATGTGTTCCTGTTCCAGTTCCAACAACTCCTCATCAGCCCACTCCTCAGGACAACATCACTAGGCTATAGAAATTTTTCAGCTCCATTAAAATCTTATGGGACCACTGTCATACACGTGGTCCATCATTCACTGAAACGTCACAATGTGGCACATGACTATATATAATATTGTATAAATTTGGGGCATTTATTTTTTTCACTTAATATTTTATTGTTTGATTGCTAGGACTTATCCACATTGTTGTGAATTAGTGTAGTCCATTTGTTTTTACTTCCATAGAAGAATAATTTAGTTGTGTGAATATATCACAATATATCCATCCACTCTCCTGTTGAACATGCCAGTCATTTCCAGATTTTTGCATTATAAACAGTGCAGTCATGAACATTCTTGTACATGTCTCCTGTTTTACATCTGTAAGTGTCTCTGTCTTAGTCTCTTTTGTGCTGCTATAACTCAATACCACAGATTGGGTAATTCATAATGAAGAGAAATTTATTTAATACACAGTTCTGGAGGCTGGAAAGTCCAAGATCGAGGGGCTGCATCTGGTAAAGGCCTTCCTGCTACATCATAGCACAGCAGAAGGCATTGCATGGCAAGAGAGAGAGAGAGAGAGAAGGGGGCCAAATGCATCCCTTTATTAGAAACCAAGTCCCTCAATAACTAACCCACACCCACAATAACAGCATTAATCTATTTATGAGGGCAGAGCCATCATGCCCTAATTACCTCTTAAAGGTCCAACCTCTCAACACTGTTGCATCGGAGATTAAGTTTCTAACATATGAACTCTGAGGTCTGCAAAAGCTTTCTGGACACATTTAAACCATAGCAGTTTCCCATGGGTCTATCCCTAGTGAAATTGTTAGGTCATATGCAAATGAATATGCATCTTTAGGAGATAATGCCAAACTGTTTTCCAAATTGATTACACAAATCTATGTCCTCTATATCACACTAAGAGTATTCTCTAAAATCCAATTTTTATAGTTCCCCTTGTTCTGATAACTACCAAAAATGAGAATGGTTGGTTGACAGCTAATTATGTTATGTCTCCTCTGGGTATTTGCATTTTTTAAGAGGATGCTTGGAGAAGCAGTACTTTAATCCACACCGATGAATTTCTCAGGCTGAGTATTTCAGGGCCTCTATCACTGTATGCCCTATCAGATTCACCCACTCACTGAAATGCTCACCAAGTTCTGGGACTTACTGAAGATGCAATAGTGGGAGATACAGCCCCTGCCTTCAAACATCTTAAAGTCTGATGCTTGAGAAAGACAACAAAACCATTATGTTGAACTTGGACACCATCTCAGGCTTCCTATTTTTTCCTCACTCTTTTTCCCAGGTGAATCAGGTAACTGAGACTGACTTAAGGCAGCAGAGGGCACAGGAAGGCTTCAGTGAGAGTGGGCAGGTATGCAACAATCTTGAAGTTATTCAAAGTCAAATAACTGCAAGTAAGTCCCAGCCTGGTTACTTGCTATCATCACTCCCTACCACTGTAAATTTCCTGGGAGAGTTTGGCCCTCCTGACAAGGACAACTAGTTCTATGGTGAGTCACAGCCCCCTTACTGTCCGGTTCTAATAGGCTTTATCCACACAGGGATCTCTTAGAATGGATAAAGAGTCTGTTTGGATTCTTTCTTCCCTCATTCCCTATCCTTTCTAGCATCGCTTGCCTCTGCTTGGCTTCATCTTTAAGTTACTCCCTCTATGTAGCAGCAAGATGGATCCTGACTGCTCCAGATCTCTAGAGATTTTAGAACCTGTGATACTAGAAAAAGGGTGTTTTTCTAGAGAGCTGGTAAAATACCTGGAGAGACTTCCAACTGGTCCAACTTAAATCACATACGATTTCATGAACCAATCACTGTAACTAGGGTAATAAAATACTCTGATTGGCTGAGCCTAGATTACATACCTATCCCTGGGCCAAACCACATGACCAGTTATACTTTGGGATGTGGGGGGTGGGAGCACGTTCCCCCAAAGGGATGCTGGGCAGACATAAAAATGTGTGTCACCAAAAGTCCCAAGAAGATAGTAGTTTGATTATTCTAGTTAATTCTCCTCTTACTGCCTCTTTCACTGGTAAGGACATGAGAACAACGCATAAGTATATTATTTCTCAGTGTTCTAGTAACAATAGTGCAATTATCCTTGTAATATAAACATAAGTTATCTACCTGACTTCTTGCTTCTAATGGCTTTAGTAATCACATGCTTTGCTAAAAGAGTGTTTAGGACTATGCAGCCTATCATAGTACATATTTAACAGTGTAATATAGTCCTTCTTTAACACTGGGCCAACAAGTCGTCAGGGGCTTGTTTTGCATAGGTTCCCTACACTATACTCTTAAATTTAAGAGTAGTTCTGCTCACCACTCTCCCTCTTCTCTTCACCTGAGTTACTGATCTTGGACTGGTGTGAGTTCTGTCTCCTACGTGGAATGTTTTCAATCAGTTTCCTTGTTAGCCTTTTTCCAGGGCTCTGGGCATATTCGTCATTCCTCTCTCTCCTTCTTGTCACCAGCTGCTCCATGACTAATCACATTGCTCTTTGTTCTTCTCCTTAGGGCAGTCTATTAGAATTCTCAACCCTGGAATTTCTGGATATGTAACAGGAAGGTGAGTATTGTGTTTCGGGTGAGAACAGCAAGTAGAAAGTTAATCTTAAAATCAAACTACATAGGCAGCAGTCAATCCCACCTGCTTAATTACTAGAATTGGCTCTGAGGAGCCCTCAGTGTCTAGAACACTGAGTCTACAGAATTTCAAAGAGTACTGAGAGTGTCCTAGCATTATCCCTAGAAACTTGCTTACATAGGACCTGATTCAACAGTATTTAATTATGTAGATTACAAATATTACAGCCCTTGCCCATTTTTCTTTGTCTATAGATTTTGCAGGGTATTCAAATTGTAAAGCAGGAAACAAAAAATATAAAAGGTATGTCTTGTGTTCTTCATTGTACTTACCACGATTTGAAAATATATTTTCATTTTGTTTATTTATTTCTTTGGCCTATCTTTCCCTTTAGAATATAAACTCTTTGAGGACAAGAATGTCTTGTTCCACTTTGTATGTCAGCTCTTAGTAAAGTATCTGGTACATATATGGGTGGATCAATAAATACCAGAAGGAAGGTATGAAATGTTCAGGCCTCTCTTTCTTCTCAAATGATTGGCAAACCTTGAAATTACAAATTCTAAAAGAGTTCAGTCTTCCCTAAGCTAAATTAAATCCAAGTTTGCCTTAGTTTTCTTTTCTTTTTCCTTTTCTTCAATACTGAATGGCTTCTCCACCATACTTCCCAGACATTCAGCATCTCTTTTGCAACTTCTTGGCAGCCTGGAACTTTTCCCTTTAGTTAAGCCTGGCCTCCTGGGATGGTGCCCCACATTCCAAAATTATCTCTTTCTTGCACTCCTATTAAAACTCCCATTTTTTTCACCACCAGGAGAAAAATACTCAGATAATTTCCCGTTAAAGTTATGTAGTACTAGATCACTTAATGCAATAATTCTTGAGTGTTTGTATTTTAAAACATGAAGCTGTTAGCCTAAGACAGGGAATGTATTATAATGGCATTTCAGAGCCAGCGTGACGGCGCAGTGGGATATATGGATAGGCTTAGGTGGGTGGCGAGCTGGTCAGGGCTTTCCTCATTTTGTCAGGCCTAATCGTAATCATAAAAGTAGAGTCACCTGCCTTGACTACAAAATCAGAGTCAATAAATTCCTAAGCTTCTCACTATAATGAAAAAAAACAACAAAGAGAAATATTAATATGAAGACAGAGGGGTTTAAATACAAACAAACAAACAAAATAAAAATCTTGCTTTCCCTCAAGGAAAAGACAACTAAAGAAATGGCTTCAGAAAGCAAAGACCAATTTATTTAACTTGTAAAACAATTACAAATCATTGTTGCTTTAAAGAAATTGGGCCAGGCATGGATGCTCACACCTGTAATCCTAGCACTTTGGGAGGCCAAAGGGGAAGGCAGGAGGATTGCTTGAGGCCAGAGGCTTCGAGGCCAGCCCGGGCAACATAGTGATACTCCATCTCTACAAAAAATAGAAAAACTAGTTAGGTGTGGTAGCATGCACCTGTAGTCCCAGCTACTCAGGAGGCTGAGGCAGGAGGATTGCTGGAGCCCAGGAGTTCAAGGCTGCAGTGAGCTATGATGACGTCACTGCACTGCAGCCTGGGCAAAAGAGTGAGACCCTGTCTCTAAAAAAAGAAAAGAAAAAAGAAAAGAAAAAGAAAGAAAAAAGAAATTGGGATGGGTGGAAAGTATAAAAAATACAAACCTATGAAACATAAAGAATGATCACAAGCAGGTTCTCCAAAAGATTCCTTTAAATGGCCAACTCCTAAAGTGTATTTAAAGTACAATTCCATTTATAAAAGTTACACTTATATTTAACTTTCTTGAAACCCAGCTACTGTGTAAAGTAGTTTCCTATGCTTCCTAGAGAAATAATATACAAACTTCCATTGCCATCATTTCATTGGCATCAGAATTTTCCTGGCCAGCTTCCACTCAGGCATTTCTTTATTTCCCCTCTTTGTATCATGTTAGAAGATTGATTTTTGTTGTTGATAAGATTATAGACTTCCTGGGCATGTGACTAGCCAACACCGAAAATGATTACCATAGGTAATCTATACTCTCTTAAGAAATGCTATGATGTCACTCAGAAGATCATAGTGGTTCTGACACGAATTTTACAGGGCCAGAACTAGGAGGGAAGGGCAACTGTGCATTTCTTTGGGTTTCCCATCTTAGATACAGGAAGTTCAGTTCCTGGGGCAATTCTATCCAGTATGCTTAACACAAAGCACTTTGTTCACCCATTTTACTGTCTCAGAAGATCTGTCAACTTTGTTCTCTCCCTGGCAGGAAGTCAGTTCTCTGTGCCATTGCAAATAAGATAAACAATCCATTCATACAGAACCAGTGGACATTTTGTTTTGCTTTCCACCTGATTTTAAGAGACAGCCCTGGGTATAATACAATGTTAAACTTGGAAACTCTGTATAAATCTCAGCTTTCCAGGGAGACGATAAAACATGGTAGTCCTTTGAATAATCACTTATGATAGATGCTGCTCAAAATTGGATCCTAAAATCTCCATATCAACCCTGCTTACATAGCTTAGGCAGCCTGCTGAACCCTCACCCTTGGACATGATTCTGGGACCGCCTGAGACATGTTCACCTTTGTCTTCATTCCCAAGTTCTGATTTGGAAGTAGAAAGTATTCTATCAATTAATTAACATATGCAAAACTAGTGCCATACAAACAAACTCATTACACAGACGAGGTAAACCAAAGGAAATTAAATGGTAATGCTCCTGGAAAATTTGTAGATTTGACAAATCTAGGGCAGGAGCCAGCAGTTTCTGTGTCTACATCTCATGCTTTTGTTGCAAGCAGTATTAATGCCAACCTGGCTGTCTGTTCTTGTTCATTGTCACCATACCTGGGATCTGAGATCTCATGACCAAGAGGTTTAGCAAATATCAGCTATCTTGAACCTACCAGCTAAAAATCTTTCCAGTTCATCTTCTACACTACTGTCATACTGATCTTCCTAAACTTAAATTTGATCTTGTTACTCTCCTTTGCCTGAAAGCAACTCGCTGGCAGAGAATAAAGTCCAAACTCAGCCTGGCATATAAGGCCCTGCCTCTATACTGCTCCCTTTACCCAAAGCATCAGACATATCAAAGTATTTGGTCCCACTAAAGAACTCCCTTCTCCTCTGTCACTATGCCCGACCCTCTGCAGCACCTCTGCTGAAAAGCCCCTACCCCATCTACCTGGGGAAACCCCTACACATCTCTCCAGCTTCAGTGTTATGTCACTTCCTCTATGAAGCCTTTCCTGATATGCTTTCTTCTCTGAGCTCCAGTTTCCACATCAACAAAATGTGGATCATAATTCCTAAACTCTCCTTTTAACTCAAGGATCACACAAAAAAATGACTAGGGAAGTTCTC
This sequence comes from Cheirogaleus medius, assembly GCA_008086735.1. Classification (NCBI taxonomy): domain Eukaryota; kingdom Metazoa; phylum Chordata; class Mammalia; order Primates; family Cheirogaleidae; genus Cheirogaleus; species Cheirogaleus medius. The sequence goes on from VBSM01003176.1 coordinate 34,076,955, forward strand.
TGAAAAATGCAAAACACTACGTAAAGGCCAAGTTATGTGATTACATAATAGTGATTACACAATAAGCCTTTTTTCTTTAGAAACCTAATTACAGTACTTGTGATGATTATTATAAAATTAACCTCTACAAATTACAACATATTCCCAGTTTATTCATTGCTTAAATGTGAGCTAAGCTTGAGACGGTGATGAGAACTGTGCCAACTTCACACACAAATAGATTAAAATTGGACCAACACAGAAAGGATTAACATGACCTTTGCTCTACATGATTTTCAGTAATAAAAAATTGCATTTGCTTTGCTCTCTAGAAGTCTATTCTCATTTCATATTTCTTTCTTTTTATCAATGGAACAGTCTTCCTTGTGACCCTCATTCTCTCTAGCCAATACAGCTGATTTCCTTAAATGACTTCTGCTCTAGCACTAGGTCGTTGTTGCTTCTTGACCACCCAATCGGTAGACTGATGCACCTACTGTTTCTGGAACACAGTGACAATGACATGTAGCATTTACTGAGTTCTTACTCTGTACCAGGCACTCTTCTAAATGATCTCTGATGATTATAAAATTTAAACCTCACTACAACTCTCATCACCTCTCTGCAAAATGGGGATGAGAAAACAGAAACTTAGGAAGGTCAAACCCTTTGCTAAAAGAAGCAGGGTTCAAACCCAGGAATCTGACAGCACAGCTGGGCTGTTAACCACTGAATTATACCACTGCTCTAAGGGACTGCAGAAGCCTAAGGGACTCTCCAGAAGCTTATACTTAGCGTGGGTGGTGGGGCCCAGGGCTAAGAGAGCAGACACCAGACTTTAGAGCTTTAAACACCCATCTGAATTCATTATATGTGGCAGGTGATCACAGATACAAGCTGGGACACCAAAACCAGGGAACCTAAGTGGGGCAGTGCTGATACCGAGGCAGCAGCCACAAAGTTGGAGGCCTCTGGGGTCAAGGCAATTTGCTACATACTGAATCTATCTTATGCACTTTGTTCAGTTTTCAACAGAATGGAAAATGATTTTGTCTTACTTGTTTTCCTCTACTCCTGAACACTCTTTCAAAAAGGACCTCATTAGATTAAATGTGGTTTCCTGGGTTGGAACCTGGGGCAATAAAAGGACATTAATGGACAAGTGATGAAGTTTGAAAAATTCTATAGTTTAGTCAATAGTGACATATCAATATTAATTTGTTTTGACAAATATAGATGGTTATAGAAGATGTTAACATTAGGAGAAACTGGGTGAAGTAGTATATACAGGACTCTGTACTTTGCAACTTTTCTGTAAATCAAAAGTATTAAAAAATTGAAAATTTAAAAAGATCTCTATTTATAATAATTATTCTGAGATTAACTTACTAGGCCTATTGAATCAATCTATTGTATACTTTACATAAACTTAGAGTTATTTTTAAATTTTTCCAAAATGATTGTTGAATTCATTAGTGAAAACAAGAAAACCTATTTGTATTTATAAGAAAAACTCAGGTTTTGAACTTGTTGGTATTAAACACTGTCTTTTCAGAAAAAGGAAAAAAATATTGGTTGGGAATGAGTTACAAAGTCTTATCTTGCCAATAAAATGACTGAAATTTTGTATTCCCATTGAGAAAAACAAAAGACTATTATAGTTAGCCAATTATACGATTGGTGTAAATAAATCTTCCTTTCTGGCCTTCTGAGCATCCCTAAATCCCAAGTATTACAGTCTGGCACATATTTTATAAACAGCAAAGAAAAAAATGAAACAATCACAAATTATGTAGGTAACTTGGCTATAATTATATTACCACAGATAGAGTCCAATACTGCTACCACCGATAGAACAATTTTGCATTACAAGTATTATTTTCCATAACAGCCCTAGTAGAGTAGACCTGGAACATGTTGTGCCCAGAGCTTCTGGCACTTTTCTCAGACTCGAGGGACAAATCAGAAAATGACCAATGTGGTAGTCAATGTGATATGTTCCTCTGAACATTCTTCCCAGATTTTGAAGTGTGCCTTTGATGAGATGCTACTGTTTAAACACTCTTGTTTTGGGAAGATTAAAAAAAAAATCACAACTATCAAATTAGATCTCACTGGCTCTGCCTGCCACCTTCCCAAGAAGGTGGGCCCCTGGGCTGGGCTGATTGGCAGAAGCAGTGCTGGGCTGTGACTGAAGGTGACAGCAGTGACTCACTTGTGTTTTGTTCTGCAGAGTCAGATCCTGTGAACGAGTTCAGACAAGTGATCAGATGTGGTTCTGCTCACCCTCAGTGGTCTCTGTCTTTAAAAACTAGTGGCATAGGGCCAAGGAAGGGACCTTCCTAAAGTTTAAGGAGTGTACTCTAGTACTGAAGGTCTCCTGGGGAGAAGCAACAACCAATCATGCCTGCCACTGGTGGGCTTGAACAAGGAGGAAAGAGTTGACAAGAGGCTGAACAGAAACAGCAGAAAGATAAGCTCAGAAGCTGAGAAACCACCCAGCCAATTCCCATTTCTGAGATTTGAATAAATGAAAAAAAAAGAAGAAGAAATGCCAAAACTGGTTTACTAACTTATGACATGTTTTAGATCTGTAAAGTTAATAAAGTTGCAAGGTGAACATCTTTCCACTCTGTCAGTATATATCTTATTTTGAAACATTAAGAGTCTAATTTGAATTTCTGTGAATGTGAAGCTCAAGCTAAACGGTCCTACTATTCACTATTCCACCTTGGATCTCCAATACCCCCACCCAAAAGGCCTCAAAAGAATGGGAATAAAAGCTTTAAAAAACTGGTTAAAGAGAACAAAAAGAAAAGTACTGAGAGGAAGGTATAGAAACCAGGGAGAAAGAGATTGAGAGCGCTGGAAAACCTGGAATATAGCTCATAGTGGTCTCAGGTGCACTGTGTAGCAATGCCAGGTCACTTTCCATGGACCTAACCCTGACGGGCTTCCATGATTCCTTCTTCCTTAGTAAGAGGAATCTGCAACCATCCATTAGGCACCCTCTGAGGACTGAGGAATGGATGCCAGGATAGAAAGAAGATTGTCTCTGTCTGCAAGGAAGTTAAAATATATTCTTTGCACTCTCTGGGCAGCAATGGAGGTAAATAGGTTTCCAAAGAGAAATGGTCAGCTTTCTACATAGACGTTCAACCATAGCAAGTAACCTAATTCATATTTGTACCTGGAAATTTTAGTTCGTGTATACACAGTAATACCTGGAGGCTGGTATGGTGATCTTCTCGTGTTAATGTCCTTTCTTCCTTATTTACTAGGTGTTACACGTTGTTAATCATCTTACAAACATGAACAGGACATCACTCCGGCTCTCCACGAACTTTCCAGGTATTGAGGAAGAAAGCAGAGATCACTGCCTTGGGGTGCTCAGATAACTAGCTGCCAGGAGGAAGCTCATCTAAATTGTCACCTAAGTCTTGAAGGAGGTGTCAGCCTTCTAAAGAAAGACGCCAAGTGTACCCCAAGTAGAGGACTTGACAGTGTAGGAGCGTGTAGGTCACGAAGGGCCTGTCCGCGGCCTTCTTCTATTAAGTATAACCTTTCTTTTCATCTTTCAACCATGGCTCTGATAACTTTGAAAAACCTAATTTCCGTAGGAAAGTTTGGAGAATCACGCTTCTGAGGTACCCTACAGCATGGTCGTCGAAAGCCCGTCGTTCCGCAATAACTTTCCACCATTTTAATAAAAGGCCCCTAACACAAGCCTTGAAACGAGGCTTTAGCTGTGTCAGTACATTAGAAATTCATGTAAAAGTTGAGATCTGTAAAGAAGATGGGGCAAGGGGAGGCCGGCACCGGGAGCTGCGAGCAACGAGTGCCAGCGTGAGAAGTGGTAGCCAGGGCTTTGCGCGGGAGCCGGCCCCGGCTGCGCAGGCGCGGGCCCGGAAGCGCGGCGCCTGCCTGAGGTGCGCGCGCGTGCGCGGGAGGAGACGGGGCGCCTAGGGCCCGCCTTCAGGGAAGGGGGCGCGGCACACGCAGCATGGCGTCCAATATCTACTTGGTTAGCCAGCGGATCAGCCGGCTCGGCCAGGTGCGGCCCGGGAAGGAGCCTCCCCGTCCCAGCCACGGCCCGCCCCTCGCCTCCTCGGCTGTCCTTCTCCGTCTCCGCCCCGGCGCCACGGCCAGCGACTCAACCGCCGCCCCGCCCCGCCCCGCGGCCGGCAGGGCCCGCCCCCGAGCCAGACCGCCCGCCCCGCCTGCTCTGCCTGCCCTTCCTCGCCTCCCGGCCGCGCGGGTCTCGTTGGTCCCCACCTCCTCCTCCCCGCCGTCCTGACTCTCTCTTTCTCCTTCCCTCAGAGGATGTCCGCCTTCCAGCTCAACCTCAACCCGCTCAAGGAGCCGCTCGGCTTCATCAAGGTCCTCGAGTGGGTGAGTGCAGCCCGCGCGGCGAGGCCCTCGGCGGGGAGGCGGGGGCCCGCGCGGGCGCGGCGGCCGCGTGAGGCCGCGGCCGCCGCGGGACGGGAGTGGGCGGCCGGGCAGGGTAGGGAGGCCGCGGCTGGGCCGCGCGGGGCGGAGACGCCGCGGCCGGCGTCGAATCACGAGCCCCTCAGCCGCCTCGCTGCGGGCGGAGCCGCCCTCCCACACCAGAGCTCACCTCTGTGTGACCCGGGTAGGGGGAGTTCAGGTTTCCCTTTGGCTCCACTGCCTTCCGCAAAGGAAGGGAAAACTTTCTGCTGCGGCCTGACCGAAACCCGACGCCTTAAGTCGCTCCCTGAGAGGGTCAGCGGGTGCGTTCCTGCCTTGTGCCGACTCAAGGCCCGGCTGCCTCGGAAGCCGACTTTGTCTTGTGGAAGTGATTTGACAAGCTTTCCCTTCTTGATTTGCTTTAAGATCGGGTGCGAAATAAAAATAGTTGAAAATAAACTGTGAGCCAGAGAAGCGGAGTAAAGGACTTTTAACACAACGCACTGAGTCAGTTCGGTTCCATTAACACGCCAGGAATGGACATTGAGTTTGTTTTGGGTATTTACAAGGAACATATTGTTTGGAAAGTCAGCTTTTAGTCCTTTCCTGGGAACACTCACAATCATTAACATCAGAGGAGACTTATTAATAAGACCTTGGCAATAATCAGTCACTTGGAGGAGTTAGCAATAAACCAGGCACTGCAGACTTCCCTCAAACTTAGTGGCCCGGTACATATTTCAGTGCTCATTTTCAGGTTCGTATTAATAGACAGCTGGCATCTGTTCTCTGTGCAGGCAAGTTGTGTTTATAGCCAGCAACATTTACATCCATTACTCTTCCACCCTTTATTTCAGTGATAAGGTGATGAAGAAGAACGAGAACTTCCAGTTTCCTATTTTAAATAACCTACCGAGGATGTTTTTAAAAGCAACACAAAAACTAAGATTCTCTGATGGGGACTTAATAGGATTTCCTACCTACACCATTCCCGGAGAGTTTTGCTTGGTGTTTTCTGAAAACTGCAGTAGTGCTGATTTCATACAGATGTCTACTTTAAAGACACATAAATGTATATACTTAGAGTTTTTTTTAAATGTAGGTCCAGATTTAAATATAAAGGAAGTTGTTTGGCATATAAAAATTAAAAATTGCAGGAGGAAATTCACATTGCTAGTCAAATATGAAAGTTAAGAAAGAGTCTTCCACCCAGTAGATTGAGTCTCATTGAGGATTGCAATTAAATTTATAATTAATAACTTAGATTTTCACTTAATTAAGCAGTTATTTATATTTGTACTTACATTATTTGTCATGTTTTTTAAAAACTTAAATTTTTTCCTTAATATTTTAAAGCACCAGTGATAATAAGTTTATTAGTTTCTGATGTATTTTGAAAAATATCTTGTTTTAAGCTTAAGGAAATACTACACTTAGTTTGAACAGCTTGTTAATCCACAGGAGAGCCTTTTATGAACAGACTACACATTGTTAATGGTGTGCTGAATATTTATTCAACAAATATTTGAGTATCTATTATATACCAGCACTGTGCTAAACACTAGCATACAAACATGAATAAAACATGGTCTTTTCCTCATGATCTATTAAGGATGAAGGGCATGAAAATAAATATGAAAGTGCCATATAATAAATACTGTAATAAAGTATATGCGAAGTATAGTAGATGAAAGGTGGGAGAGAACAGTTGCTTGGAGGAGCTAGGGAGGACTTCAGAGAGGAAAGAACAGCTGAAGGATGAGTGCTTGTTCACTTGGGGAGTGGGTGAGGAGTGGCCTCCCAAGCATGGGACTCTTAAGTTCAGTGGTGTGAAAAGTTGAAGCAGCATAGCCCTTTATAAGAACTTAAAGTAATAGGGGGTTGGCTGGAATATGTACAGGAAGGATATGGTTTGAGATGATTCCGAAAGGTTTCAAAGAGCTTGCCTTCTCAGGTTAATCTTTGGGAATCTGGGCCCTTTCCTTAGGAAATGCTTATGTGCAGAGCACAGAATATTGGGGCATTTTTTGGATAACAAGCCCAGAATCCCTACTTTAGGGTATAGAAAGTTACTCAAGGGTTTTAAACAAATGAAGAATATAATTAGATTTGCCTTTTAGAAATTATCATTTTGTCAGCAGTTTAGAGGGTGGATGGAAAAGGTCAGACTTGGAAGAAGGGAGATCTGTTGCTTGAGAAATTATGAGGGCCTAAAATTAGTTGCATTAGGGATAGAGAGGTTTAGAAATTATTAATAGAATATATTTGGAAGGTGAAGAAGAGGGAGGACTCTAAGATGACTGCTGTTTTTCTGACTTGGGTTGGTAGTGGCATCATTATCCAAGGTACGTCTTTAAGAGGAAGAGGAGCAGATTTTTTTATGGAGGGTCAATAGGGGATGCATTGAGTTCGTGGTCTCTTTTAGCTCTTATATAAGTGGTGGTATCCTATAAGCAATTGTATATGTGGATCAAGAGTTTAAAATACAAGCTTGGGCTGCAGATTTAACAGATAACTGCTGCCAAGGAGAGAAGGAATGGTTAGGAAGATGGAGAGAAATAACATCTTGACATCATTATTAGAATTTCATCATCATTCTATTATTAGAATTTCAAGAAAAGAGTGCTCAAAAATGTTAGGTGCAATAGAAAGGTTAAGTAAAATAAGTAAAATGTGTCCCTTGGTTTTGGTAATCAGAGACTATTGGCTTTAGCAGGAACAGTTTTGGTAAAATCAGAAGCCAGATTGTGGTAAGCTGAATGGATGTGTGGTTAAGAAAGTGAAAGCAGTGAGAGTGAACCTACTATTTGTGAAGATGGGAGAGTTTTGGTGGTGTTAACAAAAAAAAAAAAAAGAGAGCCAGACACTAGTTCAGCTTACAACTCATTTGCTTAAATGCTTTATCTGGAAACAACCATTGTATTTGCTATGCAGCAAAAGTTTTTATTTATACTTCCCATTTCATCATACAGAGCATTAAGACTCAAGGGTCAGGGTTTAATAAAAATAATTGTTACTGCTTCATCAAAAACATTCTTAAGTGAAATTGACTTTTTTTAAACTGCAAGTATGTGGCAATGAAATACAGTTTGGTACTATTGCTGATTGTTACCAAAGCCCAGCAGTTTTCCCCACCAATGTGTTTGCTCAATCAGAGCAAATGTTAATGCAGTATAAAAGGCGAGTAATTTCTTAGTATTGTTATAAAACTATTTTTGACCTTTGTGGACTCCTGAAAGAATCTTGGGGTCCCAGGGGTCCACAGATCACCCATTGAGAATTGTTGTTTTAATAAAAAGTAAATATCATTGGGGACCAGAAGCAGAACAGAAAATATGGGTGGGAGAAGAACCATTCTCAGATCTGGGAATTAAATCTGGAAAAAGCTCAACCTCCTATCTGATTTATGACTTACATAGAGCTGAGTACTTAAAAGTGTAGAAAGAAAGAAAGAGATAATAGTCACCTAACTAAGACCTGGACTGGACCAATCGACCTAGAGGCTTAAGGTCTGGATTTGTGATAACTTGAATATTCTCTCATGTTGGTGGTTTGGAGGTCCCATCATAAGGTGTGGTGTTGGACTAGGGGACTCAGAATGCCAAGCAGAAATCACCATAAAACCATTAGACTTGGATAGAAAGGGGGGAAAAACAGTCAAGCTGAGCCTACATCAAATATCCTAAAACACATAAAGAAAACTATTTTTTATAATACTTAGAAGCTCAAATTATATCAGTGGCAACAAATACTGTCAGTTTTCCAGGAAATGGCAATGTCTTACTTTAAGACAGCCAGCCTGATCAACAATCAGGACATTGATTCACTCCAAAAGACAGGAAAAGAGAAGAATCTGAAAATGATTTTTAAATAAATATATTTCAGTTCCTCAGATTTTTAGTTCTATACTTAGCTTAACAATTGTTTAAGAATAAAGGTGACATAAAAATGTTTTCAACATATGATGAGTAAGAATTAGTAAAAAACTCCTAGCTGTTTATTTTTGCTGTAACTCTAGAGTTTACATCTCATAATCCAAATTCTTAAGGGTTGCGGAACTGTACTAGCAGGCTATTTAGAACTTTCTATGACTGTGCTTTAGAAGCAGAGGGAGATAGAGTAAAACTGAAGCACTTCGTAGCTGACTTCATTGCTTATTGTATGTACAGTTGGAATAAACTGAAATAGCATCAACAATAAAAACATTTTTAAAAATGAATAACTTTAGTAAACGTTTCAGACTTTGGCTCATAAAAATCAATACCTTGGCTCTAGGCATCTAATCTTATGATTGTAAAGGCAAACATGCTGTTAACAGTTCATTTTAAGTACTGAATAATCAATCATTTGATTTAGTAAAACCAGTGTACATTTGGTTCTGCACATAAACACTCATACATAATATATTTTATATCTATTTTTGAATATTTCAGTTACCATTTTCATAAATCTTGGACAGAAAGAAATTTAAGTAGATGACTTCCGATTAGTGATGAAATCAAATAGCAGTGAGGATCCTACAACTAGAAACATGTAAATGACACCCATAAATTAGATGAATACCAGTGTTCCCCAGTAGAATCCTCAGAATAAGCATTGTCTAGGAATAGGAGTTAGGAAAGTGACTCAGACTTTAGGATAGATATAACTCACTGAAAATACCAGTGGTTTCCAAATTATTTTTTATCATGTACTCTATCACTGTAAAATTTTATGTGCAGAGCCCCATTATGCATCTATAACTTAGATGCATATTTTACTATGTTAGTATCCTAAGGCATATTATGCACTCTGTAAATTTCATTCATATTTTTAAATCATTATTGCAGATACTATTCTGATAATTTCTAATTTTTTGCCACCTTCTAGTGATTTAATAAGTAGAGTCTGTTAGGCTGATGAATGTAGCTCATGTAGGATATTATTGCATCCATTTTCTCTTTTGTACATGAGTGTGTGTATTATCAATCTGTAGTTTCTTTGAAGATATTTTTAAGCCACTGGTCCATTTTGTAAAGGTTAAGTGGTTAAAACTAGATAATTTATTCCATAAACCCACTTAGCCAGGCATACTCAAATTGTAATGCATGAACACTAAAAGTGAAAGAATAGGTGAGGTTATCATTGTCCTTCCACGTATGAGACTCCCCTTACCTTTAGGATATCCAGCATGCTGTCCTGACATGTGAACGTCTGACATCTGGGCCCAGCATGGGTTTCAGTGGTATATTAATTGCAGTAAAGTTTTAATTCCTTATTTAAGTCTAAAAGTAGATATTAATATAAATAGAAGTTTAAATACTTAATCTTATACACTAGTTAATTGAATATTCCAGTCTACTTTGGAAACTAGTGTTCTAGAAAGCCAGGCTGTAATGCTAACTGTGAGGTTACAGATCTCTGAATAAGTGAAGGATCTGCCATGGTGGTCATCTAGTGTGTATCTGGGGGGGCAGAGATAAAAGTGGGACTGTTTTCTCTGGTAATTTGGGGCTGCTGTGATGAATATGGAACATTTTCAACCTAAAAAGAAGCTTGCTGTTCTTACTAATTACTCTACAGATAGAATTCCATGTCTGCATTTCAGTCATTCTTCATGGAGTAGGGAGGGATGGGAAGGTGAATTTCAGAAGTAGCAAGTAAATATAAATCAGCATACCAGTCCTCCCTCATTTCAGGCTAGGATTACAAACAGAAGTGCTCATAGGAACCAGCCCTGTAAATTAAATGAGTGAAGCAAACTATTTAGAAGAAAAACAGTAGTATAAATTACTGATTACTGGCAACTAACATGTGTCCTGAGGGCAATAGAGGGGGAACAATCTGGAAAGCACATGCCCTGTCTTAAATGGCATCTGTCACTCAGTTCTATCTGATTGTTGCTTTATGATAATGTGGGTATAATATTGCCATTCTCCAGTTTTCTCACACCTGCTCAGGAAACGCAGGAAATCCAAATTTGTTTGTGTATCATCCTGATACTAAAAATTCAACAACAAATTCACATTTTTTATAGTACCAGAAAGACCCCACAAATACATCTTAAGGCCAGGTTTCACCAATGGGCTGCCATTATATAACTTCCATTATAGATCAGAATAACAGTAGAATATAGGGAAATGTGAGATAGTTGGATAGTTTACCCTCTGATTATTTTATACTTTAATATAAAATGTGTACTTTATACCTTTTTTCTATAAGACCAGAATTGATAACATGACATTATTTTATCCTTAAAGACAGCTTTAAAATAATGGTTATATAAGATTCAAAATATGGTTTTATTTTAAGTTATTAGAAATTAATTTTTCTTTAATTAAGCAGTTATTTAGTGAGCATTTGCTGTGTGCTAGGCCTTCTGCTAGGTAGGCACTGAAAATCCTGAACATGATCAGGTGCAATGATATGACAGTCTGACAAGGGAGCAGTAGAGGTGATAGTCTTAAAGGCAACAAGCTATAGTGTGGTGTGCTGTTTATTTGCTAATTTTTGTATTAGGAAACTGGTTTTTTTCATTTGATTTTTATGAAGCAAGATGCACAAGAAAAACACATGTAGTAGAGTTAATATGTAATAGAATTAATGTCTGTGGTAGCTCAGGAGAAGAAGGAGTTCTACCACAAGGAATTTGGTTGGGCCTTAAAATATGAGCTAAATTAGAAAATGAGGGCATTCCCAGCAGAAGAATGTATACATCTAAGACATAAATACATGCTGTGTTTCAGAACAGTAAGTAGTAAGATGTAAGTGAATCATAGAGTACCTGGCAGGGAATATAATACACATAAATCTAGAAAGATAAAGTTGAAGATAGATCAGCCATGCCTTTTATGCCAAATTAAGAAGTTTGGGCTTTTTGTTATTTCTTTCTTCTGTTTCTTTTCTTTTCTTTCTTTCTTTCTTTCCTTTTTTTTTTTAAATTTAGGTCTGGAAAACCATTGAGGAAGTCCGTTTAAACAGGAGGGATGTGATCAGATTTTTATTTCAGATCAATGTGACATCACTCTAAAGTAACTCTGTCCAATATAAAATACAGTGGGAACCAAAAGTGCAAGCCACATAGTAATTTTAAGTATTCTATTAACCACAGTAAAAAGTAAAAGGAAACAGGTCAAATTAATTTTGACAATATATTTTACTTAATCCAATATATCCACATAGATTGTTTTAACAAGTAATCAACATAAAAATTATAAATGAGATATTTTACATTTTTCCATACTAAATCTTCATAATCCAATGTATATTTTATACTTAGAGTACATCTCGTGGCCAGGCATGGTGGCTCACACCTTTAATCCTAGCACTCTGGGAGGCTGAGGCGGGAGGATCTCTTGAGATCAGGAGTTCAAGACCAGCCTGAGCAAGAGCGAGACCCCATCTGTACTAAAAAGAGAAAGAATTAGCCTGGCGCGGTGGCTCATGCCTGTAGTCCCAGCTACTTGAGAGGCTGAGGCAGGAGGATTGCTTGAGCAGAGGAGTTTGAGGTTGCTGTGAGCTAGACTGACGCCATGGCACTCTAGCTCAGGTGACAGAGCAAGACTCTGTCTCAAAAAAAAAAAAGTAGAGTATATCTCAAGTTAGACTGGCAACGTGTAAAATGTTCAAGAGCCACAAATAGCTGTTGTCTACTTTACTGGACACTGCAGGTTTAGAGCCCACACTATAGAAAATGAGCAGTGATTGGAATGAAATTGGAAATGAGAGAAAGAACCTACTGAGTTGCTCCCAGTGAAAAATAGTGAGGGCCTAATAAAAATCATGGCAGAAGAGATATACACAAGTAAACAGATTTTAAAAAAATGGTTTCATACTTTAATCTTATGTAACATGTTTTTTACTTAGCATTAGGTTTACTGTTGATCTATGTTGATGTGGGTAGCTGTAGTTCCTATATTTTTTTGCTATATAATTTGCCATCGTAAGGATATACTATGTTATTTTATCCATTTTCATATTGCTTTTCACCTTCCCATTTTTTGATATTATAACCAATGTCGTTATGAACATTCTTTTACATGCCTCTTAGTACATTTGAGCAAGAATTTCTCTTAGATCTGTATACCACTAGATCCTTTATGACAGTATGTTTATTACAAATATTTTCATCTAGTTTGTAGCTTGTTTTACATTCAAAAGCTGACTTTTGATTTTAAAAATTATTTTTCTGTAGTTGAATTTAACAGTCTCTTATGGTTGGTTCTTTAATTCTTCCATGTGGTCACAGATTTTATTTTTTATTATCTTTAAATTTTTTAAAGCCTGCCTTTTTACATTTAAGTCTGCAACTCATCTGGATCATTTATTGAACAGTCCTTCCTGGTATTAGTTATCTGTTGCTGCATAACAAATTGCCCAAAGCTCGGTATTATTAGCTTCAAACAACAGAGATTGATTATCTCACAGTTTCTATGAGTCAGGAATCTGGGAGCAGCTTAGCTGTGTGGTTTGGGCTTAGGGTCTCCTGTAAAGTTACAATCAAGCTGTTGGCTGGGGCTTCAGTCGTCTCAAGGTCTCCAGCTCATTCACATGACTGTTGGCAAGCCTCAGAGGATCTACTTCCAAGCTCAGTGGTTACTGGAAGTCCTTGGTTCCATACCACATGAGTCTCTAGAAGTTGCCTGAATAGCCTCCCAACATGGCAGCTGGTGTCCCCTTGAGAATGAGGAAGTTAAGAGAGTAAAAAAGGAAGACGGAAGTTATAGGCTTTTCATAACTCATTTTCAGAAAAGACATCCCATTTCTTCTACAGTAATATTAATATATTCTCTTCTCTAGAAGCAAGTCACTGTGTGTAGTCCACACTCAAGGGAAGGGAAATTAAGCACAACCTCTTGATGGGAGTTGTATCAGAGTCTGTGGGCAGATCTTTAAAACCACCACACTCCTTTCCTCAGTGATGTCCAAGTCAGCTCTTTTAGGTGTAATTTATATATACTAGTCTATTCCTGGCCTATTTATTCTGCTCCATTGGTTCAATTTGTGTATCTCGTTTCTTTTTTCTTACCCTAAATGTGGGTATAGGCCCAAAACTCATTTTCTGGCCTTTTGTTTTCACTCTGTACATTAATGCATATTTATTCTGAGAGTATCCATTCTTCCATCTTCACTTAATTATTTTTTTTACATAAAACTTTTAGTACAAATGATGAAAAATGACTTCATGACATATTTTCCAATAAAAGTTATTTTTACATATTTTGAAATCCTGTAAAAACCACGTATCACCTATTAACTCTTAACAGAAGACCCCGAACTACATGCTGGACGTTACCTCAGACTCTTCATATCTGTGACCAGATTCTTTTCATGTATCTCTTCTTCATGGAAAAAAAAAAAATCCCTTGATATAATTATTATGGTACCAATTATGGCCTACAAGATTCAAAACCCTGGAGTGACCCATGGGAGGTGTTCTATGAAGTATTCAATATAGGCTTTGATGTCAGATCTGTATTGAATTTTATCTACTACCATTTGCTGAGTTTGTGTGACCCTGTACAAAACCAAGTCCCTGACCTCTCTTCAAGTTTCTATTCTAGGGAGAGACAGACAAGCAAATAATTGAGTGCTGTGTCAGGCAGTGGTATTAACAATGGAAGAGAAGTAGAGCAGCGTAAGGAGAGGGAACAGGTAGTGTGGGGTAGAGGACACTGTTATTTGATATAGTATGGTGAGGAAATGGCCTCTCTGAGGTCATACTGGAGCAGGAAACTGTGGGAGTGAGGGAGTGAACCATTTATTCTAGGCAGAGTAAAAAGCTAGTGCAAAGGTCCTGAAGGAGGAGTTTATCCCATGTTTTTAAAGGAATCGCAAGGGGAACATTTTTGTATAGAAATAGGTAAAGAAAAAGTCAGAAATATGACATGAGGTCAGAAATACTAAGGGAGAAGAGGATCTTGCAGGACTTACATGACCTTTGGTTTTTATTCAGAGAGAGCTCAGAAGCTATTAGAGGGTTGTGAGCAGAGGATAGAATTTTCTGCTTTATACTGTAAGTAAATTAATTGTTGTATGGGCTGGTACATTAATTTCTATATTATACTCAGGAGAAAATAAAATGACATTTGTTGAGATTTGCAAATAAATTTTTAAATGTTTTTCATCATATATGTTTAGTTTGTGATTAAGAATTTCTAGAATGTTAGTAAGCCAGTTTTTAATAATCAACATACTTAAATGATGCTTGTCGTTTTGGGTGCAGTAATGCTTCTCTTTTCTTTTTTCTTTTGTGGTGTCACTTTGTATAGATTGCTTCCATCTTTGCTTTTGCTACCTGTGGAGGGTTTAAGGGCAAAACAGAAATTCTAGTGCAGTGTCCTCCTGCAAATGACAATAAAACTATTACAGCTACTTTTGGTTATCCATTCAGGTAAGTTATTTATTTGTTTTTATGGCTTAACAACTTTTTTACTTTCATATTGACTCATTAAGATTTCCAGTAATTTATTGATTTGGGGGGGGGTAGAAAGTTATTAAAACCGTGGTACACAAACCAGTGCCTGACTGCAAACATTCCCTGGTCTATGACAAATTAATACAGAAAGTGAAAGTAAGCATTTAGAAACTTTCATAGCAATATGACATTGCCTTGGCATTTTTATTCTGTCATCCCATGATGGATTGGAAATTAAGAAACAAAACAAAATAGAGACTGTTCTATCACTGTAGTGTGAGAAGCCCTAAATTAGAAGAAACATAGTTCTCTTGTGAAGTCTTCTGTTTGACTTCGGTATCCATTGAAAAGTTTATTGAACGTGTCCTGTGTTTAAGCCAGGATGTGACTCTTCTTCTACTTACTAACTATACTTACGTGATCTAAGACTCAATTTTTTTTGCCCAATAAATTGGAAATATTACCTTGTTTTGATAATTGTAAGGATGTTTTGATAATTAAATAAAATCACTATATTAAAGATAAGTCAGATAACAAGTACTTAGTAATCATCAAAGCCTCTCTCTATCTCCTGCCCCTTCTTCTGTATAGTTCCTGCCAAGGAACTGTTACCAGCATCTTTAGTGATAAGTATTTTTGCTATTTATGGATGGCGAAAATTAAAGGCAGTGTTAATTTTCAGTTAGTAACTAATTAATCCAAGGTTAAAATGTAAGTCATCATTATAATTGGCTCCCCTGGGGCTAGTCACACAGACTTTGCCTCCAAGAGTGGAATATCATGTCTCAAATTGTAAACTATTAGGTATAATCCCTCCTAATTGTCTAATCTATTTATTGCAGGAAGGTAGTGTCTGATATGAAAATAAATATTTAATTCAGTCTGCCAATTATGAGGTATAATTTATGTAAGTTTATTATGAAAATTTCACTTAAATATTTGAATTTTACCTCTTTTTCAAAAGGAAAATGTTTTTAATATATTTGGGTAGTATTTTTTGAAATATCATTTCAGTATTCTTAAGTATTCCTGTTTCTGTTGGTAGAGTCCAGTAATTCATACATTTATTTTAATAGGTTGAATCAGGCATCGTTTGAGTCACCTCCACATGTAAATGTGTGTGATGTACCTTGGAAAGATCTTGTCCTCATAGGCGATTACTCTTCTTCTGCACAATTCTATGTTACTTTTGCAGTCTTTGTGTTCCTGTACTGCATTGCAGCCCTTCTGCTTTATGTTGGTTACACGAACCTATATCGGGATAATCGTAAACTTCCCATGGTTGTAAGTAATCATTTTATTTTTTTTATACAAAAATAATTTGTTAAAGTTATATTTGAAGTTCAATATAGGTATTTTTACACTGGAAATCAAAATTCTTGGCATAAGCCAATTCAATGTAATTTGGCTTATGTTTGCCATGAGATTGAGCTTTCTCCCATTGTTAAGTTTGACCCAGTTCTTTAAGCCTATCTGCACTCTAGGGAAAATTTGTTTGTTTTTAACTCTGTTTTAACCTGGAAAAAACTAAAATATGTGATAAAGCATATTAGGTTGCAAACAGCAGAAAAATTAAGTAGAAAATTAATGCCTTTAATTTGAAGAATTGTTGATCATACCAGTAGTCTCATAACTTTCTACTTATCTTTTTTCTTGAAGGCCCTCTTTATGCCTTTACAATATCTTATTGGGCTTAATTGTCTGTATCAGGGATTAGCAAACTGGCCCACAGGTCAAATCTGACTCACTCTTTTTTTACTTAAAGGTTTTTTTGGAAGCCAGCCATACCCAATCATTTACACATTGTCTATGGCTTCTTTCATGCTATAGGGTTTGAGTTGAGTAGTTGTGACAGAGATAAAAAATGATTTACTATCCGGCCCTTTTCAGAAACAGTTTGCTGATTCCTGATCTATATTCCTAAACTCCTTAAAATCTGAACCAGATAATTGTTCTAGTCAGCATTAGTGGCAGCCATGAGCTAATTTTGAATCTTTGAGATGCCAACAAAGGTTTTGGAATTGAAGCCCTGATATTTTTCTTGGCTTCAGAGTCTGCTGAGCTAGAAAGAAAATATTCTCTGAGATTTAGTTAGTAGAATCTGTCTTGGATTATTGGTGGCAGCAAATCCAGAGATAAGCCGTGGTTTTAAGCGGGACCTCCACTATAAAAGAATAACTACAAAGTCAGTATTAGTGCTATTGACTTGAAGAGAAAACAGGTATTTTTGTGATACTGATCACTTATGTGTATGAGAAAACACTACATCTGCTAATTATTTGTGAAGTCACTTTAAAGAAAAGGCTATTGAAGTATGAAGGATTATTAAATAAGATAACAAGTTTTATATATTTATTTACTTTTAATTTTTTGCTGCCTGGATTATAAGAATGCAAATGGGTAAGTAAGGAATAAGACAGTCTTTTATCATTCAGATTTATTCGTTTCTTATGTCTTAGAGGGCATAAGAAAGCTAGATGTTTTCATAAAATACTTCTTGGTTGTTAAGGATCTTTCAAAAAGATAGACATCAACTATTTTAATTTGCAGTGTTTATTCAACAGGAATTGTATGTTAGGAATCTGTATCTTCTGCAGACTCTTCAAGCCTTATTTAATTTAAAAAGGGACTAAGATGATCATATAGATAATTATATTTTGTTAAAATTCTTTTTTATTAGAAGATATTTCTTGCCATTTTGTCATTATCCCAACAAATTATTTTGTTAAATCTTTCAATGATTTATTTCTCATATTTTATCTAGTAAACTTTAAAAATACCATACTTCTTAAAGCAGCATTCAGATCTATTTTTGTAGAGGGGTTTTCCTGTCTGATAAAACTGTAAAACTGCTCTAGTTGCATCATACAGAAAGTCACAAATAATTTTCCACCTCAGAGTGATCATTAGTGGTTGTATAAAGAAATAATCCAGAATTGGTTCCTTAAGTGGGTTTTTGTTGCTATAGCAAATAATGGGTGCTTCTTGTCTGTAAAGTCCAGCTTCTATATTAAATTTTAGTTCTATTTTTAATTTAATCATATAAATATAAAAAATTTTTTTGAATTTAAAAAAATTTTTAAATATATTTTAAATTTTTAAATATAACTTTAAAATATAATTTTAAATATAAAATATAAAATAATAAATATAAATATAAAATATAACTTTAAATATAATTATAAAATTATAATATGATTTTTAAATATAAAAAATTTTTAAATATAAACAAATATGACATTGATTTTTAGGTATTGTTTGTGAATGAAGACAAGATTTTTTAGCAATATTTCCAATTGTGTGCTGAGGTATTTCTAGAAGTATTTCAATTATGAAAATTTCAGTCTACTTTCTTTTTTGAAGAAAATGTAGCACTTTTTTGTGTTAAGTAGCAGGAGCTTAAGAGTTCTAGACAATGTAAATAATTGAGAATTCCAGAAAATGAAACCAAACAAAAATAGGGTACCTCAAATCCTAAAAATCAATGAATCATATCCTGACTTACTGGTAGGAGCAGAGATGCCCCAGGCAGCTGTGGGTTTTGCATTGCAGAACTCCAAGTGGCACCATTCACTTGGAGTGGAGTATGACTAGAGTCCTGAGTAAGCCAGGTCTGTAGGGACCAGGATTTCCCCCACTTTTCTTCATCCTGGGGTTACTTTGTGCATCATTTTCAGAAAAGTTCCTGCTTTTGAAATATAAGAATGTTATAACTTAAGCCATCAGCAAAGTAGATTGAAATAGCATACATAACCAGAAAAAAAAAACAGGAATTTGGAAGGAAGAAAATACTTGAAAATTAAGTGGATTTGACATATGAACTTCAGGCTAGAGGGGAGAACTTGTTTAACATGTGATAACCTCATATTATATATCATTTCTCCAAAAGGCATTGTATTTCTAGCAAGTGTTTAGAAAATGTTTACCTGCAGCAGAATGTATAGCAGAGTACAGCAACAGAAAGGGGAGTGTTTCCACAGTGCAGAAAATTTAAGCTGTACTATTTCTAGTCTTTTCTCTTTGATCTACATTTTTTTAAAAGGATGAGTAGCGGAGAGCTAAAATGCAAATACCTCTGTGTTTGTATAATTAGTAATTATTTTTGGTTCTCTCATCACAAGGCATTTATTCAATGCTGTTTGACCATGTGGGCAGGCTATATAATATAGCTTCTGTATTTCATAAGAGATTACTGGTATTTATCCTAAATAAATGATTAAAGGTGGCTGGCAAAATAATTAAAAACTAATCAGATTTATTTAAAAAACAAACACTTATAAGCTTCAAAACCTATTCTGAGC
Organism: Cheirogaleus medius; assembly: GCA_008086735.1. Lineage (NCBI taxonomy): Eukaryota > Metazoa > Chordata > Mammalia > Primates > Cheirogaleidae > Cheirogaleus > Cheirogaleus medius. Next base: position 34,096,059 of record VBSM01003176.1, read on the forward strand.
TTGGAGGGATTTTTGCTGCAGATGTGTAGGAGCTTCTATCCTTGAAGGTACCTATATGCTTAGAGTATATAGCGTCAAAAAGATACAAATTTTGCGTTATTCCCACTCAGGTCAATTATTTGAAGGAAGACCAAAGGTTATAGGACTTACACTTCATATTATACAAATGCATACTTAAAGAAAGTGTTATTTAGATCTTTTTAACCAATACTATTTGACAAAATTTTAGTTCCCCATCAGAGAAGATTGGGTAAGGAGAATAAATGGTTCTCTTTTTCTTCATCTTGTTGAATAAGAAACTATCTAAAGCATTAAAACCATCCATTCTATTCTTAGAAATGTAATAAACAGCAAAGGATTCAGTAAAAAGTTACTACTGGTAAGATGTTTTGAAAGATTTTTTGTTTTCTTTTTCTTAACATAATGAGCATTCTTAAAATTTGTGGTCATGAATTTAAAAAGAGACAAGCTATCTTAGTTGTGTGCTTTTCACCATTTCATTATCTGTCTCATGGAGAATTAGATTTAACTAAAGTTAAAGTTTTGCTAGAACAGTATAAGGAAGCAAGAGAAGGATAAGGGAATTGAGAGTATATGCAAGGGATTATAATGAAAGACCTTAGGATATAAATTAATTAAAGGAAGTGAGGACATTAGTGAAGTTGAGAGACAGTACAAAAGTGATAGGATCAGATTGTCAGTCCTCGTGGGGTCAAGGGATTTTTGAGATTGGGGTGCCCGAGAGAGTGAGCTGGGAAAAGGTGATATGGGAGAGGGGGATGATCAAAACAGATTATGGCACTGTACGAGTAACAGTAAACAACAATGTTTACTATGCTGTGACCTTTTTTATAAAGTATATCATGAAGGCCATTAGTACCATGGGGTTAAATGTAATCTCAATCTCTTCATCCTGTATTTGAAATTTAATATTTTTAAATTAACTGTTCATTATTAACTCATATATATTTTTGCTTTAGGACTTTGTTGTTACTCTTGTTGTCACTTTTTTGTGGTTGGTGAGCACTTCAGCCTGGGCTAAAGCTCTTACAGATATTAAAATAGCTACCGGTCCCAGTATTGTTCAGGAACTTGTGCCTTGTAAGAAGACAGGAGTGATGTGTTATTTTGGCTCTGTGACCAGTATGGGATCCCTAAATGTATCAGTGGTATGTATGCATTGTTTATAAAATTTTTTATTTCACATATTAGAAAAACCATACTAGTAATTTAAGAAAGCAGTAGCTTTCAATAAATCTCCGGATGAGTATATTGGTTTTTATTTTTGCTAAGCTATCAGAATTCTAATTATAGTGTTTACCTTTATAACAGTGAAGAAAAGTTTGTTAACAAAATTATTATTACTTGTAAACAAGATCATGACTGAGTCTTTTTATTAAAATTGATGAAGCAGGACTTTTATTTGAAAGGCAGTAATAATAGTTGCTAATGTTTATTGAAATTATATGCTAGGCATTGTGTTAAGGGCTTTACACTCATATCTTGTTTAAATTATCTAACCATCCTAAGAGGAATGTGGAAGGTGGTGATATTATCTTCATTTTATAACTGGGGGAGAAATGTAGCTCTCATGTTAATTCACCCAAGGTGACACAGCTGGTAAATTGCAAGCCAAGGTTTCAACCCAATCTGACTTTAAAGCCTGCTCTCTAAATCTGACTTGTTTTGGGTATATGAAGGTAATATTTTTATGGTTTCTTAAATAATCTATAAAATTTAGTCTTTATGAAGTATTAAATATTATTTTGTCTGCTATTTTACCAAAATACAGATGTTTATTACTAAATACATTATCAATATACTGAGTATATAATGTTCAGAGAGGCCTCATGTTTTTACAAGACAATGTTTTTTCAGTGGATGACATCAGCACTGCCTTAGAAAGCAATTTGCCCAAATTTTTATTTTATAACTTTGTAATTTAAAAGTCAGTTTTTTGCATTTATTTTGACAGTGCTTTGAGCTGGACAGTATTGAAAATGTTGTTCTTGTATACAAATATACAAAAAGATGTAAAGCTTTGGCCTTTGGTAATATGCAGTATTCTCAAACCGCTTGCCCCACTCTTACTGCATAAGTCACTATTATGTTTATAAAGGACTTTATTAAAATAAGGTAGCTTCAGTTTATTTCTCTCTGAGACTGTCTTGTGACTAGTCAGATTTATATCTGGGAAGATTAATTTCTTTTAGGTTGACTAATGTGTATGGGATGAGAAGTAAGATTCTATGGCTCCTCTTCTCTTCTGGCTACAACTGTTGGATTGGAGAAATAGGTGCAGATGGAAGGGAAATAGGAAAAGGTCCACAAGGGCAATTGATAATCATTCTGAATGCGAGAAAAGTGAAAGCCCTCAAAAGAAGGCAACATAGATTCCTATTGTTCCTTTTCACCCTGAAGCACCAAAGTCCAAATACAAAGTAGTAAAAGGAGAGTTTCCCTTTTCTCAAATTTAATCCCATCTTTTTGATGATAATGAGCATGCAAAAATGAAATTGATTTTATTTGTGATTTTATATTTACAGATTTAGAGGTTTAGATTTATTTCATTGGGAATAAGTCCTTATATAGCCAATTTTTGTACATTGAAATATAAAGTCCTTTGTTATTTTACTTTGTGGTAGTAAACTTCAAATGAAATAATGGTATACTGCCTGACAATGTTAACTATTTAAAGGAAAACAGATTTTTTAAGTAGGGCATGAATTTTTAAGTAGGTATTAGATTTTCATATTTATTTTTTTCTTTCATAGATCTTTGGCTTTCTGAATATGATACTTTGGGGAGGAAATGCTTGGTTTGTGTACAAGGAGACCAGCCTACACAGTCCATCAAATACTTCTGTCCCCCATAGCCAAGGAGGTATTCCACCTCCTGCTGGAATGTAATTAAAGGGAGAAATACACTGTATGAAATATATGTTGATACTATGACATGTTACCAACATCTTGAGAAGCATTATTTGTTTCTAATAAAAAGTAATGGCTTTTTCAATAAATTGGTGGGTTTAAAATTTTGCTGCTTTTTTACATAAAGCCTGTGCCTTTCCTAGAAGTTTAAGATGTAAATGTATTCTCATATGTAAATTTGAAAGTTCAGGGGCCTATTATGAGATGATATACATTTTCAAATGAACAGTAATTTTTTCACTAAGCTGTTTGCCTACCAAAGTGTTTACATCTTAAACCTTAACATGTATCTTCACTCAGAAAACAGTTGTAATGTCATATGTAATAGGAAGAAAAATCTTTATTTGGAATATACACTACTGTAAGTTTGTACAGATCATTTACCTAAGACCGGTCTTTAAGGAAGCTGTGGTTACACAAATCGTATTTAGAAAAAAACATATTTAGTTCAAAATGTATATCTAATATTCATGTTATGAAAAATTTTAAACTGCAGAGACTTGGTATATGTTTTATTTTTGTTTTTCTAAATGACCTGCTGTACTTAATAGGTGTACTAAAATTGTGTTGGGAGCAGGGATTTGGAAATTAGATATGTAGTTAATTTAGTAATTCTGTTGCAGGAGATGTAAGCTTCTATTATGCTGGTGGTTTAATAGACTTGCAATATAAGCAGAAAGAGCATGGTTCAGCTAGGTATTTTTATATGTGTGGGCATTACTCTTTGTGCTATTTGTTTGCTGTCCTTTGTTGCTCATGTTATTTAAGCGTAGGCTGAGACCTAGTCTCCTTGCAAATAGAGTAAAATAATCTACCTTTTTATGTAGACCCTATTCAGAGGGTTAAAAAAAAATTACGATTGCCTTTTACTTTTGAAAACTTACCATTTAGAGTCAATGAAGTTGCTATTTTGAGTTTAGCATTGATATTGTGAAAATAAATGCAATTCGAATTTCATGTTTCTTAATGTTCATTCTTATTTCACAAATGAATAATTAAGGATTATGCATCATAAACAAAGGAACCTAAAATAACAATATTATGGGTCTATTGTCTTTGCACACACATTTGGGTATATTCTAAATACAGGGCTTATTCACATTTTGCTTCCTAATCTTTGTTGTACAGGAATCCAGATTTCTTATTCTTACAACATGAATGTTTATATGTGAAGCACATCTTGCTATTGCCTTATTTTTGTTGCTTTTATTCATTGACAAGAATTGTCAATATGAGAATGTATCTTTTTTGCAACCAACTTAATAAAGAAATTGAAAGAAAGAGTGCATTGATTGTTATATTACAAAGAAACTTTCATTTTAAAGGCATGAGCAATGCAAGATAGAAATGATTTTCAAAGCAGGAAATAGAATCACAATAGTTTTTTTAAATGTTTGGCAAGGAATGAAACAGACAAAAATACTTTGGAGACTCTGGTTGTATCCTTTTTCTTTCACTCTCATTTAGAAAATACTTATTTATAGCTCTCAAGTTAAATTTTGTTGATAAACCTTTTCTAATTGACTATCCAATTAGCCAGCAAAGATTCCTGATTAAGAGTGTATGTTTTAGAGCCAAACTGCCTATATTTGAATCCTGTCTTCACCATTTACTAACTGTTTAACTTTAGGCAAATTACCCTCTGTATCCGTCAATTTGCTTATCTAAAAATTAGAAATACACTAAATAGTCCCCTGTTATTCATGGGGGATATGTTTCAGTACCCCCCAGTAGATGCCTGAAACCATGGATAGTACCAAACCCTATATATTATGTGTTTTTTCCCGTACATACATACGTCTGGTAAAGTTTAATTTATAAATTAGCACAGTAAGAGATTAATAACTAATAATAAAATAGAACTATACCTCTCTTGTAATAAAAATTATGTGAATGTGGTCTCTCTCAAAATATTGTATTCTGCGAGTAACTGAAACCACAGAAAATGAAACCACTTTCCTGACCTCTAAAGAGTGTTTATAAGAATGAAGTGAGCTAATAAATGTAAAGTTCTTAAAACAGTGTTCAGTATATATTAATAATAGGTACTCAATGAATGTTGGCTCTCATTACTAACTTTTGATAGCATTTAATATAGAGATTCTTAACCAGGAATTCATGGGGCTAGGCAAGGAGGGTTTTGGTTTTGGGCAATCAGGCAAGATAAGCTTCAGGTTTACAAGTTTCTCCCATTTTATTAAAGCAATCTTCAGGTTTTAGTGTGTTTTATTTTTCGGTTGGTGGTAGATGTTTATAGGGTCAATGAGATTAAAAGGGTATATTGAGATTAGAGTAGATTTAGAAAGGAATTTTGTTGCCTTTTCACTTGCTGTTTTTGAATCAGCACTACAGGGTTAAGCAATTTGTAGGATAATTTCCAGGACAGAAGCAATAAAAGTTTTTACTTACTAGGTGATAAGTTGTAAAGAATTATTTATAAACATCATCATTACTAATGTTTTTGTAAGTAGAGGTCACTTGGATAGAGATACTCAAAAGTTAACGTACTTTAAATGTTAAAGGCATTATTGCTTGTTATGTTCTTTATGTTTCACGCTTACTTTTTAAATTTCTAATTATGTAGTATTTCAGATTAACAGATAAGTGTACAAACAATATATAACAAGTGCTTTATTTTAAGCATCAGATATTTTTAAGGAAATAAATGTTTACAGGTATAGCCTTTTCCTTAGTGAGATACAGTTAGATTTTTCCTACTTGTCACTATCACAAATAGCATGGAAACATTCTTCTGAAATGTGTGAAGGCTTCTCTAGGACACGTCACTAGAAATGGAACGGTTGTAATGTGAGATGTTCACATTATCAGTTGTAACCTAGGTATTTCAAAATTAGCAAAGTGCTTATGCTAAGTTAGTCTTCCACCATTAATATGTACGAGTTCCTGTTGCTTCATATTCTTGCCAGTACTTGATGTGAATGAACTATTGCCAGTCTGATGAGTTTGAAATAGTGTCTTCGATGTTTCTTAAATTTGTGTTTCTCTGGTTGCTATTTAGGTTGGTGGTCTTTTCCTGTATTTATTGGCCATTTGGTTTCCCATATTCTGTGTTGCCTATTCATATCCTTTGCCAATTTTTCTAATGTTTCTAATGTGTTGCTTGTCTTTTTCCAGTTGAATTATGGTGTTTGTTCTTTATGTATTTTTTTTTAAGAGGGGGAGAGGAGGAGGCGTACAAGGGCAGTGTCCAGACGGACTAAATGACCCTCTCCCCCTGCTACAGAGGATCTTTATGTATTCTTGACATTAACTTCTTGACTTTTATATAGGTTGCAAATGTCTTCTCTGTGTTCATGGCTTGTATTTTCACTTTATGATTTGTGTCATTAAAAGTATTTATTTTAATGCTAATTTCACTTTCTTCTTCATGGTTTATGTTTTTTATGTCTTAAGAAATCCTCTTCTCAATGTCATAAAAGATATTCACCTGTGTTTTCTTATAACTATGTTTTGTATTTCACTTTTTAGTCTTTAAGCCATTGGGGAGTATATTTTTCTATATAGTGTGTGGTCCTTGCCTCAGTTTTTATAATTTTCAATACCCAGACCCAATTTTCATAATACCCTTTATTTAAAAGTTCATCTTTTATTCACCTCTGTCATATATTATATTTCCATATTATTTGTAGTTCTTTCTGTGTGCTTTTCACCAGCACCATGTCTAGCCCTATCACCCTTTAATTATTATATATAGCTTTACAGTAAGAATTACTATCTGATAGGATAAGCACCATCATTATTCTTGTTATTCACAGTTGTCTTGGTTATTTTGAAGTCCTATACTCTCCTATAAATTTTTGGATCAGTTTGTCAAGTTCCTAAAAACTTTTGTGGGATTTCATTTGAAATGAATCACATTGAATTTATAGATCAGTTTGAGGAGAATGGCCATATTTATAATACCAAGGCTTTGTATTTATGAACATGGTATATCTCTCTATATCTTTTATGCCCTTCAATAAAGTTTTATAATTTTCTACATAAAGATTTAAGATTCATATCTGTCTCATATCTGTCTTATAGAAATAGCTTTGCTGCTATTGTACAAAGTAACATTTAAATTGTATTCTAGATTAAATTGTAATTTTTATTGCTGATATTCAAGACTTCTGCCAATTTTTGTCTATTGATTTTCTAAAACCTTTTCTTAATTTTAATATATAGATTCTCCTTTATGTGGATAATTATATCATCTGCAAATGATAGTTTTGTTTCTTTATTATGTTTGGAAATTAAACTTTTTTCTCCTTTTATCTTTATATGATAATTGTCATTGAAATCTGAAAAATAGAAAATAGATACTTATTTGAAAATAGAATAGCTGTAATTTTGTCTCAGTATAGCATACTTAACCACAAATTTACACTACATTGTATCTCAGTCAATCTAGTAATTTACATAGTATCATCAACATCATTTATTCTTAAGTTGTAAGAATAAATAAATTGAAATACCAGTTGAATTAAACTGATCAAAATATAATACTATCATATAATACTGTCATACAGAGTCTATTTGTTGTTACAGTTTATTTGGATTTTGCTTGTATAAGAAAATATTTACAAGTGAAGCCTTGCTTGCTAGTTGAATTTTAAAGGATAATTAGATTTTTAAAAACAGTTTTATTCAGGTATAATTGACATATAATGAACTATACATATCTAAAGTATACAATTTAATGAGTATTTTATGTATATATATTCATATGTACATATATAGTCAAACTGTCACCACATCAAGATAATGAACCTACTATATCATCACCACCCAAAATTTCCTCATGCCCCTTGGTAATCCCTATCACCCACTCATCCCAACATTAATCTTTTTTAGTATGTTAGTTTGCATTTTCTAGAGGTTTATGTGAATAGATTCATACAGTATGTATTCTTTTTGTCAGGCTGCTTTCACTCCACATAATTATTTTGAGATTCATCCTTGTTAGACATATCAACAGCTCATTCCTTTGACTGCTGGATGTTCTCCACTGTGTACTACTACCACAATTTGTTTATACATTCGCCTTCTGGTGGTTATTTGGGTTATTTTGAGCTAATACAAATAAAGCTGCTGTGAACATTCGTATAGAAATCTTTGTAAGGACACATGCTGGCTATTGGGTAAAATACTTAGGAGTGGAATAGCTGAATCATGTGGTAGTAATATGTGTCACTTGTTAAGAAACTGCCAAAGTGGTTGTGCCATTTTACATTCCTGCCAGCAGTGTAGGAAGAGTGGTTACTTTACGTCTTCATCAATACTTCGTATGGTTACTCTTTTTAATTGAGTCATTCTAAAAGATGTGTAGTAGTATCTCATTGTGGTTCTAATTCTGGATATAAATTCATTATTGGACTTGTCTTTTCATTCTCAATCTTTCAAAGAGCGAAAGTTAAATTTATCAAATTTTCCTTATGATTCCATTCATGCTTTTGGTGTTGTATCTATGAAATCTTTGTATAATCCAAGGTCACAGATTTGTTTTTCTCTAGTGGTTTTATAGTTTTGGGTTTTACATTTAGAGTTACGGTCTTTTTTGAGTTGAATTTTATATATGGTTCAAGATATTGATCAATGGCTTTTGTTTTTTTGTTTTGTTGGCATTTAGAAAAGCCATTGTTACAGCACCATTTGTTGAAAAGCTGTCCTTTCTCCACAGTACCTTCATTCATACATGGACAGAAAAATCAGTTGTCCATGTATGCGTGAGTCAATTTTTACACTCATTCTGTTTCACTGACCTGTTTGTCTTATGTTCATGCCAGTTAAACTACACTCTCTTGATTACTATAGCGTTAATAATAAGTCTTAAAATCAGGTAGTGTTAGCCCTGCAACTTTGTTCTTTTTCAAGTTTTTTTTTGGCTATTAGAGGTCTTTTGCATTTCCATATGAATTTTAGAATCAGCTTGTCAATTTCTACCAAAAAAGCCTACTGGGACTTTGATAGGAATTGTGTCAAATCTGTAGATCAATTTGAGAAGAATTCACATCTTAACATTGGGTTTTCCAACTCATGGACATAGTACAACTCTCCATTTATATAGGTCTTTAGTTTCTCTCAGCAACATTGTGTAGTTTTCATTATTCAGGTTCTGTATGTGTTTGGTCGGGAATATCCCTCAGTAGTAAATATTTTTGATGTCATTGTAAGCAATATTTTTATTTCAATTTCTAATTGTCCATTGATAGTATGTAGAAATATAATTTATTTTTGTATATTGATCCTGTATATACAGCAACCTTGCTAAATCCACTTATTCTAGTAGATATGAACTATCTCCTGTTTTTGTTACCAGTTAGTTTGACTCCCTGTCACAACCTGGTTGTCTAATTGGGTATTCATCACACTCCATTAGCCATTGTCATAATCCGAGGAGATGAAATTGATAAATTCAGCATTAGCTCTGCTGAAGCTTCATTCCCTGGATGGAAAGATCACTTCTAAGTGGACCAAGCTTTTAAGGATCACCTTTTTTTTAAGAGGAAAGTATTTAATCTGGTTCATCCCACTAACTAGCAGCTGTCAGCATCACTTTGAAGCCAGCAGAAATGCAAGGCCCATTCCAGACCTACTGAACCAGAATTTTCATTTTAACAAATTCCCCAGCTGATTTGTATGCATGTTAAAGTTTGAGTAGCATTGGTTCCCACTGATAAAAAAGTACAGTGTAGGTCTTTTATCCATTACTTCTGGGTGCACTTCAAAAACTAGCTTTCTCTATAATTTACACATAGGAGTCTCAAGCCATTATCCCATGTGAGGAATATAAAGGCTATTCTGACCTTTGCTAGATTGTTTCATGAAATAAAGAAGTTGGTTTACATCAGTTTAAGTCCTTTTACAGCACTTAACTGATCTGTCATCAGAACAGAGGGAGAGGCTATATGACCCTAATAGAGATCTCAGATAAGTGATTAGGATCTTCTTTTTTATTTTTTTCCAAATTACTATGGGGGTACAAATGTTTTTGGTTACATGGATTGCTTTTGTAATTCATGAGTCAAGGTTAAAAGTGTGTCTGTCAGCCAGATAGTGTTCATTTTACCTGTTAGGTAGGTTTTTACTCATCCACTCCCCCTGCCTTGATTTCCATTGAGTTTTACTTCCTCCTATGTACATGTGTGCTCACTGGTTAGTTCCAGTTTAATAGTGGGTACCTGTGGTGTTTGTTTTTCCATTCTTTAGATACTTCACTTAGGATAAGGGTCTCCAGTTCCATCCAAATCATTGCAAAAGGCATTAAGTCATCCTTCTTCATCGCTGAGTAGTGTTCCACGGAACACATAATACCACATTTTGTTAATCTACTCCTGAAGTAATGGGCATTTGGGTTGATTCCACATCTTTGCAATTGTAAATTGTGCTGCAATAAGCATTTGAGTACAAGTGTCTTTGTTATAAAATTACTTCTTTTCCTTTGGGTAAATACCCAGTAGGATTGCTGGATCAAATCGTATGTCTACTTTTAGTTGTTTGAGGTATCTCTGTACTGTTTTCCATAGAGGTGTAGTACTAATTTGCAGTCCCATCAACAGTGTATAAGCATTCCTTTCTCTCTGCATTCATGCTAGCATCTATTGTTTTTGGACTTTTTAATAAAAGCCATTCTGACTGGGGTAAGGTGATATCTCATTGTGGTTTTAATTTGCATTTCCCTGGTGATTCGTGACATTGAGCATTTTTTCATATGTTTATTGGCCATTTGTCTATCTTCTTTTGATAAGCTTCTGTTCATGTCTTTTGCCCACTTTTCAATGGAGTTATTTGACTTTTTTCTTGCTGATTTGCTAGAGTTCTTTGCAAATTCTGGTTATTAGGCCTTTATCAGTTGTATAGCTTGTAAATATTTTCTCCCATTCTGTATGTTGTCTTTTTGCTCTGTTGATTATTTCCTTGGCTGTGCAGAAGCTTTTTAATTTAATCAAGTCCAGTTTCTTTATTTTTGTTGTTATTGTGATTGCCTTTGGGGTCTTCTTCATAAATTCTTTGCCTAGATCAGTATCTAGAAGAGTTTTTCTAACATTTTCTTCTAGAATTCTTATGGTTTCATGCCTTACATTTAAGTCCTTTATCCATCTTGAATTAATTTTTGTGAGTGGTAAGAGATAGGGATCCTGTTTGATTCTTCTGCATGTGGCTATCCAATTTTCCCAGCACCATTTATTAAATAGGGATTCTTTCCCTCAATGTATATTGTCTGCCTTGTCAAAGATCAGTTAGCTGTATGAGGATGGTTTTATATCTGGGTTTTCTGTTCTGTTCCATTGGTCTATGTGTTTATTTTTGTGCCTATACGATGCTGTTTTGGTTACTACAACCTTGCAGTATAGTTTTAAGTCTGGTAACGTGATGCCTCCTGATTTGTTCCTTTGATTAGAGTCTTAATCACAATATTTTCTAGAATTTGTGGGGGGGCCTCTGCTTTTCCTTGTCTCCATTGCATTTTATTCACCCACGTCCATGACCACACCCTAGACCTTTCCCCTAATTGCCCCTCCTCTGAATCATTTCTGACCACAACCAGCCAATCTTTTCAGTTCTGGCATTCTGATGATTCCACTACATCTGTTCGTTGATCTTATCTGGATTGCTGGCTAACTTCCTTACCTTCTCCTGATCTCTTCTGGTCTTCCTCATTCATTTTATTCCCTACCTAGATACTCCACTCTTACCAGTATTCTCTATTTCCTTGCCTACCAAAAGCCCAACCACAGATCATTTTATCTGCTTTCTCTGTTTCTACATTAAGGCTACGGAACATTGCTGGAAAACATCATTCAGTTGTGCCAATTGGTACTCCTACAGACGTCTGGAATTTTGCTGGATCTCCTTAGCAATCCTTCCTAGGCAGTTCTCTCATCCATTCACCATTCGTACGTGTTTCTTGAAGCTACTGTAACAAATTACTGCAAACTTAAACCAACAGAAATTTATTCTCTCACAGTTCTGGAGGCCAGAAGTTCAAAAATCTGTTTTTCTTCTGTAAAATAAAGGTTTCAGCAGGGCCATGCCCTCTCCAGAAGTCCTAGGGGAGAATCTGCTCCTTGCCTTTTTCAGCTTCTGGTGGTTACTGGCTTGCTTGGCTTATGGCCATACCAATCTAATCTCTGCCTCTGTCCTCATGTTGCCTTCTTAGGCATCTGTGTAAAATTTCCATGTGATTCTCTTAAGGACAATTGTGATGGCATTTAGGGCCCACTGGATAATCCAGAGTAATCATGTCTCAAGATCCTTAATCACATCTGCAAAGACTCTTTTTCCAAATAAGGTAACATTTACAAATTCTAAGGATCAGGATTTGATGTTTTTGGGGTGGAACTGTTTATTCTTTGAATATTTTATAGAACTCACCAGTAATGCCACTGGGGCCTAGAATTCTATTTGTGGGAAGATTATTTTTAAATTACTGATTCAGTCTTGTCAGTTATATTTTTCCAGGAATTTTTCCAGTTCATATGAGTTTTCACATTTATTAGTGTGAAGTTCATCATGGCCTGTTAATTATATTTGTAATGTTTGTAGCATCTGCAGTTATGTACTTTTTTCATTCCTATTTTTGTGCCTTCCATTTTTTTCATCCATATTGCCAGAGGTTTGTCAATTGACCTATCTTTTCCAAGGATCAAGTTTGACTTTATTGATGCTTACCCTTTTATGTCTGTTTTCTTTCTTTAATTTCTACTCTTGTCTTCATTAGCTATACTCTCTTTCCTTCTACTTTCTTTGGGTTTGTTTTCCTGCTTTTGTTTCCTAACTTGAGATGGTACTTAGCTCATTAATTTTTCAACCTTTCTTTTCCTCTAATATACACATCTGAGATTTTAAATTTTCCACTACTACTTCAGCTTTATCCCATAAGTTTTTGTTTGTTTTGTTTTTTGAGACAGAATTTGGCTCTGTCACCCTGGGTAGAGTGCAGTGGCATCATCGTAGCTCACTACAACTTCAAACTCCTGGGCTTAAGCGATCCTCCTGCCTCAGCCTCCCGAGTTGCTGGGACTTCAGGCATGTGCCACCAGGCCCGACTAATTTTTCTATTTTTTATAGAGACAAGTTTCTTTCTTGCTCAGGCTGGTCTCAAACTCCTGAGCTCAATCGGTCCTCCTGCCTTGGCCTCCCAGAATGCTAGGATTATAGGCGTGAGCCATCTCACCCAGCCTCCCATAAATTTTTGATATGCAGTATTTTTATCATAGTTCCAAATATATTTAAATTCTCTACCCTGATTTTTTGATCTACTGGTTATTTAGTAATACGTTTCTAAACATATGTGATTTTCTAATTTTTTTTTTAAATTAACTATTAAGGTAAGCCACATTGTGGTTTCTGCAATAATCAAGCCCTTGAAATTTGCTGAGATTTGCTTTTTGGCCTAGTTTATGGTCAATATTTTAACTATTTCATGTGTTTAAAAGTATATATACTCTGTTGAGTGTGACGTACTATGTTTACCCTGTTCATTAGCATATTTACTTTATTGTTTAAATCTTTATGTTAACTGAAGCCCATGTAAAACAAGGATACAATAAGTTGAAAATAAAACAATGAAAAAAAGATCAGTCAGGCAAAAAACCTGTTGGAGTTTGCTCAGCTTCTTGAGGCTATAGAAACGTTTATGTCTCTGGGCAAATTTGGGGAATTTCCAGCCATGTTTCTTTTGTATTTTTTTGGCCCACCCTCTTTCTCCTCTCCTAGGACTCCAATGATGTGAATGTTAGATTTTTTTTGTTAGAGTCCCACAGGTATCAAAGACCTGTTCTTTTTTTTTTTTTTTTTTTTTTACACTTTTCTCCCTAGAAATTGGGTAGTTTCTATCTTCCAATTCACTGATCTTTCCTCTTTGTCCTCTCTTCTGCTATTGAGTCCATCCTTTGCATTTTAGGCTATTGTATTTTTTCATTTCTAAAATTTCCATTTGGTTCTTCTTTTTATTTACTGAGACTTTTTATTTCTTTGCTGAGACTTTTTTCATTTGCTTCAAGCATGTTTGTAATTGCTTATTGAAGTATTTTATATGATTGCTTACAAGCTATGAGATAATTCTAACATCTCTGTCATCTCAGTGTTACCTACTATTTTTTTCCTTTAGTTGGAGATCTAACTGGTTATTGATATGAGTGGTTTTTGGTTGAAACCTGAACATTTTGGGCATTATATTATGAGACTCTGGGTTTTTCTTACGCCTTCTGTTTAGCAGGATCCCCTGACACCACTCCAGCGGAGAGGAGGGCCACGTCCTTGCAGCCTCCATGGGTGGAAGTGTTATTTGGCCTTTGCTGGTGTGGGTGGGGCCACAGTCTCTTCCTGTAGTGTTCAGCTTGTGTAGAGCATTTATTGTCTAAAAGTTTTCTGTCTTGCTAGGCTGCCCCCTTCCTTGTCCTTTGGCTAGAGAGAGCCAACCTGTGTTAGTTTGTTGTTTTTCTGTCTGCATCTATTGCTGTTTTTTTCAGCTCCAAGTCTGAGATTTATAAGGCAAAAAGAAAATCCAGACAACTCACCATTGTTGTTTCTTGGGTTTTCAGGCCCCTGGCTAGTTAGTCTTCCTTCTCTCCACCTTTCGGAGACATCTTAGGTTTGTTTTATATATAATGTCTCGTGTTTTTAGTTGCAATTAGAAGGAAAAATAGGAAAGTACATCTATTCCAACTTTCGGAAAGTGGAAGTCTTCCCTTTTACTTTTTTTATTGCCAAACTACATTTTTAGTCAGTGAGGTGGAGGGAAGACTTAGTAGAGAAAGTGTGCTGTTACTTCTGTCTGAGTCATTGTTTTCTTCCTTCTTAGCACAGTGAGTCTGAAGTATAGCAGCGATAGGACCTAAAGTGTAGTAAGCTAGAGTGGGAGTAACATCCACACCAGTCCCGACTCCCAATTCAGATCCCCTCCCCCACACCATACCATGTTGCTTCTAATAACAATTACTTGGGTTGGGATTTTTTAAAAGACTCTGTAAGCTTATAAATCATCAAAGAATGCATTTGGTTTCAAATAACAGAAAAATCCTTTAGTGGCTTAGATAGAGGTTTGCCTATATCATACAGCCAAGTGCTTTACTTCTTTGAAAAAACAAATGTATTTCCACTAAGCACACTGTGGAAGACTGCTGAGAGATTAAGGATCAGGAATCAACCATTGCATTTGACAATGTGAAGGTTATTGTCCTTGACAAAGGCTATTTCAGTGGAATTCTGGGAACAACAGCTTGATTAGAGTAGTCCAACAAAGAATAATTTGAGGGGAAAGGGTGAAAACTAGCAAGTATGGATGACTCTTGAGGTGCTGTGCTACAAAAGGGGGCAGAGAATTAGAATAGCTGAAGGAAGATGTGGGATCAAAGGAGGCGTTTTTGTGTGTTTAAGATTTAGGCTATTACACCGTGTTTTTAGCTGAGAGAATTGATTCACTTTACAACAGAAAAAAGATGCTGATACAGGAAGGAGGGGAGAGGTAAGTCCTTGAGAAGATGAGATAAGAAGGGATCTGGAGCCCAAGAGGAAAGGTTGCTCTTGGTGAGAGCAAAGAGTTCATTATTGTATTAGGAGGAAAAACCAAAATTTTAAAAGAACATTTGTAGATTTGGCAGTAGTTAGACTAAGGAAGTTCTCTTCACTGTTTTCTCTCTTTTTTTTTTTTTTATTTCAGAATATTACGGGGGTACAAATGTTTTGGTTACATCAATTGTTTTTGTACAAATTGAGTCAAAGTTATAAGTGTGTCCATCACCCAGTGTGCATTGTACCCATTAGGTGTGAATTCACCCATCCCCTCTTGCCTCCTGTCATCTCTCCCACCTGTTACTACCATATGTGCACATGAGTGTTGATCTATTAGTTCCGATTTAGTAGTGAGTTCATATGTTTTTGTTTTTGTTTTTTCCATTCTTGAGATACTTCACTTAAAAGGAAAGTCTCCAATTCCATTCAGGTTGTTACAAAAGGCATTAGTTCACCATTTTTTTTAATGGCTGAGTAATAAGTACTTCATGGTGTACATATACCACAGTTTATTAATCCATTCATGTATTGATGGACACTTGGGTTGTTTCCACATCTTTGCGATTGTGAGTTGTGCCACTATAAACATTTGAGTGCAAGTATCTTTTTTATGAAATGTCTTTTTTTCCTTTGGGTGAATACCTAGTAGTGGGATTGCTGGATCAAATGGTAGGTCTACTTTCAGTTCTTTGAGGTATCTCCATCCATACTACTTTCCATAGAGGTTGTACTAGTTTGCAATCCCACCAACAGTATATAAGTGTTCCTTTCTCTCCGCATCCGCATCAGCATCTCTTGTTTTGGGGCTTTTTGATAAAAGCCATTCCCACTGGAGTTAGGTAATATCTCATTTTGATTTTGATTTTCATTTCCCTGATGATTAGAGATTTTGAACATTTTTTCGTATGCTTATTGGCCATTTGTCTATCCTCTTATGAAAAGTTTCTGTTCATGTTTTTGCCCACTTTTTAATAGGGTCGTTTGATGTTATCTTGCTGATTTGCTTCTTTGTAGATTCTGGTTATTAGCCCTTTGTCAGAGGTATAGCATGCAAATATTGTCTCCCATTCTGTAGGTTGTCTGTTTGCCCTATTGATTGTCTTCTTGGCTATGAAGAAGCTTTTTTAATCAGGTCACATTTATTTATTTTTGTTGTTGCTGTGATTGCCTTTGGGGTCTTCATAAATTCTTTGCCTAGACTAATTTCTATAAGAGGTTTTCCAACCTCTTCTAGAATTTTTATAGTTTAAGTCTGTTATCCATCATGAATTAATTTTTGTGAGTGGTGAAAGGTGTGGATCCTGTTTCAGTCTTCTATATGTTTTCTCAGTGAAGTAAGCAAGGTCATCACCTCAGAATGAGTAGGGAGGGAGTGTGGAAAGGAGACCATATGAAATGGAATGCATAAAAATTAAATAACATTATACTGAGAATCCTAGCCAACACAATTGGACAAGGAAAAAAAGTAATTATTAGAAAGCTAATATTAGAAATTAAACCATTATTATTGACATATAACATGTGTCCAAATAGAAAACCCAAAATAACCTACCAGCTAACCACTAGAATTAGTTTAGAAAGATACCTGAATATAAGATCAATATATAAAAACTGTTTCTATCCAAAAACAACAGTTATAAAACATAATTTAAAAAAAAATATCATCTAAAGTAACCAAAAAAGATTAGAAAGCTAGAGATAAAAGTAAAATATGCAAGATTGTTACAAAAAAAACCTAAAACTCTCCTCTCTGATCTACAGTTTCTGTTGAATTCCAATAAAAATTCTAAAGTTTTTGAAAAATCTTGACAAGCTGATTCTAAAATTGTTATGAAAGAGCAAAAGCCCCCCAAATAGCCAAGACACTCTTAGAAAAAAGTGGTAGAAGGATTGATTTGTCCTACTAAATAGTAACACTATAAAGCTATTATAATTAATATGATGTTGTGAAGGAGAGACAAATTGACCAATGGAATAAAAAGAATTTAAGAAAGAAACATGCATATATGTAATTTGACATATGACATAAGTAATATTGCAGATTCAATGCCTAGAAAATACTTAGCACACAGTAAGTGCTAAGTATGTATTTTTTGAATTAATGTTTGGATAAATGAGTGAGTGGAAAAATTTTGGGCTCTTTGATACTTGATGCTGGGACAATTGGTTATTCATAATTTTAAAAATAGAATGAATTATTTCTTCAGAGTATAATTAAAATCAATTTCAGATAAATTATAAACTTAAATTTAAAAGGTAAAACTTAAAAATTTTTTTAAACAGACAATAGAACAGCATCTTTTTGACCTTGGTCAGGGGGAAGGATTTCTTAAACAGACACAAAAATATTCACTATACATGAGATAATTGATATATTTATACTAAAACTAGGAACTTCACTGCAGTGAAAATAGATTACATCTACATGCAGCACCACAGGTATATCTCAGACAATCCTAAAAGAGCAAATTACAGAAGACTAAATACAATGTGATACTATTTTTATTAAGCTCAAAAGAAGCAAAAGCAAACTATATAGTTGACCTTTGAACAACATGGAGGTTAGGGGCACCAACACCCCTGTGTACTCGAAAATCTGTGTATAACTTTTGACTCCCCAAAAACTTAACTACTAAAAGCCTACTCTTGGCCAGAAACCTTACTGATGACATAAAACAGTTGATTAATACATATTTTGTATTCTTAAAATACTGTAAAGTAAGCTAGAGAAAAGAAAATGTTATTAAGAAAACCACGAGGAAGAGAAAACATATTTACTATTCATTAAGTGCAAGTGGATCACCATAAAAGTCTTCATCCTTGCTGTTTCCAAGGTGAGTAGGCTGAGGAGGAGAAGGAAGAGGAGGGCTTGGTCTTGCTGTCTCAGGGGTGGCAGAGGTGGAAGAAAATCTGTGGGTAAATGGATCCACATAGATGTTATTCAGGGGTCAGTGTATATAAGTAAACATTCATATTTGGTTTTTTAAAACTTTCTTAAAACAAGGGAATGATAAAATGCAAAACGTGTTTAGCTCGAGTGGGTGGGAGGAGAAAGGAGATTGGGATCCAGGAGGAACACATGGGGGCTTCAGAAGTACTGATAATGTTCTAGTTCATAAATTGGGTAGTGGGTTCATCTGTGTTTGATTCATTATTAATATTATACTTCATAATGAGAGATGGTGCATAAAGTCTGGTATGTAGCAAATATTACATAACAAAAAGTTTTAAGGAAAATAAAAACATACGATAACATACGCCAAATGAGTTTTGTAGACAACTGCTGCCAATGGAAGCTGTGCCCACCTATGGCTGTTCTCAGCTGCACTCGTTGTTCACTGCCTAATTAACGCCCTCCAGCTCATCACCCACGCATGTCATTCTAATCCCTTTCTATGCCCTCCTCCTTGAACTTCAAGGCAAGGTATTAGCTGTCTTCCCACTGCCTTCCTGACTCTGTGCTCTCCCACCTCCATTTCAACCTCCCCATTGTTACCAAAACCACTTTTGTCACTGGCATTAGGGTTGAGTTACAGTCTCTGCCCTAGAGACAGCAGAAGCTTAGATCTGCTTTCTTCTTCAAATATACACATATTATTCCCCTTATCTACAGATTGAATTCTGCCTTCAGTAGTGAAGCATCACAATCACTCCTACCCCTCCGGCCCCCCAAAACCCACTCATTGTAATTTGCTTTGAGTGGAAATGTGATTGGACAGAAGGGTATGATCTAATGGTAATAGACTAAGGGGTGGAAACCCAGCAAGGCCTGTCTATTCAGACTTTTCTTGGCCGCTCTGTGTAGCATTTCTTCTACCTGGGTATGGGGCAGGATGTCTTTGGAATGAGGATCTTCAAGGGAGAAAGGAAAGAGTGACCTTTCTATGCTTTACGGCTTGCTTTGGGGGAGAAGAGTTCCAGTTTCTACAACCAGCTTTGGGGAAGAGGAATTCTGATTTCTGTGACTCACTTTAGGGGAGAAAGAAGGGGGTGAGTGTGAGACAGGAAGATGGGAGGCCAGAAAGTCCTTGCTTATGAGGACCTTTCAGTTTTCTTCCCTTCAAAATATTCAGCACACCAAGGTGCCGGGTATCGTATTCCGAGCCCCAACAATAACAAACCAGAAACGTGAATGGAGAGAAAAATTCCTTTGCTTGTTCAACCAATCATTGTTTGTCTTCTTTAAAGTATTGTGGCTCTTTGTTTTTAAAGTAAAGGACATGTTTATATGCACCCCCATAATCACTTAAAAATAAATAATGCTATAATCATTCATATGTTCAACAAATATTGACTATTTACAGTTGACCCTTGAACAACATGGGTTGGGTGCTAACCTCCTGAGCAGTCAAAAATCTGCATATAACTTTTGACGCCCCCAAAACTTTAGGAATAGCTACAGTTAGTTGACTGGAAACCTTACCAATAACAGTCAGTTAATATGTATTTTGTATGTTATATATACTATACATTGTATTCTTACAATAAACGGAAGAAAAGAAAACATTATAAAGAAAATTATTAGGAAGAGGAAATACATTTATATTTCTGTACTGTATTTATCGATACTGTTAGTTTACTTCATCTGTTTACAAATCGTCCATCTGAAATGACAGGCGACTGCAGCTGCTGACCTCAACCTTCTGTACATACCAAGCAATTCAACTTTTTCTTATGTCTTGACTTTACTTATTAGGAGCACTTCCAGCATCACTAGTGGCATTTCATGGTTTACAGTATCACACTATACATGGAAAATATGCAAAACCGCGAGAGATCACTTTTTACTGGGATAGCAATTTACTGGGAGACGAACTGCTCACAGGGAGATTAGTGTCACATGACAGCATTTTAAGTGGATAATCGTAACACTTGAGCTCACTGCAATAGCAACAGGAGGTGGCCACAAAATTATTGTAGTAGTACAGTATGTACTACGGTTAATTTTATGCAGTTATGATTAATTCTATATCTTTACGTTTATATTTCTCTCAACTGTGAATGGTGCCATGTACTGTTTGTGTGTGTACAATTTGATAAATTTTAACTTTTTGTAATAGATTTGTGTATATTTTATGATAGTAAATGATAAAATAGACTAGTATCTACATATATTTTATGCCTACATGTCATACCTTTTTCTGAATTTTTTTGATATTTCGAGGCTATCAGGTTCATCCGCAAGTTTTTTCAAATTGTTGAAAATCTCCAAAATTTTTTCGATATAAATATATTGAAAGTGGACCTGCGTGGTTCAAACCCATGTTGCTTAAGAGCCACGTGTACTTTGTGCCAGCGATATATCAGTGAGCAAAACAGACAAAGCAATTCATGGTGCTTACAATTCTATAGAGAGAGACAGACAAAACTAAACATAATCTCAGTAAATTAAAACAAGTGTGTTACCAAAAAATTACATAATGATTTGTGACAGAAACAGAAGAGAGAAAACAGGTGCAAGAGTGTGAAGGGGGTTAGGGGAACAGAGATGGAAGTTGTAACTACCTTTGAAAAGGTACAAGGAATCCTTGCCAGATGCGTGAGGGTGTTATTTTTGAGCTTATCTAAGAGCAGAGCATCAGGGCAGAGGTCTAGCCACGGCAAAAGTGCAAAGGTGGGAATGTGTCTCGTGTGTAAGTATCAGAGTTCAGCCAGGAAAGCAGAACCACTGGGAGTGTTATGAAAGAAGGGATTTATTGAAAGGATTAGGCCTCATGCAATCACGGGAGCTGGTGAAGAAGCCCATGGAAGGAGGTTGTCTCTGTATTCGGTGATGGATCTGAAGTCGCAGTAGACTAGCAAGACCAGCAGTCAGGAAGCAAAGCTGAACATGGAACGAGAGAACAAACTGGAATCTGTGAAGGCAAATTGGAACCTGGGAGAACAAATGGGGACTCAAAAGGACAAACTGGAACCCACCCTGTTTCCCACCTTGAAGCACAGGTGAACTGCAGAAGCAGCCTGTCCCCATCACTGCAGAGCTGCACGTGCATGGCTCAGGACGCAGATGAAGGAGACCTGGCAGCAGCTGGAGGAGCTGCGAGCCTGGCGGCTGCCCCACACCAACAAAGGAAGCCAGCAGATCAGCGACAACACGCATGAGCTGCAGCCGCGCCTGGCACCCTGCACCGACCTTCACAGCATACTGGCTGCTGCTCCACTGCTGCCTTCCAAATCTCACACCACGTTCCCTGGAGGCCATTGCCAAGAGCGAGAGACAGGAATTCTGGGTAACTTAACTGAGTTACCACACTTTAAACCACAGGGAGGAACAGCAAGGAGGCGGGGGTGGCCAGACTGCGATGAGCATGGGAGAAAGAAGCAAGGGATGAGGACTGCAAATGTGTATTTTGAAAATGCAGTACCGGGCGTTCACTCATTTGATTCCCTCTACACGTGTCTGGAAACAGCCTGCCGAAGTACAGTGTCTTAGCTTCCTAGGCTGGGGCAATGCCTTCAAAGCACAAGGAAGTAGAGCTGGCGGGGTGACAAACAGCACTGGTAATTAACCTGGTTAAAACTAAATTTTCATTCTGCCATGAAAGTTTTCATGCCCTTGGTCCTGGTAATTCCACTTTGAGTATCTAACTTAAAAGAAATGATTGATGATGTGATTTCTACTCTTTCCTCCCTGACAAGTAGGGAGTCTTGGGTTTGACCCAGATAGAGCTCTGAGATCCGGAAGTAGGTAGGGTTGACCTGCTGGTTAAGGAAGTTCCCTTTGTCTGCGGCAGTACCACCCTGAAAGTGCCTGATCTTGTCTGATCTCAGAAGCTAAGCAGGGTCGGGTCTGGTTAGTACTTGGATGGGAGGAAGTTCCCTTGAAGCTTTTTTTGTAATGTTATTGTTGGTTTTTGTAATTTCATGGAAAGTCCAAAAGATATGGTAGATCCTGTCTACTCATTACTGAGCAAATATCCATTCTTGTATGTCAAATTAACAAAACCCTATTTGCCTATGACCACCCAGCTAATAGACTGTATTTCCCAGCCTTCCTTGTAGCTTTGCGGCTAAGTTCTGGTCAATGGAATGGAAACAGTGATGAGTGGGACTTCAGAAGTCTCATTAAGGTCCAGTCTTAAATCAAACCCTACAACAAAAATCATACTAGGTAGAAAAATATTGGAAGTTTTTCTTTGAAAATCAGGGCCAAAGTAAAGATGCCTGCCCGCATTTTTTCAAGTGAGCATTTTGTAGAGATCCCGTGCAGCGCAGCAAGTCAAGAGAAAGAAATTAAACACATAAGAATTGAAAAGAAGGAAATAAATAAAACTGTTATTATTTGCAGATGATGTGATTGTCTACACAGAAATCCCCAAAGAATCTAAAAACAAATTCTTATATATATGAAGACATTTTGATAAGATCAGTATAAAAATCCAATTTCATTTCTATATGTCAGACATAATTAAAAAAAACATAATTTGGCCAGGCTCAGTGGCTCATGCCTGCAATCCTAGCACTCTGGGAGGCCGAGGCTGGAGGATCGCTTGAGGTCAGGAGTTTGAGACCAGCCTGAGCAAGAGCGAGACCCTATCTCTACTAAAAATAGAAAAAATTAGCCAGACGTGGTGGCACGCACCTGTAGTCCCAGCAAGTTGGGAAGCTGAGGCAGAAAGATCACTTGAGCTCAGGAGTTCAAGGTTGCTATGAGCTAGGCTGATGCCAAGGCACTCTAGCCCAGGCAGCAGAGCAAGACTTTGTCTCAAATAAAAAAAAAAAAAAAAAAACTAACAGAAGATGTGCAAAATCTATACATAAAAATAACATTTTGGCAAAAAACATGAAAGAACATCTAAATGGAGAAATATCCTACCTTTATGAATAGGAAGTCTATCATAAATACATGAATTTTCTCAAAATTGATCATCTACAGTTATAATCAATTATAGTCAAAATCCTCAAAAGTTTTTCATAGAACATGCGAAGTTGATTCTAATATATATGGAAGAGAAAAATGCCAAGGATAGCCAAGATATTTCTGAAGAAGAAAAATAGAGAAGGGGGAATTATCCTAGCAAATATAATGATTTTTTATGAAATTATGGTAATTAAGATGGTGTGGTATTGGTGCAGGAATAAACATACTGGCTAATAAATAGAATAGAGGGCCAAGACTCAGACCCATACATGTTTGAAATTTTAAGACAGGCTAAAAGGAAAGAACCAGGGAAAGGAAAGACTGAATCACAAATGAATTGGATAACCAGTTTTTCAGAAATCAGATCTTACTTCACACCATATATGAAAATCAAACCTAGGATTAAGAGCTTAAATGTTAAAAAATCAAACTTGAACTTTTAGAGGAAAATATAAGTGAATATCTTTTTGATTTTAGAATAAAGAAGGAATTCCCAAACAAGACCAAAAAATGTGCTAACCATGAGAGACAATAATTCATGTCTCTTAGTCATCAAAACATGTCATCAAAAGACACTTTAAAGAAAACAGAAGAAAAATTACAATTGGAAGAAGTTATTACAGCACAAAGGATTAACACGAAGAATATATAAGGATTCCTACAAATGAATAAGAAAAAGAAAACAGCCTAAAAGAAAACTGTGCAGAAGATTCAAACAGGCGCTTGAAAAGAGGAAATACAGGCAGCTGATAAACATGAAGCCCTGTTCAACCTCATTACCAGGGAAACGTAAATCAAACCACACAGCGATACCAATTTACACCTATTGGTAAAAATTAAGTCTGACGCTATTGAATTTGAAGGGAATATGAGTCTGTGGTCACATTGCTGGTAAAAGTGTAAATTAACATAACCACTTTGAAAAATAATTTGTCATTACCTTGTAAAGTTTTTCGTGCCTTAAGACCCAGTAACTCCACATCTAGGTACCTATTCAAGAGAAACAGCACCTGTGTAATATAAAGCGGAAAAATGTTCTTAGCATAAAGTCTTAAAACAAAAAATAGAAACAACCCAGCTATCTACTGGCAGGATAAAATATAAATAAATTTTAGTGGAGTCATACAATGGACTATAATACAGAGGTGAAAATTAATGAACTACAGCTTCACCAACCACATGAATGTCTCGGAAACAACTTGGGGGGAAAGAACAGGCTACAAAAGACTAAATACAGCGAGATACTACTTTTATTAACTGAGAAAACCCAACTACACAGTCGTCCTTGAGTATACATGGGGGATTGGTTCCAGGACTCCCCTGCCCACCGCACATACCAAAAAGTTGGCCCTCGGGTTTTGCATCCCGCGACTATTGCATTTGGTTGAAAAAAATCCGAGTGTAAGTGGACCTGTGAAGTTCAAACTCGTGTTCAAAGATCAACTGTATATGATCTAGGTATTCAAGCATATTCATTAAAATTTATTTTTAAAAAACACAGGAATGACAAAAGCCAAATTTAGAAGTGTAACCTATGTGAGCGAGACAGAGAGCAGGGACAGAGCGGGCCCTCACCTTTTCCTTAGGTCAAGGCAAAACAGTGGTGATATTCTAGTTCTTCGTTGAACATTGGTTTCACCAGGTGTTCATTGTTACATAATAGTAATGTAAAATAAGGCCATGCATGGGCCAATGATGACAGTGTGCCATGAATCAAAAAATTTTATTAATTGCATTCTGTACACTTGAAATTCTCACAACAAAATTGTGAGAATTGAAAAGAAATTTTCCTTAATTGCATTACCCAAATGCAGCAAGCAACTCCTTTTAAAGTCTCGTTAATGACCTGGAGCATGCTTTTATGGCTTTCCAGTGAAGTGTGAAGTATTGCAGTTCTTGTCAACACACAGTCAGTTGAGCACTGTACACTTCCAGTAGTTCTGAGGTCAGGGGGAAGATTTTGAAAACCTTGGCTGGGCAGTTTAGGAAAGAACAAAAAAGGTGTCAGCTAAGGTTTCTTACGGACAGTTTTTCATTTTTTTTTTTTAATCTGGTTGCAAAAGTCTCGTTTAAATTCTAAGGAAAAAAACAAATGATAGTATTGTAAAGTAAATGTTTATTCTAAGTTCCAGCATTTGTTTTGGGTCATGTTTATACTGTAATGTGTTTTACACTTTTCTTCTGTGTGATTTGTTATTAGAATGTTTTTTATAACTTTATACAGCCCACAGTTTCCATATAGCAACATAGGCCTTTTGATTTAGAAATTGCAGCAAAAAAAGTAGTTTGGGAGGCAAGAATGTGTACTCCTTTAAAGCAGCGTCCACTTAGAGGCCAGACAAGCAAATAGGCAATGCCCACCATCTCCTGGGGAGGGGGCTTCAGAGGTGGGCACTATGATACGGTGTAAAGTGACTGGATTTACGAATTGGAAGAAAACCCATTCCCTAAGCCTCTGCTGTGCTTCCAACGAGCTGTGAACTCATGAACTTCAATTTCCTCATCTGTTGTGCTCAGGGACCAAGACATGCCTTCCCTACCTCAGGGCTAGTGTAATGACAAAATAGTTGTCACAGTCAAGAGTCAAGCAAGAGTCCACAGGGCCAGTAGCAACAGGAAACCAGTGGGAGGCCAACAGCACGTTTACACCCACTTCATGGGACTTGGAGCATGGGTTTACTATGACTGCAGACTTTAGAGTTGTTTTATTGTTACATTTCTGACAGAAATCATCAAATCATACTCCACGTGTTTGATGTCAAGTTCCTAATCAGGAATGTAACTCCAAATTTGTTT
This sequence comes from Cheirogaleus medius, assembly GCA_008086735.1. Taxonomy (NCBI): domain Eukaryota; kingdom Metazoa; phylum Chordata; class Mammalia; order Primates; family Cheirogaleidae; genus Cheirogaleus; species Cheirogaleus medius. The sequence goes on from VBSM01003176.1 coordinate 34,122,162, forward strand.
CCTTGTTCTTATGATAAAAAATATAATCTGTTTTGCAAAAACCTGTTTTGTGATGATCCAATTTATGTGATGATTTCTAGAAAAAATTTTACGGTGACAAGTAATATTGTCAGTCACTGACATATTAATTATATAGTCAGGGAAGAGCAGGTGAAATGTACACCTGGACTTTACCATACTATAGATGTTTTTCTAAAATGGTGCCTGTGAAACAAATACTTGTCCCCAATACTTCACATTATCATTTCAAAGGCCCCTTTTTCCTGGTTGATCACCCTTTCAGGGTGGCACTCCCAAAATGTCAGCTCAAAATTTCTCTGCCCTTCAGCTCCTCTGACAAGTAAGTTAAAGATCTGTAAATAAATCCTGAAATGTCCTCAGGAACCTGCCACGTGAAGGAACCCTATTAGAATTCTTCTGAAATGCAAACACTGGCGCTCTTGCCAGGGCTTTCTGGAGGGCAGCAGACCCCTAAGAATAGGGTCCCAGGCTTTCCTGTAGTTCCTCTCATTGTCGTTCAGGGATGAAAATCTTTATCTTGTATTTTTTTCCAGAGGAGTAGGAGGAAGATTTAAAATAGTTAGGTCTGGCAGCTTAATCTGGGTTGGCTGATTAAGCTTTCTGAAAATGTGTTTTTCAAGGATAAGAAGTTTGGGCGCTGGGCCAAAGCTCATGTCTGTCATCAACAGGAAGATAAACGATCCCTGTAACCCACTGCTATGTTCCGTTTACCTCTGTGCTTAAACACGAGCACCACTCCTTCCACAGGCCCAGAGCTGCTCAACGTGGATCCTTTCCTTTTTCAGACAGAACCTTCCCGAGCCTGCAACTTGGGTGAGCATGGCAGGGCCAAGCTTTTGTGAGGCGAAACTCCAAACCAGCATCCGTTCCTGATGTTGGATATTTTCAGGTTGCCTAAGAGGCTCAGGAAGGGGACTTAGTGTACTCTTGCTTTTTAATACCCACAAGGGTCATTTCCTGAGAGGTCAGAAGAATATATCCGTGCCTACAAGTTACCTGTGGCTGCAGACCACTGGGAGTCTCTGGGGCAAGAGCTCTTCAGGGGAATCTGGTGTTTGTTCCTTATATGCAAAACTTCATTCTTGCATATATCAGCTAGAGGCAGGCTATGTTTATTCTTAAAGGGATGTCCGTTAAACCATGTTTCCTGTTTCCTGTAGAACTTACCACACTAGTGCTGAAAGTGTCAGAGCTCAGGGTAGAGAGTTAAGGCATGGAAAGGGACGGTATTGGCAGCATGGCAAGTGGCCTGACCTCTTCCTTCTCTGACCTCTTCTCCTTCACATTCCCTACTTCCCCAGGAAAGTGATTTCTTCAGGGTGGAAAAGCAAGGGGTCCTCACTCCTTCCGCAGCTGCACAAGGCACATGCCCAAGGAAGCTGGGCACATGCTGAGATTGCCTCCCTTCCGCCACCTGCCACCTGCCTCCTTCCCCACTCTGCAAGGCAGAACGGGCAGGCCCAGCTGACAGGGACAGGGACAGGGACAGGGAGTGGGAGAAGGGAGGAGGGTACAGAGTGAATAAGTCACCCACTCAGCCCGGCTTCCCCAAATCCCACTTCTGGAGCTGGGCACAGGCATCTGGGAGGGCGGGACTGTGTAGTGGGAAGGTGGGGTGACAAGGATAAAAGGAGCCACAGAATCAATCGAGGCACAATCTCCTGGATTCCACGCAAAAATAGTTCTTTAACTTATAAGTTCAAGTCAAACATTACTTTTTATATTAAAATAAATCTTTTTTTTTCAGAAGGGGGTCCAGCGAAGCCCACGTTGTTTGTGTTTAAGAAGCAGTGAGGGCCACTCCCGCCCCGGCTTCCAGCACTGCCCGTGTAGGCCCTCGCTCTGCGCCCACTCCGCGAGCTCCCGCTGTGCGTCACGTGGGAAAGATGCGGTCCCCTCCCAGGAGCGCATGGTCTGGCTAGGAGGAAACCAGTCCATGGGTGGCTTGCATTTGAGGGCTGGGGTGGCAGAGCACTGGACTGGGGGAGGAGGGGCCCACCTACTGAGCAGTTACCTGCCTCAGGCCTCCGTTTCGTCACCTGCTGGATCAAGGAGTTGGAGGGGGTGAATCTAAACCCCTGCTGGCTCGACGTGTCTGTGGCTCCCTTTACCCACATCTCTCCAGAACCCAAAGCTCCCGAAAGACAGTGCCCAGCCCTAGGGCAGTGAGGCCTGTGCGTGCTGGGGCTGGGACGTGTCAGGCCCCCCCTGGCTCCAGGACCCAAAAGCAGCCATTGCTGGCCCCAGGGTTCCATAAACTGCTCTGCAAGCAGGGCATCGTGGGCTGGCAGCGTTGGGTCTGAAATCCCACCACCTGGGCATGGTGAGCAGGCCAGGTGGAACTTAGGGCATGTGCTCACAGAGGAGCCAGACTGGATTCTGGCTGGAGCCAAGATGCTCCAGATTTTCTCCCTCACCTGCTTTGTTCTGGGACGGTGAGCACCATAGCCAGCCGCGCCCAGAGCACATTCCCCAGCACCCCGGCACCCGGGCACTGCCCCCTCCCTCACATTTATTGCTGAGGCAGTGTCGGAAAGAAATCTTGCCTCATCAGGGCAACTGGGCTGGGCTCATCTACAGGGAACTTCACATCCTTTTCCCCACCAAAAAACTGTACCGTATGAGGCTTCCGTTCCCTAATACTAAAGCCTCTGCCATTATAGCAAGGCTCTGTTAATGACGCGGTCATTTCCAACTACATTTTTCTCAACTCTCCTCATCTTAATTTTATGGTCTCAATTCTTTCCACAATAGTTTGCTGTCTTATTTAGATCCCATCTATCTTACTGAATAGGTGTTGGGTCATTGAGTTCAGAAAACCAGTGCAAAGATGCTCATACTCTGGCTACTACTATTTCTGGAAGTAATCAATTGTCCCCCTTTGGCCCAGGAGTCTCACGTCTTCTACCAATGTCCACGAGATTGTGGCACACTCACTTATTAGCCTTCAGGTCAAGTAAGACGTACACTGCATGTCCTCTTGTGTATTTGTTTGCTGTTGGGGAATTGCATCAGAAAAGGAACTGTGTTCACTGTGGTAACCCCACCACTTAGGACAGTGCCCAGCACAAAGAGAAGAGGCCTTCGGGACAGACCATCATGGGTTGGAGCACATAAGCCATGTTAGGGGCTTGGGTGGATCCTGGAAGTTACGGAAATCCTTTAAAGCATTTTATGCTTTGTGTCTTACGGCAGTGATACCTTCAGCAGTGTGGGAAGGTCACAGAAAGAGAACGAGAGCACAGGAGTCTGGGAGAGCAGGTGGGAGGTTTGTGTGCTAGTCTGGAAACAAGACATTAGTCTGGAAAGAAGTGTTGAAGCTATTAAGGAAGTAGATGGCAGGGCCTGGTGATTAATTGTTAATTGATGTGGGGTGCTGGTGGGTAGGGATCACAGACAGCTATTTGGGTGATTGGGGAGAGTTCAGGGAGTTCAGGGGAAAGGGGGATATACATGGAGGTAGGATGTTCAATCAGAGCACAGTTTTGGCCAAATGTTATCTGCAGAACTGTGGGAAAGGCCATTATCCCGTGAGCATTTCTTGACATAGATCCAATGGCAAGTGGTTTGTTGTTGGTGCGGGGTCAGGTTGTGGGTCACCAAGTGAGTGTCTCCGTCCTGTGATTCACAGACTCCGAAGGAGACGCAGGTTACAGGGCTTTCTGGTAGTCGATTCTGAGGCCAGCACCAAATGAGACAGCCTCCATTTAACCTGACCTTTTCATACTTCTCCAATTTCTCTTTTTTAATAATCTTACATTTTTAATATAGATGCAGTAAAATGCACAATTCTTGAGTGTATGTTACTGTGAATGTTTATGCACAAACCCATGTAACCACCACCCAAATCAAGATACAGAACATTCCCCTGTCCCCAGAAAGCTCTCTGAGCCCCTTCCAAGTCCAAGGTAACCATCCTCCCCCAAGGTGACCACTATTCTGACTTCAGTCATCTAGGATTATTTTTGCTAATTCTTTTTTTTTTTTTTTATGATACAGAGTCTCACTCTGTTGCCTGGGCTAGAGTGCCGTGGCATCAGCCTAGCTCACAACAACCTGAAACTCCTGGGTTCAAGCAATCCTCCTGCCTCAGCCTCCCGAGTAGCTGGGACTACAGGCATGTACCACCATGCCCAGCTAATTTTTTCTATATATTTTAAGTTGTCCTGATAATTTCCTTCTATTTTTTCAGTAGAGATAGGGTCTCTCTCTTGCTCAGGCTGGTCTCGAACTCCTGAGCTCAAATGATCCACCCGCCTCGGCCTCCCAGAGTGCTAGGATTACAGGTGTGAGCCACCTCGCCTGGCCTGTTTTTGCTAATTCTTGAACTTCATGTAAATAAAATCATACAGTATGCACTTTTTGATATGTGTCTTCTTTCTCTCAACATAGTGACTGTGAGGCTCATATTGTATGTTCCAGAAATTTGCTCTTTTTTTATAGCTGGGTAATATTCCATCGTATAAATATACCATACTTTGTATACCATTCTCCTGTTCATGGGTATTTGGGTTGTTTGGAATAAAACTGCAATAAACTTTCTTGTACAAGTCTTTTTGTCCCTACTCTCTTTTGGCAATTCCAGGGAAGCCTGTGTTTTGTGTGTCAGATGGATGTTATTAAAAGAAAGCCCCTTGAGGAGGTCTTGAACATTGCACTTGCTGCTCATCTCTGCCTGAGGTGGCCTTGAGGATTGGCAGGTCAAAGGAGCACCGGACAAGAACTCACTTCCCAGGGACCCAAGGTAACATCACGTTACCTCAATTGTTTCCGTGTTATTGGAGATCAGGAGGATTTGGGGAAAGCACACAAGTGATTTTGAGCAATTGTTCTCATGCATTTATAAAGACTTCCACATTCTTGCCAAAGACCAGGGCTGTGGAAAGAGATGGAACCGGATGTGGGATGGGTCCCATGTACTTGGAGAATGGCATTGAGCTACCCCCAGCATGTGGCCCTAAGTAAAGAAGATGGTTTTCCTATATCACAAATGAAAACTATTTTCATTTCTACGTAATCATACTTACACTGTAAAGCATCCTTCACTAGGATTCGAATGAAAGAGGTAATCTCCTGACTTCAGCTACAGAACTGCCCACATCCCTGATGGCTGATGACCACGTGACATCCTCACAGACCCTATTTCCTGTCTAACTACTTTCCCAAATACTTCTGTTCTCCCAGACAACTCTACTAGTAAATATTCAGAGATTCCTAATGCTAGATTCCTTCTCAGGTATCCCAGGGTTTAGAAGAGAAAGAGAATTCTCATTGATTAAGAACTTGCTATGCGCCAGGTCCTATGTGAGGTAGTTTACATCCATTTCCTTCTTTAATCTTTACAGCAGCATAGCGAGATAGGATTCATTATTCCCCTTTGGCAGAGGGGAAACAGAAGTGCAGAAAGGTTGATTAACTTGCCCAAAGCCACACAGCAGAGCCAGGATTTGACCTGAGACGTGTGTGGCTCTTTCTCCCACAGCACACTGCTCCTCACCGACCTCCCAGCCTGGCTCACACCGTCTCTACGGTCCAAAACATTCATAAAAAAGCGTTGTCACAAATTGCTCTGTGGAATTCCACTGTCCTTTTATAACTTCATGATATGGAAAATAATCATAGGTCTTGAAGCTGAAACAACATCAGCCCGGAATCACATGTGGCCCAATGTGAAAAAGCTTAAGGAGACATCAGTGTGCAATGGTGACTTCCAGAAATCTGGAAACCAAAGGGGAACTACATAAGGCGTGGAAGTGCCCAAAGCTGGCTGCCCTGGTCTTCCTTTCACATGACTTCATTCTCAGGAGGAGCCCTGGGCAGAGGACAAGGGCCCTGGGGCCTGGGGCAGCTTTGTCAAAGCCGCTGCCCTGTGGCCCCTGGCTGAGGAGCACAGCCCCAGCTCGCTGTGGGGAGGGTTTCCAAGTGGCAGCCGCACAGTCCCCCACCCGAAGAGCTCTGATGAGGCCCCATCCCTCCTCCCCGGGCCTGCGCGGGCAGCCGCACACCAAGCCTCTGCTCATTGTCCTCTGGTAGCACAGCCGGTATAATTTCATGCTTCCTAATTTCTGAGGATAGTGAATCAATCTCCCCTCCAGTTTGCCTAGAAAAAGAGTTTATTTAGATAAATGCCCCCAGGGAAACAGTCATAGAAAATCACTTAAGAAACAAGAGGCTTGTAAACAAACGTTCCGTGTGGAACAATTGGCAGCCAGCATGGGCACGCGGAGGCTGGGAGCAGCTCTGCAGAGGAGTGAGCACGCAGCTTGCGGAAAGCAACCTGCTCATCCTGACACCAGATTTCAAATGAAAACAGGGGAAGGGGCCTGGGGACAAAGAGGAATGAAGACTCCCTCCCCCTGGCTTCAGACTCAGCCCTGAGACATGTCTCCCAACATCTAAAGCCAAGATGTCTCTAAGTCTCTGTCAGACCACGCCCATCTTAGGGGGTTCAGGGCACCATCAGGAGGCCCCCATCCCCTGTAGGTGCTGGACTGACAACACGCTGTAAGGGACCAAGGGCACGGGCATGGGGACTGCGGGGAGGGAGCACCATGAGGAGACTTGGCCGGGAGAGTGACCCCAGCTGCCACAGGAGGAGGGGAAGGCACAACGTGGCCAAACCCAGGCATAAGAAGCCTCCCCCTCCACTCCAGCCAAACGGTGGGCCCGGGGCAAGCTGCTGGCTTCTGGCAGCCTTGAGCAAGTTTCTCTCTTACAAAAAAGGAAAAAGAGGGAAAAGGCCACAAAAGCTGGCCTGGTTCCCAGAACGGAGGCTGCAGGGAAAATGGAAACAGCTGCTCACCCGGAGCAGTGGGCTTGGCAAGGGCAGGTCAGCGCAAATACCAGAGGAGGAGGTGGAGCCCCCGGCCTCTGGCCCTCTGTGCCTTACTTGGCCAGAGCCACCCGCCCTACCCTTTCCTGGCTCAGCTAGGGCACGGTGGGAGCAGAAAGAGCACCGGATTGGGAGTTTAAGTCCTGGCTGAGCAACTAGCTCCTAGCTTCCTCGAGTGCCGTGAACGTGAATCGTTGACTCTTGGCCCCCAGGACCAGGACCAGGAGGATCCTCTCACAATGAGGCACTGGGCTGGGATGACTCACCGGGCAGTCTTCCAGCCCTGACTGACAGCTGTCCCTCCCATCCTGAGCCGCTGCCTGGCCATCGCAGTCCTCCCAGCTCACCGCAGACTCGCGCCTGGCCTCAGAGCGGGATGGAGAGTGGAGAACACCAGCTGCCCGGCCCCCAGCCCCGACGCGGGACCTTGCCCCTGAGCCTTTCCTCGCCCCAGCAGCTCTGGGACAGGAGAGGTACTCGGGAAGTATTTACAGCTTAGTGGCGAGCGCTGTCAGAGCCCATGATTTGGGGTTCCAATGTGAGCCCTGCCGCCTGCTGCTGTAACATGTGGCTGGCGCGTCACAGAGCTGACAGGAGGAGTAAACAAAGTAGCATCTGGCAAGCAGGAGGGGGCCCAATAAACGAGAATTCCCTTTTTCCAAGCAACTGGAATCCTTGCTCACTCCCTCTAGAGACAGGGTGAGAAGCCAGCGGAGCCTGTTAGGGCAGGGACCTCGTTGGTTTTCGGGTCACATCTGTCACTGCAGAGAGCGGATGTCGCATCTGCTGGGCTCCACGCTTAGCCTGGGGAGAGGCCTTATGCTGCAGCTGTTGCCCCGACCCACTGAGGCTGGCGATGTGTGCAGCAGGGCTCCGTTCAAACTCAGCGTGAGCCCCGGCCCTGCAGCCCACATCCCTAAGATCCCTGCTCTCTGACGCTGGTCTGGCTCCTCCTGGCTCCCAGTGTCTCGCCTGTCTGCGGGAGTACAGGAAAGGGTGGCGCAGGTCGCCACAGAAACCCTCCATGGAACACATTAACCGTACAGAGTAATGTCTCTGGAACAGAGTGGAGGGTTTTTAATACCCGTGGCCTGTTCTGGTGATCGGCAATTTTAACCCCCTCTTGCCCTAAATCTAAACAAGCCCACATGGTGATTCCTTCTGGTGGGGTGCTCAAGTTTCAGTCCCTGCAGGATGAGGGACGTGCACATCACTAGGGCACTTCTTGGTTTACAGAGCACACTCAGGTACGCTATTTCCTGTGGGCCTCACCACAAATCCAGGAGGCAGGCAGGAAAGGAGTTCTTAGCCCCATTTTACAGACAACAGTGTTGTGTCCCAGAAAGGCTGGGCCAAGGTCACACAGTTTATTATTGGAAGGACGGGAACTCGTTCCCCCTGGAGTTGACTTCGTGTTTTTCCCACAAGCCAGGGAGGAACAAGTGCCATTGTTTGGCCTCATATATTGAGCTTTAGTAAGGCATTTTGCACATATGCACACACATGGTCTGTTTCTTTCCTGGGTTTAGCTTCTTGTCCCCGTGGGCAGAGAAGGGACATGGAAGGTAACTTTCCTACCTGTGCTATGGGCCTTGCTTTGGGAAAACAGTACACAGGTGTTGCAGGGGAGTGGGTGGCTCCTCTGGACTCTGAGACCACCTTTAGTCTTGCCCCAGGCACATTCCAGCTGTCTCAACACACTCAGAGGCTCGCCTTAGGCCCTGCTTTGTTGAGGTCCTGGGCAGTGAAGCCACGGAGGCACCTCTGACCCAGTGCTCTGTCTCACTGGCTGGTGTAGGCCAGTGCCTGAGCCTGGGCGGGGTGACGCTGCACCCCTGGGAACCATGCACCCAGCAGGGGCTGGGACGGGCTGCAAAGCCCCCGCTGACAGCCACTGCCAGGACCAGGTTAGACAGTGGTGTGCAGGCAGGCACGGCCAAGGCCTTCTGCACAGAAGAGGGACAGGGGTCACTTTAGACCCACCAGAGAACTTTCACCACTTGTCTGTTCAGAGGCCACGCCTTGTCTGGTGGCGCACAGGGTACAGAGGTTGAAAGGTCAGGGCAGAGGCTGGGAGGCACAGTGACTAAGAACAAAGACGTGGAGTCCCAGAGTTTTAAATTCAAATCCAGACTCCATTCCTTAGCAGCTGGTGATCTTGGGAAGTCACTAAGTCTCCCTGTACACCAGCGTCCTCATCTCTAAGTGGGGTAAGAATAGCACCTACCACGTGGGTGTTATGTGACTTACGAGAGTCACTGAATGCACGGCAGGGCCTAGGGTGGGAGCTCCCCCGTGTTCGTTATCATGGGGGGCCAGCGAAATGGCCTGCATTAGCAGCTGCAGCGCCGCAAACAGAATCACTCCCAGGACTGCTCGTCACTCTCAACGTGTCGTAGGTTTCACTTTTTATTCTGTTTATTTCCTGTCTCCCCACTTGGAATATAATCTCCATGAGGGCAAGGATGTGAGCTATTTTGTTCACTGATGTGTCCTCGATGACAAGACTGTCTGGTGGATAATACAAGCTTGGTTTGTTGAGTGAATGGCAGAAAAAATGGGGGCTGGGTACTGAGAAAGAAAGAAGTAAAACCTCCTCAGATATTCAGTTGACAAGGGCTGTACTGGGAGCCTTCGCAGGCCAGAGACCACCCGCCTGCCACTGTCATAGAGCCTGTGAGAAACCATGGTGGCCTTGTCGCCTGCATGTCTCAGGACACACACCGGGTGGGTCAGGGAGGGAGAGGGGCTATGCACCAGGCTCTGAGAGCGGAGGAGCAAGGAGAGGAGACCCTGACCTGACTGAGGGATCCCTTGTTCCCCGACTCAAGGTGTCACCAGTTCCTAAGGGCAGCCAGTTGGGGAGTGGCACTCAAACCCCACTGCTTAGCGTTTGTTATTCTTCGGATGTGGAGTGATGCAAAAGCTCATCCATCATATGCTAAGCTGTATCTGGTTCTCAGCCCAAGCATGGGTTCAGGCATTTCAGGGTATGTTTTCACCTGCCTGTTTAGGCCCTTAAAGGCTAATCAGGAAAGGTTTCTGAACCAGGGAAACTCCAAAGGAAAAGCACAAGCGAGTTTCTGAGTGAGCAGCCGGAGGCGCAGCCCTCTGGGAACGCTGCCAGCCTGCTGGGCCCTTGTCACACCCACACTGCTGCCCAGGAGGGAGAAGGGGGTGCTCTGTGGCCAGCCGAGAGAGCCCCCTCACTTTACCTGAACTTGGTCTAGAAGGCTCTAATTGCCTGCCATGCTTACCCTATATCAGAAATAGTCTGCCCTGAGGTCCCCGTGGAACTCACCCTCGGGCTGGGGAGGGGAAGTGGACTCATTTTCTGTTTAAAAATATGCTCCTTACAGCTCAGTTGGTCAGAGACCTGGGAGAACAGCTAAGGGGAGTCTTTGAGGATGGGCGTGTTAGGCATCGCCTGAGACCGGAGGGTCTGCCATTGGCGGGGACAGGAAGGGCGGGCGCAGGGTGGAAAGACATCGGGGAAGGACACAGCAGAAGGCTCTGCAGAGCCCAGCAGGCCAGGCTTCCCCAGACGAGCCCAGGGGCACCAAGAGTCATCCCGAGAAGAGATCTCCACGGTGCCTGGACTGGAGGAAATGTATCTCATTGTGTCCTGTTTTGCATTTTCCTGGACACTGGCTAGGCTAGCACCTTCCTATGTTACTGGCCCTGCGTGTTTCATCATCTGTCAAATGCCTAGTCATATTTTTGTCCATCTTTCTACTCAAGTGTTTGTCTGTTCCCCATTCCCTCCACCCTACCAGGAGTGCAGTACTCTTGATCTATTCTTGATTCTAACCCTTTGTCACTTACATGTTACACGTGTCTCTTCCCAGTTTGTGGCTTAGCATTTGAGTTCTTTTAAAGTACCTTCAATGAACTGAAGTTTTAAAATTTAAGGTAGTTAAAATTATGAATCTTTTATCTTATGTTTTGTGATTTTTTTTGGCGTGTCTTGTTTAAGAAATTCTTCCCTATCCCAAGATCAAAGAGATATTCACTTCCAGTTTCTTCTGGTCAGATATCCCACTCACAAGCCGGCTGCTGCTGTTTAGGGACCTGTGCCCCAAGGCAGGAATGGGCAGGCTGCAAACTTGCCATGCTGTCCCTTGATGCCAGGAGGACGACCGTGCAAAGGCCCTGCACCACCTTAGGGGTGCCCTTCCTATAAACCAGCACCGCCGTGTGCTGCAGCATGGACGCTAGCCCCTGTGGCACTGGCTCCCGGCAACAGGCACCGGGCACACACTACTGCTCTAATCTTTCCCCTACCCTGTGCTGGGTCAGCATGAAAGGTGCCCATGAGCCCAAAGCCACAAGGATCCGTGTGGAGGTAGAGGCAACACATCCTGGACAGATTTGAGGGCCCAGGAGGCTGCACCCAACTGGGGTACTTGAAATAGTGTGATCGGCACAGAGCTGCCTGCTCACCACATGCCAGGATCTGCCAGGGACCATCTCGCAGCTAATGATAAATCCTGTCAGGGCCACAAAGAGGGGCTTTGTGACACTGTGTTAGTCTGCGTCCTCTCAGGGCAGGGCTCCAGGCTGAGCCGGTCAGCCCAGGCCACTGCAGACAATGGGGCACAGTGGGGCCGCGCTGGCGAGGGAAGTCCGCGTGGAGAATGGCAGCAAGGAGCAAAGGCCTGGCAGCCGCCAGGTCCACACACGCCTCCTGGGGACGGGGCAGGCAGGGCAGGACGAGGCAGAGTAAACTGGGCAACTTGAATCTCCCAGTGTCTGGCTAGCACCCAGGCGGGTTCTGCAGACAGCCGCCCAGGCCTGATTTTCCTGTTCCCAGTCTCCCACGTCTGCCAGGAGGCACTTGATAAATATTCAACAGCTCCGGCCGGCCGCTGAGCCCACGTCTGGAGGACATTCTTAGGCAGTGAACTGAAGAGAAGCTTCGAGGAGGCCTCTGAAGGAACCTTAAACCCCAGCCTCTCCTCTCTGCCTGTGATTTGGTTTTAAAAGGCCCCAAGGGAGCTGCCCACCTGCAGGCCTAAGCCCCTGAGGTCCACACCTGGGTTCTCTGAGCCCGGCATTCCCGGAAGTGGCGGAAGTCAGGCTGCCCGAGCAGCTGGGGTGACAGAAGTGACACTGCAAATGTGATATTTAATGGGTATTTTAAAATACCAATAGCAACTAAAGTCCTTTCTGGGGCCTTTTTTTTTTTTTCAGAAGATCCTGAATTAAAAATTTGCGTCTTCCCTCATCCTCAGTCTCTTTGTACGGTTCCACCAGCACAGCCCACAGGGGCCAGTCTCTTTTCTGCTGCGCTGCCCTGACCTGCCCGTGGCTTCCTGCCCTGGGGCCCTGCCTCCCCGTCGGGATGGGACCCTCCGCGCGCGGCCTCGCTTCCCTCTCACCACGGACCGTGGCTCCAACCACCTGAGTGTGAAGTTTCCTGTCTGGCTGAAAACATTTGAAAGACTCCCTGCCCAGCTGTTATATTAGACTTATGTAGAGTCTGATATTTATAGGCTGATATTACACAAATTATATAATAGGCCTATAGAAAACACCCCGTGGGCGAGAAACTATGTAATGATCAAAGTGACGGTGAATTCAGTAAACACATTAAATGCAACTATATTTTACTTATTACAGGGGCATCTAGGCATCTTTGAAAACCAACAGGTACGTTATTTGTTCAGTCTAAAGACGGTGGAGAGTGTACGTGTGAGACTGCAGGCCTCTCACGAAACCTCTAATTTCTGAAAGGGGCCCAGTGTCCTCAGGCCCAGTGGTTCAGGGCGTCCTCTGGGTTCCCCCCCTGAGAGAGCACAGGGCTCACAGACCCCGGTCTCTAGGGCCCCTGGTAATAATGTGGATTTGGCCTAGGCTTCCTATTGCTGGGGAAGTTCTTGTCAAATCTGGCCTTGGTGGGAGGACTGGATGGAGAGGTTCTTTACGCTTTTGGGGGTCATAGACCCCCAAGTGAAAGCTTCTCCCGGAAAGTGCATGGCAATTCAAGGGACCCCCAGAGTCCTGGAGTCCATGCACAGGCATCACGGACTCCGCATGGCAATCTCCTGGACTGAGAGATCTCCAGCGTTCTTCCAGGTCTTGGAGTCTGTGGTTTATTATAATTTGTTTCAAGTCTGCTGGACTTCGACTCCCTGGCAGAGCCATTTTGGAGGGTAAGAAGATGTGTCTCCTCCACCACCAGCCTGTGTGGGCAGCGGTGACTGTGAAGAGTGTCACGATGCCACCTTGGGCTTCTGTCCTGAAACTACACCTTCTCTGGGGCCCGTGGTCAGGTCCACACCGCCCACCCCCCACTCTCCGACCTCACTTCCTACTGCTCTCCCACCTGCTTACCCAGATTCAGCCACATCAGCGGGCTCCTTAAATTCCTGCCACAGGGCCTTTGCACTGACAGTTCTCTCTGCCTGGAGGTCTATTTCTAAAGCCTTATATATAAGAGCAGTTTGTACATTCATATCACGAATCAAGAAAAAAGCAAATTTTTATGAAGATGCTTCTGTTCTCAGTGGGCCTAAGATTGAGAAAATATCACATGAGTACATTAAAGAATTTTTTAAAAATTTGAGGCAAGATTAATGATTATAGAGGGTATGTTAGTCAGCTCTCGTTAAGTTTTGCTGCAATAACAAACAACTTCAAAAATCTCAGTGGCTAACAGCAACATAAGTATTTGTTGCTCAACTTCCTTACTCTCTGTGGGTCAGCCGTGGCTCTGCTCCCTGGCTGTGCTTCACCCCAGGGCGGAGGAGTGAAGGAATTGCTGGGAATTCTCACGCTTGGCCACTTAAAGGAGAAAGTGATGCTGAACGCAGGAACCAGGAGCCAGGAGCCAGGAGCCAGGAGCCTTTCCTTCCCTCACACTGATCACCTTTATGAGGAAGGGGAGGCTGAAGGCTGTGGAGGGGAAGCCTCTGTCAGCTACGGAAATACTAAGCTCTCTTGCGGTCCCAGAGCAGGACTGAAGCTGTCACTGCTCCAAAGCAGGAGTGGGCTATAGCTGGAGGGGTGGGACAGAGGCTCCCGCCTGGGCACTGAGCACCCCTGGACAACACAGGGCACCAAAGCTTCCCAAGAACTTTGGGGGGGGTTGCACAACCCCCAAACCTTTCTCCAACTGCCACCAGAGGGAGGAAGAGGGCTGCCAGGTGCCGTTGGCAGACTCAGGCAAAGGCGAAGAAGAGGAAGCAGAGGCCAGGAGGGGAGAGGATGTGGCACATGTGTGGGAGGTGGCAGCCATTAACCACGCGTTTACCCTGAACCTCTTCCCAGCCTCTCACCTGAGTCTCTTCCCACTACAAAACAGGCATTCGAACGGCCCACCTGGAAAATGATGGGTGATTTGTTTCCTTCCCTTGAAAGATCTCTTTTCTCAGCCGCAGGAAAACAACTTTCAAAGTTGATTGGGAAAGGGGGTGGGGTGGGGTTCAGATATGGAAAGGATGAGGAGGGAACAGATGGTGCCTGCTAAGGCAACCAGATTTTTTCCCCCAGTTAATCTGGGAATGACCTGATTTACATAGTATTTGCATAAATTTCCATTTCAAATTAAAGCTGTCCTAACTTCAAGTATATGGGAGAAAATAGATGAGATCAAGCAATCTACTGTAATTGAACTCAGGCCGGTCCTGACTTCTGTGAAATGCGGGTCAGATTTTTAGCCCTGACACGGGAGAGGGAAGGAAGTCAGCCCACTGTCCCTTAGCAGGAGGGAGGCTGGAGAGAGCCTCTCTGCACCTCTGAAATTAGAAGTCACCACAAGGTCCTGGGCCAGAAGTGTACGGAGATGAAGAAATCGCGCCTCTCCTCTGCTCCACCCCTTCTTGCATTGTGGGGCCTTCTTAGGAAAAAGCAAAACTAAGAATGGGACAAAAAAGACCGGGCGCTCTCCCAAAGTCAGGGTGGCCTAGGCATGTCACAAATGGGGCAGAGGGAAGGCAGCATCGGGCCCAGCAGACTGGGCTCTGGAGCAGGGGGTGGAGGTCACCTGCTCACGTGCATGGGACACAGGGGCACATGCCTGTGTGGTGGAGGGTCTGCCTGACTCCTTAGCTCTCCGGCCTTTATTCTCCACCAAATCCCAAATCCCATCACACGGCCTCACAGACACACAAACGTATGTGAGTGCAGACGAACACCCCAAACACACGCACCCCGGAGGCTCCACCAGCCTGGCCTGCCCAGTCCCAATCTAGCAATGGATGTGTAGGTCCCGTGGGAATCTAGGACATGTCGGTCATCTTGTTCCCTAAATGTCCAACCAACCCCTTTCTCTATTTCTAGACTAATTTGGATCTGGGGAAGTCGCAGGGGCAGTGAATTCCTAGGGCGGGTCAGGTGGGGACAGAGCGGAGACTGGTGGCTAGGATGGTGTCACGCCCTAGGGAGTCACCCAGGAAGGCTGGCTGCTGTAGAAGGAGCCCACGTGATGAAAGACAGCCAGCCAGGGGCCCCCGGTGCCGCTGGCTTCACCAGAGGCTGAATGGTCAAGGTGGACTGGAACCCAGCCCTCAGGTGGTCCTCTGAGGAGAGGTCTTGAGTGCTGGCCATCACACCTACGGGGGCTGTGTCTCCCTCCCTCACCTGGTGACCCCTCTGCACTTAGCACCCCTCTCTGTTTCCTGACCCCCTTCAGTCCAGAGAACCAAGGCAGAAGAACCCCTGTGCTCTACCTCGATGTTCCTTTGAAACTGTTTCTGCTGGGAGTCCTCAGGCCTCTCTGTCCCTGTAGTAGTGAAAGCCAGACAGGCTCCCTGCCCACCCCTTGCTCCCCTGAAACAGGAGAACACTCCAGCCTAGCCGCTTCACTGGGGTGGCAGGGAGTTTGCGGAAAGGAGGAGTAAAGAAAAAAAAGAACAGGGAAAAAACGGTAGTCGTTAATATTTCAAAAATTTACTTTGCCACATACTTTGTTGGGAAATAATGACGCAGAGGTCATATAAGCCTAAAGAAAGATAGAAAAAAGGCCAGCAAGACAAGGAGGGAAGGAAAGATCAAATGGAGACATCGGAGTCTAATGCTGGTGAATTCCTTAGGGACCGCACCCTCCGAGCCCTGCCACCCCCAGGCCAGGCCGGGCAGTGCCTGAGAGCCAGTCAGGGGCTCTGGGCGTGTGGTTATGATGAGTTCACCACACAGCAGCACCACACGGGTGCTCCTGCCGGCCAGAGAGAAGGTTCGAGAAGGCCCGGCGTTCCCATTCAGCAGGCCCTCGGCAGGCTCCACACCAGCAAAACTGCTCCTTTGAGGGTCACCCATGCCCAGCCTAAGAAATGCCATGCTTTCAACCAGAGGTTGCAAACTCCGTACAGGGCTGGATGGTAAACATTTGAGGCTTTGTGGACCATTTGGTCTCTAGAGCAACAACTCAACTCTGCGCTCAACTCACTGTAGCGCAAAAGCAGCCACAGCCAGTATGTGAACGAGCGAGTGTGGCTGTGATCCAATAAATATAGACACTGAAATTTGAATCTCATATAATTTTCATGTGTTGGGAAATTATTCTTCTTTTGATTTTCTTTTTAATTTAAAATCATTCTTAGTTCACAGGCCACACAAAGACAGGCAGCAGGCCGGACTTTGCTTTAAGCAAACCCAAAAACAGAAAGTCGGGTCTCCTTAAATGCAAATTAAGAGTAGATTGATTTAGTTTATAGAAGCATTTACCTTGGTTATCTAAATAGAGGGTCCCCTGAATGCATTTAAAATAAGATTTGGTTGTAACTTCTTCCTGAAGGAAAGTTACCTTTCTTCCTTTCTTTCTTTTTTTTTTTTTTTTAACTTTCCATGTTTTTCAAAGTGACATTTGCCATCCATTAGTGGACTGCAAAATTCATGCACATCATTTTGGATAAAATATAATAGAAAGAATAGGATAGAATAGAATAAAAGTATATCAGGGTTCATCACCCATAATAAAGGTTGGTAATGTCTCATGACATTTTGCCAGGTGGTGTGTGTATTTTTGTATGTACACACTTAGATACCCATGTTGTACTGGACCGTAATGCAAAACATACTTCTTGTAGTGATCATGGTCAAAAAGTTCGAGAGGCCCTGCTCTGATGACCACTGGGGAAAAGAGGGCTTCTTTCCAGCCCTCCTGCCTTGCCCAGGTCTCGCGTTTCTCTCTCCACCCCTGTGCCCCTGCAGGTTTCTTTGCTGACGAACCCTGAGAACCACTGGTCCGATGTCCTCATGGTGATGCTCCAGCAGACAGGGTACCAGTGGGAGACGAAGAAGGGACAGGCCACACCTCACCTTCATTCTCTGCACCTCCACTGCCCATGTCTGGTTCACTCAGCACCTTGCAGATGAAGGGCATAGAGTACGAGAGCTGCTCGGCAAATGTGCCAAATGAGCGAATCGCTGCATTCCCAACAGCAGGGCTGCGGGGACAAAGCCCTGAGATGTGAGGGCGCACAAAGCAACTGGGGAAGGGAGAGAAACTCAGTGAAAGAGACCTTACTGCCTGTTCTCCCACCCACACCAGCTGGCCGGAGCTTATCCGTAATGTTCACCCAGGGCCTGCCCGGTGTGCAGGCGGGCGGCCCCTCCTCCCCTCGCCAGGTGGCAAAGGCGCTTATTTCCCCAGGCGCATGAGCCACGTGCGCACATTTGGAAGCGCTCTCCATGGTGTGAAGGAAGGGACATCTATGTTACAGAGTGAGAAATGCCAGTTATTCTCAGAGGCCACTGGCTTCAGGGAGGTGGGGAACTGCATTCCAGCAGGCCAACAGGAAGGTCCGTTTCTGTGGGACTTTGGGAGCAGGAAAGCAGGCAGTGCTGAGGTGACACACGGGGGTGGGCCTGGGCTGAGGAGCGGCTTTTGGCAGAGGGAGATGACAAGGACTGTCCCGGGCCATTGCAGAAACAGATCTAGCCCCTTTCCCTACAGAAGTCCTCCTCCATGGAATGCTCTCCCTTCAGGATTCCCGCCCTTGCCTTGGCTTTGTGCCTCTGGGCCTGATGGTGGCATTAAAGGTGCCACTCACCACCATGGCAGTTTACTGGCGCAGAGGTGGTGCTTCCAAAAGTGCCTCTGATCTTACGTGGGAAGGAAGAGATCCAAGTCTCACGGGCAGCTCCCATGGAGTGACTAGACACCTCACCCAGGTGTCCTGCCGGGGGTCCATCCTGGGTTTCCTCCCTTCATGAACCAGGGTGGAGACAATTCTGTAATATCACACAGCACGGGTGAAGGAATAGGCTTTGGGGGTGGGGCTGGGGGTCTCGCAAGGCTAAAGGAAAGCAAGAAGAACAAAGCAGGCTTATGCCTCCCATCCCATCATCGTTCCTGGGCCCTGCGTTCCAGTGGAGGTCCCTTCCCCCAGTCTGTGGAGGAGCACTTGCGCTCTCGGCTCCAGGCAGAGAGGATGTGCAGGCATTGTCTGCATGCGGCCACGGTCCCTAGGCATTGGACCTGGGGGGCGGAGGAAGCCTCCAGACCCACGGGAAAGTGAGCTTTGGTGCGGCCTCTCTGTTGGGAGGGGGCTGGTCCAAGCTGGCTCACAGTCCAAGCAATGCAAAAGGCTCCCAGGGTCTCACTCAGATGGTCCTGCCTTTGCCCTCCAAGCTAGGGAGAGCTGCGTGCTCCTCGAATTATCTCTGGCACTGCTCTGAACAGCCCCTGTCTGAGGTCTGCGATGTGCAAAGTGGCCTGAGCTGTCCAAGGTTTTTTGAAGAGTCTGTTGTGGGTTTGCTCAATGCCCCGGTCACTACTGTGTAACTCCAACAATGAACTGGCACTCCATGACCAGACTGGCGAGACCTCCCAATGTCACCTTGGGGTGCAGCCCGAGGAAGAAAGAGATGAGAGACACCCAACTTTCCCTCCCTGCTCTCAGCGTGTTTTTGGTGCAGTGTTTTGTTTTATTATTTTATTTTATTTAGGTGAAACAAACATCTGGTACCCAGATCTTCATACATTTTAAATGCCTCTCCAACCCTGTTCGGGTGTTGTAACCCCTTTCCTCTTCCATCCTGTGTGTTAATTTGAATATGAACTTAATGGACGCTAAATAAGTCAGCAAAGATGCTGTTTTTAGTGCAGCTGAGCAGATGTCTTGCTGAAGAAATGTGCTTGCACCCAAAGAGAAACCACGGCACAGCCAGCCTGGCACAACACCACAGGGCAGAGCACAGGGCAGCTGCCCCTTCCAGGGGAATTTAATGTGCAAATACCACCCCATCTCCCTTCGGGACCCGCCTGCATGCAGGTCCCCCTCCCTTCCTTACGGAGCACCTGCCGGGCACTGTGCTAAGGGCTCTGGGGTCCTGCAACAAGGAAGAAACAGCCCCTTTCTTCAGGTGTCACAAAGACCAGTCCAACGCTGGGAAAACAGTCCGTGCTCAACCACTTTAATGGATTAAAACCAGAGCTAAGACTTTCCAGTTCCGCCCTAGCCAAGTCCCAGCACTTTAGGGAATTCTGGGTAACGTAAGACAAGCCAAGGAAGGCTCAGCTTAGCCTGGGTGGACCCGTCCCCAGGGTTGGAGAATTCTTGCCTCAAGTCTGAGAATCCCTGTTTGGGACTTGCAAAGACTCAAAAGGCGCCTTAGGGAGCTGAAAGCTGGAGCAGTCACTCGGGCTGGCTTTATCCCCGCTGCCCCACCACGGACTGCTCCTGCGCCTGTGCTGGAAACGGGGGGGACGTGGGTAAGGTGCAGAGCAGCCCAAACCTCCATGCTGGGCTTTCAGTGCAGGTGGCTTCCCAAGGGGGCAGCAGGCTCCCTGCATCAGGTGTGTGGCAGGAAGAACAAGGTCCCGGATCTGGCTCTATGCTGGTCTTGTTTGGCTAAGGGCTCCTTTCCTTTCCTTATCAGCATAACGCAGGGGTAAAGCAGATGACCTCAAAGTCCTTCACAGATTTAAAACTCCACAGCTCTGCTCAACCCGCAGGGCGTTAGGAGGATTACATTCGATTAGGTGTATGCAAACTGGAAAGCACCGTGCACGCCGGCTCTTACAATGACGGTGAGTCTATGAGCACTGGGTCTGCCTGGGCCGTCACCTCCCAGGTGCTTTCTTAATAGATTTGCCAGCTCCTTAGGTCGGTGATTTAACAAAAGCCTGGCAGAGTCCAGAGTTGGAAGCCTGTCCTGTTCAGCCACTTTCTTGGAGCCAGGTGATATTCACAGATCTGGGTGAATGGGCAGAGGTGGGGACTCCTCCCTCAGGCCCATGCCCTGCTCTGAAAGTCCTGTGCCGGTGGCATTAGCAGCAACATGCCCTAAAAGAAAACCCCAAAGTGAAGAGAGGTGAGTCATCTCCGCCTGTCAGTGCTTCACACACTTTCCACTCAGTGAAGGGCCCAAGTCCAGACTTGCACCTTCCCAGCCGGCTGTAGCCTTGGCCGTCTTCTCTGGAACCAGCAAGGGTTGGCCTGAGGAACCTAGAGGCAGGAGGAACAGAGCTGGGAGGAGAAACCCACGGTACCTGGCTATGATGTTTCTGCCACCCTCACTTGGAAAGGCTCCAAAGTCCAGGGAGCCCCAAGAGATCTCTAGAAAAAAGGTCTGATAGCTTCCTGGGGACATCCCACCTAGAAAAGGCAGTGAATATTCCCTGAGTGCTTACTATGTACATGATCTTGCTAAATGTACACATACCACTGTGGGACAGACTTATTGTCATCGTCATCCTCATTTTACACAGTAGGAAACAGAAGCTCGAAGACGTGAAATAATTTACTCAAGGTTGCAATGTTAATAAATGACAGATCCAGTAGTTGAGCCCGAGTGCATCAAATAGCAAAGTCCACACCCTTAACCACTGAGCCATGCCTTCTCCAGAGTGGGAATAGGTCACCTTGGTGTTGTTTACTTAGACCAAAGACCATTTTTTGTCTTGAGACACTCATTTGTCAGGGACAGTCTAACAAGTCACCAGGACCTGATGGATTATGTAAGTCAACCCTAAACAGGTTGATTATCCAAAGACCCTATGGCTTTGGAGAAACGAACTACTAAGGTTTGGGAAGCTATAGCTCTAGGATTCTAGGATCCTTTAAGTACAAAAAGGAATTACACTTTACAGATAGCATTCCAGGCCTTGGCAGAAGTCGGCCTAGAGGAAGATGTAGCTGCCCCAGCTAAATACTCTGGCCCAACCAGGGACAATGCCAAAACATTCAAACCAGGCCAGGGACCTCCGGTACAGCCCACCCTTCTCACCAATTCCCTTCTATGGTGTTTAGAGATTTTATTTTATTCAGAAAGGAGGCCTTCTGGCATCTTTCAATTCACCAAAAGATCACACAGTTAATTAATGGCAGAGCTGCCGACATTCCGTATGCAGGATTGATCTGAGACAGCCATCCAGGTGGAATCTCCTTTGAAAACACTTTGGCTTGAAGCTGGAGGTTCTGCGGTTGCCTTAGAGGGTTGGTACAACACCACAGAATCAACTGGGAACGAGCCCGATGCCAGCATGTTGACATCCATAGCCCTGCTCCCAGTGGTAGGGGAAAGTCATGAAAGAAATATGTCCTGTGTGGCCGGGGACAGGAGTGGAGAATGCTTAACTCTCAGCTCTATGCTCAATGCTCACGGTTCAAAGGCCACTCAGCTCACAGTGAGGGTTGTAGGTGTGGGCTCTACGTCAGGGAAAGGAGGTATTTAAGTCAGTGCCAAGCAGTTCCTCTTTCCTTACAGGCCCTCAAAATCAGCCCTTTGGCTGCTGGAAACTAGAAACCGATCAGTTTCACAGAGATGGCAAAAGAACGTGATGCAGGAAGAGAAGAGGTGTTGGAGGTGAAGCCAATCCTTGAAAACTAATACTATCGTCCCAGCCCCTATTGTCAGGATTTTCTTCTATTATTTTCGGCACAGGAGAATGTACCAGACACTGATCATGGTAGCTATCATACTCACCATTCCTGATTAAGAAAAATGGCCCCAGACATAGCCCCCAAGGAGGGAAGTGTCCCAAAACTGGTCTTCATTCAGAGTTTGCTTTGTTTTTATGTTGTGACCCACACCGCCTCTTGGCCATGTGTGATTGGACAGGGGTGGATGCCTGGCCCAGGGCTTCCTATCCAGAGACTGGCCGGTATTGTCCCGTGTGGCTCAGCTCAACCAACCCTGCCCAAATAAGAATTATAATTAGCAATTAGATTGACCAAGTTATCTTTCTCTCTCAGGAAACTGATTTTAGAAATCAAGAGAAAATGAGCCAACCGGTTACAGGACAAACATCACAAGGATACATTTAGAAGAGGTGAGTGAAGAATCAAATCACTGACTCATATTGGTGCCAGGGCTCCAGGACCAGTGGTTCTGAGCCCAAATACCTCTGCCCACTGGCTGGCAGCATACCTTTCACAGGTGGGTAACACATTGTGCTCAAGGTGGAAAATATACCTTTTGTTGCAACTGAGGATATATATCGTTACAGCAGTGTTTGTGGGACAGAATGTTGGGAGGAGTAATGCCTGTAGAATGAGAGAATCCCAACCGCACACATGGGAGGGAAGAGGTAGAGTTTAATGACAAGCATGTGCCAACACAGCCACATTTCCTGGAATGTGTGAAAACTTTGTCTTGTGTGTACAGAAGAGAGCACAGTTTGGGCCACAATACTTATCCTCAAATAGAGACACGGGCTTGAAGAGTAACCAAATAAATGCTATAAGAAGTAGAGATGTAATTCAATCCCTTTAAAGACTTGCCAAAAATTCTGGTATTTGAACATGTGCCATTGTATTAGTCAGGACCCTTTTGGTCTCAAGTAACAGAAACCCAACTCAAATTAACTTACAAAGGAATTTGATGGTTTACCTCATTGAAAAATCTAAGGATAGAACTGACTTCAGTTATGGCTGTATACAGATGCTCAATGTCCTCAGGAATTGGTATTTCTCCCTTACTCTGCTTTCCTCCAGTCGGCATTGTATTTTGGTTGGCAGGCTCTTCCCACACTAGACAACATGGCCAATATTGGCTTCATGCTTTATGCCTACCTGCTTCCACCTTAGCATCAGCAGCAGAAAAAAAGTAACTTCCTAGATCTATAGCACAAATACCAGGGTTAGCTCTCATTGGTCCACCTTGGGACATGTATCCATGCCTGAACCAATCACTGGAGCCAGGGAGAAGCTGGCTCCCTAATTGGCCTGGCCTGGGTCACATGCCAAGTTCTAGATCTGGGGCATGATGTCAGCTCCACCAGAACACAGGGCCTAACAGCAGAAAATGGTTGGTACTGGAGGGATGGGATGTTGAAGAGACAGTAATGAGAGCCTCTGCCCCAAACCAAATAGTTGACCACAACCTCTCTAGAACAAAGATCCTTGAACTCCTGACATTAACCTCTTATAGCTGCATTGAATGCTGAATGACTTTCTGATCACAATCTCCATGAGGCCTAACTATACTTTCATGATGGTTTTATCAATCAGGGTTCTTCTGTACAAACAACAAAACCCACTCTGGTCTGTTTAAACAGAAAAAGAATGTATTAAATCTTATCATTAGTGGCTCATGGAATCTCCAGCAAGGTCAGAGAAATGAGCTTGGGGCTTTGCAGCCCTGAGCAGTACCAAGATCCCCACCTGTCTGGTCGCAGGCTTGATCCCACTCCCTTTGGTGCATGTTACTGTGAGCATCTCTCCCCCCGCTGCCTCTGGGGTTCCGTGTCCCTTTGCCAGGCTCCACCTCATCACCAAGACCCAACCCTATGCAGCAGCTGCTGGCTTGCTTTTCTCACTTCCAGGATGCTGTCTCTAATGAGCAGAGCCTATGTCACATGTCCTAGTTGCAAAGGAGTCTGAGTAACTGAGTTCTGATCTCCACCTTGGTGGAGGACCCCTTGCATAGCACACTTCCCAAATGATGCTGGGCTGGCACCGATCTGATCCATATCCCTACACCACCCCGCAAGTAGTCAGGTCTTCTGCCTCTTCTGGGTTCTGGAGACCAGACTCAGGCTCTTTATTTTCACCTGTGACCTCCCAATAAATCTGTGAATCCTGTTCTTTGTGACCAAAGGAACCTAGCTAACACAACACAATTTGGTCAATGTAATTAGGATAAAATTTAGCTTGGGGGTCGTTGTTTCCTCCCCAGCAAGGTTGGCTCACAGAAGCTCATGGCTGCTTCTTCAAAAAGAAGGGCCCTAGTGGGGCTTTGGAAGGGTCTGGAAATCATGGCCACATGGAGCCCTCCCAGGAGTGCCGGCCACAGATATCCAACAGGCCTCGTTACGGAATTCCACAAATGCCACACAGGGCTACTATCTAACCCCAAATCATCCCAGCTATTAACAAGAAGCTGGGTTGCCAGGTGGGGGTACCCTGGCAAGGGTCTTCCTAGTCTGCTAAATTCCCTGCAGAGTCCAGAATCCTTCAGCAGCACTTCCTGGGGGATTGAATTACCTGACTTTCCTTTTGTGGCTGTCTACTGCTCCACCGGGACCTGAAATCATTCCATTAAGAAATAGTTTGTGAGTATCAACTACATCCCAGGCATCCTGCTAACACTAGACAGGCTTTGTCCCCAGGGGCCCTTCAGACAAGGGAATGCGCCAGAGCTTAAATGGAGGTAGAAGAGGCAAGGAAGGGAACACAAATGTTAAAGCGCCATTATCCAGAAAGAGATGCATGGTTTTCATTTTTAAGCAGACTTATTGATCAGGGTCACCATGGAAGCAGAGGTCTTTGACTAATAGAAGTATAGTCATTGTATTTGCTGAACACGTAGACTCACAAATTTCTCTGACTGGAGCATTCATTTGTATAAAAGTCATCCGAAGACATCACCACTAAATACATTTAGTTATATTTAATAACTGAAAAGAATAAGATCAGAGGAAATAATGACCACTTCGAAAAATCTAGATGGTGCAGAGCCAGTTGGATATACATACCTGGCCACTCTTGGGGTGACCATTAGGAAGTGCAGTCTTACCAATGTGGAACTCCCCTCAGAATACTGACGTGATTCACAACGGGGCTGGGTGGGCACCTGTGCACACTTTGGGCTTGACAGCAAGGGAAAAGAAGGAACACCTGCTGTCATCTCAACGGCCCCCCGCGGCCCCGCGGCCCGCCCACACCTCACCACGTCCGCGGAGGCGGCGGCGCCCCGGGCGGCCGCTAGGTGTCGCCGCGAGCCTGCGAGAGAGAGGCCCTACCCTGGGGGCGCACATCAGCGCGGTCTGTTTTCAATCAACACGTTGTCAGTTTTTCTCCCCGAGGCCCCAGGAGTGTGCTAGGAATTTTTATTTCTTGAGAAATACTGTGATTCTGCTGCCCTTTCCTGGCCTTGCTAGAGAGAATGAAGGTTGTGCTTGCTCCTGCCAGCCTCCCAGGCGAGGGGCTCCCCTGCCAGAGTCTTCGGGCCACCGCCCTGCTCCTCTCTCTCCCCCTCCCTTTCTTCCTGTCTATTCCTTCTCTTCTGTCTCTCCGGGTGTCAGTGGCACCAGTGAGCTGCTTAGAGCAAAGGTCCCCATCCTGGAGGCCTCCTTCAGCCCCTCTGCATATTAAGGCGGCCACACAGCTCCAGAATAAACTGGCTTGCCAGGCCCAGCCTCGCCCCCTTCTTCCAAAGCAGCCACAGATGCGGGCAGTGCTGGGTGGGCAGCAGGAGGCTCAGCTGTCTGCCCAGGTGTTTCAGACCCTGCCCTTGGCACACGGGCCTGAACGGCAGACCTGCTTTCATCTCCCACCTCCCTCTGCCACTTGCTAGCTGTGAGACCTTCGGCAGCTCACTCGCCCTTTCTGAGCCTCAATCCTTCATCTGTGAGCTAGAAAGGACCGACTGGTGCAGAGGTTAAGTAAAATTATAAATGTGAAGGGCCCACGTGATCGGGCATGTAGCAGGCATTCTATAAACGCAAATATGATTTTCGTTATGACTACAGGAGCACGTACACAGACACATGGACACACACTCCACCAAAGACAGAGAACCTGGGACCTGCACTCTCCTGAACCCGTGGCGAGATGGTGTGTCAAGGAAACAAAATCCGGGGGTGTGTATTCAGAGATGCCAGGCACCCCCGCTGAGTCTAACCCTCTCTACTTATGTCAACAGTGATAAACTTGTTCGGAGCCCAGCTGGGAGCTGTCTTGGTCAATACCCATAGCTTGCTTGGCAAAATGCTAGGATAGCTGTCCTGGGGCCTTTCAGGAAAAGGCCACTTGTGGGTGGGGCGGCTGCTCACTGCCTCCCCAGAAGACTTGGGATGGCACACCCTGGTTTTCAGCTCTCACACTGCTGTGTGGGTTTTTTGCAGGTGGCCACAGGGCAGAATCGTGGCCCTGGGTGCCCTGCAGCTGCCACATGACCTGGAAAGCTTGGGGAGAGGTGGAAAGAATGAAAAGCGGGCTTTTTTTTTTTTACCAAGGAGGCCTTCCTGGACCACTCACTTGAAGCTAAATGACAAAAAGAGAGGCCCTGCCCCTGCTGGCCAACGTGGGTAACTGCAGCCCCCTCAGCCCCTGGGAAGAGGCTGTTCTGGAGTGACTTGTAGCCAGGATGAGAAAATGCTTTTGTGAATGCTTTTGTTGAGTGGCAGATAGGTAGGGGGTGTGAATTGACTCTTACACAGCCCAAAGCAGTGTGCTGGGCTTAGCAGGGCTGTGGGAGGCCAGGGGCTCTTCAGACCCTCAACCCAAGCCTGGCAGGACAGGACACTCTCAGAACATACTGCTTGTCCAGAGGCTGATATTGACTCTGCACTCTTGAAGGTTTGATTTCTGCAGCCATGAGAAGCCTTAAACTTTCAGGGCAGAGAGTTATTCAGCCAGAGGATTCATCGAGGGGTCCAGTCACCCAACCCCTTTCTCCATCAGAACACAAATTAAAGGCCAGAGCTGAGCCCTTCCCACCCAGGCTTGGAAGAGAGACACCCAGGTGGTAGTCCTGGCTCTGTGACCTCTGGGAAAGTTCCCCAACCTCTCCAACCTTCAGTTTTCTTATCTGTAAAATGCATATAATCCCCAAAATGCAGACTGTTCTCAGAAGCACGCCATGTGGATTAGAGATCATGTAGGTGGAGTGCCCAGCTCATGTTAGGCACACCATTGCAACCACGAGGTTTCCAGAGACCTGGCTGCCGACTGCTCAGGTCGTGCCGCTGTGAATCTCAGTGAAATCCACCAGCGCTGCAGACCACACCCAGGCCCAAGTCCAAGTGGACGGGATCTGGGAAGGGCTGAATGCCCCACCGTGCAACCTGGGCTGATGGTGCCTCACTTGTCTTTTTGGAAAATCTTGGGAACCCCTCATGCATTGCTGGTGAGAATGCACAACAGTGCAGCTGCTGTGGAAAACACTCTGGAAGTTTCTGAAAAAAGTAAATATATGACCCATCAATTCCATTCCTAGGTATATACCCAAGAAAAATGAGAATGTATGTCCACACGAGAATGTGTATGTAAGTGCTCATTGCAGCATTATGCATAATAGCCAGAAAAAGGAAACAATGCAAATATCCATCAAGTGATGAATGGATGAATAAAATGAGGTATATCCATGCAATGGACTATTATTCAGCCATAAAAAAGAATACTGATACATCTACAATGTGGATGAATCTTGAAAACATTATGCAAAGTGAAATAAGCAAGACACAAAAGGACACATATTGTGTTATTCCATTAATATGAAATGTCCAGTATAGGCAAATCCATAGACAGTGAGTAGATTAGTGGGTGCCAATGCCTGGGGATGGGGAATGACTGTTAATGGCTGTGGAGTTTATTTTGGGAGTGATGAAAATGTTTTGGAATTAGCAGTGATGATTTCACAATTCTGTGAATATACTAAAACCACTGAATTCCATGGTATGTGAATTAAATCACAATGAAGCTGTTATTTTTAAAAAGACCCTTAGCATGCCAGCTGGAGTGTGCTCTGACCATGGACCAACAAATGAGATGGGCTGTGCGGGGAGTGGAGCTCTGTGAGCCTCGCCTATAAATCAGCTTAACCAGCTTCCCTCCCTCGGCTGCACAGTCCTGAGGGGGCTGCCGCAGCCACACACTGTTTCTGAATACTAAGGAAATTAAAAGGCCTCTGAGCGTGCTGGGGCCCAGAACTTGAGCAACAGAGTGTCTGCTCCAGCCCCGGGCCAGCCTCACCCAGCAGGCACCACACGGGGAGAATGCACAGTCCTGAGCATGCCTTGCCTTGGTCTCAAAACCTGCAGGGATCATGTTTTCCAAACCAGACATCAGGACTTATAACTATGGTTTGTGCTCATGTGGACAACAGGATAAGCCATTTTAACTAGAGACTGTCTCCGAAAATTTGGGCATAAAGCCCCAGTTTTCCAGGACACACTTATCTTCCTCCGTTATCCCAAACAGACAAGTTTTGTAGGAACTTAGACTCTTTGGAGAGTCATAGACAAAAGTTGGGGAGTTTCCTATAACTCAGGTCTCCTGACATTTAATCAGAACTGTACTTTTTCAGACTGAGAGCGAGTCTGATAACACACTGTTCAGCTTGAGAGAGGTATCTGCTACCATCTTCATAGCAGGGCACAGAACCCAGACCCAGAAAGCACCGGGCAGTCTGTT
Source organism: Cheirogaleus medius (assembly GCA_008086735.1). Lineage (NCBI taxonomy): Eukaryota > Metazoa > Chordata > Mammalia > Primates > Cheirogaleidae > Cheirogaleus > Cheirogaleus medius. Next base: position 34,150,542 of record VBSM01003176.1, read on the forward strand.
TCCTTGGAGCATTGTTTGGAATCTTGCCAGGAAGTTCAGGGTAACAGGAACACTGAGGGGTCCTCTTTACTCTCCCAACACACTTATGTGCATGCACACGCCCGCCATCCCCTGTGGCAGACTAAGTGTGGGGCAGTCCCACTCAGGAGAACTGTCCAATGTCATCTAAGATAACTATGTAGCAGCTCCCCCTGAGGGAGTGGCTAAACTCTGCGGGGAACCTTTATCTGATACAGGAATGGGGCCCAAGAGAACTGAGCCCTTCTTTCACATCTGGGACCGTCCTTCAAAAAGGTGCCGCAGAACTTCCACCGTCTTCCACCTCTGCCACCCTGGACCAAGCCACTGCCATCTCACACCTAGATGACTCCAATAGCCTCCTAATCGGTCTCTCTACTTCCATCCGTGTGCCTGCCTTCCTGAGGTCTAGTCTCAAATCAGCAGAGAGATGCTTTCAAACAAGAAGCCAGTCAAGTCAGTCCTCGGCTCAACACCCTGCCATGGCTCCCGTGTCACTTGGAATAGAAGCCAAGGTCCTCACAATGGCCCGAAGGCCCTCCGTAGTGCGTGGCGCCCTCTCCACACACACCCCAAGGTCCGCACATCCCCAGCTTCCCCTTACACACCCACCCACCTCCACCGACACTGTAGTCACCTACTCCGGTCCTCCTGCTGCTCCTGAACTTGCCCTTGCGCCTGCACTCTCTGCCTGAAGGCTCTTCCAGCCATCTGCCCAGCCCTCCATGCTCCCGCTGTTGGGGCCTCCTTACCACAGGGACCTTCCTTGACCACCTGTGGGAAGTGGCCCTCCTGCCCTCCATAACCCCTGACCTATTTACTTTTCTTAATGGCATTCACCACCATTAATGTGCCTCATTTACATATATATTTATAATTTTATCTATATATCCTATGTTTATTTATGAGAGCTTTCTATCATTCTAGAGGAAATAAAAAAAGACCAACCATATGAGAAAAGTGAAGACTACTTGTCCCAAGCTTGCTATAGAAAAGGAGTCAGCCACCTGCACTCATGTTTTGGGAGAGACCCAAAGGCAGGCAGAGTATTCAGGAAAAAAGAGACGGCTTCGGGTGTGCCCTGATCAGAGGCTGCTGGCGTGAGGGAGCCGCAGGTGCCCTGACGAGATGCAGGGCATGCCATGAGATGGGTTAGGGGTGTGTATTTGGCTGTCTCTGATGGGTCCTAAGTTGGACTCAGGGACAAAAATTAGGGAAGTTGTCAGTTACTAATCAATTCCTGGCCATTTTGGGTCCTATTGTTACAGGGGTTACTTTTTAGCTTCCTATGTTGTCACTAGAGATAGTACACTGGCGTCCTGGGTGTTTATTGTAGGTGAAGGAGTGGGTTTCTTGGACAGGTTGCTGCAGGGTGGGTCAGAGTTCTATTTTTATATATGGTCTGGCTGTATGTTCAGTTTTTCACACCTCACTAAAATATAAACACTAAGAACATTGTTTTACCTACTGTTGTATCCCCAGAGCCTAGGACAGTGCCAGGTGCCTCGTAGGCACTCAGTATCTATGTGTTGATTATGACAATGTTTATCTCGATCTAGTTAAAAAGTTGTGACTTTAAAAAAAAAGAAAAAAAAAAGTTGTGACTTTGCTACATGACCTAGATAAAAAAACAACCACAGGCCTGTTTAATTCAATCTCATTCTGCAAATACCTACTGAGTGCTTGCTACATGCCCAGGAGGTTCTGTATTAGGCCACTCTGGATTACACAAGCCAAGTATTGGCTGGAAATGAATTGAAGATCAGGATTCTGAATGCTTTAGCCTTTGCTCAAAATTTCTCTTCCCTTCCCTTCCCTTCTCTTCTCTTCTCTTCTCTTCTCTTCTCTTCTCTTCTCTTCTCTTCTCTTCTCTTCTCTTCTCTTCTCTTCTCTCTCTTCTCTTCCACTTTGAATGCGTCCCCACCTTCAAGACCCCTTCAGGCTCCAGGTCTCCCATCATACTTGCAGAGGCTGCCCTGGCCCAGGTCTAATTTCTCCAGCACTCACTGCGTATGGAACTTATTTAGTTCTCATCATGTGCCTGTGTGGTTGCTGGTTGTCTTTTTAGTGAGTTGGTTATCTTCTCAGTTGGATTGTTCCCTTGCAGCTGGAGCCACATCTTGCCCCCACTACGGGTGACACATAGGAGGGTCTTGGTGATCTGAGGATCCCCCAACCCCCATGTTTGACCTTTGCCTCCAGATCAAATAGCTCCCTGGCTTCAGGATTCTTTCATCTTCTGCCTGCAGCAGTCACACGTGGCTTACAGCTGCCATTTGGAGGTTCATGAACAGTGTGCTGGCCTGATAACCAAGGCTGGGCCCCCGCTTGGGCAACTCAACTGTTTTCCAACAAGGGCTCCCCATTAAGTTTGCTATGTTTTGTTTTTTTGAGACAGCATCTTGCTCTATCACTCCAGGTAAAGTGCAGTGGCATCATCATAGCTCACTGCAGCCTCAAACTCCTGGGCTCAAGCAATGCTCCTGCCTCAGCCTCCCGAGTAGCTGGGACTACAGGCATGTGCCACAATGCTATGCTAATTTTTCTATTTTTAGTAGAGACGGGGTCTCGCTCTTGCTCAGGCTGGTCTTGAACTCCTGACCTCAAGTGATCCACCCTGGCTTCCCAGAGTGCTAGGATTACACGCATGAGCCACCGTACCTGGGCCCCATTAAGTTTAAAAAAAATTTTTTTTTTTTAATGGTTCTAAATTATCTGTTCCTCTGGAAAGAGAGTCCAGGCTTGGGTTAATTTATCTTTCAGATGGAATACTCAAGGAACCAAGAAACAAATAGGCCAGGATGCTACTAGAAATAGAAACCTTTGGAACAGCTTACCAGCAGGCTACACTCAGCTGCAGAGACAGAATGTAAGCTCTGCAAGGGCAGGGATTTGGGGCTGTTGTGTTTACTAATGAATCAGCACTTGGCACACAGTCATTGCTCCATAAATATTTATTGAATGAATAGGAGGCATAAACACACTAAATTTGAAATGAGAAACGCCAACTTTCAGTAGCGATCATTTTCAATGTTCGCTCATTGTGTCGCTTAATTTTCGCAGCCGTTACAAAACACATTAAGCAAAAAGGCAAATAAAGAACCACCGACATGAACAAGGGCTCCAAGGAGCAGGAGTGTCATTTCCCAGTTTCTGTTTGTGAACCACTCCTGCTTTCCACACAGGCTGAGTTGCAGACCCTGCTTTCCATGGAGCACAACAAAAAGCTCCAACGTCAGAACTTGCCACACAGCTTACAAGCCTTCAACAATTATGGATCGCTACGTGGTCTAATTCCTGAATGTATTTACCCCAAACCAAGTGGCCTCAGCCCTAGACAGCAGACTTCTGCATTTCCCCTAATCAAATAGCCAAATATACAAAAGAAACGGGAAAAGAAATGGGGGGTGAGCTCTCCTCCTGGTGCGGCCTTCTCCCAGTCCTGGGATTCCTCAGGGCTCACCTTGGGACCTGGAAGACAATCAGCTCTTCCTGCTGTCACCAGGGAAGACACTGAGCCCTTCTGACAGACCCCAGCCTCCAGGAAGTCCCTCCCTCTGCCTAACTTAAATCTCCTCTTCTGGCCATAAAGCACAATTCCCTCTTGCCCTGTCATCGCTGGAGAAGGAAGAGCAGCTGCTCACTGGCCTCCTTTTAATCATCCTTAATGGGCTTATAAACAGTTATTAAGTCCCCCTTCAGCCTTCTCAGAGCCTCATTTTACTTGCATTGAAGCCGAGAGCTTCTGAGGAAGGCATTTTACTCGGGGCCCCACAGACTTGCAAAGTCTTAAATGGGTAATCAGCCACTTCACCCACTTTAACCTACACGACTGAACAGCTCTGCCTTCTTTTGCAAAATTTAAACCCATTCAAGGGAGTTCCCTGGCAACCAACCCTTATTAATAAATCACGCCCAATCTAGGGCAGGACAGGGCATTTTACAAATGTTTCTTTTGCTTGAGAAGTCATACTGGCGCATAAGCACACAGCAAACAAAGCAGACATTCTCTCCGAAGTTCTTCATTTGCTGGATGGATCCTGTCTCCCGCAGGAGCCTGGTGGGCTCTCACCTGACTCCCAGCTGGGAAGGGGATGCAGCTCTAATGGACTCTCACCGGGTCCTTTCTTGTGATTACTGGGCCGGGGCCACAGCCGCTGGGGAGCAGGGCATAGAGCTAAAGTGAGGCTTGCTCAGTCTCTGCGTGGCACTCATTGGAAAGGTTCATTTCCTTTTACATCCTAATACTATTTATTCTCAGTTCGTTGCTCATGCCTACAGGTGAAAGTCTGAGTTGTATGTTTGGACAGAGTCTTGTGGCTCCCTCCAATCACAGGAAGTGGGAAGGAGCAGGGCAGGTAGGTTGTAAGGCAGGTGTTGTTTCAGCTTTGAGAAAAAGAGTGATTTCAGTTCAAGATAATTTTAACCAGAATGGCTAAAATTAAAAGGACTGACAATCCCAAGTGTTGACAAGGATATAGAGCAAGTGGAACCCTCAATGTTTGCTGTTGAGTGTGAATTGGAGCGCCCACTTTGGAGCTCTTTGGCAACATCTGGCAATTGCCCCAGCAATCCCACTCCCAGGTATAGACAGGCTTAGAGCAGTGAGTGTTTATGTTTGTCAAAAGACATGCGCAGGAAAGTTCATGCTGCTGTAGTTCATAATAGTAAAACCTGAAGCAGCCACCCAGGTGTAGAATGGATAAATTGTGGTATAATCACACCAAGAAACCAGACACAACAGCGAAGAGGACTGGTCCCCTGCCATACAGCACAGCACAGATGACTCTCACAGGCATGATGCTGAGCAAAAGAAGCCAGACACAAACGAGCACATTCTGCGTAATTCCACATACGAGAAATTCAAAAAAAGCAAAACGAATCTATGACGATAAAGCTCAGAATAGTGGTTGCCTCTAGAAGAAGTCTACACATCATCAAGTTGAACAGCTGAGATCTGTGTACTTTATTGGCCATAGGTTATACAGTACATTAATTTAAAAAAAAAAAAAAAGAATAAAAGATGGTGTCTATTGTGTTTTCTTCTTCCCAGATGCACATCTCATTATTTACTCGTCCATTTCTTCACTGCTCTGCTTCTTTTGAAAAAGATTTGAGGTAACCTACAAAGGTGTGGCGTTGAACTATATAAGAAATCTGGGGGGGCGGAGCAAGATGGCGGACGAGAAACACCGCCAGTTAGAGCGT
>VBSM01003176.1:34155867-34234000 GCA_008086735.1 Cheirogaleus medius
AAAAAAAAGAAATCTGAGTGATGCTAAGATAAAGGTAGGAAAATAAGATATGAGGGTGGTCCTCAATATTTTTGTCAGGAATTTCTATGCACTTCCTAGGATGAGCTGGAGAGAGCTTCCCAGCAGTCAATGCAAAGAAGGAACACGACAATTCAGCGCCCAGAAGTTAATAGTCCCACTGATCAGAAGCACAGGTAGTTCAGAGACTGGAGTTCTGAGACCCCTTTTTCTGGCCATCTCAGAAAAAGGCAACTGTATGATCAAACCCCTTTCTATTTGTTGAAAAATTTGTCAAACATCCCATTTGTGACCCTGGATGTGTGAATTCCCTCAGCCCACATTTTCGTACCTATGCAGGGCCCAGCGCTGCCCCCATAGAATTTAGGGGGAGGCAGCATCTGCTGACTGCCAGTCCCCTCCCCTGCGCTGTGCCTCGGGCCTGGCAACCGGACACCGTTTACTTTCCCGGGTGCACCTTGGGGGAAGCCTTGCGTGTGAAGGCTGGGTTTCTGTCCTTTGGGGTGCCCAGCTTGCCATCATTCCTGGCACCTGGGCCTGCATCCTCGGCCCGCGCTCTGCCACCCAGCTCGTGCTCTTCCTGGTTGGCACATCTCAGCATCCCCAGCCCTTCCCCGGCAGCCACGCTGCGTGGGGCAGCTGCCTGGGGGCTGGACTCTTTCTGTTTTGGCATTTGGGTTAGTGGCTCTTTCCACCTTCTGGCTCCAGTCTTTGAGCTGAACTCATATATTTCTCCAGTCACTAGGGGGAAAAAATACAATTATCTAAAGCAAGGAACACAGATGATTCTCTCCCCCCACCTCTACCCTGTTCAGTTCTGACTCCCAGGGAGGAGCAGCAAGCTAGCAGGCTGGCTCCCTGAGCAGGAGGCAGGCGTGGGAACAGCACCGACCATCCTCGCCCTGCGCTTTCCACAGCTGTCCGGCTCCGGCCACACGGGCGGCAAATATCAAGCCTCCCTGGACACAAATGTTTAGGAGAGTCTCGCGGCCATCTCCATCGCAAGATGAGAAGGCCACATAAATCTTGAACTCCATGCGAGCCTCAAATAAATTAGGTTCAATTTTTAATGGCGTTACTCATTACTCTCTGATTTATTTTGTTTGTCTACAGAGACCCCTGGATCTCTGCTATAAAAAGGAATTCACCCAGTAAGGAGGAAAAGGCTGATTTTTATGTATGTTGGGTTAGCAGAGATTTGCAAACACAGACACACAAATCTGGCCCCACTCGAGACGAGGCAAGGGAGCGTTCTTACTGTGTCGGAGCGAGCAGATGCTAATGGATGTGTTTGTTCACCCAGGCCAGTTGGCACATTGCTTCCTCCTTTGCTCTCTCAACTATGCAAAAATGCACAAGTCATCCCTGGCTTTTACCCTGAAAGCTCCGGTTTAAGGCAGGCCCCTGCTCCTGCCATTTCCATACAGCACGAGTGGCCTCTGGGCGCAGGATCCCACCAGCACTTATGCTAATGTGGGCACATTATGGTAACAAGTACCTAATAATAGAGGGAAATTTAATTCCAGCAGCAGCAGCAGCCTCTCGCTGGAGAGGAGCCATCCTCCTTCGGAGGAGGACCGGTGCGGTTTGCATATGAGGGTGGCAGGGAGCCAACACACTTGCCTCCTGAATTTGGTTTCTTTCCCTTTATTCACGTCTATAATTGAGCCTTTGTAAGCGGAGGGATGTGTGTAAAGGAGCTAAATTTGGAGCCGATTCCACGGGGGTGATGAGAGCTCTGGAGGCCAGCTTTACCTTATGTTCATTTTGCCGACCAAGAAGACATTCTTGGCCCTGATCAAGGGGAAAAAAAAGAAGCGAAACTTGCCATTTCTCTGTACCTTCCACTACTAATATGAAGGTATAGGAGCATTCAGGAAGGACAGGGTTGGGGGTGGGGGCAAGTATCAACAAGAAGGAAAAAATGTGGGTTCTTAAACCCACCAGTTTCCTAAATCGGTTTGTGATTTGGAAAGGGAGGTCAGAAAGCGGCGTGGCCTGGGGCCTGAGCCTCTAGGTGGAGGCCCGCTGAGGCCTCCCACGGGCGGCCATGAGCTGGAGCGTGTGCGAGCCGGCCGGGTTCAGAGACGGACTCGAGTTGCATTCTAGTCTAGAAGGGTCAGCACTGTGTAGGCAACGAAGCCAAAAGGATTGACAAACTGAGTTAAGAGCAGGAAATTGGGTAAAGTCTTCCACGACTCTTCCAGTCTGGAACACAAACAGCGTTCTTATGGGTGGCATCGCCACTTAATTACCTGGATCTATGGCTTCTCCATCAAAGACAGTGTTCACCTGGATAGTTTCCTAAGGAAAGAAAGAGAGAGCTTCAGACACAACTCTACGCTCCTCCCCCCAGGCAAGGCTGCTCATCTTCATGGCCCAGGGTCCTTGCCCCAAGCCTCCTTGACATTTATGGCTCTAACAGGCACTGGGTTAGGTGCTGGGGACACAGTGGTGAACAAGGCAGGCGTGGTTACTGCCACACCAGACTTGCCATTGGCAAACAGGTGCTGCAATGCAGAGTGATAAGGAGATGATTGGAGAGATGTAGGGTGTTTTACGGGGCACAGGTGGGGATGAGGGAGACATTTAATCTGCACTTAGGGGTTAAGAAAGCATCTTGAGTAAATGAAATCTAAGCTGTGCAGAAGGAAGAGTAGAAATGCCACACAACACAGGCTAAGACCTACACTGCCCCAGTGGGATCGCTGTCAGGTGGACTTGCAAGCTGGACACAGGCGAGCCCCCAGGTGCCTGTACCCCCAGCCCTGGCACTCCCACCCTCTCCGGATGCCTCCCCTAGCCTAGGCCAGTGCGGCATGGCATCCAGGCCTCACCCAAGCCCTGCGCTCCCTATCTCTCCCTCCCCTGATCTGTACTCTGCGCCATCCTCCAGGCCCTGACCCTGTCTGATGTACCTGTCCCATTTCCCCATGGAAACACTGCCTTCCCTCACATGTCACCCTCTGCAGGTACCAAAGTCAGGTACACTAGTGCACTAAGGAGGATGGTGCTTGGAGTTTGGCAAGCCTTTCCACCCCCAGTTTTCATCACATAAATGATCACCTTCTCAGTTCCCCACAGCACCACAACTCTGAGGAGGAAAGAATGAAGATTACATGGGTTCCACCCATTCCACCGGCTAAGCAGCCCCACTTTTTGTGGTCTTGGCAATTTATTTATCTAATAGATTAATTTAACATTACATAGTTCTAAGGCAATCTCTGAGTGTCATCCCCCAGGGTACTTGCCTTAGACAACAGCACCCCGCAGACCAGAGATTGCCTCTTCCTGCTGTTTGTGGACTGACCAGAACATGCACGCACTAGGTAATGGATGGACCTAAAATCCCAGCACAATGCATTGACCCCCTCATCCAAACGTATGGGTCTTGGATTATGACCAAGTCTTATTGTCAGGGGGTGGGGAAGAGCTGGGGGCAGTCCCCTTCAAATCTCATCCCTTCCCAGGTGGGTAGACCAGGTCCAGTGGGTGGGACGGAGAGGTGACTCTCCAGCTATCCTGTAACACTTTGCATTTGTGTCACATTTAACAATTTTCAAAGCATTTTCCCCCCTGTTATATCAGGGCCGGCATCCTCGCTCCCATTTTACAGGTAAGGAACATAAAGCTCAAAGAGACCGAGGGAGTCCCCGGGGTCATATGACTGAGTGAGCAGAGCCAACTCTGGACCCAAGCAGTGCTTTCTCTACTGCTTCTCTGCAAGGTTGTGGAAGAGCAAAGAAAAATTAAATCTCATTGAAGGCTGAAGCACAGTTCTGGTCTTTAAGCTTCACTCCTCCAGCTCGCTCTCCTGGAGAGCTGGTGTAGATAATAAACACCACTGCTCAATATTTATGAAATCCAGTTCTGCAAATATATCAGCAGACATGTTCAGTGGAGGGAACAAATTCTATCAGGAGCTCGTCACCCAGCAATCTGTTCCACTGGCCAAATGCAAGCACCTCCCTGAATGATAAACACCTCCACGAGGCTATGGCGGGCCAGCCTGGGGGGCGAGGGGGGCCCCCACCAGCCAGCACCCCAGCCAGGGGCCCCACGGCTGGCCAGACTCACCACCAACACCTCTCTCTCTGCATTCTTCATCTCTGCAGGGAACAGAACAGGCAGAAGGTAAGCTTCTTGGGTACTAAATTGACCTTAAAATTCCACCCCCACAATGGGATTTCCCCTAAATAGGCTTTGAACTCGTTCTTGCAGACACAGCAAAGAAGTTTTCTGTCTGTAGACATGTTTGTTGGCAGCTTTCCATCTTCTCAGAAAAATATATACACACGTGCATATATTATACACACACAATTAAACATTTTTTATTCTTTTTCCAGCTTATTGTTATCACTGGACCTAGGAAATTAGCTTTTAAATGGCTTTAGAGATAAGAAAGAAAGATTGGGTTGAAACATTTGTTCACAACGTGGGGATTTTTTAAGCTCACTCCTCATGCCCTTTTTGAAAAGTAACTGGGATTGGAGACGGTTTGTGAAAATGTCATTTATTAAAATCATCTAACTCAATATGATCAATAACCATTATAATCAAATTTCTAACCCTGCTTAGACATGCCTTGTGTATGTCAGACACACACGCCTGTGGATGGGGTGATTAAAGCAAGCGTTTAAAAAAATACTTTCCAATTCTTTGTCCTGTCTTTCCTCATAGCCTGGGGTCTACTTGAGGCCACAACTCCTCTGCCAGGCCAGGATAAGACACCTCCCCAGGCCTGTAGCTGTTCAGATGGACCTTCCTCAGTTTACCAACTTGCCAGAAATCATTCAGCTCTCCCAGTTCATCTAACTGCCCCTAGCTCCCCTTTCTAACTAGTCTGACCTAAATAATTTGTGAAAATGATCAAATCCATTAGAATCTGAGAATCAAGTATCATTTGTTCTTTCAAAAGAGGCTCGCATCCAAAATAGAGCATTAGCTGTCCTCAGGACACCCCTCCGTGCGCAGCAGCAGCAGTTACTGTCTGTGTTTCCCACATGGAGAGTTCTTTATTTCTGTCCCACTCAGTGGGGAATAGACCTAGGTGCTTGAGCTGTGCTGCTTGGACACGGCCCTGGGTAGGGCACAGGCAGGACCAAAGTGAGAGATCCAAGTGGGCCAAAGTACCGTGCACCCTCCCTTCCCTTTCTCCAGCTACAGCGACCTCTGCTTCATTCCTCCCACAGGTGATGCAGCTGAAACCCCACCAAGGCACCATGGCGCCATGATTCTCTGCTGAGTTGGAGCCTTTTCCCACAGTACTACAGAGCAGAAAGCAACAAACAAAGGAAATAGGCGCTCTACCTACCTCCTTTCTTCACCCTATGGGAGGAAAAAAAGGAATGGACATTAATTAACTTGAAAATATTCTTCCCTGGCACACACATGATAACAAGGGGTCCTATGGGCAATGTGTTCCTTGGGATTCAGGGGCTAGGCTACAACTCCACTTCCAACTGCCAGCCAGTCACATTGGTTTTGGGCTGGGGAGGTTCTGGGAATTTGATGAGTTTAAAAGCTATCGGCTTATAGAGCTTCAAGGAATACACTGTCCATGGTGAGGACACCTGGGAGGACATGACTGCCTAGTCAGACTGCCCCATCTCCCTCCCCAGTAGCCGGCTGAGCAGAAGGCCTGGCTCACCACGGGGAGGTCTGCGTGCTGGCAGTTAAACTTGGGTCTCCTATCACATGAAGAGCTGGATTTGGACTCTAAGACCTTTTCCATGACAACCTTGGATTCTATAATTCTGAAACTCTAATTTTATTCTTTGCTATTTGACAAATGTTGGCCATAAAATGGCACAACTAATTTCCAGAGAGGTGGGTCTGAATCTGAATTTCTAGCTAGCTTTTCTTTTCTAAGTCCACCATGTTGACAACTATATTTACAAAATAAGTTAAACAGCCAGGTTCAAGGTGCATATTTAACATTTAGTCATAAATTACATGGAGTTGCAGTGTCCATGGGATTACTTCCTTAAAGACCTTCTACCCAAATCCCATTACAGTGTGCCACCATCCTTACAAGCTTAAGTGTCACCCTTTTAGAATTAGGTTGTCCCCCCCCCATGAATTTGTGAGTAGAGTCCAAACAAAAATGCCTTTTTAAATTTCAGCAGATGCTCAAGGATTTTTTACCTTGAAGTCAAGGTTGCCAATAGCAACAAACTTCCTAAATAAATATGGCAAAACACAATGCACATCTTCATGCTAATACCGTATACTTTTTAACAATCTTTCACCCAGAGATCTTAAATTATTTGATTGTTAATAATCTTCTAAATATCTTTAAAAAGCACATGAGTCTTACCACCCCTTCTTTTTGCCACTGAGAAATCCTGAAACTCAGAGGTTTCAACACCTCAAGATACTTGGGCATGGAGCTAAACTGGAATCTGGATTCCCAAACTCACTGGGACTCAGCCGTGAAAAATAATGAAATAAGATAAGAAAAACAATGGCTGTGGTGTATTAAGCGTTTACTCTGTATCAGAACAGTGCTACGTGCTTTGCTTGCATTTGCTCATTTAGTTGTTTAGTTTTACAAATAAGGAAATTGAAGTTCACAGAGGTTGTCACTTGCCCAAAGCCAAAAACCCAGAAAATGGTAAAGTCAAGATTTGAACTCAGGCCTTGCCTAACTCCAAAACTCAGGCTCAGAACCATTATGCTCTAGTTGTAAGAGCTACTGAGAATCAGAAAACCTGGCTCTGGGAGAAGTGGGTAACCATTCGATGCCCTCTTCACTTCACTTCCTGCTTCACTTTAGCCAGTAAAGACACTCCACAGATTGTCACGATCAGAGGCCTCTTAGTAAGCAGATGAAAATAGGAAGGGGCCCTTGAGAGTGAGAGACAGGGGCCACATGCAGAAGAACAATGACTATTTAGTCACACAGAAACACAGTGGGATCACTGGAGCCAAAAGCTTAATTCCCTATTTTTTTTTTTTACCTTTAATTCCATCCCACCCTTTAAATATTCTACAAATTTCTACCACTACTCACAATAGGGCTTTTCTGAAGCTTTTACCCAGGGCAAGGTCACCAAAAGATTGATGTCCCAATTCCATTGAGAGCCCCTCAAGGACAGGGTAGGTGGCCAGGAAAAGCCAAAGGAATGGTTTCCTGGCCCAGCAGGTGACAAAGCGGGCACGGCAGGACAGAGAAGAACAGGGATTCTTTCATCCAGGCACCTGCCCCACAGAGAAATCCTGGTGCTCCGTTTCTCCTTCTCCAGACATCACCAGGAACAGTGCCCTGAAGGAAGTGGAGGAAAGAGCCCAGCCCACTGGCCACTTACAGAGGTTTCTTGTCCTTCCCAGTCCTGCAGGAGCAGTGTCTGTGGACGGCTTTGGCCAGCAGGATGAGCAGGGACACCAGGAGACCCAGAAGCAACATGGAGCCCAGAGTGACGACGAAAGGCACATACCATGCGGATGGAGAGTAAACGTTCTTCCTCAGGACCTGGTAGGTGATCATGGGCTGGAACAACAGAGCATGGGGAGGGTGAGCGAAGGGTGGTGGCGATTTTCACACTCAGTACTTCCTCGTGTGAGTGTTTATTCCACTCTTTGTTCTTGCTCTATAAATTGAACATCTGTGTGCTCATAGCTTTTGCTGCTTCAACCCATCACTGTATTTATAGTCTTCATAGACATCCATTAGATCAGAACCCAGGGAATTTAGAGAACTAAAAAGCAACTCCAGCCTAATTTTATTCTGTCTTTCCTCCCCTTCCCCAAAGCTAAAAAAGTCCATTGGCTTTTTTTCCCGCCATATCTGGGTATAACCCAGGGCCTAATATAGCCATTGTCTCTCACTGAGAAGGCATGAGCCATGAAAGCTGTTTTTTTAACACCTTGTAGGCTTTTCAGCGTTCTCTCGACTACAAGCTGCCACTGCCAGATGAGTGGGCTGATACCACAGTGAAGCCCGAGTTCAGCATCTGCTTCCCAGAGCTGAAGACAGATAACAGACGAGTTGCCGAGATGTCAGGATTGGAGATGCCACACACAGGTCATGCTGTTAAGCCCAAGAAAGGTGGCAACGCCTACTCAAAGGTGCCTACTAGCTGCTGTCACAACGGAAAGCCCTTACGGATGCCATGCGCCTCCATTCTCTGGGGTCACTGGGGTCACATTGACCCCAGCGCTGGACAGAGGAGCATTAACCAGCTCTTGGTAAGACCCTGAGAAGCAGAAGTTGGCCACATCCATATGTGGTTTTCTAAGGTTCTGATTACTTTTCTTCTGGCGTGCCACAAGTATGAGGTTACTGACCAGGGCTGCAGCTTTTACTAGGAGGAGAAAAGGGGACAAAAGAGTCAGCGTAAATGCAGCCCAGTTCCTCCAAGGGCAAGGGAGATAATCCTGCTGTCGGATTGCAAGGTTCTCCCTTCCCTCCCCAGACCGATTCTGCTACAGCACCTGGTTGTTTTCTTCCTGCCATTTACCACAATCTGTTTTCATTTTATTAATTTATGTATTTGCTTATAACCTACCCCACCCCACTGCGGATCAGTGGCTCTCAAACTTTAGTGCACACCAGAATTCCCTGGAAGGCTTATCAGAAACACAGACTGCTGGGCCCCACCTCCGGAGTTTCTGATCCAGCAGGTCAGGGGATGGAGTTGGGGGTTTCAGGCTCCAGCGTCCTCCCCTGGTGGTCAGGGTGACTGTCATGGTTGGGTGAGGTACAACTTTAATAACCTAGGGTGGGCCTGAGAATCCGCATTGCTAACAAGTATCCAGGTGACGCTGACACTGCTGGCCTAGGGACTGTACTTTGAGAACCACTGACTTATAAGAACAGGGATCATTTGGGGCGTGTTCACTAAAGTGATTGGCACATTATAGGCATTAGATCCGTATTTGTAGATTGGATTGTAGATTGGATGAATGGTTTGGCGTGGAGGTGGGGAGTGGGGGTACAGACTGACACGTGGTGACAGCTGGCAGCCTGATCACATGGACACGCACTTGCTGTGGCTCCTCGGGACAAGCAGAGAGGGGCTGTGGAGGTAGCAAATGGCCACACGCCCCGCATAGGTGGTTAGTGTCTGATCTCTCCCTGCACAAATGCACACTCCACTTTCCCAGAATAGGAAAAGTTAATGGTTTTGTAAATCCAAGGTCTCACCCTGATCTTCACCACCAGTGGCTGCTCCAGCCCAGCCCGTGGTTGCCATTCTTGGCAAAATCCTAACACCTCAGTCTTTTCAGTCCAGCCCACATTTCTCCCCGGTCAAAGGGCTCCATCGACATAAATACCAAAGGAATGTGGCTGGGATTCCAGATGCCAAAGCCCTTACCCTGGGGGTTGTGGTGATGATTGTGGTTGGGTGAGGAATGACTTTAACACTCAGTGTCACCGTCCCTGTTTCAACAAGAGCCTCCGCTTTCTTCCTGCCGGACAGCAAGTTGTCATCAGTTATGTAGACGAGTAGGTTGTAGTCCCAGATCTTGTCAAGCCCCCCAGCATAGTCAAAGCGGGACGCAAGCAGCAGGCGTGTCACGTTGGATCCAGCATTAGGAGAGAAGGTGAAATGACCGTTGATGTTGCCTAAAGGAGATTGGATGCAAGGATGTTGGTAAAAAGAAGAAAAAAGAGTGAGAAAAAAAGATTTAGAAGAAAATTGCATTTGGTCTTTTTCTCAAATGTCCACACCTCAAGTATAGACTGTGTTTCTGATGCACCAGAGCTGATTAGTGATATGCTATAGGCCTTAACTGCACCAGAGATTTCACTAATGCAAAGAAATTCTTGCTCACAACCAGCATGGCTGCAGGCAAGAATGAGTTAAAAAGGACGACAGCACACCCATCCTACACCTGTCCTACGTGCCATCTTGCCGAGCTTCAGGCAGAGACTTCATAATCCTGGTGTAGCCCCTTCCAGTTTATCGTCTGGCATTTGTTTGCTAACAGCACGTATAACTCACGCTCAGACAAATGAGTGCGCAGCGAGAGGGCAGAACAGGTCACATCCCTAGCCATAGGCCAAGTTCACCTTCTGCCTGTCATGGAACGCAGCTGGTCACACTGGTTGCAGATGTCCCTGGAGCCCCCAAAGGAAGGTGCCTCCTGGCTTTGCAGGGATTGCAGCCCCAGGTCCCCCTGAACCCACCCCATCGCACCCTAAATGCACGCCCAGCTCTGTCAGCTCTGTTGGGGCCCACGGCTCAGCTCCCGGAGCCGGGGCAGAAAGGCCGCCAGCCCATGCACGCGTGCTCACTCCTCCACCGGCTCCAGACTCATTACTGACTGAACCCCGGTAAATGGAGCAGGAGATGATGCAATTTTTGCTCCCTTAGCAGCAAAGTGCTCCATAAGGCCTCAGGGTTCTCAGTATGGATTATTTCCATCTTCAGCAACTGCAGTCTCAAGGCAGTTTCTGCCCCTGGGTTTTGTGACACAGCCGGCTCGAGAGGCTTCCTACTGTTCGAGTTCCTGCTCTGCCAAGGGCTCAGCGGGCGGCAGAGATGGATTTTTACTCTTTCACGTGGAATTGTTCTGCTTGTTTGGGTTTAAAACTCTGGCCTCAGCACTTCATTAGATGAGCTATTTTGGTCTAATTTCCATTGAGGGGTGCTCTTTTTTCCCCACGATGGTATATTTTTAAAGAGAGAAAATGAATGGAGCACAAGAGAACTCCTGAGGACACATTTCAAAATGCGTTTAATCTATTTAATCTATTATTATCCAGAGAGAGGACTGGGATTCCCTGCTCCCACAACAAGCTTTCAGTAAAAGAGGTGGTTGAAAAGTTGGACTAAATTTTTTTAATTACACGAATATGACCTATGACTCATAATCACGAATTTGGGGGGCGGCGGTTCACCACCAATGAGGTTTACCCTTTTCTGGGCCTTTGGGTGCCATGTGTGGGGGTGTGGGAAGAGCCAGGGGAGAAGGGGAAGCCAAGAGGAGTCTAGCATTAGACTCCCCATCTCTGCTTCCCTCATCCAAAATACCCCCACAACTCTCGCCCCCACTGTGCCCAGATCTGGGTGTGAGCACAGACCCCAAAACGTTCTCCCCAGACAACTGTGGAGTCCTCAGAGACAGGGCCCAGGGCGGACACCACCAAGTACTGTACCTGAGCCAATGGAATAACGAAATGATCTGGGGCTGGAGTCAAGGTCAGTACACGTCAGCTTGAAATTTTGAATATTTGTGCCAACCTTCAGATCCACTGGAATGGCCATGAAATGAGAGTTTGGGGCACAAATTGGCTTTTCATCATTTTCTTCAAGGATGTTCACAGTCACCTAGAGCAGCAAGAAGGTGGTCATTCTTAACAGCTGAGACTTTTTGAGTGTTTGCTGTGTGCCCGGCACTTTCAAGCTAAGCACTTTGCATGGATTAGCTCATTTAACTTCACATGAGATTGATAACATGATTATTCCCATTTTATAGATGAGGAAATGGAGGTTTGGAGAGATTAGGTAATGGACCTGAACCCATTCAGCTGGTGAGAGGCAGGGCTGGGATTTGAAGTGAGTGAGGTCTGTCCTACTCTAAATTCTGTGCTGTTAACTTCAACACTGTATGCACGTGTATGTGTGCCTGTAGTAGATGAATACATGCACATACCCCACACGCGTGCACCTAGACACCTGGGCTCACCTGCAGATGATGCTGGGTGGTTTTCCAGTAGCAGTGTGGATTTGTGGTGACCCCATGTGCTTCCTTCCTCGCTGCCCCTGTGCATTGGAAGTTCGGTCTTTATCTTTAGCATTATACAGCAATGGTTTCCAACCCTGGTCCACTTTCTTGGGCCCAATTCAAACCAAATGGATTGGACTCCCTGCAGGGTAGAGCCCAGGGCACGTTTCTTCTGTTCCCCAGCTGATTCTAATATGCAGGGGGCTAAGATCCAGTGGGTCAGAACAAGTGGGCCTGGTTAAGCTGGGATTTCATCTGTAACCTGGGCTATTAGCACCGCACTCAGCCCTGGGGCTAACCTGCCACGCGCAGGGCCGGCCTATTCTCTTTCAGCTGCTATCTTTTATGCCTGGTGAATTGGAATGTAGCCTGGGACACCTGCCAGCACAGAATCATAGAATGTCAGCCCTGAAAGGGACTTGTGTGATCATTTAGTTCATCACCCTTTTTAAAAGCTTATGAATTTTGAGTCGTATTCATTCTACCTTTGAAATTTGGGGATTTCAGCTATTTCTGAGCCCAGGAATAAATTGAAATGTTCACTCTAGTTAGCTCCCAAGGTGGAGTCCATTCATTTTTCTGGAAAAAAAACCCAGCCTAACAAACACCGCAATTATCTCCAACTTTTCTCGGCTAGCAATGCCGCGCCTCCATATCATTAAAAACATCATTCCATTAATTCAAAGCAAGTCATCAGAGGAACCAGACTATCCAGGCATTGGGTTATCAGGTGACTCTCCATTTAAGAGATAGAGAAATAGGGACACAGAGATAAGGCTTGCTCAGACTCTGTCCGAAAATGGGGATCAAAGTTGAGAAATGAACTCGGTCTCCTGACTCTGAACCAATCATTGCCTGTATCACGCAGGGCTGCCTGCTGCTAGCTCAGAGTTCATTCTGCCTTCATGCCTTTTCACTTTACTAATGGGAAAGACCAAGGAATAGTTCGGTCTTTGTGACCATCACGTTGCCCTCAGATAATCCTAACCGCTGCCGACACGGGCCTATTAGACCCTTGCTACCTAAAGCGTGGACGTGGGCACTGGTACCACTTGCAAGCATGTTAGACATGCAGAATCTCAGGCCCCAAACCTACTGATGCAGAGTCTGCATTTCACAATATTCTCAGCATCAACAGTTGGGAAGCAGGACAGCAGCATAGCGTCATCATTTTAAGATCTACCCTATCTGGTGTGTATGGAGGTGGGACAGGGCCATGGCAAAACTGCTCTAGAGGAGTAAATGCATAACTCCGAAGCCACCACACCTGACTTCCGGGCCATGGGCATCTCACCACCAGGCCACCACAAAAGCAAAGTGAGATTTAAAGGGCCATGGGAAGAACTTTGTCCCACAAAGTGGCTTTATGAGTTCAGCAGATATTTCAATGTCTGCCCATCAATCTCACTGCTTCTCTCAGCCACGCACAAACTTGAGTCTCAAGGGAAGGTAGGAATCTTTATTTCCCAGGCATCACTACCCATTTCCCGTCACATCTGCAGGGTGTGCCCTGTGAAGTTTCCTCATTGCGGTAACTACACCCTGGGGGTGCCAGGTGGACCCTAAGTCAACCAGTTGGGTTAGTGGGAATATACCAAATGACCCCACTTACAGTGACTGAGCTAGTGTCCTCGCGGTTGGTGGCCTGGATTCTGAGAATATAGACAGGGGTTGTTTCATAGTCCACTTTAGTTACTAGCTGGAGTTCTCCCGTTTTAGGATTAATCCAAAATATGCTTGGGTACTGGAGGCTGGCCCCTCCGGTGGAGATGGAGTACACGGTGCTGCTCTGGGGGAAGTCTTTATCAGTCGCCTGTACCTGTCCGACGCGGGTTCTAGCTGGAGAAATAAAGTACCTGCAGTTAGTCCTGCTTTGGGAGGTGGGAGACGATGATCCAGGAACAGATGTCCTCATTGCCATGGGCAGGAAGACTTCTGGAGGCCTCTTTGCTGTTAAAACTCTGTATGTTTTATATTTTCAGTTCTATTAAATTCAAATAATGCTAATGAGCACACACTAGGTAACTGGTCCTATGATCCCAGCAGTACTGTGAGGTATAAAAGACAATTCACGCCTTTACATAGACTCCAAGAATACCAATTATTTTGCTATCATAAACAACAGTGCAAAGAACATCCATCCTTACACATACATCTTTTTGCTGCAGTGTCTAAAAGTCTTTTGTATTTTTCAGTTTTCTACAATGAACATGAATTGCTTTTATAAACCAGATGAAAAAATAAACAATTTTTAAAGAATTTAGCAACTAATGATTAGAGTATAGCTTTTTAAATACTGTTCTATTATGCTTATTTGAGAAATTGTTGGTGACACTGCTAGAGTTCTGGATTGTTTGTTTTATAAGGAGTTCCTTCTCATAAATTACACTCCCCAAGGACAGAAACCTTCTCTAACTCAATTCTGTAGCTCCAGCACTACGTGCGTGACCCGAAGTAGGTGATCTGAAATAAGACCTGTGAACTCAGCCTATTCCTGTTATGCACTGGTTAGGGTATAAGCAATTAAAAGCATTTTCTTTGGACTTTCATTTTGTGTTTTGTTTTAAAACTTAATATCAGGAAATAGAGAAGAAATTGGAGAGGAGATCATTTTAGAGGGAATTTTATGGGTTGGGTTTGGTTTGGTATGTTTAATATGGAAGAAGTACTCATGAGCTAAAGATAAAAAGCTGTGGGGAGTCTACCAACCTTTTTCCTTTTTGGCACCAGGGACCAGTTTCATGGAAGACAATTTTTCCATGAATGGGAGGGGGGAAGCGGAGCTCAGGCGGTGATGCGAGTGATGGGGAGCGGCTGTAAATACAGACGAAGCTTCGCTTGCTCACCACACTGCTCACTTCCTGCTGTGCGCTCCCACCGTTTCATGGAAGACAATTTTTCCACGAATGGGCAGGGGAGGGGTGGTGGCTGCTCCGTCTCTAACTGGCCATGGACTGATACCGGTCTGCAGCCCAGGGGTTGGGGACAGCAGTACTAGAGAGTTAACAGTATTACCTTCAAACTGGAAGAGCTAGGGAGAAACTGAAGCTAGACGTGAGAGATTGTCTGTTTAGTAAGAGGAGAGCCTGCAAAAATCAAGGTGTCCTAAGTGGCAGAAAAGAAGCCTCTAGTGAATCCTAGTAGGGGAGAGAGAAAATGTCTTTATTTTGTTTTTAAATGAAGGAAATATAGAAATGGGAAACCTTTTTTCTATTTTTAAAATTTCAATTCTCTGAGTGAAGCTGGATAAAAATCACAGCGGAGACCAAGAGACAACTTAGGCTACAAAAAGGGAGAATTAGCAGAATCAGGCAAATAGACAAGGACGCAATCAGGGGCTTCAGAAAAATGCAGTTTAATCAACAGTTTTCAAAATCTAAGTTTCACCTGAAGGGCTCCTCAGCAGCAAAGAAAATTTAAAAGAAATAAGAGATGCAATAAATACTAATCAGCTGTGAATCACTGTGCAAAACACCACTGGGGCCTCTTGGAGGGAGTTCTCCCCTCTGCACGACATGCATTTGGATGGAATCCATCCAGAGCACAGTGGTCGGCATCTTGTCTGTTACTTACCTGGTCTTAATTCTGACACATCAAATACGTAGGATGGCCTATCAAAAATGAGAGGAAACTCATTTTCTGGGCTTGTTAGGATATAAATGTAGATGTTATCTAAAAATGGAAACAGAAACAAATTTAATTGCCAATCTTTATTCATTTGTTTATTCAACATCTTTAAAGAACCTTCTGTGTACAGGCACTATGTACCGGGGACACCAGCTGAATAAGACCTGGCGGCTCCTGCCCTCAAGATGCTGAGGGTGGTCACCTTTTGATAAGCCAGGTACATACAGATCATGGTGGAGCCCCAGGGGAGGAACAGCTTCCAGGAAGATGTGCAAGCTGAGCTTTACAAGCACAGGCTTAGACAAATGGGGCAGGGGAGGGATTGCGGGGTGTTCTAGGCATATGCAAAAATACCAAGGTATAAAACTGCATAACTTGCTCAGCAAAACTGCAAGCTATTTGGCCCAGTTGGAAAGAAAAGGGGCTTGGAGTCGAGTGACAGGAGCTGAAGCTCAAGGCTTAAGCAGTGGCCAGATGATGAAAATCCTCATATGCCAAGCCAAAGTTTGAACTTCAACTTGACAGCTACAGGAAATGCTCAAGTGCTTTAATCAAGGGAGTGATATGATGGCATTTGCATTTCCTGAAAAATCATTGCCAGAAATGGGGAGGATGCACTGGAAAGGGGCAAGACTGAAGGCAGAGAGACCCTTAAAAGATTCTTTTAAGTGTTGTAATTCAGCCAAGAAAGAGGAGCACCCTGCACCAGAGCAGTGCTTATGGGATGGGGAACCTGGCATGATACCTAGCATTGCCTAGCGTAGCTTAGTCATTGCTACTCAAGGAAGATGCTTGTGAAATAAATCAAAATGATACTTGCTTTTATAGTAAGGAGACGCAACATCCTGCACCTGGATTATCACTGTGTATTTATTTCCGGCTGCTAGATTACTTGGATTTTCATAATCTAGATCACCAATCAACTAGATTAAAACAGAGATATTAGCTTACACGGAATAAACAATCCTATTTATTGAACTGACACAGACAGTTTCATATACTGCTAGTGGATATGTAAATTGGCAAAGCCTTTCTGGAAAGCATTTTGCCCATAAAAATGAGGAGCTTTAATCACTAGTTAGCTCTAAATGTAAAGAAAAAAAATGAGCTTTATGCAGTTACAACCATACCTTTGCTCACTGCTAGAGAATTTATGGAAAGAACTTATCAGGAGAAAGAGTCTATGTACAAAGATGTTCATCAAGCACTATTGTCCAGTAGCATAGGCTCATGACTTCAGATTGGTTGAAGAAAAGCACAATATTGAATCTTATGTGCAGGGATATTTTCATTACAGTAGCCCTCCCCTCCCCAGTCTGTGGTTTCAGTTTCCTGCACTCAACCACAGTCTGAAAATAGGGGAGTGAAATACAATAAGATATTTTGAGAGAGAGAGAGACCACATTCATATAATTTTTTTAATTATTATTTTTATAGAGACATCTTGCTCTGTCGCCTGGACTAGAATACAGTGGCTATTCACTGGCACAATCATAGCACACTGTGGCCTTGAACCTCTGGCCCCAATCCATCCTCCTACCTCAGCCTCCTGAGTAGCTAGGACTACAGATGCGCACCACCGCACCCAGCTTCACATAACTGTGATTATAGTATTTTGTTACGAATTTTCTATGACTAGTTATTATTGTTAATCTCTTACTGTGCCTAATTATAAATTAAACTTTATCATAGGAATGTACATATAGGAAAAAACATAGTATATTTAGGGTTCAGTAATTTCTGAGGTTTCAGGCATCCACTGGGCAGGGGGGGATCTTGGAACATATCCCCTGTGGATAAAGAGGGACTACCTTATTTTAAATAGTTATGTAAATATGTATAAAATATATGCATAGAAAAAAGACAAGAAGGAAATATGTCAAAATATTAATAGTGGTTGTCACTGAATGGTAATGCTTTTCTGTGCTTTCTACAGTGAGTGTATATTAATTTCCTAAATGGAAATTATTTTTTAGGGGACACTATGAATCAAGTTGGTGAGACTTTCTTGGGGGTTGAGAAGGACTTGAGACGGCAGCAGAGTAGTGATAGGTGAGGGGACGGAGAGGGGCTGCTTGCTGTCCTCCCTGAAGCTTGGTCTCTAACGAAAACACTCCCAGATCCCACCTGCCTTTCCTGCCCTTCCATTTTTCTCTCCTTCCCCACCATCCTCCAGCAGGAGCCCTGTAAATAAAGGTCTCACACAGCTCGTTGAGACCCCCCTTTTATGCCCATCCTTCTTCAATGCTGCTTTTGCCCCTGTGGAGTGGCTGGGATGAGGGCTCCCTACCCATGCTCACTGTCGCATCCTCCTCTGGGTCTCCAGTGGTTCTACGGTGTGGAATTTGTCCAGATACACTCAAGGCCCTGCTTTCTCTCACCTCACACCTCTAGGGGCTGGGAATGAGCACTCAAACAAACAAAAGTGCTGGAGCACAGAGGGCACTAATGTGTCTATAAAGGCACGCTAAGCAGGCACGCAAACTGCATGCTACGCAAGAAAGAATCCAGTCTTTAGCACCCCAGGCACAGCTATGCATAACAAACGGTTCCCAGACCTGGGAAAAATAAAGAGCAAATGGGGAACACAGACCCGCTATTAAGTCTGTCAGTTACAGTCGCTCTGAGAGGGGGTTACCTTGGAAATTTCTCTCTGTGGGGCAGCAAAATCTCTATGCATGTTGGACCACTCCCCGATGCCCTTTTAATGAAGCAATGACCATTAACTGACCACAATTTTCCCAGAGCCAGCTGGATCCTGTAAAAATCTGCCGCTGCTCCCTGCTCCAGATGGCGCGGTGAAGTTGAATTTGTTGTTTGGTGCCTCACTGTCATCATCAAAGCAGAACTTGTTCAGGTCGAGAAGCAACGTCCCCTTGGCTGTTCTTTCAGGCACCATAATGCTGGCGAAAAGACTCAATTCAATATTTTCCCCCAACAAATGGTGATTGAGTGTTCCTTCTCACACAGGCCCTGGGCTAGACACCTCTGCTTTAATTTCAATTCAAAGCAAGTCCGTGGTTAGTGCAGTAACCTCCTAACTGGTCTCCCTGGCTCTGCCCTTGCCTCCTTTCAGGCTATTTTTAACGCAGCAGCCAGAGGGATCCTGTTAAAATGTTGTCAGATCATGTCACTCCTCTGCTCCTACGTCCCAAATGGCTCATCTTTTCACTCAAAGTCCCAACTTTGATCTGCAGGACCCTTCATAACGCACTCCCCTGTTACCTCGCTTAACTCGTCTTCTACTAACTCTTCTCCTGTCCTCTGTCCTCCCACTGCTCTGGCTCTTGCTTTCTTTATTTTCTAATCAAATATCACCTTATCAGCAAGGCTTCCCTACCTAAAATGTCAACAATGGCTGCCCAGTGCATCCTCTCCCATTCCCCCTTTATTTTTAATTCTTAGCACTTATCATTATATAACATACTACATATTTCACTTATTTATCATGTTTATTGTCTACTTCCCTCCTAGAATGTAAACTCCATGAGGGCAGGGATCTTTGTCTGCTTTGTTCCTGGCACACTCAGTACATATTTGTTGAATGAATGAATGATATAGCTCATGAGACTCGTACAGTCATGAGGAAGAATGTAAGAGAAATATAAATCTCACCCCCTGCCTGCAGGAGTTTATGATCTGGTTGGGGACAATGCTTGTAATCCCTCATCTCCCATGCTTTGCAAATTGGGAATTCCTCGACTTGTGCCTGGTGGCTCCACTGCCATAGATGGGCCTCCTAATAATACCTTAGTCTCATTCATTCAAAAGAGGTTTATTAAAGGTCAAATGTGGGAGTCCCAATCTCAGTTGACTCTAAGGTCTAGGCAAATAATGCAAATGAGTAAAGCTGCCCCCAAACTCAGTGGTCAAGCCCAGCTTGGTGTGGGAGACTCCGAGGAAGACTGATTGACACCTTTACGCTTCAGTTCATTGAGGGCCTTTATCGTGTCTCCAGGTTTCAGTTTCTCCTTCTATAAAATGGACATAAGACATGTCAGTTAGCTTTTGCTACAGAACATACCAGCCCAAAACTTGGTGCATTAAAACAACAAGCACTTATTATTTCTCATAATAGTATGGGTTGTCTTCTGGTTCCAATTGGGCTTGGCTGGTCTCTGCGGTCACTGGCAGCTCGGCTAGGACTGGATGGCCAAGGGTGGCCACGCTCACACATCTGGTGGTGGGAAGTTGGTGAGTCTCTGCTTCTTGTCTCTCGTCCTCTAGGAGGCTAGTTTAGGCTCATTGCATGGAGGTCTCAGAGTTCCAGAAGTAGCAAGAGAGGGCAAGTTCCAATGCACAAGCACTTTTCAAGCCCCTGTTATGCTATGATTATGAATGTTCTAGTGGTCAAAGCAATTCACATGGTCAAGCCCATATTCAAAGAGCAGAGAGATCCATCTCACGATAGAAAGGATAGCAAAATCACATTGCAAAGGAGCACACATGCAGGCAGGGAGGAATTGTGGCTAGTTTTTTTGTTTGTTTGTTTTCATTTTTTGCTACTTATCTCAATTATATTTTGCCTTGGCAGAATTTCTTACAAAAATATATTGCGGCTGCTACAAGAATGTGCCTGGAAGACCTTCAACCACAAGAAGAACGTAGCCTCAGCTGCTGAGCTCTGAAATGCATTACTGCGTTTGCAGCAAGGCCATGTACCAGTGACTGAGATACCAAGACAGTCTCATTCCTGTCTTACGATGACTGAATTTGGTTCCAGGACTCCCAATGTCCTAGCTGAACGTTCCTTAGACTGCATGTCGGTCTAGAACTTTCTAAACCGTCTTCTCTCCCTCTTTTCTTTACTCAGGTCAGACTTGCAACCTGGTCTGATGATTTCCGCAGCCTTGTCTATCTCTCTCCCCATTTTCTCCTGCAGGCATTTCTCCTAATAAAAGCCCTGCATATTTCATCCTGTCTTGGCATCTGGTTCTCAGAGCACCCAGACTAACATGTGTTAAATTCTTTAATCCTTTGTACTTGTCTCTGCAGTCAAATTACGCTCCCTTCTACATTCCACACCCCCTCTTAATGGCAGCTAAGATGGGTTCCCGGCTCAGCACATGCAGAACACAGTCTGACAGCAAGGATGGCCTTGGGCTGCTGAGGATAATGGCTTTGCTTGCTGGAGACAAAGCAGGTCTAGCTGGGCCTCCAGGGTGCCTCCTGAGCAAAGATCACCCCGTGTTTCAGCAGGACTGGAGTCTGAGCATTCTCATTCTGGCCTTGATTGCACAGTGTCATGGTTTTATTCATAAGTACTTAGAATAGATACCATTTGTGAAACACCAACCACATGCTATATCATACCAAGCACTTTAAAAACACGACCTCTAATTCCCTCATCTCTGAGAGGTTTGTATTCTTGTCCCTATTTTGCAAGGGAGGAGAGAGTGGTTCAGAGTGGTTTCCAGGCCTGTCCAAGAGTTGATGCATCCAGACACGAGTCTCTATTGCCTGTGTGTTAGAGTCCATGTAAACTTTACTAAGTTCCGTGAAAGACTATCCAGGCACACAGATGGTTTGGGGATCTGAGCCTTGATTACAACCCTGCAAAAGCCAGGAGATTGCATCATCCAAAGAATCCTGGGTCCTGAAGCCAGACATTTCAGTCACTCCAAAAGAGGCCGCCACACTTGGCCCCTCGGGGCTGCCTGGCATGTTCTTTCATTCGCCTCAGACACTTGGTATTCTTCCCCTAAACGCGTGACTTGGAAAGCCACTCCCCCTCATTCATCAATCCGGGCCTCAAAGGCGAGCTGCCCTCGCTCCCAGCCATTTGACCACAGTTCTCTGCCCAGGC
The DNA here is from genome assembly GCA_008086735.1 of Cheirogaleus medius. Lineage (NCBI taxonomy): Eukaryota > Metazoa > Chordata > Mammalia > Primates > Cheirogaleidae > Cheirogaleus > Cheirogaleus medius. The sequence continues at coordinate 34,176,995 of VBSM01003176.1, forward strand.
AAAGGTGACTGCGCTCAGCCGGTTCCGAATCGGCCGACCTTCTCCGCCTCTTGCTCGCAAACAGCTTGCGCAGCGCTTTCAGCCAAGCGCCCGACGATTTACAGCCTGAGCGGGGGCTGTCACGGCGCCTTTGATGCCTCCGTCGGGGCCCTGGGCTCATTCATCACCAGCCTGGGAAAGCCGCAGGCGCCTCGGCTAAGAGCTGGGGGCCTGCGTGGACTCGGGGGACGGCAGGGGGCGCCCGCCTCCTCCAGGCCGCCCTCCGCCCCGCGCCCCCCACAGCCTGCTGCTGTCTGTGGATGCTGGCGCCCGCCCCGCCGCTCCTGCACCTGCTCTCAAAGGGACCACAGCAGGGACCGCGCCCAAGACCCTCGAGGAAGGGACAAGTGTCAGAGACTGCGGGCGCACCATTTCCGTTGTCGTTTTGTTCTGTTCTGAGCTGCTTGTGTACTGGGCTTTGACATGGTTAGAAGGGAGGAGGGCAGGGGTTGCAGGCTCAGGACTTTTAGGTCCCCATCAGCCCCCACCCGCCCAGTATGCAAATAAGCCATGGGCAGCAGACTGCCGCCTATGGGACTGACTGCAAGGGAGGGAGCCTTTTTGTCTCTCCTCTTCACTTCTTGGCGGTCCTAGGATGGCTGAGCGTTTGAAAAGCCCAGAGAAGGGACTTGAGCATCGTTTAGATGATCTTCAGTAATAAATACAATTAGTCCCGTTACTGACTTAGCGTTGGCCTTCAGGGCTAATTTGGAGAGACTAAGAAGACAGGACTCCCTATGGGCCAGCCTGGACAGTGCAGGGTATTCAAATTGTGACTTCACCAGCTAATCTGGAACACAGTCCGAAAATGTCCTATTTGCCCTCCTATGCCTGGGGGGACTCTGGACCACAGGAAGCCAAATATGCAATTAACAGATATGTGCCCAAGGAAGATTTGAGACAGCACAGCTCTCTCCACGCGTGGATACCCAGAGTTCTCACTCCTGAACCCCTATCCCCAACCTCTCAGGGTAGGTGAACAAAGAAGAGCAGGAGGGCTGGGAGGGCTGAGAGGGCAGGACAAGAGGTGAGGAGTTTCCCAGGGTGCACTGGGACTACCCACGAGGACCAGCGTAGATTTAGAATTTCAAAGAAAATATAAATGTGACTCCATCCCAGGGCACAGACATCTCTCAACAGAGGGTGGCTTTAATTTATGCATGTATGCATGCAATAGTGTAGAAGTCACAATCCTACCTACAGCAACGATCCCCACCCATGGAACAGACTCTGAGGTGCATGAATGCTTAGGTTGGGATAGGAACTTATCACATGCTCAAGATTGTGATTGACTTTATCAGAGTCTCCACAGGAAGTAGATGGCAGATTAGGATAAATCTAGGAGAGCTTAGTAATAGGCTATTAGAAAGGTGCGCTCAGAGTATATGGAAATCTCAAGGGATGGCACAGTATCTCAGGGCTAATAAGAGGAGCACCCTCACCATCTCTAGGCCCACAGGAGCCAGTAGAGGGAGTGGTTCCTGAAACCAGGGACAGAGAGTGCCATGTGCAGAGGGCTGCCTTATGGGGACTGAGACCTCCAGGAGCAAGAGGAATACATCCAGCCCACAGAGAGGGAGCAAGGGATAAATACCCTGACCTTCCTCTCCCCCTCCCTCCAGGGTTCCCTGCTGGCCAACCAGAAGCTGGAAGGCAAGGGAGCTAGTTGGTACCCATGCAGGTCAGCCTTCTGGGGCACAGTGCAGGAGACTGGATCTGAACAGACAGATCAGGAGAGTGTCCAGAACAGAATTGAACTGTTTTGATATCAGACCCAAGGGTACAGGGATTCTCTAGCATTATGCTGGGCATGTCATTTGGGAGAACAGAGACATGCAGAAACATAATAAAGGAATTTCTATTTCTATTGCTCATCCTAGACAATCCTTGTCTAGGGTAGGGTCCTTTGTCCTTTGCATGTATTGGATCTATGTCCAAAGTCACCTGGAGAAAACCTGCAAAACAGTCAAAGATAAACTCAGGAGACTCTCTCCATGGGGACATCTGAAACTGAGACCTGGTCTGGTCTTCAGCCATGCTCCAGATGCAGGGCCCTCTCTTGGCAAGGGTCACTGCTGAGGTGCCCCCCACAATCCCTACCCCCAAAGAGCTGTTTTCAGGTTCTCAAGAAACCAGAGAGTGGCTGGTATGAAACCTCAGAGATGAGGCTAACACAGGAAATTACTAATCACGTTGCTTTTTTACAAAATAGTAGAAAGGCAATACTGTTTTCAAAAGGCATATTAACCCAGGATCACAAGGGTCCTTATTTTAAAATAATAATGAATAGATTGTGAGACAAAGAATGGGTCAACATTTACAAAGTAACCTTTATATCCCACTTGTATCTGCATTTTTCCCTTTTGGTTGCCTTTTGTTTATATGCAATTAAGTTGTGTAAGGTGAATTGGAGGCATTGTTTTGTTTTACATGAGTACTTGGTTTGATTTATGCACATTACTGGTGGTGTGTTTCTCTGGGAGTTCCTATTTACTAAGCCTAAGTCTCAAGCATCTATTACAACTGCTAACAGCACCATCTTGCCACCGGTGGCAATAAATAAAGAAAAGGCACAGCCCGGAGAGGACCTAACAAGTCCCTGTGGTACTTTTCACCAACAGAGACGAACAGGTTATAGAAGGGAACAAAATAAAAAAATAATTCTTAAAAGAGTAAGAAAGTGGAGATGGGAGATAATGAAGAGGAAAGAAAATGAAAGAGAGGAAAGAAAAAAAAGATGATGAAAAGAAAACCTGTGAACAAAATTGGATGGTTCGAATCTACTTATTTTCATGAGCCATTTCCCCAGATGCTCATAATTCTTCAGTCTCTCCTGAGAACATACCAGAGAAGCCAAAGGGCTGAGGACCGCCAAAGAGGTAAAATGCTCAGCACAAGTTTCAAACCATGAATACCTGAAGGAGAACTTCTTGCACATGGCAGGGTTGTCGTTGATGTCTTCCACAATGAAAGTTATCTGCATGCGATTCTCCTGACCTCCCTGGGGTCTGTCCTTCACCAGAACCTCTACAGAAATGGTGGGATTTTGTCTTAATCCACCTGCATCTCGGTCTATCCTCTGGGCCACTCGAATGGTGCCAGTCACTAAGAAGGCAAAGGTTAGAACATGACCCTTTGAAGAGAAATGAAGAGTAAAGGAATATGGAGAAGTGGAGAAAATGGGAAAAGATCATTCTCATTTGAGAACTGGCTTACACAGAGAATCTTCTCTATATAAACACTGTTTTGGGAAAACCCATGTGAGTTCCTGTGTTAGACATTTATTGGGATATCTGGTCTGGCCGTTCTAGAATTTTTCACAACAGACTTCAGGGGACTGGCAGCAGCCCTTGCCCGTAGTTGACTGGACTGGTGGATAGCTGACTCCAGCTTGACCCACTGGGTTCTCTTAGGGGGAATTTATAACTGAGAGTCACATGTTGGGGAATCAGTCAGGTTAATAGCAGAGCTACAGGTAAAAGGTCAGAACTCTAGCACTGAGGTCCCCAGAACTGTGCTGGTTAACACCTTTCCTATGCCCCGATTATTTGACTCTTTCTTATGAGAGACCCAGTATCCTGGTGATAGATGTCCTTACCTTTTTTTTTTTCTCTTGCTAGTTTGGTTTGCCTTAGTTTCTGTTGCTTACAACCAAAGAGGCTTGATAAATATGCTCAAAAAAAGAAACCCACTGTACCTGTCTGTACTTGTTAAAAGTTTAATTTTGCAATACCAGAGTGAACAGAATTCTCAGCTATGCTTGTCCTTCCCTGCGTTAGCAGCTGACTGAGGTCCTCAATGACAGCTCTAGGAAGTTTTCAGAGATAGAGCACAATTGTTGCCTTTGCTTGCCTCTCCTGGGAAGAGGTATCCTTTGCTCTAAAGCCTATGGAGCCAGTAACACACTGCCCTTCTAGGATTGCCCACGGCTGGCCTCCATGAAATCGTCATGTGAAGTGAAATCTGTTTTGGTGAAGTGATTAGAGGTGGGATGGTCCAGTAGTAGGTAAGAGGGCAGGCCCTGGAGCTGTGAGACCTTGCACAAGTCATTTAACCTGTCTGAGTCTATCCCTGAGCCTCAGTTTCCTCATCTGTAAAATGTAGATTATAGTAGTTCATCAGATTGTCATAATGAGTACCTGAGGCAGATGCATGTTAATCACTCAGCATAATGCCTGGTATATAATAAGGCCCCAATAATAAAAGATGGCTATTACAGAAGGGAAGAACTTTCCATCTCTGCACTGAGATACTCAGATGGGAAAATAACTCCCCGCAATCCAGCAGATTGATCTAGAGTGACACTGTCCAGTATGGTCACCACTAATCACATGTAGCTATTTAGCACTTGAGATGATGCTAGTCTGAATTGAGATGTCCTGTGAGACAAAATACACAAACTTCCCAGACTTGGTACTAAAGAAAATAATGTGAAATATCTCATTAATAACTTTTAAGTATTGATTATATGTTGAAATAATATTTGAGATATGTTGGGTTAAATAAAATACCTTATTAAAATTAATTTCTCCTGTTTCTTTTTACTTTTTAAAATGTGACTACTAGAGACTTGGAAATTACATAGAATGTGGCTTCATTCTATTTCTGTTGCACAGTACTGGTGGAGCTCCTCTCTGCAGAAGACTTCAGGGTGCCTTCGGGACAGGTAACCCCTCCATCCTTACATGCCCGCCTTCCTCAAAGGTTGTGGGATTCAGGACACGTTACCTCCAAATACGGCACCTTGGCATTTGAGAAAACAGCAGAAGCAAGAAGGCCTCTCTGACCTTCTCCTGTCCCCCAAAGTGAAGGTTGACACAGCTATGAACCCCGTTCACTTTCCCCAACTCCCATGCCTGGTAACTAATTATTACCCTGGCAACTAATGATGACCCAAGACATAAAGGGATGATCCCAACCAGAAATAGGAAAAACACTATCAGCCCTCAGTATCTGTGGGTTCTCATCCTTGGATGCAACCAACTTCAGATTGAACATATTTAGGGGGAAAAAAGGGTGTTTGTATCTGTTCTGAACGTGTACAGACTTTTTCTCTTGTTATTATTCCCTAGACAATACAGTATAACTACCATGTACATAGCATTGACATTGCATTAGGTATTATAAATAATCTAGAGATGATGTAAAGTATATAGGAGGATGTGCGTAAAGGTATATGCAAATACTATGCCATTTTCTATCAAATGTCATGGATTTTGGTATCCTCAGGGTTCCTGGAATCAATTCCCCTTGGGCACCGAGGGACAACTGTATTGTAAAACAATCCAAATGGCCGAATTAGAAGATGCACGTAAGGATGGATGTGTGTGACTTACACGGATTTATCACGAAATAGCTGCTAACAGTAGTAATGCTGTACAGGAGGTGGCTAGGAAAACCTTCATCATCAGGATCCTCAGCTGTGATGTTGGCCACGACAGTTCCTGGACTCAGTTCCTCCAGAATCGTGTATACTCGCATTGGGCTGGAACAGAAATACAGCAGACACAGCTAATTTTCAGGGGCATGGGAGGGTGGGTATTTTGGTTGGTGCTAAATATAGTGCTGAGCTGTTTGAGTTGCATCAACATGCTCAGAGGGAGAGCACAGCAGCTGAGAGGAGGGGAGACTGGCTTTGTATTCCCAAAGATCACGTCCCTGTGGATGCAAAGGAAGAACCACGCTGTTAATGCTGCAATTTACATGGACCACACTCTCTGACTGTGCATGCCTGCCTCAGGCCATTGCAGATCAGCCTCGGCACTAGCATCTTTTAAAATGAGGATGGTTGGATTGTCCAGCTATCTCCTCTCGTTCCCCCAATTTTGGTGCAAAGGTTCCCTGAATTCATTTAAAAATTCATTTGGACATTATGTCCACAACTACAGGTTCCCTCCCTTGTTCCTGACTCCCATCCCGTGATGGGAGAAGCTGGAAAAATTGTAAAATTTCTCTATTCTAATGCCTTTGCTCATCTTTGTTTTTTCCTTGTCTTCTTTTCTTTTCTCTTCTTTGCCTAAGGATACAGAATTTATGCACAGAATTTGTATACCTTTCCAAGTCGCATTAATCATGAGGTCAGAAGCTCTCTGAACTGAGCAATGAGTCTCCTGACAGAAGACCAGGTCAGATGACTGTCCTCCAAGGATGACTTCTTACAAGATAACCCTGAAACACTGACTTAGCCATTTTCCATTTTCCTCAGATCATCAATGCCATCGGAAAAGGTCAGTAATAAAACAGAGAGTTTGGGAGTTTTAACAACTATACAATTTGGGTAAATTGAGTAATTGTGAACGCACTAAGGGAGGTTTATTATTTAAAATAGCGCTGCAGGAGGTCCTTTTGCTGAGGGAAAATGATTACAGTGGGGCAAATTGTCACCTCTAATTTCCTAATTTCTAATTTTCCCATGTGGGATCTTCTTTGAGAGGGGCATACTATGTCTCAGATCTAAATGATTGCATTCGTTCTGTGAGTTCAGAATGTTCCTGCAGTTCCATCTCACCATCCCGATAAGGTAGGTAGGGCCAGAGGGAGGAGAGATGAGAGGGGACTTGTAGCTAGAGTGAGAGGCAGGCAGAAAAGGCTGGAAGCAGGCCTTCACCCCAGTCCCACCACACCAGGGCTCCTCCCTGGATCCTGGGTCTCCCACCCCATCCATGCGGTGGTTTCCGGTAGGTACACCCAATTGCTGGGAGAGAATAATCCTGTTCAGCCCGAAGGTCACTCCAGTGCTCTGGGCCTCTCCCTACTCAATGTCCCCCCGACATATCCCCTTCTCAGGAGTCTGTGACACTGCCCGCTGATGAGTGCAGGGATAGGCCAAGTGGAGTGAGGCCCACGCAGGTAGGGTGGCAGGCACCAACACCAGAGCCAGAGGAGAGAAGGAGGTGGCCCTGGCTCCCAAGGCTGGGCTCAGCCCTTGTCCATTCTGTGAGAGCCCCTGTGTCTAATGTGTTATGGTGCGTGTTTTCTTTGGTTACTCTGAATGGACTCTGTTAACTTCCAACAAAGAGACCACTAAGGTACCTGTACTACTCACACAGCGTGCTCAGGGACCAGGTAGAAGTGCAGATCTCAGGCCCACCCACCTCGGGCCACTGAACCAGGATCTGCATATTTCATGAGACGCCCAGGGAATTTGTTTATGCTTCCAAGTTTGGGAAGGACTGTCACAAGGCAGTGCTGGAGGTGACAACCACAGGCCCCCAGCCTCCCACAGGACAGAGAGAGGACACCTGGGGAGGAAAATCCCATCCATCCCACCCTCTAGAAGCCAGAGATGCTGCCAAACACTCTACAATGCACAGGACAGTCCCCACTGTGAAGAAGTATCTGGCTCAATGCCAGTAGTGCCACTGTTGGGGGAACCCAGCTCTGAAGGCCCATCCAGTGCACACTGGGTGCTCCAGGAACTCAGGTCCCCGTGAAAGGACTATGCAGGCTGTTGGTGATGGCACAGCTCCTCAAGTGCAATAGCTTCTCCTTGGCTGACTGGATATTGAGCCTGGCAGAAGATAAAATCTTTGGTCTATTTGATTTGGGGATCCAAGATCCAGGTATGTATAAAATATCATTCAACATAAAGGTCTGACCACAGTTAAGATCTATTCAAAGCCAGGGGCCGTGCAGCCACCCTGACAGGATGACGCTCTGATACCACTCACGTCCCTGCACCCTTCTCCCCAGTACCCCTGACCACCAGAGCCCGGCAAGGGGCAGGGTGTGAGTTCTGGGTGGCCCTCGGCGGCTGCATTGCTGGAATGAGTATTCAGTGAGTGCCTAAGGTGTGCGTGGCACTGCCAGGCACCACGTGGAGAAGGACTGAGAGTAAACACAAGAGAAATGGGCAGGAGGGAAGAAAGACCTACCTGCCCAACTCTAAAATAAAGTGCTCTGCAAAACAGCAAGCCCTATGCACACCTGAAGAGTAAATATGTCAGGTGCTTTTATAATAGAGTGCTCAGCTTTTATAATAGCAGGCTCCTAGAGTACACATCGTGAGTCCATAAAGCATTCTGATGTTTGTCACCACCCAGGGATAGAATGGTGAGACATTTTCAACAAACAGGCAGGAAACAGGGCTTGCCGTTGTTGTATTAATTGCAGGAGTTTAACAAAAGGTAAAGATAGAAGAGCTGTTTCTACGTTTTACATTTCTGTTAACATTTCACACTCAAACTCAGTATACTTGGGTCAGTTTGAGGATTCCATTTTGTTAAGTCTGAGTTAAATGACTTATGAGTAGTGAGTGTTAGCACTGATTTGGGGGGAAAGGAAAATGAGAAGCTCAACGAAACTAAGAAAGCCCTCAAAGCCAGCAGCTAGTCTGCAAGGAAGCAGACCCTTTCCTACTGCAGACGGCTGGACGAGGCAGGCTCTAAGCCGGGGCAGCCACCCTGCCCCCATCCTCCTTTTGGAACGCAGGGTCTCACGGTCCTTACCACCCACCGCCCACAGAACACTGAAACAAAGTCAACTGATTAAAAAAAATCAGATGCTCACACTCTCTGCCTGGATGGAGCCAACAGATTCCCCTCTCAAACCAAAAGGGAGAACCAGAGGGCTCCAGCCTGACCTCTGGGTGCCCCCAAACCAGCCAGGGTCATGTTCTCTCTCTGCTGAGGTCAGTTTCTGTATTTTGGAAGATGTAGTCCAAACCAGATGGTTTACAAGCGCTGCCCCTGGGGAGAATTTCTTATTTTTCCGTTTGCAACCCCATTAACCTGCTTCCGTCCTCACAGACGTCGTGTGGGGAAGGCCTCGGGGACCACGTCTGCTGCAGCCTGGCAGCCATCACTTTCCTCTGGGGGTCACCAAAGAACCCGCAGAGCTGTGTGGGCCAGTACCTGAGCCCGAGTCTGGGCTGGGATGTCACAACTATTAATAAACTGCCTGGCCCATGCTCCTGGAGCAGCCCGCCAGCAGAAACGCACCGTGCTGTCCTTCGGAGTCTAGCCCGGCATCGGCGCTGATGGGCAGCATTGCGTGGGAGTTTGCCCGCTGCTGTTCCCCCCACGTTCACACTTGCAGCTGGGCTGTAGCCCATGACAACATCCAGAAGTTTCACAATTGCAGTGTGTTGGCCAAGTGGCACCAGGTTAGCCTGGAAGTGGGGCGGCCTTAATACCTCCCAATCATGGGATACTTTTGCAAGCCGTCCACCTCGCTCTGGAGCCTAATGGCTGTTTGTTAGTGGGGGACCCAGTGCTGAATCTATTCATGGCCATTAATGCAGTTAACCCCCAGGCAGGTGATTTTACCACTGTCCCTGTGGCTGGCTCCTATGCCCATGTCAGGGACTGGGGCAGGCAAAGGCTCTAACCAGCAAGCCATGCTGTTTGGAGTGCCGGCTGCTAGCTCAGAATCCCACCCTCTCCCCCTGCATCCACCATCTTCAGTAGGCTTGAGTCTCCCTTTTGTGCCTGGGATGGTGCCAGGCACATTGCCACAAACTGCCCGCACCAGATGCGTTTACCTTCCTCACCTCTGCCAGACATAGGAGCTGTCACACCGCCAGATCTCTTTTCTGGATCCACCACGACAGGAAGAAATTTCAGCACGGCCAGCAGTGGGCAGGCACCGCTGCTTGGTGCGAGGGCGACACTCTAAGGCAGGCTTCAGGGAGCCTTGACTGGCGGTATGTGTACTAGGGTTCTGCTGTCGTTAATGCACAGAAGCAAGCCACGCACTAAGGGCATGTGTCCTGCTCCTTCCGTCTGCCCACCGTATCCACAGTCCCCTGGTGTGTGGGATGTGGGGCAGTGGGAGTTGTGGGCAGCAAAGGAGGCAAACACAAGTCCAGAGGCCCAGATGAAGGACGCGGAGGATCTCAGGCCTCTTGGCTCTGCTCTAGGCCAGAGCGAGGGGCATCCCTCTGTCTTGTGTTAGATGTGTCAAAGAACAAAGGAGACTAGGCCACCTAAGAAGGATGGAGCCCACGGCCCCGGGTCCCACGTGCCTCAGGCCTACCTGGTAAAGCGAGGGATTTCGTCATTGAGGTTCACGACGTTCACCTGGAGCACGGTGGAGGCTCTGAGGCCCCCGCTGTCCCTCACTTCCACAGTGAGACGGAAGCTGTCAGGGAAACACCCCAAGTGAGAGGATCAAGCTCTGCTTACACCACCTCAAAACGGGGTGGGGAAACGGGGTGGGAGAAGTGAGGGAAGTGTCCGCCCCCCTGGCGACCTGCTATCGTCTCCCCCATCTCTAAACCTGCGCCCGGATCCTCCGCAGTGGCTCATGCACAGCGGCTCATGCACAGCCACCATGTACGTCCCTGGGTGGCGTCTGCCCCATGGCACACTCCACCTCGTCGTTTCTCACAACGTCCCTGGGACGTGCATGTCGCTCCCACAGGAGGGAACCAGGCGCCAGGGCTGAAGCGACTAGCTCTGGTCCCCATACCTGGCGCAGAGCCAGGAGGCTCGTCTAGTCCACCCCAAGGCCTGCGTGTTTTCGCCCTCAAGGTCTGGCCTTTCCTCGGAGGCCTGTTCACTCCACCTCACGGCTTCCGTACTGGTCAGCTCCTTCGCCGGGCCGCTACCTCTCCCAAACCAGACGGCTGTCTGAGCCAGCCTCCCGATCCCTGGGCACCTCTCCCACACCAGCATTCTCCTTCTCTGGAGATGGGGGTTTTGTACAGGAAAGACGCCTTCCCTGTGCCCTATTCTTTCCTGGGGTTCGCTGCCCTCTGAGCTTAAAATGAGGCATCGGACTGCTGGCGGCAGCTGTCGTCCACCCCCAGAGAAACAGTATTCAAGCACGGGCCAGGCTACCTGCTGTGTCCTGCTTCAAAGTCCAATTCTGTTGTGGAGAAGAGGGTACCATTGGCGGACATTCCAAAGTTCTTTGAGGGAGAAATCAGGAAATACTAAAAAATGAAGGAAAACATTTTATTAAGTCAGCAGCACACCTATACACCTGTCCCCAGAAGTGTTTGTTCGGTTGCCACTTTGTATTCGTAACCCATGGAATATTCTCTATGTGTCAGGAAGAGGTCCAAATGAGCAGCTCTCGGACTTAATGGCTCTTGAATCAAGAAACTTCTGGATCTGTTGGTCTGAGCCTCTGGCCCTCATTGACCCCACCCTGAGAAGCTGTCATCGGACCCTGCTTCCATTACAGAAAGTGTGCAGAGGCCCCTGTCCAGGCAGGCTCTGCTTCTTACGCCCTCACTGTGTGCTCACTTCCCCTCTGGGCAACCTCTGTATTCTACGTGTTGGCTTTAACCAACACTGTCTGAACACACCTACCGCACACTGAGTAACAGGACTATACCCAAAGGAGTATGATCTGGTTGCTACCCTTAAAAGAAATTTCCATATATCAGGGTATAAAAATGTGCACAGACATTATTCGTTGCAATGGTGGAAGGAACAAGGAACAAGTGTAAGCTGAGAATGAAACAAGCAGGGCTTAGAGTACAGGTTGGAATCTGGCTTGGGGCTATAGAAGAGCTTTTGAAATCTAATTTCTGGCATGTGGCCACTGGTAAAGCCCTTCCCACATCTTTGGGTAGTTGAGAGTCTTTGTCATCCTTGGCTCCCAGTGCCCAGCCCAGCTCTCTTGAAGACACCCTGCCCAGAGCCACTTGGTCTGACAAGAGCAGACCAGCCCACTAAGAGCCAGCCCACAGGAGGACTGTGCCATGGGTGCTCATCAAGGTTGCTTTCTTGCTCCCTGCAATGGAGTCAAGGAAGCAGAGGAAGGGCCTGGATCACAAGAGCTGGGTCCAAGTTCTGGTCTTCACCACAAGATCTGGGGCAAGTCCCTTCCTTGCTTATAACTTAGGGATGATTCGACCAATTGTTCCTCCACGTTATTGTGAGGATTAAATGAGAATGCACACTGTAAAATATGAAGGGCTGCGGCAACACTACAGACTACATGTTTATATCCATTTATTCCAAAGGGCTTTAAGGTTAGAAGGTTTCATTATTTCCTGCTAGGATGAGGGATGTTCTATCCTCAAGGCCTTAGATCTCTGGATCAGATAATCAGTGGAGGTTTTGTAACCAGAGCCACAGCCCCTGAAGTCTAGAATCAAAGGAAAACCTGCCAAGGTTTCCAACCCAGCAATTTGCTGTGTTGTGATCACTGCAGAACTCCCAGTACAAGAAGAGAATGTGCACAAAAAAAAGATTAAAGGTCTCCCTTGGGGCCAGTATTAGGTGTTTAAACCATTTTTTAAAGTGTTTACTTTCTGTTTATTATTTAATAATGTTTTTCTAGTTGTGATGAATATATTTTTATGTAAAAACTGGGAAAGAGAAACGTACAAAGAAGAGATGAAATATAAGTCACCTCTAAAATCTCATCATTTTGATGATAGCCTTCTGTTCTTTTCTGTGCAAACTTACACCGTTCAAAACACTGAGATGTTCAAATAAAAATTATAATATCTGTTCTATTTATTTATATCTTGAGCATTTACTCATGTTCTTAAATCTTATTTTACAGCCTTTTTAATTAATGATGCCACAGCATTGTACTGTAGGGGGTTATTTTACTAAGTCTTTCTTGCTCATTTAGGTGTTTCCCATTCATTTTTAAGAGGCAATATTTGGGCAATGCCTCAGAGCACCCTTCTCCCAGCCCGCCAGATTGCAGACACACCTTGGTAGCACTCCGAGGTGTGATGTCTAAATCCCAAGCCCCCATCAACTCTCCAGCTCACTGCCTGGACAGCAACTGCCTAGGCCTGCAGCTGCCCGCACATAGAGCAGCCCCGTGTCTTTGAGCAGAGCCTTCCTGGCAGGGAATCCTCACATATCCATAAATCAGAGACCCAAGCTGGATGTGATGAAATGACAGGGTCTTAGAGACCCATGGGGCATTTACTACATGCATCTGAATCAGGATGTCTCTCCACATGGGTTTTGAAATGCTCTAGGAGGTGAGTCTCTAATGCTGGTTGGTACCAAGCACTGTAAAGTCTAGGAATACAGAGATGATAGACAGGCCTCACCATCCAAAAGCTCATGGTCAACTGAGGGAACAAAGAAGATGTGGAGGGGGGTGGTTGCTCCAAAAGGGATGAATGCAAGACATGATGGGAATGGAGAAGGAAGACTCTGAAACCTGTCTGGAGCACAGGAGTCATGCATTAGGGTAGTAAATTAGGTTTGGTGACCCTGCAGCCAGACTGCCTGGATTGGAATCCTGGTTTCCCACTTTGCAGCTGAGTGAGCCTGTACAAAGAGTAACAGCACTAGGACATGCCCCATGGGGTTATCTTACAAAGTGCTAGAACAGTGCCTGACAGTTCTAACAAATGTTACCTAATACTGTCTCCTTAGAAGGTAAGATCCATGAAAAAAAGGGCTTCATTTTATGCACTGCTAGATTCCCAGTGACTGGGACATACTAGATGCCCAATAAATATTTGTTGAACATTGGGGTTTTTCTTCTTGTTCATTGCCCATCTATGTGAGACCAACATTCCCACCTTAGAAAATCTTAAAATGAAAAAAAGCAACAACGAAAAGTCGAGCTGAACTTTTTTCATTTTTTTTTTTTTTTGAGACAGGGTCTGTCTTGCTCTGTCACCTGGGCTAGAGTGCAGTGGTGTGATCATAGCTCACTGCAGCCTCTAACTCCTGGGCTCAAGCGATCTTCTTGCCTCAGCCTCCCAAGTAGTTGCGACTACAGGTGCACACCCCCATTCCCGGCTAATATTTTTATTTTTTGTAGAGACAGGGTCTTGCTCTTGCTTGGGCTCATGCCAAACATTTTTAAAAATTCTGTTTGAATGTGGTAATACTAGACTTGGCTATGAAATCTTCTCCAGTTTGGCCTACAGTCTCAACAACTAATGCAGAAAGAAAGGAAGAAAAGAAAGAAAGAGCAGCAGATAGAAAGGGTATGGAGAACTGTAGAAATAGGGACATGAGAATTTTATTTTTAATTTCTATTAAACAGCTGATTTCCTGGAATCTTGATTTTTTTTCAGAGCCAGGCTAATTTCTTTTTTCCCTGAACCTACGAGCTGTGTTAATGGGAACAGCAGTTTTGTGCTTAGAAAAGAGATAATATCCATAGACTAAAAATATTGTGTCATGTGGCCATTTGCCAGCGACTCAGTAAGGCTTTCTGTAAAACCTGGCATTTTCTCCCCCTTTTAAAAGGCTTGTTTAATCAAAGCTGTTCCCTTGATATTCATTCTTGGAAAACAGAAATTAAATAGAATGAAAAGCAACTGCAGCCCCTCTCTGCCCCAGTACTGGCTAAGAAAAGTCCTGAGTAATCAGATCAATTCAGTTAACAAATGCTTGTCAGACAAGCGCTCTGGTTTCCCTGCTGGGAATATTCCTTTACCACCACCCCAGGTTTCTCTATTTGCAGCCTCTTTGCAGCTATGGTTTGCTCTTGGACACAAAAGCTCCAGTTTGGAAGACAACCAGCCCACCCTTCCTGCCCCATTCACTCTTTATTGTGCTATTGGTGTAGGGAGAAAGGAAGGTGAGAGGGAGCTGGCCCAGTTTCCTGAAATGTCAGGCTCCCTGGGGTGGCAGACTGGGGAGGTGTGGGCCACACCCTGGAGGGCTGGCTGCCCCACCACAGAGGGAGTCACCGGCCAATGATCCAACCTGTGTGGCTTTTGCAGCCCTAGTTGCTTTCAGGCCCGCAGCAGACACCAGCTGCAAGGATTCAGCCTCCTGTCTCCTATAGAACAGAGAAGTTTCCAGGCCACCCTAGGCCGGGTTTCCAGGGGGTAGGAAGGACCCTTATTCTCTCCTAGTCCAGGGAGTGTCAACAACTCCACAAACCACTGAGTTCATGGTCCCAAACCCACCCCAGAGGGCCACCCCAGCACATGGTATAATCTTCCAGCTGGGCCGTGGCAACTTACAGACATGATGCCACATTCCTATTATATTTTTCAGTTTAAGGTGAATATTGTGTAAAAGCCCCAATTCCTCTCCCTCTTTCCCCCTATTCCATCCCCATGTCAGTTCAGGGGTGGGAGCTGGAGAGGACGGGGGAGGGTGCCTAGGAGAAGGAAAACTACTAAATGACATACTACCCTCCGCAAGCGCGGCTTGGCTTCCGCTTGTGTCGCATTGTTCAAGGATGCGCTAGGTGAGTTATAGATGAGAACTTGAGTGTTGTTAAGAGGCACGTTGACAAATGCACAATGCTGTTAACAATGTAATCCTCCACCGATAAACGCTGCGGATCCGGTGCTTCCCACTCTGTTCCTGTTCCACAATCAGCCTGGGTCCTGTGCTGCCAGATGAGACTCAGGTTTCGCCAATCCAGTCTTTCCGTCCGTAACCCCCGTCTATTTGAGACATCTATTTGAGAGCGTCTCTCCAGCATCTGAACACTCAGTAGTGGCCACATATGCAGAGTGGGAATTGTCCCCTGCCATTGCTTTTACCTTTTGTGAGCATTTTAACGAGAACCTGGAGTAGTGTGCCTTTTGCTGAGATCTCAGGCTGCGCTCCTGAGTTGGCGGGCAGACATCAGGGGGCTGAAGTAGTGCGGAGGGGGAGGGGGGCACCTGCCACTCAGGAAAGAAAGGGGCGGGACCCCAATGGTAGAACTTGCTGGAATAGGGTAGAAGGGGATGGGTCAGGAGGAGACTGCAGTTCTCACTGGAGTTACCTGGCCCAGGCGAAGGCCTCAGTTCCCTCCCTCATCTGGAAATAGGGGCTGCTCAGTGTACCTGAAAAGTCCCATCCAGCTCGGACCCCTGGTAGGGCCAGGTTGGGCACATGATGACTTTATTCCTAGGAAGACCAAAAGGGACAACCGGCTGTCACTTCTCAGAGACAAAGTGCCTGCCCCCGCTGCCCTCCCAGAAGCCCAGCTAGCAGCTAGGTTATTGCTCTTTTAATTTAATCCTTTGTCTGCCCTGGTGAAGACAAAGCACGTTTCACTGTATGCAAAAGCCTTGCTCAATGGAAGGGCCAAGAGAAAGCCCCTTAATGGAGGAATTGCTGCACTAGATCATTTTGCCTCCAGCTGTGAAACTGATTAATGTCCTCAGAGTCTCCAAGGAGGCTCTGCTGCAGTCTCCGTGGCCATTTCCAAGCAGAGAGGGAAGGCGGGAGTGTGGGAGTCGAATGGGAGGGGGTGGAGAAGGTGTGGGGGGTGCCCAGAGAAGAAATGCCTGCAAATGCAATCATTCCCGTGCAGATAATCCTTCCTTATGTTCTGAGCCCGCTACTGATGCACAACTCTGGGCCCCTGGCCACCCTGTGTTCCCCTCACAACACAGAAGGTGCCCAGGCAGGGGACACCAGGGCTAGATCTAAGCCTGCACCTGGCCAGGACAGGAGACACTAGCCTCGTGTCCGTGTGACTCAAGCACTGACATGTGGCTGGTCTGAATGGAGGTGAGCTGTAAGTGTAAAATACACACCGAGTCTGAGGACTTTGTATGAAAAAAAGAATGTAAAACATCTCATTAATCATTTTATGTTGATTATATGTTGAAATAATATTTGGGATATACTGAGCTTAATTTCACTTGTTTTGCTTTCAATGTGGCTACTAGAACATTTAAAATTACATACACAGCCCTCATTTCTGGCTCACGTTCTAGCTCTGCTGGACAGTGCTGGTCCAATATTGAACAGTGTTGGTCCAAACAATGTACAACCTCGTGCTTTTTAAATGTCTTTTAAAAGGGGGGAGTAAATACTAGTGGTTTCTGGATTAGCCCCTATTTCACGTTCTCCATGATACCGTTTCACTTCATTGAACTGGAGAAGGTTGTCATTTTAAAGGAGTTGGGGTTTCAGGACGTGTCCTAGAGCTATTTTTTTAAATCCATCCTTCTTCATTCTCAGGTTGCTGCCATCGGCAAGGTCATGGAGCCCACCAGAGTAAGACGACAAGCACAAACCAAGCCTAGGTCGCTTCAGGCTTTGGTGTTTTATTAAAGTCAGTCCTTGTTTGTTCAAATAGTTGGTTTGGTCAATAGCAAATTAACCTATCTCCTTTCTACTTTTACAGATCATTTATCCCCACATAGTACCCCCAAGCATCCAGAATAAAATGTCTAAGTACAAAGGCCATAAGATGTTACTTCCTGCATTGTCGTTACCCTTTTCTAGTCTGGGAAAAGTTCCTTCCAGATTGTGTTCTCTGCTCCTGCAGGCGGGCTGCTGCCTTTCTGTACAGCTGTTAGTTCCAGCACAGGTGTTGAATCCTTCATTAGCACTTTCTGCTCCAACTCTGAATACCCCCTCCCCAAACAGCCCCTAAACTCACTGCAGAAGCCACAGTTCCAGCCACTGGTTCCAAGCCCCTGCAGCTGCTCTCGGAACCCTTTGCAGGGCACTACATTTCTTTAAAAGTGAGTAACACCTGCTGCAGTTGCTTCCCACCTGGGCTGTTTCCCTTCATCTGAAAGGGCAACAACCTGATCTATGCAGTGTTTTTAAAGGGGCCATGACCTTATTCGGTCTGCATAATTTAGAGTGAAAGATTTAAAAATAAATATACATTTGTCTTCACAACTGAGATTCCTTCCACTTTGCCTCCACTGCATCTTGTACAAACTTTACAGTAACTATCATGTTGAATTATAGTTTTATTTAATGTATGCACGTGTTGGAGATCAGAACCCGACACCCCAAAATACGGCACGCTGGCAACTGAGAAAACCTCAGAAGCACTGAGGTCACTCTGATTTTCTTCCAACTTTCTTCCCTGAAGCATGGTCATAAAGGAATTCTCTGACCTACATCACCTGAAAGTAAGTCATAAGACCCACATTCCAGAGGGGTCCTGCCCTATACCTGGAAGCCAAGAAGAATCTGAATAAACAGGCCTTGCTAAGGGTCCCCCAGTTTATTACCATTAGATCATGCCCTCTTTTTGCCCAAGCATACTTCTACACAACTGCCTTGAACCTAAGCATAAAAATACAGTTTTCCCTGGGTCTTTGCATCTTCATTTCTGAAGCCTTCTGTGTCATGTAAAAACTTTGGTTAAATAAATTTGTTATGCTTTTCTCTTTATAATCTGTCTTTTGTTAGAGGGGTGTTATCTGTAAACCTTGCGGCACGTGAGGAAAAGATATTACTTGTTTCCCCTACACATGAATGTCTCTGTATATTTCTTAAGGTCAATGTGTCCTACTCCTCTCTGTATCCAAAGTATCTAATAGAATTCATATCGTGAATTCTGGGTAAATGTTGAAATGAACTAAATACCTAAGTGAGGGACTATACTTTGGGTGGCTGATCTAATCTCCATTTAGGATCCCTTTTTCCCTGGTCACCATCAAACAACAGTGGCCGTAGGGCACAGTCCTGGCCAGCGAGATGTAGTAAAAATCCTCTGGGTAGGACTCTCCCAAGAGAGTTTTTGTTTTCCTGCTAAAAAAGGGACAGACTGCGCCTGCCCACTTTCCCTTCCTACTTCCTTCTGTCTTCTTCCTGCATGGAACTCAGAAGTGAAGCCTGGCAGTGCAGCAACCATCTTGCAACCATGAGGTGAGAAAAAGAGGACAAAGCCAACATACATGCTCTGATGGAAGAGCAGAAACATAGGAAGAGCCCAGGCTCCTGACAGTAGTAGCAGCTGCACCAGTGCTGAACTGCCTGCCTGCCTCTAGACGTCTTGTTATGGAAGAAAAAGAAATCCTATATCTACCACTGGGGTTAAGTTTTATGTTATGTGCAGACAAACACATTTCCTAACTGGTATCACAAGAATGTGATTAATAAGTATGCATTTAAAGTACCTAGTATTGCTCTTGGCACATAGTAGACACCCATAGTGAATGACTATGCAAACACTTGTGATAGCCATGTAAATATTGACATGAATGAATCTTGAATGAATGAGTGAATGAATGAATGAATTTTCGTTTGCACAGAAGGATCATCTTCTAATAAAAATAGACTATTCCTTTACTTTAAATTGTGCCCAATAATCTTATAATAGCTTTGTTTCAGACCCTGTAGACTATATATATTGGTCCTGGAGTTTATTCCCAAGGCTTACATCCTCCTGTTAGAAAAAGCAGTCCTGTTGAAGCTGCAAATCATGCAGCAAACAGTAGAAACAGCCTCCTGGTGTTACCAATTCCCTGAGTGTCATATTTCAAGGATTCTCTTCTCTGTTAGGCAGGGTTGGCCGGTGTGTTGCCTACTCCAAGGTTAGTCTGGTGGGATTTGCTTCGGTTTTTTTCTCTCCAACCTGGGTTCCCCAGCTGCAGTGTATACACCGTGCGCTGGTGGGCAGAGCTAGGAGCTGAGGCAGCCGTGCCTGGGATGAGCTAAGAGGCTTCCTTTGAGGGTTGGTGGTTACAATAGCCCCGCAGATAGTTCCCTTAAGGAAACTGGTTAGAATGTGGGCAAAGAGGCCAGCTGCGGTGGGCTCACGCCCATAATCCTAGCACTCTGGGAGGCTGGCAGGAGGATCCCTTAATCTCAGGAATTCAAGACCAGCCTGAGCAAGAGTGAGACCCCATCTCTACCAAAAAAAAAAAAAAAAATAGAAAAATTAGCTGGGTGTGGTGGTACACACCTGTAGTCCCAGCCACAGGCAGGAGGATCCTTTGAGCCTAGGAGTTTGAGGTGGTAGTGAACTAAGATGACAGTTTTTAAACTTAGTTTGAAGTAGCTTGGCTTTATCTCTTGAGAAAGATATGTTAATGCTTGGCTCTGGGGTATACAATTTATGCTTACTTTTAAAATAATATAGGTGGATTTTTATCAGCTTAGATTTTTAAAATATTGAGCAGTTTTGATACGCCCAGCACTGTGCAAAGTGGTTTTATATGCATTATCTATTTAATACTCACAATCCCCCTCCTGTGGCAGGTGATGTTATTCTTCCTATTTTACAGATGTATAAATCAAAGTTCAGAGAGGTACAAACTTGCCCCAGATCACACAGAGCCACAAATCCCACCTGGGGTGTCTGTCTCCAGAGCCGGCTTACCCATTCCAACCTTCCCCTGTACCCAGTGCTTTGGACGTGGACAGCATAGTTCCCGATTGCCACTGCCCAAACCCGCCCTGCCAAGACTTGGGACACAAGGCTCCCGTCTCAAAGCCAGCATGAACAAGCACCTCTTCAGTATGACAAGGACACTTACACTGAGCGGTGTGTTTCTGCTTGTGTCTTCCGGATCGAAGGCCTCAACCTGGTAAATGAATCCGGGGTTCGCTCCTTCTACTATGTAGAGGTCTAGACCTATGCCAGTGTCCAAAGTGGAATAAGGAACATTTTATTAGAGAAAGCAAACAGGGAATTCCAAAATCAGGGCAGCCGTACTCAACCAAAGGGAACCAAGCGTGTTGGTATCGTGGGACAGAGGGAAGCAATAATAATAAAAGCCATGAGTAAGACACTGGCCAACTTTCCATTTATAGGAACTCATAAAGTGCTAGGGTTGGAGCGAAACAATAGACTTGGGGGTTTTCACTGTAGGATGGTGTTCCAAGCCATGAGCTTGGGTGAGATCACATAGGAAGCCACTCTATGCTTTGGCCCCTTATGTTGTCCCTGTTCTGTGCAGACACACACCCCCCTCAAGGAGTCAGAGCCCACAGGGAGAATGAATGAGTCAGCCAATGACCACAGTACACATGGCTGGGCCTATGATGGGCTCAGCCCAGGTTCCTTCAGAATGATTCACTTGGGGTCTCTGAGCCTCAGTTTCCTCCCTAAGACTGGAGGGGACCACAAGAAACCATGGAAGTGAAGGGCTTTGCAAAGCATTGGACGTAATTATTGAGAGTGCTGAGCTGGAGGACATTTCATTTATTCCCTGCTCATTAAGCAGCTGCCTTTTCCAGGGAAACAGATGCTTGTTTATTTACTTTTTCTGTTTTTCTCTGTTCCCCAGGGCCCTCCCTGACGCCACCGTCTGGGCCCCATTGCACACCCTGCTCTATTTTACCTTGCGCCAAGTTGCCTTGAAACTGAGGTGGCTCGTTCACATCTGTTACCTGGACAGTCAGGACCTGCAGGTCTGTGACACCAACGTCATCCTTAACGTAAATCTGCAAGTCAAATATGTTTGGTCCTGTTTCAAAATCTAGTTGCTCCTTCCCAGTGGTGACAACCTAAAACAAAATGCAGAATTGTTAGTAACCATGGGAAAGAAGATCTGTTTTGTATGCATGCATTTTGCAAAGTGATTATTTCTAGGAAGGAAGCAACCAGCATCCTGGAGACCATCTTCCATTCACTGTCCTCCCAGCAGAAGCCCTGTGCCGCTGCACTAAAGGGACTGCATGGGAGGCTGCTTTTTGTAGGAAAGAAATAAATTCAGGAGACATCCTTGTGCAGTTGGCTGGAGATGGAATTGAAAAACTTGTCACTACTCGGGGCTAGGTTCCTGGGCAAGTCCCTTGGCCACCCTGGATATAGTTGGATTTTCTCATTGTTAAGAAAGGATGCTGTGCTTCCCTGGGATTGCTAAATTACTCCATTCTGATTTTCTCCAGGCCATGCCCAAGAATGAATAGGAGAAGAAGGATACATCTGCATAAATAAGGAATGGTATTTACTTAATCAACTGACTGTTCACTTTTTTGTGTCTTTCCACATATTCTTCCATTGTCAGGAGGTTTTGTCCTCTGCACTGTATTTGGAGATGTGGGAGAGAGACACCAAGAACCAAGGCCAGAGACGTCGCCAGAATCTAGAGCTGTTGACAGCGGGAACACCGGTAGCCCCTGGTGGGAAGGTCCTGCTGAAGCTACCTAGAGGCCAGCCTGTGACCTCTCACATCTATAGACACCCCCACTGCCACCAACTTAGCCCCTGCAACCCGCCGAAGGCCCAGAGCTCTTTGGGACATCAAGGACTAAATCTCATATGTGTCCTCAATTATGCTAATAGACCCTTTTGGTTATTAACACAACGGGGCCAGGTGGTGGGACACCCAGCATTCTGCAGTGAAGAGAGCATGTGGCTCCAGACCCGTTTCCAGCACTAAACTTCTGAGTGACCTCAGGAAAATCACCTTACCTTGCCTGATCTTGTCTCCATGTGATTGTCATTAGGAAAAGTATTCCTGCCCTAGTTAAACAGCTGAAGTATAATACAAGGTATTCTAGCAAAAAGCTAGGTCAGGGTACTAAAATCATGGGGAGAAAAGTCCACTGTGAGCTGTGTGTAGTTGGGGAAGGCTGCATGGAGGAGGTGGTAGGTGTCGTTTGACTTTGCAAGTTCTAGATGGGTTAAGAGAAGAGAAGACAGCCACAGACGTGCATGAGTACACGCAGTGGAGGAAGAAACTGGAGTAGGGTTGAGCAGAGGAAGAGGTGGTCTTCTGCCTACTAGTGGACAGGGCCAGCCTGGGAACCGCACGAAGGGAGGTGGCCCAGTCTCCATGCTCCACACGTGGCAGGTGAGAGGCAGCATGACACAGGGGTCGGGGGCATAGACTCTGGAGCCAGACTGACTGGCTTCCAAGCCCAGCCTTCTCGTGACTTAACATTTCTGTGCCTCAGTTTTCCCATCTGTAAAACGGGGGTAATAACACCTTCTTTATAGGGTTGTCATGACGATTAAATGAGCCAATATGTGGAAAATACTTAGAACACTGCCTGGCACTGAGCAGGCACTCTGCAAATGGTGACTTCTGTTACCACTAGGCACTCAAAAACTGTTTAAGGAATGGCTGTCCACCAGAGCAGGTGGACTTCGGGAGAGATGGTCCACTCTGTTTCCTGATTGATGCCCTAGCTTCCTACTAAGCCTGGACCCCCCTCCTGCAAGGATAGATCCTTTACCTCAATATTACCAATTGCCAGCCCCTTCTCCTCGGGAACTAGCTCTGACACCCTAGAGGAAGGAAATAGAACAGTCCAAAAATGTTATATCTTAAACCAAAAGAATTGGTTTGCTATCAACAAAAATAGAAAAATTGTTTTTGTTGCTGTTCTCACCAGCATTTATTAAATGGCGCATCCCAGACTCTTGCCAAGCCATGCCCCTTGGGAAGTATTTCATTTAATCATCACCATGAGCCTAGGTTGGTAAAGCTTCCCTCATTTTACATATAAGGAGACTAACTAGGACAGGGAAGGGAAGGAACTCGCCTGAGGTCACAGCTGGGAGTGGTGGAGCCTTGATTTGGTTACGGGCAATCTGGCTGCAGAGTTTGGATGAAAGACAGTTAAGTTTGGCCTTAGGCAAGTTAAGTTTGAGGCTGTTCAGGACAAGACTGAGCAAATTAGCACAGTGCTCAGGGCAGTAGATGGGCAAAGCGGGGAGTCAGGCTCCAAGATGGGCAGGTGAAAGAGGGGCAGACACCGGCCTGCACAGGACCTCGGAGAGCGCCTCTCTTCGCAGCTGCTGGGCGGCGCAGGCCACCCTCCTCCCTGATTCTCAGACCTTCCTGCCTGGTGCTCTGAGTGGCTGACTGAGGCTCTGACATCTCTCTTGCTGGGTGGTACAAACCAGCGCAGCACAGGGGCGATGAACGAGGATGCTTGGGGCCAGCCTGCCTGACCGCAGCTCTTGAGCCTGCCCTCTCCTAGCTGTGTGAACTTGGGCGACTTGCCCAACCTCTCCGTGCCTCAGTGTTCCCACCCTTAACATTCAAACAGTAACAGTAAAGCGCTTCGTAGTGTTGTTTGGGGGTTGAATAAATGAATTCACAAAATGTTTAGGGGAATTCCTGGCATATGGTAAATGCTCCGTAAATATGAGTTATTATCATCATCACTATTATCAATCCTCCTCCTCACCACCACCACCCCCAAAGTCTCAGCAGCTGTGTTCCAAAGCCCGGCCTCTTGCATGATCCGGAGCTCACCCTCAGAAAGCACAACTGAGTCGCAAGGCCAACAATGACCTGACCTCTGGGCCAGAGGCCCAATCACCTCATCTCCAGACTTGTCATCGACCAGAGTGTCAAGGCTACCCAAGAAGGAGCCAGGTTCTGCCTCAGATACTGTCATGTTCAGAAGGCAGCAGGAGTGGCTCTTGTGAGCAGTTTTGGGTTGGAGAGTAGGATCTTCTTGGAGGGATGGTTCATAATGTTGGGCAGTTTCTGGGAAGAAGCAACCAATTCATTTATTTATTTATTTAGGCAAGGTCTCACTCTGTCACCCAGGCTGGAGGGCAGTGGCATGATCACAGCTCACTGCAGCCTCAAACTCCTAGACTCAAGTGATCCTCCCACCTTAGCCTCACAAGTAGCTAGAACTATAGGCATGCGCCACCACACACTGGTAATTTAAAAGAATTTTTTTAGAGACAGGGTCTTGCTATGTTGCCCAGGCTAGTCTCAAGCGATCCTCCCATCTCGGCCTCCCAAAGTTCTGGGATTACAGGCATGAGCCACCACACTCAGCCAACAACCAATTCTTTTTCTTTTTCTTTTTTTTTTAGGCACCTAGGTAGCATCGACCAACAACCAATTCTTAAGAACAGCTTTGGGACTTGTGAAACTGTGGCCCGTCCCAGTACCAACACAGGATCCTGGGCAGCTGCCTGCTATGGTCTCAGGAGAACACAGGACTGGGACAATACACCAAACACTTGAGCCTAGATTAGTTGAGGGGCTAAGGCAGGATGGAATTCCTCCTTGATTGACAGCCCTGCTTGAATCACATGGAACGTGGGAAGGGCAGATCCCATGAAGAAAGATTTGGGAGCTCACCAAAACCACAACAGACATGCACAGCAATAAGGCGAAAGAGCCTAAGATTGGAAATAAGAAGACCTGAGTTAAGTTCTTATTTCATCTTTTATGCCTATGTGGACAAATCTCTCAATCTCTCTGTTATCTTATATCTAAAATAGGAATAAAAAATTCAAATAGTAATAATATTAGTGTTAGCTGTAACAATCAGGAGACCAGGTATGTGATCAGGCAAATCCATAAAGACAGAAAGTAGATTTTTGGTTGCCAGGGACTAGGGGGATAAAGGAATAGGGGAGTGATTGCTAACGGATACAGGATTTTGTTTTGGGGTGATGAAAATGTTCTAAAATTAGATTGTGGTGATGGTTGCACAACTCTGTGAACATACTAAAAACCACTGACTTATACAATTTAATTCGGTGGATTATATGCTCTATGAATTATATATCAATAAAACTGTTTTTAAAAATGAAAGTTTTGAGGCCATACTGCCTGGGTTCTAAGCTCAGCTACCTACTAGCTGTGCAACCCAGGGCAAATTGCTTAACCTCTCTGTGCTTCTTTTTCCCCATGGGTGAGAAGATACAATCCTCATGATCAGAAGATTATAAGAGCAAAGACATGCAAAGTCCTTCCGTCCAGCATACACAAGGTGCTCTGTAAGCGCAAGCACTTGGCAGGACTGATAGGAGATGAGCAGCAGTTGGTAAAGACAAGCCCGATGTCAAGGAAGTAGGTAGACAGCACAGTTAAGTCACAGAGCCAGCATGTGGGGTCCAGGAATGTCACCCAGATGCTGAAATGGAAACTGACTGTGTGCTCCTTGCATACCTGAGGGCCCACCCTGGGGTGATGAGAATACCAGACGCCCGGGCTCTAGCCTCAAGTGGTGGGTTCCTCGGGTCTCCCGTAGGGCCCAGATATGCACACTTTGTAAAAGCTGCCCTAGTGACTCTAATGATGAGCCAGGTTTAAGAACAACTAGTATGAACCTCAGCGAAGCAGAGAGCTGAGACCAAGCAGGCCTGAGCCCACTGGGCCCCACAAGGACCCGGGCGGGGGGGTGGGACAGTGGCAGGGCTGGTGATAACTGCAGGAGCTTCCTAGGCCAGTTGAGGAAGGGGTGGGGGTGGGGACTACCGAAGTATAGGTAGGTCTAGACACCTGGGCCCTGAAGACATGCTTAGAAGACTTCTGAGGTGACCAGCAGAAAACATGCAATGAGCGGCTTTGTCCTTTCTATGGGGAAGGGACAACTTTGGAAAAGACTCAAATGACAAGAAAACAGAGCAGTGGTGGCATGGCTCTTGAATGTCCATGATCAAGTCTGAATTATCCAAGAGGAAACATTCAAACAGTAGGCCTGGACATTTAGACTTATATTTTTATTAAAGGGTGTCAGTCTTCCTTTAAGTGTCTCCTCTTAGATTTCCTTCTGAAAAGTCCCAGAATCGCAGAAAAGCAGAGTCACCAGACACAAGTTCGTGAGGGCATGGCTCTGAAGAAGACCAATACCAAGTTACCCCACCGAAAGGCTTTAGTACTGAACACACACCTAACACCTGTGAGAGTTGTCGGCAATAAACAAGCTTCTATTTGTGCAAATTGAGCATAACGTTCACGTGGACGGTATTAAGTGGGAAAGGCCCAGAGACTACAGGGGCATCTAGCACAGGCGGCTCTGGGATGCCTCAAACAGGCCTCCTGGACCTTACAAGAAGGAAGATTAAACTAGGGACAGGGGAGGAATCATCAATGATCTAGAATCCCATCCACCCCATTCGCAGGATCACGTCTTTGTGGACAACTCCCGCAGAGCGTAAGAGGCTGCTTACCTCGAAGTCAGTGCCTGACAGCCGATTGACCCTGAAGGCTTCAGTGAGGGGACTTGAGTTGATTATCAGGGGAAACCCGGGGATCACAGGTGACAGCGATGCTGATAAATTCACAGAAAACTTGTGCACTGACGTCTCAGGTGGAGAATTCTCTGCCACGTTGCCTGTAGCTGGTAAGTGGGTTAGGTATAGTGCCTCTCGCCCTATGGATTTAAAAAAGATGCAAAACAACATGAACACAGAACCTTCTGCTGGGAAAAGGGACTCAACAGCTTGGTCTGTGGCTTCAATTCATGGCTCAGGGCAACGAGGGGACCTGGTCACTCCCCAAGAACAAACGCTCCTGCCAAGTGCTGAAAATGGACATGTGAGATCTTCTGGGGGCCAAGAAAACAAACACTACCAAACAACCACGCAATCTGCTTCTGTCACTCAGTAAATAAAGCTGCTGTCTTTTCCTGTCCCCTGCTTCCGTTCTCTTTTCTCCCAGGCTTTGTGAAGAGCCAGGGAAAGAGAAATGTGACACCTTAGGAGACAGACACCCACTCAAAGGACTTAGTCCGGTAGTGACATCCTCTGTCTTGCAAGGGCCCAGCAGTTTGCAAGAGTTTGTTTTGCTTCCCTGTGTCAGTGTTTGATCCAGGAGGTCCTCTGAAATGGAGCATGCAGGACAGGAGAATTCCAAAGTCATGGTCTATGTCCCGTGCCCATTAGCAATTTCAAGGACGATTATTTGCTATTATTGGACGCTATGGGCATCCTGTGGAAGGTCAGTCAGTATTTCTTGGTTGAAAAATGAACTCCCATTTCACAGAGGAGGAAACAGGAGACTCAGAGAGGGCACGCGAGCTGCCTTGGGCTGCATTACAGACAGGGAATTCTGCAATTTTTTAAAATTTCATTATATTATAGGGGTACAGATATTGTTAGGGTTACATATATTGCCCCTGCCAACCCTTCCCCCCCGCCCCGCTGTGCTAGAGCTTCAAGCATGTCAACGCCCTGGTGGTGCGTGTCACACCCATTATGTAAGTATACACTCTTCCCCTCCCCCCCACCTGCCCACCACCCGATAAAAGGTTTTTTTTGTTTGTTTGTTTTTTGACATTTTGGTTACATTATATTTCTTTGCCTCTCCTTAAGAAGGGTTAGAGGTATTCCCTTCCCCCCCCCCATAATGCTCACCACATCCCAAGGATGTGGGTCTCCCACCACCCTCGACTCCCTGGTGAGTACTACCACCATTTGAGCACCATAGTTTTAATCAGTCAGAACCAATTTGATGGTGAGTAGATGTGGAGCCCAGGAATTCTGCAATTTAAGAGGAAGTGTGTTTCTTCCAGGAAAGCCCTGGGACTGTTCTAAGGTCTCCAGGACACACTGCAAGACTTTGCTAGTATGGAGGAGAGCGGCACGCCATGTTCTCTCATGCTTCTACAATGACGGTTACTGTAGTGGATTGAATAGTGTCCCCAAAAGATTCACCCTACAAGTATAATTAGTTGAGAGGAGGTCATACTGGATTGGGGTGGCCCAAAATCCAGTGACTGGTGTCCTCATAAGAAGAAGACAGGACACACACGAGGGAAGAAGGCCATGAAATAACGGAGGGAGAGGTTGGAGAGATGCAGCTATAAGCCAAAGAATGGCGTGCGACTGCGGAAGATAGCAGGGACGCACGGAGCAGATTTCCCCTCAGAGCCTCCAGAAGGAGCCAACCCTGCCATTACCTTGATTTCAGACTTCTGGTCTCCTGAACTTTGAGAGAACAAATTTCTGTTGCTTTAAGCCACCCAATTGTGGTAATTTGTTATGGCAACCCTAGGAGACTAATACAATGACCATGTATCCAATGTTTCAAATAAGTGCATAACGTAAAATCCTTTGTTTCATTTACTCTTCAAACAACCTCTCAGATAGGTATCAATGACATCATTTTACAGATGAGGAAACTGAGCTGAAAGAAACACAAGAAATAGTAGATAACAGAGCCACGACTGACACGGAGGCCCTCCTTCCTAGCCAGCTTCCCAATCTTGGCCACCATCGGCCACCAGGGACAAAAACCTGGAAAAGTAGGAGGCGCAGGGGTGGATAGGGATAGCAGAGGGACCTGTCCTACTGAAAGGCATAAAATTTCTAGAAACAAACAGGCCATTGTGGGAGGATGTTTTTATTTCAGTTAGGGGGGAAGTGCAGAGGAGTACGTGGAAATGTGGGAAAAATTGAAATATAAGCACATTCACTGATACAAGCTTTTATAAATCTAAAATCACCTTATTTCGTTTAGAGACTAAAATGCATAATGCATAAGTTATTGTTGCTCACAGAATTATCAAGTTCCATGGGCAAGGACTATGCAAGGACTCAGAAATACAAAACAGCTGAAGTTTTGGATGATGTGAATAGGAATAAATTTTTTTAATCTATCAAAATCGACTTTAATATTATAACATTTTTGTGATTAAAAACCAGGAGCACAATAGTATGCTTGGAATATTTAGAAATGAAAAGCTCTCCCAAATAGTTTTTCGAAATGAACATAATAATCCATGGCTTTGATGGGTTGGGTGTTGTAGGCATACTTCCTTTCACGTGCTCTCTCCCCAGGAGTGACAGTCACCAGGGCACCCCCTGCACTGTTCACGAGAGTGTTTCCTCACTGGACAGCCATACGTGAAATGAAAGGTTGGTGGTTTGTTTCGAAGGACCCCACCTTCTCCCTCATACTCTTCCTCTTGCTCTCCCCCCCTACCAAGGGACTTGTTCCCCTCCAGTCAAGAAGCAAAGATAAAAATAGCACTTGCTATGTTTTTCTCAAGAGTGGCCTGGGGTAAGGTAGTGCCCAGCCCAAATTAATCCACTAAAGTAAGTAACCACTTGCATTTACCAAGCACCTCCTCGCCAGGCCTTGCATGAGCTGCTTCATCCCACTCACTCCCAGCACAATCCTATGATGTCTGTAGTATTGCTGTCACCACGTCACACACCTGAGATCATACACTCACCCAGTGGCCATGGTGGGCCCTGGCTGGCTGCATCTGGATCTTTTAGGTAGCAGACTGCACACACCTGCTGAAGGCAGGCAGTTGTTCCATGCCTGTCACACGACCATGCATGTGTGATGCATCATGGTTATCTAGGACCTGGGGACACTGCAGCTACATGGCTCTGGGGGCTGGTAAGAAATTGGACTTGGTACCCAGATGTTGGATCTGGATGATGTGATCTGTAAGAGGCTGTTTGAGGAACAATGTAAAGAACTGTGCTACAGTATGAACTGGATGTGACACAAGGCTTTCCACAAATTCACCCTGAATGGGCAGATCACTGTGGCCACCTTAGTGCATCTCTTTTGGGGATCTGGGGAGTATAGAGAAGCTGTGCTCCCCAAATATTGCCTGCTGACAGCTCCTGGTTTGCTCTGCAGGGAGTGTATCCATTGATTTGTTGAATTGATCATATAAATTTGATAAGACTTGAGTCTGAAAGACTAATTCCATGAAAGATCCAGCATTCCAGGCCAAGGCATCTGACTTCTGGGACAGCTCCATGCTGCCTCCTTAATTTATAGAGCTTCTCATAGTCCTCCTTGAATGGTCATATTTTGGGGGATATTTTGGAAGAAGTGGATATATCCAGTGCCCCTCAAGAAAATTGCATTGGAAAATAAAAATTGCATTGGGAACTGCCTGCTCCATATATGGCTAAAGCTGGACTGTCCTTGGAGATGGCCTTTCTGCTGAGAGTCTTGCTAGAAATGTTCTACTCTTCTTCTGGTGGTCTCTCCTCCCAGGGTAGGGCCATGTGTGCCAGGGCCACGCTATTGAATCCTAAAAACTTTAAAGCAGATATCCTGTAGGTACTGATAAGAAAGGCAGTCAACCTGGGCTCTCCTTCAATATTCTCTTCCTCCAGCTTTCTTGCTATTAAAAAAGGAGTAATAATAATAGCAGTAGTAGTAGTATTAGTAAGTGGCTAGGGTCACACCCTAAAAATAGAGCAATTAATAAAATACAATAGTCACAAAATGTTCAACCCATTTGCTATACAGATGAGTTTAAGTGATGTGCCCAAAGGCACCCAGCTGATCAGCGGCAAAGGGAAGGCTAGAGGCCCAGGGTGTCTCCCTAAGACACTGGGTGATTTTTAGGCTGGTCTTCCAGGCTTTCTTGGTGGTCTGAGTGCTAGAGAGCAGGAAGGAGGCTTTAATCGAATTTGACTTACACATGCATCTTAATTAAGAATTAAATTAGAATTGCTTGGAGCACACACTTTAAAAAGAAAAAGCAAGCAAAAGATTTAGTATCAGTCACCAAGCCCACTGACACATCTTGCTTGTGGTTGAGAACTGGATGCATGATGTGCTCCCTTGTTTCCCTTGAATCACTGCCTTTCCAGCAAGTGGACCAGTGGAGCCTGCCCTGGGAATCCTGTGTTGGTTGGGATGATTAAGGCCTCCCCAGCCTCAGTTAGAGGGGAAGAAGCTGGCCACCCTGGGCCTCTGACACG
This sequence comes from Cheirogaleus medius, assembly GCA_008086735.1. Classification (NCBI taxonomy): domain Eukaryota; kingdom Metazoa; phylum Chordata; class Mammalia; order Primates; family Cheirogaleidae; genus Cheirogaleus; species Cheirogaleus medius. The sequence continues at coordinate 34,207,964 of VBSM01003176.1, forward strand.
GAAAGTGATGATGTGGGTCCAGGTTGTGGGGCGATGCCATCTGCTCTACCTTATAGCTCTGCTTTCAATATACAAACAGGACCCACCTGAGACATCACTTAGTAATACCTCTTCACTCTCTCTAGTACCTGATCAGAATAGTAATGAAAGAAATCAGAGAGCTGTGAAAAGAGCAAGGCATCTGGCATTAGAGCCCTTGTTTCAAGCTTTAGCTTTGCTATTACTTGACTGTGTGACTTTGGGTGGGTCCCTTGACTTCTTTGGGGATCCCTGCCAACTGCATCTGTCAGGGCTGAGGTGCTACATTAACAGTGGCTGTTAAATGGGGTTCTACTGCTAAAGAAGACTCACAGGACCTAAATGACAATGCTTATAAATCTACAGTTTTATTACAGAAAAAAGGTATAGTATAGCAACAAAATTAAGGTAAGGGATATGCATGACGGCCGAAGGCGGCCTCATAGCAAGAGCTCTGCAGAGGCCAAGTGCAGGCTCTTGTTGTCTTCTTTTCTCTAAAGGATGGCAGGATGCACTTACTTGGATCAGGACCCACCACCATATGCACAAATACCTTGGAACCATGGAATCTCTTTCTTTTTTCTTCTCTCTTTTTTTCCTTTTTGCTATAGGCACATTCTTGCTACATAACCAGCCTCAATAGTAAAGCCCATCGAGGTCCACATGGAGACCAGGTGCAGATCATCAATCTCACTGTTATCAATAAGAAATGCTTCCAAGCTAGTACAAACCATTCAGAAACTCCTAAGACCCATGGTTACAAAGCAACACTATTAATCAGCATGTTTCATGCAGGAACTAGCAAGACAACTCAGGCTAATACCAGGCCTACTGGAACTCACTGTCACAGCACAGGTACCATATAAGAAAATGCATATACTTGATAAACTATAAAGCATTATCAAATGTTGTTCCAGTATATGCAATATCTTCCTATTTATTTAATTTCCACAATGTATACCTTTTAATGTTCATACGGATCCTCCAGCTCCCACAGAACCCTTCTTTCATTAAACACCCTGGCATTTTTCATTTCTATGAACATAACACAAAAGCTAGTTCCCTAGAGGCTTTCTCAAAACATAGCTGTTGTGTACAGTGGATTTAAATATACCGTTTCTAGGTCCTGCATCTTGTGGGAATTACACAGGATCCTTTGGTGCTGATGGAGCCAGAAAACTATTTTGTCTCAATTCTATTCCACTGGCACAGTTGAGAGTTTTGTTTATGTTCTTGTGGGGCTTTCCTTTGTAAGTTATTGTTGGAATGGGACACTATACTGTCACAAAGAGAAACTCATTTTCCTCATCTTCATAGGAGGTGTGAGGATGGTAGCTAATTTAAATGCCAATGTTAAGCAGAAAGATCTAAAGCCCTGCGTTTGGAGAGTATCAGTAAATGTGGGGAGTGGGAAGAAAGCCCGCCAGACTCAAAGAGGGTTGATGATCAACAAAAACAACAAATATTTATTGGATACCCTCTATCTTTGTGGCACTAGGGAATAAGAAAGCAACAGGAGATATGAAGCCTATTATTGCAGGGCTGACATTCTAGTCGAGGAAACAGAACAGACACATAACAGATGAATTATGGTATGATAACTCTTGCTACTTTTGGCTGAACACTTGTTAGGCATTGTACGCAGTCCATGTGCAGGCAAGAGGAGCTACCGGGTGCAACAGGAAGAGGGCTAGATCAAGAGCTAGATCAATCTAGGAAGTCTCCATGGAGGAGGTGGGGCTTGAGCTGGGCCTTGAAGGAAGCGTAGGAGTTAGACCAAATGAAAGGAAAGAGGATATTGTGAATATATTACTTTATTTGAGATTATTGCGGTGATGTCTGCTTCTAACACCCTGAAGGCAGGTGGAATGTGGCTGCCCCCACTGGAATCCTCTGTAAGCCTGGTGTTGGAGAGTGACGGTAATGACCAGGTTCTCAAACTCACAAAAGAGGGTGAGAGAGAAAACAGTCTGCATCACAGCAACCCTTCTGAAAAATAGGATTTGACCTATGGAAGCAAAAGCATGGTACAGTGCATGGTCTTTTGGGGAAGGCAAGATTCGAATGTGCTTTTTTTAAATCTCAAGTATTTCTTGCAAACTTTTGTGATCTGTTCCCTTCACACATCTGATGATAAAGTTCCAAATGATAGTGTTCAGTATGAGATATTGGGTTCTTCCTAACCTCACTCTCTCCCCAGTGACAATAAATGTCACCTCAACCCAAATGATTATGGCCCTATATTTCTGGGAAAAATCTCAAATGTTTCCCTCAAGTGAGAGTCTGAACTGTTCAAGGCCCACTTCACATCGACAGTTCCTCCTGCCAAGTCTAAAAGTCCAAGATGGAAGAGGGATCAATATTAGGAAACCCAGTTATTTACTTCTCTTATTAGCAGATCAAAGAGGAAAATTAAATGGTCATTTCCATAAATCTTCAAAAAGCATTTGATTTAAAAATCCAATTAGACTTAGAAATACTCTAAATAATATAAGAATAAAAGCTGCTGCCTCTTTAACATATAAAACATTTCTTTCTCACACCAAAAGCTACCATCATGTTTAATGGTGCTAAAGGAAAAAACTCAAACTCTGTAAAATATTAATAATGTAAAGAGGTTTATTCTGAACTGAATAAGAGTGACCAATGGCCCAGGGAGCCATACCTAAGAAGCCTTGAGTAAGAGGACCTGAGGCAGTCAGGTTATGATTTGGTTTTATACATTTTAGGGAGACAGAAATTGCAGGTAAAATCATAAATCAATACATAGAAGGTATACACTGAATTGGCCCAAAAAGGCAGGGCATCTCCAAGGGGTTGGGGCGGGGGGGTAGGCCTTACAGGTTATAGATGTCTTCAAAGATTCTTTGACTTGTAATTGGTTAAAGAAATAAAGCTTTGTCTAAAGATTTGGAATCAGTAGAAAGGAATGATTGAGTTAAGATAAAGGGGTGTGTTCATCAGAGAACAAGCCACAATATACGCAAAGTGATCTGTTAAGCAAATTGATGGCTTGAAGGCATGTTTTAACCTTTGCCTTGCATGGCCTTGGGTGCAGTTTGCAATTAGTCTAAACTCCAAAAAGGAGGGGCATAAGGAGGCATATCTGATTTCACTTCCCTTTATGGCTCCCAATTCAGTTTTAAGGTTTTTCTGGCCAAGCGGGAGTCTGTTGAGTTGGTGGGGGGCTTAAGATTTTATTTTTAGTTTACAATGGGAAACAAGCCAGGAATGTACACTCTTACCATTATTTAACACTGCTCAGAAGGTATAGGCCTGGCAATTAGATAAGAGAAAGAAATATAAGGTATAGCAATAGGAGAGGAAGAATATAAATGTTCATTCTTTTTAAACCTGGAAAATTCATGAGAATCAACTGAAAAATCATGGCAAATAATAAGATAATTTGTTAACAAACTTCCGTATATCATATAATAATCAGTTAAAAGATACAAGGTAAGAAAAGATTCCATTTATAAGTGTAAAAAAAGAAAAAGTAAAAGAAAAAACTAGAAGTAACCACAATCAGAATGTGCAAAATCTATATGAAGGAAACTTTAAAATACTCCTGAAGAAAACAAACGAAGACTTGAACAAGCATCTAGAACTCTGTTCTTGGATTAGGAAGACTCAACATCATAAATAATAACCACCAACATTTACTAAGCGTTTACTATGTACCAGACGTTCCTCTAAGGATTTTACCACATAACTCATCAAAGATGTAAATTATCCCTAAATTAATCTGCAAATTTAACATAATTAAATTCCATGCATTATGCATATATTACCTATTCAAAAATAAAATTTAATTTAAAAAGCTCAATTTCAATAATTCAAGCTGACAACATTAAAAAGATCATTTGAGAGTCTTGATGCTCTTGAATGAGGAAGGGGCATGTAAGAATCACTAGGTTGAACCCTCTCTCAGAAGGCATCTGCTTTGCACAAGACAAAGACAATAGCCCCTCAGTGCCTCAGTTTCCCCACAGGATAACTTACCAACCTCAGGTTGCTCCACAAGGCTCCAGAGAAGGACCAGAATCTCCAGAAAGACTGACTTGACATACACACAAAGTTCTGCTATGAAAGTTGTTTTCCCAGCCTGAGACTGGGAAAGACTTCCAGTGCGAGCCAGTTAACACAAGAGGGAAAGTGACGTCTACACAAAGATTAGACTGTGGCTCTTTCAGCGTCCCCCTTCTCCAGGGCACCCCTGACAGCCCCCCAGGGCTCACTGCGGATAAGCCCACAGTTGAGCAAGGCCTCCTAGAGGCAATTTCCTCTTTGGGGACATTGCCATACAATGGTACCGTGCAAACCACATAAGCCAAGCAAGGTTCCAAAGCAAAGTGGACTTCCTACCTGACAGGGCACCCAGGAGAACCAGGAGGGTGACTGCTTCCTGCATACTTGATGGTTCACGTCTGTATGTGCTTCCAGCACCTTCTCCAGGACCTGAATCCCACCTCACACCCCAGGCTTATTCCAGACGCCACTCAGCTTCCCCTCCTGGTTTGGTTGCCATGCAAGAACTCAAACAGAGGCTTGGATGGTAACTAAGGGAGACTTTAAACACCACAGGACTGTTTGTTCTTTGATTACCTGCTTCTGTGACTGTGTGGTACCCAAGAGGCCAACCAGGCAGTTCTGGTCAGCTCTGTGTCCACCTTAAATGTCCACACTCACCGTGTGTCTCAGCAGAGGGCTCCAAAGGAGACGTCAAATGAGCAAAGAAAGAGCTGAGATGACTATAAAAGCCAGACATGCGACAAGTACACCCACAATGGCCTCAGTCGCCCTGTGTCCAGGCTTGCTGTCATTCCCAGAAGCAGGGGAAGTGGGGATTTCTGGTGTCCTGAATTGATGAGTAGGACTCAGGGTTGGGAACCAACTGGAGCTTGTTCTAAAGAGAAGAGCCAAGAGCGGGGACCAGACCCCTCCTCGAGGCTGACTCGTGGTGTTAGACCCTGCTCTTTGACTCCGTCCTTCACATGGCCCATCCGGCCCTGCAGAAAGCCTGTGGAGGGAGATTAGGGGAGTTGGAAGGCTTCTGCCCGCTGGGGAGTGAGACGGCCCATCCCTCAGGGCAGGTGCTGTCTTTCATGACGCTTTCATGCCCCATGCAGCCCTGTGCCAGGGCACAAGGCGTGGCACGTGGGCAAACCTGGGCTGGAGTCCACCTTGCGCTCAGAAAAGGGGCAACAGCAGGGCAGAGGGACGGTGGCAGTGAGCAGCCTGTCCCCCTCCGTGGTACAGTAAGAGCAACGGTGGACACAGTGGACGGCAGCTGGACGTGGACCATCACTCCCTTCCTCTGCCTGCTGGGGGAGGGGCCCAGCAGCCCAGGCCTGGTGGCAGGGATGGAGTGAGGGGCTGAAGGGCTGAGCCAGAAATTCCCTGTCAGGACATGAGCAGTGAGGAGACCCCACAGGTGCTCTAAAAACCACACGTGTGTCCCACAAGTGCACCAGCTTTGGGCACCTGCAATGTGGAGGTCACCATTGGCCAGCTGGTCAGCATGAGCCAGAGGAGCCGGAAGGAGCCTTCGCGGGAAACAGCAACGGGGCAGCTCCGCAGACCACCCTCTCCCGCCCCCTCCTCTCCCTCACCAACAGGTGGAGAGGGAGGAGCCGCTCCAGCTCAGCCACACCACCCCAGCCCCCAACCCTGAGCCCCAGCCCCGCAGTGCCAGCCTCAGGGAGCGGAGGTGGCAGAGAAGTTGAGTCTTGAGATGGAAGCTTTAAACTGTGGAGGACTAGGACTGTGACAAGAAAGCAAGATGTGGAGGGGCAAGAAAGGGAAATTTGACAGAGGCGGCTGGAAACAGTGAATGGAGAAAAATCAAACCATCTCAGTTCACACTCACTGAGGTGAGACTGCTAAGTAAGCGAGTTAGGGGCCCTTCCAGGCAGGGGAAGCTAAGGCTCAGAGAGCATGCACTTGCCCCAGCCCAAGCCACCTGTCAGTGTCCCCAGCTTCCCTCCCTCCACACCTCACATCCTTCCAGCCTCCAAGAGCCTCCTCCCGCTGCTTCCTTTCCTGGGTTACAGCCTCCACCCTGGCCTGCTGCCCTCGCCTCCGGCCCACAGAAACTGTCAGGTTAATTTCCCAAAAGTACAATTTTAATCATTCGCTTTCCTGCACAAAATAACAATCAACCTATAAAGCAGAAGGAAAGGTAGTAAGATTTGGAAAGTTAGTCTATAGGTTTCTGTCTGAAGTAGGTGGATGGTAAAAGATGGAGTTTTGCTGTGTGACCTTAGGCAAATTACCTAACCTTTCAGAATCTCAGTTCCACTCACTTCTATAAATCAGGGAAAAGAATCCCTGCCTTGCAGTATTATTGCAAGCAGCACATGAGATGATGAAGTGAAAAAAACTGGCCCGTACTATGTGCTCTAACAAGTCTATTTTTTCCTAATAGGACAGCTAGATGACCATGGGAAGGGCTGAAACATAGTAGGCACTCAACATACATTGGCTGAATAAAAAAAGCAATAGACAACAGTTGCCAAGTTACCAATTCTCACTTCTCCATTTTTCCTGTCATATTAGTTACCGTAAATAATCCATTTCATTATGCATAATTAAAGCTGAAGTGATGGCCCAGATTAAGTTATGGAAAACGTCAGAATAATTAAACCTTTGAGTTAAAGAAATTCACATCTGTTTAATTTTCAGCCTGACTGCACAGTGTTTTTCATGTTGCCCTGTTTGCACCAGGACCGTGTAAGTCTCCCCTCCTACCTGTCCCTGTTCCAGGGAGCATGCAGGTTAGATTTCAGAATTTGTTGTGAGTATTTTCTCCTATAATTACAGCTTCTGTTTTCAGCCCCGAAGTTGCTTCTTCCGTTGCCAAGAGCTGTTGCCCATTTGTCAGTTCCTGTCTCCCTCCGAAAGCACGTGGTCCTGGCACCCAGGACCCAGCTGGGCCCGAATCGCACAGAGGCTGAACAGGCTTTGAGGTGCCTTACTCCCTTGTCCCCTGCCTTCTGGCATGCTGAGCTGTCCAAGTTCTGCAAGGTCTCAGCAGGGTGGGATGAATGGGGCAGCTCTCAGGAAGGCCAGGAACACTGGGACAGGCACTCCTCCAGCTTCACATGAAAGGCCTGAGAGCCTTCCCTGCATCCCATCTGGCCCAGCGGCAATCCAAGCCCTTAAAGTATTTCGAGGGACGTCCCTGGGAATCAGCCACTGCAAGTGTCTAATTTGCTAGCAAAATAGTTGTATTCCAAACATTTCTTGACTTGGAACTTGGAACACGATTTCCTACAAATGGATGGTTAGTAGCCTACAAACCCTTACATGATCTATAACGTGCAATCATGTGCTGCATAACATTTCAGCCAATGACAGACCACATACGCGACAGTGGCCAGATACGATTATATGGAGCAGAAAAATTCCTATCGCCTAGTGACGTTGTAGCACAACGCATTACTCATGTGTTTGTGGTGACGCTGGTGTAAACAAACCTACTGTGCTGCCAGTCAAAAAAGTCAAGTGCATGCATCAGGTATAGTACGTAATTCTTGACAATGATAACAAAGGACTATGTTACTGGTTTATGTGTTTACTATACTTTTTATCATCATTTTAGAGTGTACTCATACTTATTTTTTAAAAAAAAAGTTAACTGTAAAACCGCCTCAGGCAGGTCCTTGAAGAGGTATTCCAGAAGAAGGCATTGTTATCACAGGAGATGGCAGCTCCATGTGTGTTATTGTCCCTGAAGACCTTCCAACGGGACAAGATGTGGAGGTGGAGGACAGTGATACTGATGATCCTGATCCTGTGTGGGCCTAGGCTAATGTGTGTGTTTATGTCTTAGATTTTAACAAAAAAATGTTTAAAAATTAGTAAAAAAGTAAAAATTTTTAACAATAGAGAAAAGCTTACAGAATAAGTATATAAAGAAAATATTTTTGTACAGTCGTATATGTTTCTTTTAAGTGTTATTATAGGAGTCAAAAAATTTTTAAAGTTTATAAAGTAAAAAAGGGGCAATAAACTCAGGTTAATTTATTATTGAAGAAAGAAAAATATTTTTCATAAATTTAGTGCAACCTAAGTGTGTATGAAGTCTACAGTAGTGTACAGTGATGTCTTAGGCCTTCACATTCACTCACTCCCTGACTCGACCAGAGCAACTTCCAGTCCTGCAAGCTCCATTCATGGGAAGTGCCCTATACAGGTGTACCATTTTTTATCTTTTATATCATATAGTTACTGTAGTTTTTCTATGTGTAGTTATGTTTAGGTGCACAAATACTTACCCTTGTGTTACTGTGGCCTACAGCGTTCAGCACAATAACACGCTGTGCGGATGTTTGTGTCCTAGGCCGCACCATGCGGGTGTGTGTCCGTACACTCTATGATGTTTGCAGAACGACAAAATCACCTAACAACGCATTTCTCAGAACGTCTCCCCGGCGTTATGCGACACGTGACTGCATGTGAAACACTGCAGGCTTGAGAAGAGACACAGGAGCGCGGCTGTGACCTGCGATGGCTCCTTCAGCAGCCCCATGGGCATCGGGGGGCTGGCCCGGGAGCCCCGTCACCTCTGTGTCTGTGAGGCGGTTCTGTTCACGGGTCCCGCTCATTCAGCGCTGGAGCTACGGCTTCCAGGAATCCAAACCCAGGACAGGACACCCCGGTTCCACCATTCATGCACCCCGCATCCCAGGGCCCCTGGGGGAGGGCACTCGGGACAGGCCCACGCTCACGGCGATGGCGCACAGCTGCGTGCAGGGATGGAAACGCGTAGTCCCGTATTGTCCCTGTGGGCCATGCTTTGGCACTGCACGTCAGCGGCTCTCTTACACATCTGTCTCCAGCCAGTCTTGGCAAGTTTTCCAGGTCAGTGATACTTCTTTGCAGCTTTGCATCCTAATTGCTTCACACTTAACACTGCACCAGATGCATAGTGAGTGCTCAAAAAATTATGGAATTTCTGGATTTAGTTTATACTCCCCTGCCCTGTGCCATCCTCTCCTACCACTCCACCCCAAATTCCCACCCAGTGACAGCCCTTCAGCTCTTGCAGGGAGGGAAATAAGGTCCCACAGCCCTCCTCATTCCTGAACCCAGGGATGCATTCTCTGACTGGCCCTGAGGACTCACTAGCAGGACCCCTGCCCTGGCTTCAAGGGTGTCATGTCAGAGTGACTGAAAATGTCTTCCCCAGGGCTCAGCCCCCCTGATTCCAGGGACAGGACCCTAGAGGCCCAGGTGCTGGTCTGTGTGGGTCTGGGCTGCCTAGCATCTGGGTTCATGCCTCCAGGAAACCCATTCTTATTTTTTTGTAAAACAGCATGAATAAGATGTAATTCATACCATACAATGCACTCATTTAAGTGTACAATTCAGCGGTTTTTAGTATATTCACAGAGTTGGGCAACCATCACCACAATCAATTTTACAACATTTTCATCACCTCAAAAAGAAACCCTTTTCCCCTTATTAGTCACTCCCAATTTTCCCCCAACTCCCACCACCAAACCCTGGCAACCACTAATCTACTTTCTGTATCTATAGATTTCTTTATTCTGGGCACTTACAGGAATGGAACGATACGTTGGCCTTTTGTGACTGGCTTTTTTCACTTGGCATAATGTTGTCAAGGTTCGTCCGTGTCATAGTGTGGATCCGAACTTCCTTGTGTTGCTGAATAAGCTTATTCCATTGTATGATATGCTACATTTAATCTTGCTCATTCATCAGTTGATGGACATTTGGGTTATTTCTATAGTTTGGCTATTATAAATAATGCTGCCATGAACATTGCGCATAAGTTTTTGCATGGACATACGTTTTCATTTCTCTTGGGGAAATAACTAGGAGTACAATTGCCAGGTCCAATGGTGACGCTACCAGATCGTTCTTGTGGGCAAATATCATACTTTGTTTTGAAGCCAGCTCCTTCCCCAGTGTCCTTAGTTGGTCTTCCTGGAGGCCTGGCCCCAAGCAGCCCTCCTCCTACTTAACCTCTCAGAACACCTTCACACCAGCTGAGCCCTTCTTCCCCCTTCTTCCTCTAGGTGGTATTCATTTATTCATTTGAGAAATAGTGAGTACATACTATGTGCCAAGCTCTGTTTTGCATGCCAAGATTAGAGCAGAGAACAAAGCAGAGATAAAAATCCCAAGCAAGGGACACTCTAGAAGCACCATCCTCCCATCCATCCAGTTGGTCAGCCATGCCTCTGGTTGAAGCCCACCAGGTGACTTGCTGGGTGCAAGGACTGGAAGGTCTGCTATGACATGGTTCTCCCATCAAGGAGCTCACAGCTAGTCCAGAGACAAACCAGTAAGCCCACAATTGCCATGAAGTGGGCCAAGGACTGTGCTCGAGGCATGCCCAGGGCTGTGGTGGCCTGGGAGAGTGTGGAGAGTAGAACCAAATTCAGACAGAGAGCAGGGCTGTCAGAGAAGGTTTCCAAGGGCAGGAGTGAGCTGAGGAAGTGAAGGGCAAAGGCCATTCCACCAAAGGGTGTAACAGCATAGAGGTATGAAATAGCATGGCTCTCCCCATGGTATTCTGCCAAATCACTTACCCCTGGGGGAGCTCAGTTTTTAAGGGAAAAAAAATTTTTTGAATAGGTAATGCATTCGCATAATACAAAATATTAATACCAAGTGTTCAAAAGAGTAAACAATGAAAAATAAGTCTTCTGTCTACCCCCTTTCCTCAGAAGCTGTTTCCTTCCTCAGAGGCAACCATTATTGTTGGAGTCTTGTGATCCTTCTGGAAACAAGTTATGCAAATACAAACTTATACCCATCTGCATAGCCTCGGCTTTATGGAAACATAGTATACGCTTTATGCTACTAATGGAAGCAGATAATACACTCTGTATTTTACCTGGTTTTTTTCTCTTAATATATTTTGGAAATTCTAACATATCAGTGCATATGCAGTGGCCTCATTCTTTTTAATTACTGCACAATAGTCTGATGTATGGATGTGCCACATAATGTTTATCAAGCACCCCACTGATAGATGCTTGCTTTGTTACCAGTCTTTTTTTGTTACCAATAATACTGTAATAAACATCTTTAAACATGTGTAATACCAGACCTGTGAGAGCATATTTGTAGATTAACTTCTTTAAAAAGGAAATTGTTGAATGGAAGGAAATGTGCATTTAACTTATTGAAACATGCTGCCAAAATATTCCTCAAAGAAGTTGTTCCCGTTTATACCCCCACTAATGATATGTGAGAGTGTGGGAGGATCTCCCAAACCCTCACCATTCATGCTTGCATGAATGTTACCCTCTTCCCAGTAAAAATAAAAAGATAATGGAGCCAACTACGCTCTTACCTGTAGTCCAGGATGCATCTTGTCCAAAATAGGAGGAAAAATTGACCTATGGGAATAAGAGAATGTTAATCTTGACTATGGGGATTCTGTTATTTTGAAGCTTAGTATTTCCCAAAGCCTATTCTTGAAACATTAACTAATGGAGTACAGCAAGAATGGATAGATCAGGCAGGCAGATATTTTGACCCAGTATATTTTGAAACAATAACAACATAAAATAAGGAAAGCAGTAAGGAAGAGCAGGTGGCTGCATTCTCAGGGGAGGCCCAGCTGCGCTGCAGTGTTCTCTTCCAGAAAAGTCTTCCAGCCGGAGAGCACAGAACAGGCTGATGAGAAGAAACCAAAGCCAAGATTACAGAAATGATCGTGAGAAAGCAAAGTGATGACACAAACACTGTTCAGAGTAGCTGAGGAGGGGAAGATCTGGGCAGGTGTCCTGAGTCTGGCTTCTGCAAGGAAGCACAATGCTGGTCTCCTGTCGTGTGGTTTGAAATTCAAAGGCACAAATGCTATACTGGGCAAATTCCCTCCAATCCCAAGAATGTGTGTGTTTCGAGTCATATAGGTACAGAATCAATCCCTGGCTGTACTGATACTAGCAGGGTGACCTTGAGCAGGTAATTTAATCTCTCTGATTTTATATAATGGGAATACTTTTATATATATATATACACACACACACACACACACACACATATGTATATATCCTAAAATCATTGGTTAAATGATATGGTATATATAAAGTTTTTGGTAAAAAGTTGGCATTTAAAAAATAATAGCTAATGTAACAAATATTAAGTTCACAAAACACAGATTCAGGTGGGCAAAAGATAACTTTATTTTTCCTGTTTCTGGGCTTTTCATCTTGAGCTTTCATTTGAACCGATGCAGAAAGCGTAATCTAGCTATTTTTAGGTACACCAGTCAAATTCAGTGACTTTCCAGGCATTCTGGTTTTAAAACTGAATTACAGTTAAGATTTTCTTTGCCCTCTTTCTCCACATCTCCAGGTTGACACAGTTGTCCAGCTGGATTCTCATTCACTGTTCCGGTGTCGAGGACTGGGAAGGGGAGGAGAAGGCCCTTCCTTCGTGCTGCTGTGCTGGCCTGCTGCTCCCAACCCACGCCATCCTGCCTTGGAGAGCTGCCTGGTGTTTAAGACACCCTCCCGGGCTTCCTGCAGTCTTGACCATGGGCTGCACCTGTCCAATGTGGGGTCCCCACATTCTGGTCTCAAGGCTCCACAAGCTTGCTCTCTCTCCCTGATAGCTCTTTTTTTTTTTTTTTTAAGACAAAGTCTCACTCTGTCACTGGGGCTAGAGTGCAGTGGCATCATCATAGCTCTCTGCAACCTCCAATTCCTGGGCTCAAGTGATCCCCCTGCCTCGGCCTTCCTAGCAGCTGGGACTACAGGCACATGCCACCTTACCCAGCTAATTTTTTCTATTTTTTGCAGACACAGAGGCCTCACTTTTGCTCAGGTTGGTCTCGGACTCCTGAGCTCAAGCGATCTCCCTGCCTCAGCCTTGCAAGTAGCTGGGATTACAGGCGTGAGCCACCGCGCCAAGCCCCAGCTATCTTTTGTGTCTCACTCAGCAGCGTTGGGTACTTTCAGATGGCTGCCACACCCCTTTAGGGATACAAGAAACTCAGGATAGCCACTGGCCCTGTGTGTCCCACCGCCGCCATTTCTACAGACTGTTACTGCACAACAGTGGATCAGACCTAGCCTCCCTGGAGTTCATCCAGGAAGCAAAGCACAGGGTCCCTTCGTCTTCACATCCTCTCATTTAGAGGTGTTCCTTTGTGTGCCCTCATCAGACACCCCACGTCTGTGAGTTGGCCGCTGCTGGGGGTTGGAAGGATGCACAACTTCCATACACATCTACCTCCTATTCCCGCTTCAGCTCCCCTCTCTCTGCGCAGGCTGAGGGCTGTATCCGTTGGCTGGAAGTGAGGCAGGATGCAGAGGAAGGGGGGGCAGGGAGAAAGGGGCGCTGCCTGCTCTCATCTCTCAGATTTTTCCTTTGTCTACACCTGGTTAATACCTTCTGAAGCCCAGGGCTTTGGCACTTCGGTACTCTGTTTCTGCACTGTTTGGATTACGGGAAGCTGTATTAGTTTTCTAGGGCTACTGTAACAGAATACCACAAACCAGGTGGCTTACACAACAGAAATTTGTTGTCTCATAGTTCTTATGGAAGTCTGAGATCAAGGCGTCAGCAGGGCTGACTCCTTTTCAAGGCTGTGAGGAGAATGTGTCCATGTCTGTCTCCCAGCTTCGGGTGGCTTGCGGACATCACCCTGATCTCTGCCTTCGTCTTCACAGAGAGCTCTCCCTGTGTGCATGTCTGTCTCTGTGTCCAAACGTCCCCTTTTGTGAGGACACCAGTAACAGTGGATTAATGCCAACCTTGATGCGTGCACTTTACCTTACATGTGCAAATAAGGTCACTGTGATGGATAATTTTACGTGTCACCTTGGCTAGGCCATGGTACCCAGATATTTGGTCAAATATTATTGTAGATGTTTCTGTGAAGATATTTTTTTACATGACATTAATATTTAAGTCCGTAGAGTTTAACTAAAGCAGATTATCCTCCATAATAGGGGTAGGCCTCACCTAATCAGTTCACGGCCTTAATAGAGCAAAGACTGACCTTCCCTGAGCGAGAAGGAATCCTGCCAGCACAGTGTCTTTGGACTCAAACTGCAACGTCAGCTCTTCCTTGGGTCTCCAGCCTCTTGCCCACCCTGCAGATTTGAGACTTGCCAAGCTTCCCCAATCACATGAGCCAATTCCTTAAAATAAATCTCCATCTATCTCTCCTGCTGGTTCTGTTTTTCTGGAAAAGCCTGCCTAACACAGTCGTACCTCACTGAGGTGAGGTATAGGAAGTTAGGGCGTCAACATAACTTTTGCAGGGACACAATTCAATCTGTAACAGAAACCATTTAGGGTGCAAAGGAACGACGTGCATGAGAATGGTGGGGCATGTCCACTGATTCCGCACAGTGGCCCTCACCCCAGGACGGCTGTCACTGCCAGTCAGCACCAGTTTACCCCCCTCCAACTACGTATGAGTGTTCAGAATCTTTCTCCACACCCTTGGTTTGACTTCTCAATTCCCTTAATCTATAGGTTTCCCCTCCACCTTTTTTCCCCTTATAAATTATTTGTTATTTGTTGTTAAACTGGGTCATTTTTCTTGTGGATAATCCCACAGTCTATATTTTAATAATTATATCCCTCTATATTAAGATATTTCTATTTTTCCTACATTTCCTATTAACTACCTTACCCCAAACAACTCAGCCCCGCCTCCACTCCCTCCAGCCACCCTGGCCTATATCTCCTCAGGGACACCAAGCCCTTCCTGGCCCAGGGCCTTTGCACACAGTGTTTCCTCTGTCTGGACCGTCCTGTCCCCCACGTCCCCATGACTGGCTCCTTTTCAACTTGGGGATCCTTTTTCAGAGAGACCTTCCTTGACCATCAACCCACTCGTGATCATTCTTCCTCCGAGCACCCTTCTTCCCTCTCTATTCATGGTTTTTTCCACATGTTTTCACTATGAATTTCTTCATGAGGCGATTTGTTTACAGCCCCTCTGACTGTGAGCTCCGTGAGGGCAGGGACCACGTCTGCAGCCCAGTGCAAGCCACAACACCATTAACTGGTTAAATAAATGAATGAGTCAACGAAGGAATGTTGTCCCCGAGCTCAAACCAGTGGCAGAGGCTCTGCGTAGCAACCCAGGCCCAGATGGAGGCTATTACAGAGAAGACAATAACAAACGAACCACCAGTTGTAAGCACATGAATCAATTAAAGCCGTGTTTACATTTCTTTGTCAAACATAATCACTTAGTGTTTGAATTAAGGTCAGGCTCATTGTTTACAGCCTCTATTGCTTGTCAAAAATTGATACGAATTCCATGTGCTTAAAAGGCTTGCTATCGGGTTCAATTGCTTCATACTTGGGCAATGCCTATGCTTCCTCATCCAGATGCGAAGAGCCAGGAGCTGCCAGTTGCTCTCATTTTTCTTCCGCAGAACCTGAGGCTTAGGTGGTCCAGAGCCCTGTCCAATCACAAGGCAGCTGCTGGCACAGCAGGAAGCATGAGGGCTCTGGCTTTGGACTTGGCCTTGAGCCCTGCTCCCCCAAGCACTAGCTTTGTGACTCTGGACGGGTTACTTAAGCTCCCGGATCCTGCTTCCTCATCTGAAAAGTGGGAAAAATAGTGCTTCTCCATTGCAGAACTCACTGCGAGGACCGAAAGGGTTCGTCTGTGTGAAGTTTCTAGTCCTGACACACAGCAGGTGCTCACAACGGTATTCTTGCATTCCACAAAGAGTTACCGAGCACCTACAGCGCTTCATTATTATAATCAAAGTCTCCCTGTTGATGGGTGCTTTCCACTGCACCACGAATGTAAACAAACAAACAGAAAAAAGGGCTGTTTTCCCCTTGAGTTAAAAATTATTATTCTTTACACAAGAACTACAAAGACCCTAATTGATGAATTTTCCAGTAGCAGTCATTATTCAGCCACTTTAAATCTTTTTTGGAAGTAGCTGGGTATTCATTATACACAAGTTATAAATTAGACTTGTTCCCCACATATAAGCTAGGACAACCAAGGATATAGTGACAGAAACAGAAATATTATATCATCGCTATCTATAACAATAAAGGCAAGCATTTATGCACTGCTTTCTAACAGTGTCAGACACTGTGCTACGTGCTTAATGTAGATTAACTCTGTAATCCTTACTTCAACACTATGGGGGAGTTGTCTAGCTCCCCCATTTTACAGATGAGGAAACCGAGGCCCAGGGAAGGGAAGTAACTTGCCCGAGGTTACAAACGTAGGAAGTGACAGAGGCAGGATCAAACGCAGGCAATGTGGCTGCAGTCTGGGTGCGGAACCACCGCACTGGCGGCCTCTCTGTGCCCAGTCGCTGCACTAGAGAGAGCACTTACACACACCAATAGCACATCTGTCCATACTGTTCACGATAAATATATACCAATTGCTGTCAACTTAGACATTAATTAATTTAAAATAAATAAATAACACTTGTCCTCATTAATAGAATGGTGACCTGGTCTCCTACCATCTCTTCTCTCTTATTCCAACTCCCATATTCATTGGGAAGAAAAGTGGATAAAGGTGTTTGTGTGTGGCTGAGGCATAGGGGAAGAACCTACAGAGATAAGACTTGAATTTGGTTCTATTTTGTTCTTTTGTTTGTTCGTTTGTTTGCCGCTGTAACAAGAAGTCTCGCTGCCAGTCACTGAGCAGGGCACGTGGGTAGGGGTTTGGCCAGCAGGAAGGAATGGAAGGTGTTTCTGGGATCTGGGTGCTCTTGTCAGAGACGGGGGACAGGCTCTTTGGTGTTTTAAGCTCAGGGGTCTCACTACTGGGCCACTCAGCACTTGCCCATGAACCATCCAGTTTGACTGTGGGAAAAGGAGGCAGAATGAATGAATGCTTTCTGGGCTTTATTTGGGGAGGTGGGAGCCCCACCCCTGGTGGGTCCCTAGGGAAAGGCCTGGGAAAGGGAACTGTGAAGGCAGAGGACAGAATCAGCCCGGACCAGTGCCTCTCAGGCCAGTGCCACTGGGCACAGAGAGGCCGCCAGTGCGGTCGTTCCGCACCCAGACTGCAGCCACATTGCCTGCGTTTGATCCTGCCTCTGTCACTTCCTACGTTTGTAACCTCGGGCAAGTTACTTCCCTTCCCTGGGCCTCGGTTTCCTCATCTGTAAAATGGGGGAGCTAGACAACTCCCCCATAGTGTTGAAGTAAGGATTACAGAGGACCCCTAAGGAAAATGGCCGAGCTGGGGGCGGGAGGGGGCAGGCTGCCAGAGCGTGAATGCCTCACCAGTCTCAGAGGAATCGGCCTAAGCCAGCTCTAGGTGACATTATCACACCCCAAGTGTCATGGAGATGGACACGCCTGGAATACTAGTGGCCCCACTTTCCAGCTTTCCCACCATCACTCAGTAGAAGGGCCACACAAGAACCTGCCGTGTTTGTCCCAGCCACTAAGGGCTGTCCCATTGCCCCCAGGGGCCATGAACACATATTGCCCCAAACCACAACTACCTGTTGTCCCCTCTCAGCCCCATGAAAAACAAGTGCAGCAAAGGTTCATTTCCCGGCCTACCTGACTGAGGGGAGATTAAAAAGCACCACCGTCACACTCCTGCGTCCCAGCCTTCTGCTCCTGCGCTTAGGGTGCTGTGCGGAGACAAGAACACGCACGGCTCGCAAACGTGCCAGAGCGCCTCCTCCCTACCGCGTTACGGCGAGCTTCCCGTTCCAGCTGCTTTCTCAGTGTTTCCGGGGGCTCCCACGTTAGAAACATACATACGTATGCACCTCCTGATCTGAGGGTCAGAGAGAGACCGTGCCAGCCACACAGTCCCGTCTCAGGGCAAGGGTTCGGGAGCGAGGCAGGACTGGGGAGTCGAAGCGCATGATCCCCAGGGGGAGTGTAAACTGAGGTAAGGGGAAATGAGCTGAGAGCCGCAGAGGCCTTCAGATTTGAAGGGGAAAGCGAGGCTCCACATCACAGGGAACTGCGGCTCGGCACCCAGGAAATCAGAAGTAGGTGAGAAAAGGAGAGTGAGGTGGGGTGGGGCTTGGGTTCAGGCTGTAGACAGGGTACGGTGTCTGGGACTCAGTTGTCCAGGGCGCCAGCCGGGGGGCCACGGGGCAGTGCTGCTGGCCTAAAGAACTTGCCAGGGCAGTTAGACTGAGCTCAATGGAAAAGAAGAACGTTTTTATTCAGTTCCCTCAGTTTGGGGCATTTCTTCAACAGGCTTTTGGGAGAGACTATTCTAGCAAAAATATCATTATTCATTGAAGTCAGTAGTTCTCTAGGCGTCCTAACTTGAGAGGAGGGGGAGGGGCGCGGGGGTAAAAGTAGGTTTCAGCTCAGGTCTCCCCTGTTCTTACCCCACAAAGCGGGATCCAGGAAGGAGCAGCAAGCCTTTCTGAGGTTTCCATTTGTCTTTGCCTGAGGGGCTCTACTTTCTGCATCTCCTCTCAAAGGGCACACAGGCTTTGCCCCTGTTAACAGGAGCCAAGAAGGAAGGGACCCTGGGATCTGAGAGCCTCCCCCAGGCCTGGGCAGGGGCTGCCCTGTCTCTGCCTAGGCAGAAGGGACCCACTCCTGCAAACAGGACACAGGGCTCTGCTTGTTTTATTGCCTTGCCTGCTTAAGGATGCCTGGCTGATAAGATTAGTGGACACACCAGTGTCCTTGGGAAATTCTAAGTGATTCAAACAAATGTGAAAGGAAACATGGAGAACAATGTGGGTTTCTGTGTACTCAGGCTGGAAGACAGCTTTGCTCTCACGAGTCTAATCCCTGGGCTGATGGCCTTTGCTGTAGTCTACTTGCTACAATTGGGATAGAAGCCAGAACCTCCTTGGAGTTTTGGTCTTGAATTACTGGACTCACAGCCTTTGATGATGTGTGGCCTGTGGGGGACACACTGCACCATCCTAGCCATGGCTACTGGGCAGTACCCAGGTTGGTGGAAGTGGCCATCACTGGGGAAGTCAACTCAGACCTTCCTGAGTTACAGCCGAGAAGGTGGCATTTGTAACAGATCAAGTCTCAGACAAAGATAGCAAGACATTTCTTTATGAGCTGAATCAAGGAAGCCACCTTATGTGTACATTTGAATATCATAATCTAAATATATCATAATTTAAAGATATAGCCTTTGGCAGTAATTCTTGAATTGGCTTAATTGAAAAAACACATGGTATGCATGTGTGTACCTTTGCACACACACACATAGGAGTGTTCGTATCAGGGAATTTTCTGGCAAGACACTATTCTTGCAGTAAGTAGGACCAGGGTGTGATGCTGGTCAGAGCCTCCCACCCCCCATCTTCATCCTCTTCTTGGATGAAGGAGGCACCTCATTTACTATACCCCTGGCGCATGACTGGACCGTGGCACTCACCTAACCAAGGTTCCCCAGGTCATGGGCAGGCTGTGCCTGTCATGTTTTCTCTTTTTGTCTCTCTCAAGACATTGACCTAAGAGACATGGAGAAGTTTAAATGACGGTGGATGCTCCAGCTCACCAGCTGTGTGGAATCAGGACTGGGGAAGTGCTCTGATGAAGAAGTGGAAAAGGTAGAGAGGAAGTGGACACAGGAGCAGATGCAGATGGAGAAGAACATGTGACTCCATGACAGAAACAGGGAAAGTCTGAGTTCCCAACACCCAATTCCACTCTGAGTGGCCAAAGAGCCTACACTGTCAACCTCAGTGTCTGGAGGTCGCCTGTTGAATCCTTGGATCCGTACAGTAACCCCCATTAAACTGGAATTCGTTTGGGTGGGTCTCTGTCCCTTGCAGCCAAATGATCCCCAAGACAGTATGATCAGACAAGATCAGACAGTAAGCACCTATGACCTCAAAGACAAGCAGACCTAAATGAGGGCTGCTTGGATGTCTGCGACTTACTTTAAAATGGTAGAGAAAGTGATATTACCTGTGTGCTGCTTCATTTAAGATTTTACTCTAAGGGCACGCAGTGGCTCTAATGGAAAATTCTACTCCAGGGTAGTGAGCTAGTACTTTATCAGAAAGGACACTCCAGAGGCAGCCGCTTCAAGTGCATCTTTGATCGATGTCTCACGGAATACCTGAGGCTTTGTTAATTAGCATAGTGAATGTCAGAAATGGATTTTTATTGTTTGAATTAGTTAATTGTTAATAAGTACAATGAATATTAGAAATGGACTCTCGTTGGTGGAATTGAAGGCATTCAAGATGTATGGATTAGCTAAAATGGTATAGGCACGTTACCTTCTTCACTGTTACCTGAGCAGTGTGGTAGATACACAAAGGTTGCAGTCCAGAGTCCCCCTTCCAGGAAGGACTTGCTACTCAGCTGTGGGACATGCCATCAGCAGATGCCTCGTGCTGCCTGCTCCTACAGGGTCTGCTGCACTTGCAGAGAGCCCCCTCGCCCACACCCCCTCCATCCAGGGTGGAGCTGGCAGGGGGACAAAGTCCCAGCCGTTCTGACCCAATGCAAGACTACCCCGGTGGGGCGATATTCACCCCAAAGCTCAACATTGCGTTAGTTGGGGCTTTGTCAGATGCGCACCATAGTCCAACTTTTCCCTCTACTCAATCTGAATTCCTTCCCTTTTTTTTCCTTTACCTTAAATTTTATAGAACATAACTTCTTCTAATGGAAGTAGATTCAAATAGAGCAGTTATTTGATATTAATAATTCCCTTCAATTTGTAGATTATAATGTTCTATCGATATGAAAATAGATAAACTAATGGCATCATTCTCTTGATAAACTGGTAAGGGAAAACAAGTGTAATGAGTATAAATGGAGTTTAAAAATTATCTATACTTTTTGTGATAGTCAATTATTTTGAGCTTTTATTATTAAAACAGAACTAGCTGGCCTTATATATTAATTGGTTTCATATCTCTTGCATTTGTTTCTGATAGTGGCTCTTTTCTCTTCCTTTTATAGTGTTTGACCCCTAATAAACATTTTGCACCCCAAAACAGAGAACCTAACTGGCTGGGACATCCAAGATTAAGGCACCGGCAGATCTGGAGTCTGGTGAAAGCTGCTCTCTATTTCCAAGATGGTGCCTCCTTCTGTGTCCTCTCACAGTGCAGGGATGGGAGGGCCAGGCAGCTCTCTGAAGCCTCTTTTACAAAGGCATTAACCCCATTCACGAGGGAGAAACCTTCATAACTTAATCACTTCCCCAAAAGCCCCACCTCTTAATACTATCACCTTGGGGTTTAAGTTCTAACATATGAATTTTGGAGGGACACATACATTCAAACCACAGCACTTACACAGTAATGGTGACACCTGGTTTCGTTTTAGCTGAGGGTGCCATTCATTTCTGTCTGTTCCAGTGACATCTCTTCCAAGCAGCCCTCCTTGATGAATCTAACTAAAGTAGCCAAAGGAAACACATACACACACACACACACACACACATATCCCCTTACTTGTCACCATGTCCGAATCCTGCTTTATTTTTCTTATGGGCACTTACTTATAAAACCTGAATTATATTTAGTAGTTTGTTACTGGTTTTGTTTTTCTCCTCCACTACCATGTAAACCTCAGTAAGGCAGGTACCTTGCTCACAGCTGTATCCCTAGAGCCTGGAAACATGCTGAGCACGTGTTAGAATTTAATCATTTTTTATTGATTGACTACATGAATGAAACTATGCAAAAAAATCTACCTCTGCCAGGTGGAGCACTGGCAGGTATGGAGCACTGGGGCTTTAAGGCAGGAAAAGAGGTGGTCTAACGCACGTGGCCAGCAGTCAACTTTTGGTCCTGTAACTGTGCCGTGCCTCCCTCTTCCCCTTGCCATTCCCACCCTCTTGAACACCTCGATTCCTGTTCTTTCACGTAAGTCCAACTTCTGGTCCCCCAGCAACAGTTCATCTGACCAGTCCAATTATACGAGAAGTTCAGCAAATATTTGTTTCTGTGTGAAGTGCTATGTCTTGATTCTCCGTGGGTCAGTGGTGTGCCTCAAGGGGAACACTGAAATACAGTGACAGGCTACTAATTAAAAGGACAGGACCTGGGAGTGGGGCGGCTGCTAAGCGGAGTGTGCCAAATAAGTTGATAAGGCAAACACAACTCCGGAGGACACTTTCGGTCCACAGAGAAGAACACTCTATGTTCAAATATTGCTTAAATGGTTAAGAAGCAACTTCTTATCTACCAAAAACACTGATATGCAAATATAAGTCATTCTTAATTGTTCATCAAAGCAAGTCTCCTAAGTTTCTATAGCAGGCAGCAATTTATGAATCTAGTTGTAGCATATATTTGAAAAAAAATGCAAAGATATGTAACACTAACTAGATCTGTCCTCCCAGAATTAGTCTGAATGAAGTTTTAACTTTCAGCACCAACAAAAAACGATACCAACGTGGGTGACTCAGTTAGTAGTGGTGGGGGGAGGGGCAATAGGTTCCACCGCTGGGCCCTGACTGTGGGCCAGGCCCTGAGAGGTGAACTGTGAGTGTCTTTCCTTCCACAGACCTGGCTTCCATCTTCACCTCCCCAGAAACTTGGGTTTCATAGACTGTTGGGGTTGGCAGCTGTGCACAGTTGACCTTCTGGCCAACAGGGCCTCACCAAGTTTAGATTTGGGGAAATGTTGCCACCTAGTGCCCCGCAGGAGTCTTAACTCTTTAAGCAGATAGCCAGTGTCCCTCTGCCTGGCTCCCTTGCCTCCCTCCCTGGTGAAAGGCCAGGCCAGAAATGGCGAGCAGAGCCCTTACCTACAGTAGGAACCATGAGATGTCTCCAGAAACTGTTTCCATTTTTGTCTTACTTCCTTCTCACTTTACAAAATGTACAAAGAGAAAGAGTTTGGCAAAGGCAAAGAAACAGCAATAGAATTAGGAGTCAGTAATGAGTTAACGTTTGCTGTGTGTAGCATGTTAACCTCAGTGAGGAATGGAAAAAGGTATTCAGGAGAGTTCCAGATACAGTAGTGAAATAAGTGAAGAGGGTCATTGGCATGGCCTTCATTTGCACTTTGGGTCACCTCCTCTCTGGACTTTTTATACCCCACCAGAGGATGCATCTGGATTTACTTCTCAGCCCACCAAGCTATAAACGTTCTCAACACTCACCCATCTAAAGCCTCCAGTCTGTTCTCTCATGCCCATCTTATTTGCTTTTTGCAATAACAGCTAACTGAACCCATCAGCTAATTTGTGCTCTGGGTTTCTTAACCCTCCCCTGTCAGGTAAAAGAGGTATATTTTTAATTAAAACTTTCAAAGACTTAATAATGATTAGCTATTCTGTAGAGTGTCCAATGGCCAGCCAGGCTGGTAGGAGAGATGCTTTGGACGGGACACATTCTATATATAGTATCTCTCACCCCCCACATCTACTCAACCTTCGACCATGATCTTGTCTTTCATGATGTGTGTCGCTTGAGTTGGATTCGCATATTCATTTGTTTAATGCCAGTCTTCCCAACTAGTCTGTGAGCCCCGTAGGGGCGGGGACCATGTCTGTTTTGTCCACTGCTGCGTGCCCAGTGCTTGCAGGGTGTCTGCACACAGGAGCACTCTGACGAATGCTGCAGAGAAAAGCTGGTGCACGTCTTAGGGGACATTTGGTTGAGTGAATGCAGGCTGAGAAGTGAGGCAGACCACACTGGCACTGTTTAGTCAGAAGGGACATGGGACTCTGTCCAGACTCATGATTTTCAAATTGTTTAACCCCAGAGTCCTTAATTCACTCGAAATCTTAGTTATGCTGGAGCCCTTCCTGCCTTCGGAAGAGAGCCCTTCTCGCTCTCTCCCCACCCTGCCCCACCGGGCCGGCCAGGCCCTTACTAGGCTCCAGGTAGCACAGTTTGAAAACAGCTGATTCAATCCCTTCATTTTACACAAATAGAAACCTACAGAAGAAAGGCAGAGAAACAGGGAAAGGTGACAAAGATAAGAGACAGAAGAGAAAAAGCGTATGTGGGAGAAGGAAATTGCTTTGTCATATATTCCCATTACAGCTCTCCACTGTAATTCAAGAACACTCATCGAGATGTGTTCTTCCTCATCCAAGAATTCACAGTGAGAAACATCCAGTCTGGAGAGAACGTCAGGGCTTGGTGGAGAAGATGAGCCACGCTGGCCAGGGCAGTGGCTCTGAGGACCCTGATGCTGGAGAGAGTGTGCACACCGGGAAAGGTCTATCTGTGAAACAGCAGCCACCTTGAGACGTTGAGCACAAAGGCTTTTTTGTCCTTTGCCACCCGTAAGGCAGTGCTTTTCTGAGCAGCTCTAATTATAAATCCCTGTCCCGCTAAGATGGGCAAACTTGGCAGCCTTCAAGATCTGCCTTGTGTCTTCACTATTTCTCAGTTGGTTTGGGCTTGGCAAAACCCCAAGTGCATTTTGCCAAGCACTCTTTCCCTTAATTTCTAATCCCTTGAGTGGCTTAAGGGAAATTTCACCCATATGTTTCTGAGTCATTTACTGTGAACTCATCTTTTGGTAAAAGAAATATGTTCTCAAGCCAGCACAATCCAGAAAATAGCACATTTTTAGGCTGAAATGGGTCATGCTTTCTTTGGGAATAATTTCCTGGATTTTCTGAGTAAAAGGAGGGAAGGAGAGAACTATTTCCTGTTCCCATATTCCTTCCCCTTTCTCAGTGTGCTTTCGTAAGGCTTGCATTAAAATCTTCTCTATTGTTTATGAAGCCGGTAAATGTCATATTTGTGTTTGGCTCTAAACAAACTCTGTGGATTTGGCGGGGGGGGGGGGCGTGTATTTTTTTCCAACAATTCCCATTTTTAACCTAAGCTGGAAAAGAAACGAGCTGTTTTCAAGCTGTGCTTGAGCACATATTACATGTCAGGAACATCTTAGCAGCCTGGTGAGATACACATTATCCTCATATACAAGGAATCTGAGAATTAAAGACGTGAAGTAACTGGCAAAGGTGTCTACTTAATAAAAGGTGAAGTCAGAACTCACGTCTAGGGCTGTCTGACTCCCAAGTTCATGCTCTTTCCACCCGGCCATGCTCATTCTCATGCACAGACAGCAGGCTTAACACATTCCAGTTGACAGTCATTGTGGGGCTAATGACAGGCAGATATATTTTGTAAAGCGAACAGAGACTAGACTTGACATTGCTGAAAAGAGTTAACCTTCTGTGTGTTGCCTCGGAAGAGTTTGGGACCCCGCCTTACTCGCTGTGCTAAGATGTCATATGTGGAAACTGTCAGTCTTGAAAGTGAAGTCTCCGATATAATTAATAGTAATGACAAGCTTCTGGGTACAACTATCAGCCAACAGGAATTACAGGTAATTACAGGAGCATGTTAAACAATACGATGAAGGTGCAATCAGCAAAATCCAGAATGTTGAAAATTCTACAAGACAAATAGCTCAGTTCCTTCAATAAATAAATGGCAAGAAGAAAACAAAAGCAGGCACAGAAGTCTATAGATTATGAAAGGCAAGAGCCATTTCAGCTGAATATACCACGTGCATATTGTTCAGATCCTCATTTGAATGAACCAAGAATATAAAGGAATTGTGAGATAATCAGGGAAATTTGAAAACTGAATATTTTATAATACCGACGAGTTATTGTTATTTTTTAAAGATGCAATGGTATTGTGACTATATTTTAAAAAAAGAAAGAAAAGAAAGAAAGAAAGGCCGGGCGCAGTGGCTCATGCCTATAATCCTAACACTTTGGGAGGCTGAGGCAGGAGGATCGCTTGAGCCAAGGAGTTTGAGGTTGCTGTGAGCTATGATGATGCCACTGCACTCTGGGGGTAGGGGAGGGTGAGGACAGAGAGAGACTCTAATCTCCTAGAAATACTATTGAATTGTCCACAGATGAAAGAATATGATGCCTTGGATTTCTTTAAAGTAATCTGGAGTGGGGTGAGGAGGAGGGTGGGAACAGATGAAAGGAGATTATCCATGTGTGAACATCCACCGAAGCTGAGTGATTGGTACAGGGAGTTCATCATATTAGCCAGACGTTTATGTTTGAAAGTGTCAATAATAAAAAATTTATTTTAATTATGATGATCAAAATCATTCTAATTAATTTAAATTTCTTTCTCCCACCCTTGTATCTTTTTTTTTTTT
>VBSM01003176.1:34236406-34278007 GCA_008086735.1 Cheirogaleus medius
TTCTCCTCCGCAACCTCCTCCCGTGGAGTCTCCCATAGTCTCCGGTACCCCTCCGTCCTACCCCTGTCTGATGTATGGTCGTCTGCTTGCTTCTTTCTTCTAATGTCTTCTAGAAGCTGTCTGTTCTGCAGAGACGCTCTGTCTGCCGGTGTTTCTCATCCACCATCTTGCTCCGCCCTCCCACCCTTGTATCTTAATCCTTGCAACAACTCAATGAGATTCTGACATGAACATGCTATGGGTTTTTGTAGTGGTGGTAATTTAAAAGAGGAAAAGGAAGGAAGGAAGGGAGGGAAGGAAAAAGGAAGGGAGGAGAGGGGAAAGGGAAGGGAAAGGAAGCTGAGTTAGCAGAGGAGAGGGAAGTATTACAATTTCTCATCAAAGAGAGCCAACTTCCTGAGGATTCAAGTCCCCAAATGCACAGAGTTCACATGTGTTCAAACTTAGCCTCTCACCTCCCTGACATCCAGATGGCAGAGCTGAGCTGTAGGTGTGGGACTGGGAGCCAGAAATCTTCCAAGGTAGAGAAGCACTTCACCTTAGCTTCTGTCCCCGACTCCATGGAGCTGCACTTAATGTTAACACTTTAAAGCTGCTCTGAATAATCGGCACCATAACATACATTGGGTGGCAAGAGGCAAACATACTTCTGAGATTCTTTTTGAAACAAATGACTCCCAGATATTTTGTTTCCTACATGAAGTTATCAAGGAAACAATTTTGAGTGATCTTAGGCTAATGGTAAAGTGATTGTACACTCTCTGCCCAGCAAACCATGAAAAGAAGAGTGAGAACTTTAACTTAGGTTGTATGGCATCATATTTTTTCTTTGTAACTTTTTCAATGGCCATTTTCTAACATACACAAAGAGAACACAGGACACGGTGTGCCCCATGACACGGCCACCCAACCCTGACAGTTGTCAACAGACAGCCATCATGTTTCGTCTGTGCCTTTCTTTCCCCTGCCCCTGCTAGATTATTTAAAGAAATTCCAAGCATCATTAACATTTCACCTGGAGAAATTCTTTTTTTTTCCTTTTTTTTAAATTTCAAAATATTAAGGGGGTACAAATGTTTTTGTCATATAGATACCTTTTATAATGTCTAAGTTGGGGATTTTAGTGTGCCCATCACCTGAGTAGTGTTCACTGTACCCCATAGGTAGGTTTTTACCTCTCCCCTCCTTTCCTCCCTCTTGATTTCCTATGACCTTTACATCTCTTTGTGCCTGTGCGTGCCCATCGTTTAGTTCCCAGTTATGCGTGAGTACATGTGGAGTTTGTTTTTCCATTCCTGAGATATTTCACTTAAGATAATGGTCTCCAGTTCTATCAAAGTTGCTGGAAAAGACATTGTTTCATTCCTTTGTATGGATGAGTAGTACTTCATGGTGTGTGTGTATATATATATATACACACACACACATACACACACCATATTCTGTTAATCCACTCATGAATTGATGGGCACTTAGGTTGATTCCATATCTTTGTGATTATGAATTGTGCTGCAATAAACATTGAGTGCAGGTGTCTTTTTATAAAATGAAGTATTTGCCTTTGGGTAGATACCCAGTAATGAGATTGCTGGGTTGAATGGTAAGTCTACATCTATTTCTTTGAGGAATCTCACCCACAGAAATTCTATATGCATGGTACACATAGTTTTTGTTTCAGATTCATGGGATTAAGAGGTGAGCCTCTGATGGATTTATAGAGTGAAGAGTCCACCCAGAGATACCCAGAGTCTTACAGATTCGGAGGTCCGAGGAAGGGACGGGGTGGCAGCTGGCCGAGGCTGCAAGGAGGAAAGGCAGCAGGTGCTGTGCAAACACAGAGTGGCAGATTGGAGGCCCAGAGCCACAAGGGATGACTGTGGTCACACGGAGGGCTATCCAGAAAGGGGGCACAGACTGGTTGCGGGGGAGCATGGAGGGTTCTGGTCCTGCTCTATGATTGCCTTCACCCCAGAGCTGTCCTCGAGGCACTGTGCCAAGACAGGCAAGGTTTGAGATGCTGCAACTTGCTCACTTGAACTGTCAAAACTTTTATTTCCACCCAGTTTGATAGAAACCTTTCTAAATCATATCACATACTTCCCTGCTTCCTTAAGGAGAGTAGTAGTGCGTGGAACATTTAGCCTTTTCTTGATGACATCAAGGCATTACCATCAATGACTGCATTACGTTGACCTCAACTGTGGTCATGTCTCTAGAGATTATGGAGAATGATTTTACATGTGTGCTGCTAAAGCAAATGGTCATTAGATTTCTCCGTTTCTTTTTTATTTTAATAGGACAAGGTGAAGGTGGAGAGGATGGTCTCTTCTCTCCTATAGGCTGCCCCTGTTTTATAGCAATCAATGTACCCCACCATAAGAGCTACCTTCATTTTATCTTCTAACTTGGTGCTTCTAGCCAGGCTGCAAAGATATTACACCTGTGCACCAGGAAAGAGCAGATTGACTATGAGTAAGATTCCAAGGGACTCACCTCTGAATACAGTACATGGATTTTATGACATCTGTTTTGGATCCTCAGAATCTCTTTGTGGCTTACTTTTTAGTTATTAGCTGACTCCCAGACTGCTAAGGCTGCTGAGTAGGTGATCTATTACTTCTGTGTTGCTCACAGGTATTTGACACAGGTGCTTCAAAAAAGAAACTAAATCAGATCTTGGCATCTCCCACAGATAAGAAAATTTGGTGAGGGACATAATATGGGTAGTAAGTAGACTGAAAATATAAACACACCATGGTAAAAAAAAAATTCTCCTAGATATCCTTGGGACAAGAGAAAATTTATGATGGAAATGGTAATTTCTAAAAGTATGTTTTATTTAAAAGAAGTACATCTAACAAAAAGAAACATAGAACTTCACTTTAAATAAGAGCACATTCAACTACATCAAAATCAGTAAGCCCAGGAGCAAAAAGATGTTCATCTGATGAAATGGACAAAAGATGCTTTCCCAAAACATAATATGAAAACATCAATCTTTGCACACAGAGAAGAGAGCAGGGTCAAAAGGCCTCAACTCCCAGACATATACAAAAAGTTCATTCTCCTACAAGAAGAGCAGGTGGTCATTTTTCCAGTTATCTTACTGATAACTCCCTTGCTCAGAAAGGAGCCAGTGTTTTAGACTTCATTTTGTCCAACAGGGAGGTGTGGTTGGTGTATTGAAAAAAGACAGCTTAGATGAGTAGTCATGATGTTCTGGAATTCCTAATTATAAGGGACTGGAATACATGGTGCTGGCAAACAAGGGGCCTGGATATTGTGAAACAAGGTTTTCAAACTGCAGGGAAAAGATGAAGACATTTTATGAACTGAGACAGCATAGCATTGATTCTCAACCTTTAGTGTGCAGTAAAACCATCTGGGAACTTTTTTCAAATTAAATTTTCCTTATTGATGTATAATTTATATAAATTGCATGTACAGATATTAAATGTACAACATTTAAGATCCCACTTTGAAAATGAGTTTTGACAAATGCACATGCTTTGTAACCCACACCACTATCAAGATATTGGATACATCCATCATCCCAGAAAGCTCTTTCCCAGATACTCACAGACCCCTGATTCAGAGGCAACTTCTGCTCTGATTCCTTTCTCCATATTTTATTTTGCCTATTCTAGAACTTTATATAAATGGAATCATGTAATAGGTACCGTTTTATGTGGCCTCTTCCTCTCAGCATCATGTTTTCGAAGTTTATCCACATTGTCATGTGAATCAGTAGTTTGCTCCTTTCCTGTTACTTAGTAGTATTTTACTGGATGGATGTACCACAATTTGTTTATCAATTCTCTAGTTGAGGGACATTTGGATTGCTTCCAGTTTGGGGTTATTATTCAGTTGTTAGTCTTTTATTATATATGTATTTTGATTTCTCTTAAGTAAAAACCTAAAAGTAGTGTTTTTGGTCATTGGGCAGGTGTATGTTTCACTTTATTAGAAACTACCAGACCAATTTCCAAAGTGATTGTACCATTTTCTACTCCTACCAGAAAGAATGAGAGTTCCAGTTGCTCTGTGTCCTTGCCAACATTTGGTGTTGTCATTTTTTTAATTTTAGCCATTTAGTAGGTATCTCATTTGGGTTTTAATTTCCATTTCCCTATGACTAATAATATTAAATAATTTTCATGTGCTTTGTTGGACATTTACAAATTGTCCTTTATTAAGTGCCTATTCAAGCTTTTTGACCCATTTCTTAACTGGGCAATTTGTATTTTTATTACTGAATTGTAGGAATTGCTAAGACACACTGGTTATAAGACTTTTGTCACTTATATGTGTAGCAAAAAATTTCTCCCAGTGATTTGTTTCTTATTTTCTTAACAGTAGCTTTTAATGAACAGAAGTGTTTAATTTTGATGAAGTCTCTTATAACACTTTTATTTTTCTTTTATGAATATCTGGAGAACCTAAACACCCAGAGATTTGGTTGCTCCAATCATTCTAATGTACAGCCAGGGGTCAAGAACTTCTGCACTAAAAGGAAATATGACTTGAAAAATAGAGGGCTCTAAAAAATGAAATTCTGAAAATACGACAAGGTATAATCCAAATTAGCACAACTGAAGGTAGTGCAACCCCCATGTATGAGCACAGGGAACATTTCAATACGTAGGTAGAGAGAGGAGCATGTAGGGATGGGACAGAAGAGGCTGTATCACCCCAGGCCCATGCAGTGCTCAGATGGCAAAACTTGGACCTCTTAAAATTGTATTTGGGGCAAGAAGATGAACAAGGGAGGGCAATGACCTGGGATGGATGGTGGAACAGATAACGGTACTGCCCAGCTGCAATTTTACTCTTCTCTTGCCATCTGGAAGCAGAATCTTTAATACCAGTGGAGCAGAACACAGATGGTTAAGAGGGAACAGAAGCTAGAGATGGATGGAGACAGCATCAGGGAGCCCCGAGCAGCTCTAAATGAGTTCAGGTCTCCAGGCCCCTTATACAAGCCCAGGGAACAGAAAGACCTTTCAGAGGTAATTGAGGAATCACATTGTAATCTCACAAAATCACAGAGCAAAGGAACAGTGCCAGAAAACTCAAGATGAGAAAATGTTCCAAGTTTTTTCAATGGGGCTGTCAGAAACTGTCAGGCCACTAGAGTGCCCAGCATCTGCCCCAGGGATGTGCCACTGGAAGCCTCAGGTAGCTGCCAAGGAAACTCAAAGCCTCCCTACCTACAGAAAGAAGCTTTGGCTGCAAATCCAGCTGACGTGCCTCTCCTCTCTGGGATGCATCCTGTGAACACAGGCGTGGCCCAGCCCTGCTTCATGACACTTTTAGCTTCTCTTACATTAGTCATAATTCTGTCACGAATTGTCACATATATTGAGTACCTATTACACACTAGGCTAGAGTTTCCCAAATTCTAAAACTCTTGAGTCCTCGAGAATACATGTTCAGAGATCCAATCCAAAGACCCCAGTTTAAAAAGCACTGGATTAAAAGTTGTGAGCAGGTGAATGGATTAAAAAAACTGTGGTACATCGAGACAATGGATTAGTCAGCGCTAAAAAAAAAAAAAAAAAAAAGAGCTTCCAAGCCATGAAAAGACATGGAAAAAGGTTAAATGCATATTGCTAAGTGAAAGAAGCCACTCTAAAAAGGCTACACACTGTATGATCCCAACTGTGTAACATTCTGGAAAAGGTAAGACTCTACGGAGACAGACAGTAAAAAGATCAGTGGTTGCCAAATGTTAGAGGGGAGGAAGCCCTGATTAAGCAAAGCACAGAGGATTTTTAGGGCTGCGCAACTACAGACATATTGCATTTTGTTACGCTTTGCAGATACGGCGTTTTATACCAATCAAAGGTTTGTGGCAACCCTGCCTTGCGCAAGTCTATGGGCACCATTTTCCAACAGCATGTGCTCATTCATGTCTATGTGTCACCGCTTGGTAATTCTCTCAATGTTTCAAGTGTTTTCATTGCTATTATATCTGTTATGATGATATGTGATCAGTGATATTTGATGTTATTAATATAATTGTTTTGAGGCACCACAAAATGTTCCCATGTAAGACAGCAAACTTATGAAATGTGTGCTCTGACTGCTCCACAGACTGGTCATTCCCCATCTCTCTCTCTTTCCTCAGGCCTCCCTATTCCCTAAGACTGTGGTCCCCAATCCCCAGGCCACAGACCAGTACCAGTCCATGGTCCATTAGGAACCAGGCCACACAGCAGGAGGTGAGCAGCCGGTGAGCAAGAGAAGCTTCATCTGTATTTACAGCCGCTCCCTATTGCTCCCATCACCGCATAAGCTCCGCCTCCTGTCGGATCAGCAGTGGCCTTAGATTCTGCATTATGGTGAGTTGTACAATTATTTCATTATATATTATTATATAATAATAATAGAAAAAAGTGCACAATAAATGTAATGGCCTTGAATTATCCCAAAACCATTACCCCCTGCTCCCTGGTCTGTGGAAAAATTGTCTTTCATGAAACTGGTCCCTGGTGCCAAAAAGATTGGGGACCACTGCCCTAAGACACAACAATATTGAAATTAGGCCAATTAGTAACCTTACGATGGCCTCTAAATGTTCAAGTGAAACAAAGAATCACACATCTGTCACTTTCAATGAAAAGCTAGAAATGATTAAGTTTAGTGAGGAAAGCAGGCCAACAGCCAAGACAGGTTGAAAGGTGGACCTCTTACGCCAAAGAGCCAAGTTGTGAATGCAAAGGAAAAATTCTTCAAGGAAATCTAAAGTGCTACTTTAGTGAAAACACAAATAAGAAAAAAAGCAAAACAGCCTTGTTGCTGATACGGGGAAAGTTTTAGTGGTCTGGACAGATGATTAAACTAGATACAACATTCCCTTAAGCCCAAAGCATAATCCCTAACTCTCTTCAACTCTATGAATTGAGAGAGGTGAGGAAGCTGCAGAAGAAAAATTTGAAGCTAGCAGAGATTGGTTCATGAAGTACAAGGAAAGAAGTCATCTCCTTAACATAAAAGGTGAAGCAGCAAGTGCTGATGTAGAAGCTGCATTAAGTTACCCAGAAAATCTAGCTAAAATTATTGATGAAGGCGGCTACACTAAACAACAGATTTTCAGTGTAGATGAAACAGCCTTCTAGTGGAAGAAGATACCATCTAGGACTTTCAGCTAGCTAGAGAGGAGAAGTCAATGCTCGGCTTCAAAGTTTCAAAGGACTGCCTGACTCTCTTGTTAGGGGGTAATGCAGCTGATGACTTGAAATTAAGCCAAGGCTCATTTGCCATTCCAAAAATCGTAGGGCCCTTCAGAATTACACTAAATCTACTCTGTGCTCTATAAATGGAACAACAAGGCCTGGATGGTGGCACATCTGTTTATAGCATGGTTTACTGAATATTTTAACTCCATTATTGCAAGTATTACTGTTCATTGACAATGGATCTGGTCACCCAAAGCTCTGGTGGAGATGTACAAGGAGATTGATGTTGTTTTTATGCCTGCTAACACAACATCCATTCTGTAGCCTATGGATCAAGGCGTCATTTTGAATTTTAAGTCTTCCTATTTAAGACATACCTTTCATAAGGCCATATCTGCCATATCTTTCTCTGATGCATCTGGGCAAAGCCAGTTGAAAACCTGCAGGAAAGGATTCACCACTCTAAATGCCATTAGGAATATTTGTGGTTCATGGGAGGAGGTCAAAATATCAACATTATCAGGAGGTTGGAAGAAGTTGATTCCAACCTTCGTGGATGACTTTGAAGGGTTCGAGACTTCAGTGGAGGAAGTAACTTCCTATGTGGTAAAAATAGCAAGAGAACTAGAATTAGAAGTGGAGCCTGAAGATGTGACTTAATTGCTGTAATCTCATGATAAAACTTGCATAATTGGGAAGTTGCTTCTTATGGATGAGAAAAGAGAGTAGTTTCTTGAGATGGAATCTATATATTCCTGGCGACAATGCTGTGAACACTGAGAAAATGGCAGCAAAGGATTTAGAATATTACATAAATTTATCGCTAAAGCAGTGGCAGGGTTTGAGGGTATTGACTCCAATTTTGAAAGAAGTTCTACTGTAGGTAAAATGCTATCAAACAACATTGCATGCTATAGAGAAATCTTTCACGAAAGGAAGAGTCAATGGATGCTGCAAACTTCATCATTGTCTTATTTTAAGAAATTGCCACAGCCACCCCAACCTTCAGCAACCAACACCCTGATCAGTCAGCCGTCATCAACACCAAGGCAAGACCCTCCACCAGCAAAAAGATTAGGACTTGATAAAGGCTCAGATGATTGTTAGCATTTTTTGGCAATAAAGTGTTTTTATTAATAATTAAGGCAAATACTTTTTTAAGACATAATGCTATTGCACACTTAATAGACTATAGCATAATGTAAGCATAACTTTTATAGGTACTTGGAAACCAAAAATTTGTGTGACTTACCTTACTGTGACACTCTCTTTACTGTAGTGGCAAGCCTGCAGTATCTCCAAGGTATGCCTATGTTCTGTATGATACAATAATGATGTATACATCATTATACATTTGTTAAAACCCATAGGATGTACACCACCACCAAGGGTAAATCCTAATGTAAACTATGGACTATGAGTGATAATGATGTGTCAATATTATTGTAACAAGCGTACCATTTGTGCAGGACATCAATGGTGGGGGAGGCTCAGTGGAGCAGGGAAGATTATATGAGAACTCTCTGTACTTTCTTTGCAATTTTGCTATGAGCCTAAAACTACTCCAAAAAATAAAGTGTAAGAGAACAAAAGTTAAGAACTTGTAAAAATTTTGTAGAGAATTCTTAGACTCCTGAGAGTACATCCATGAACTCAGTGAAAGAAACAGCATGTGAGCTGTGACGTATGTGTTATTTCTAATTCTTACAATCACCTGCAGGATACATATTATTATCTTAATTTTAGAGATGAATTAACTGGGACAGATTTACATAAATTGCCCCAAACCACACTGCTAGCAACTGGCAGGACATGATTTAGATTAGAGTTTATGAGATTGGTGTCATATGTCTCAACTTTTTAAGGAAAAGACCATCTTTCATTTATTAGGCTTACTGGCAGTACAGAACAAATTATGTGTCAAAGAGTATTTGCTGAACTAATCACAATAACCAATATATAGAATCAATCAACGAAGTCCCCATCAATGGGTGAATGGATAAAGAAAATGTGGTATATATACACAATGGAATATTGTTTAGCCTTAAAAAAGAATGAAATCCTGCCATTTGCAACAACATGGGTGGAACTGGAGGACATTTACCACATATTCTCACTCATATGTGGGAGTTAAAAATTTTAAAAATTGAACTCATGGAGATTGAGAATAGAAGAGGCTTGGAAGGGTAGCAGGGAGGGGGATTAAAGTAGGGATGGTTAATGTGTACAAAAATAGAGTTGGATAGAATGAACAGGATCTAGTATTTGGTAGCACAATAGGGTGCCTATAGTTAATAATTTATTGTATATTTTAAAATAATTAACAGACTAGAACTGGAATTTTCCTAACACAAAGAAATAATGCTTGAGGTGATGGACACCCCAATTCTCCTGATTTAATCATTACACATTGTATCCTGTATCAAAATATCACATGTAATCCATAAATATGTATGACTATGTACCCATAATAATTAAAAATAAAAAATATTTAAAAAGAAGAGTATGTTCTGAAGCCTAGAATATGAGTCAGGACCATCACCTAGGGCAGAGTAATGTGTGGTCTTTAGGGAAAATGGTGTCAAGCATATGCTAATTTCTCACCCCTCTGTCCAGAAAGCCCTGACATGCATCTGGATTTACAGGTTAAATACAAAACTGTACAAGTACATTTTTAACTGGTGGAAGTAAAATTTCTGGGCCATAGCAACTTCAAGCGTGATATCCAGATGGATCAACACCATGCCCCAGGAGACCCCCTTGAAGTCTGGACAGCCCCAGGCACCGACTCTTCTCCTTTAAAGAGATCTAGACCAGTGCTGCCCAAAAGAACTTTCTGCAACAATGGAAATGTTCTATAATCAGCACTATTCAATACAGTAGCACTGGCTACATGTGGCTATTGAGCACTTGAAATGTAGCTAGTGTCACTAAGTAACTGAATTTTTAATTTTGATGAATTAATTTAAATTTAATATAAACAGTCACATGTGGCTACTGGCTACTGTATGGGACAGGGCAGATTTAGGTCCTCTGGAAAAAGGAGAACTGGGCCATCAAGGTCATGTTTTGATCCTGTTGAGCCTATCTAGAGGGATGCAGAATCAGGCATTCCATGCTACCCTGCATGAATCACTGCAAACGCAAGCATTGCCAGAAGTCTGAGTGCTCAACTAAGCACCAAGCCTACTGATTCAAGACCAACATACACAGCATCCTGCGCGTCCAGAAGCATAGCTTTTATTTCTGGCCCGCAGGACTGGCTGCCTGGCCCTGCTCAAGGCAGCAGGCTCAATGGGCAAGAATGCCCAGGAACTTGCCACAGCTGGGCCTTGCTATCCTCTGCCTCTCCCAGCAGAGAGCAGCAGGGAAAGACCCAGACCACACCTACAGCTTGGCCACTGTGCTAACCACAGGGTACACTTTCTATCTAACACCCAACACCCAGATAGGGGAACCGTGCCTTACTTCCCAGTTTGCTCTCATAATTACATTTTGTAAATTGGAACTTCTAGCAGTTCTAAAAGGATATGCCAAAAAAAAAAACCAGAAATGGCATATTCAAGGAGTGCCCCTGGGTCAACTCTGCATTCAGTCTCTGCCACATGCCCAAGTAACACTGGGTTATAGGTGCAACCAGTGTTCCCCAACACCAGTCCTCACCCTTAATTTATGGCAGCTGCACCTCCCTGATCCTTTGGCTATGTTGGTTTCCACCTCAGTGTTTATCAATCAAACTCCAGCCTCCAGTCTTCCCCTGCCCTGCTAGCCACTCCCTGAAGGAGCATCTGCCTTTGTTCCATTCTTGTTCTTTCCCTGCCCCTACCATGTAGATTCTTCAGCTCACCCCACTGACCACGAGTCAATGCTCTGCTCTAATAGCCAGCCCTGACACCTGGGCACTTAACCAACCCACCTGCCTTACCACTGAAGCTGCCTTCATTCGCCACCTCTGTTGGCTGTGGCTTTGCCACTACTCAACGCTTCACTGGAACACATCCCAGCCTGACCCCAGTGCCTTCCTGAGTCACTCAGAGCCCAACCAAAAAGTAAATCCAGCATCAATCTACAGCAAAATTCGTGAATAAACCATTAAAGAGATGTTTTCTGAACCCTAAGGGGGACAGGTGATGATAAGTAGGAACACACATAGGTTCACTAAGAATACAATTGAATACTTCCCATTCTGGATAAGCTCATTGGATTAATTCATCAAAAAAAATCCTGTGGACAGGAAGGCATTTGACCAAATCTTTTATGTCCCTATACACAAGACCGAATGGTAATACAATGAGGTGTGTTCACATTTGGTTGAGTAACTGTAGCCCAGGAGTATTAATTAATTTATTAATTGCCCTACAAGTGCTTAAAGTATCTGTCCTTGGTCCTACCTTCAACAAAATTCTTATCAGTGATTTAGACAAAGAGAGACATCATACCTATTGAGATCTGAGAATGACACTGAGCTAGAAAATGTAATGGGTGATCCAATTGAAAGGCCAAGAGATCTATATAAGTTGGAATGATGGGTCACAAGCAACAAGTAAAATAATGGAGATAGATATAAAGTCCTTCTTCTAAGATCAAGAAACCCATTTGCAAGGATGCCAAATGAGTGAAATCTGAACTAACAACAGCTTATTAAAAACAAAAACAAAAAAAAACTCAGGGTTTAGTTGCTTCGAGGTCAAAATTGGCAGAGACCTACTCACTGCTTCAAGCCCACAGTGCAGGTGGAAGCCGCAGTCATTGCAGACGGTGTCCAGAGCAAGAGAGGCTAAGCTCCCCTCTGTCCTGAATGTAACAGCCAGCTCTCAGTGGTGTGCTTCAGAGGGACTTTGCCCATTTGACAGGGGCAGCCTGCAGAGTAGAATTTTAGAGTGTGGGTTTTTATATTTATACACCTTGATTTAATACACATTTAGTATTTAACATTATTTTGCATTTAACACCAAAGAAATGAAAAATCTGAAGCATAACATGTTAATCAAGAACATAGAATTTGGAGTCAGAAAGAGTGCTCCAATTTCAATTTGGCTACTTAGCTGTGGGAACTGGGCAGGTCATGTCATTCGACTGGCCCCTGGTCTTCTCTGACACTGGAAAGTAGTGACACCATAAAGTTCTCAGATTTGACCTAAAAGATAGGTGTAAAGCACCTGGCACATAATCAACATTCTATAAACTTAGGACTAAGGGTCTAGAAATGGGAAGAGAGAGAGAGCCTGGGAAGGAAACAATAACTGTTCAGAAGGCTCGCGTGTTCGAAAAGTCGTCATGGGGAAGAATAACTTTTTCTGCCTTGTTCTACAGGGCATAATGGAAACCAATAGGCAGAAACTTGTGCGGTGGAAATGCCTTGGCATTCACCATAAGAAAGAATGTTTCAACTCAGGCCAATTATAAGAAGTCGTAAGTGCCCTGTGGCTAGAGGTATTCCAGTAGAGGACATACAGCCACCCACCAGAGAGGACATTTAGGGGAGTCTCACCCTGGGAGCCTGGCTAGCTTAGTGTTCGGAAGCTGGACTGACCATCAGAAACACAAGAGCTTTTCCAAATGCAGGTTTCCTGGCTGCACACAGTTTTAATGAAACAGAATGGGCATAGGGACAAGAATATGTATTATATTTTCTAAAAGTTCACCAAGAGAGTCTGTTGAAAAGCCAGGCTCGGAAACCACTGGGTTATGATCTTTCTGTTTCCTTGAGTTTAGAATCTATGACTTGCTATACACTGAGTTGAATTCTAAAGAGTGAAGCCAGAGCTAGGGCCAGGGTGTCTTTGTAGGAAACGGAGACGAGGAGAGAGTGTGAATAAGTGGGTTACCCTGTCCTTGCAACCACCCAAGCATGGCCAGGATACAAGGACTCCTCGTCTGGGCAATGATGTGGACCCATGGGGACCCTGCTGCCCTCTGACAAGGGAACTCTTAGGTATATGTCAACTTTCTGCAAACCACCAGCATAAATTTTCTTTGAAAACCAAAATCACAAATAATCCTGCCCCAATAGAAACATCTGACCTATTTTGTTTCCAGATAAGCATGGTCTTAGACAAAGCTGGGAACAGAAGGAGATGTCAAGATGTTACGGCCAACTGAAGGGAACAGAGGAGAGAGGTGCAGCCTTTGCTACTTTTTAATTAGAAGAAGATGTTCTTTCAGGCAGCAAGACATTTAAGAAACAACATTAATTGTTTGTTGCTGTCACTGATGAGAAAAAGGTGAACGGGCTTTTAAAATTGACCAGCTTTAAAGTTAAAGGAGGAAGAGTGTCTGCTTCTAGTGGGGCCAAGTTACATTATTAAATACCAGTAAAGTACTAGTTACAATGACAAGCGCTTCGCTAGACCTCTTAACTGGTTAAGCGCCTCCTAGTTGTAAGAAAACATTGGCTTATTGTCAGATCAATACTTCCCAACCTTCATGCAGAAGGGGACACTTAAGGAATCCGAAAATGCAAATATGCACCAAATAGGTGTAGCTGGATAAATTAGTCTCATGCATATTTTTATTACTGTTTTTGAAATTTATATAGACATCACTAAAATTAATAAAATACATAGTTATTTAAAAGCATTACTGAATTCACAGCAGGTTTTCACAGCACGAACCGTCCCAATCGATGGGTAACCAAAGTACAAGTACTATCTCCTGGGCATGCACAAGCCTTTTCCTGCTGCAAAGGGTGAAAGCTAAGCTCAATAGCTTAGGAACGGTCTGTTTGTGTTCTTTTTCCTCCCATGCACTCTACAAATAGCTTTTTCTTAGTTCATATCGAGCTGGCTCCTCAGGAGTAGACAGGAAACGAGATGGGAGTGCAGAGAGAGAGAGGCTGGAAGAAAAGAGCAATGATTTATCTTTCTTTTTGTTGTGTGGGAGAGGTCTACTTCCCACCTAGTGAAAATCTTCATACATTTTCCCAGCAAACAGAGTTCTCTGAAGCTGCCAACATAAGTGAAATAAAGTGTAATTTAGTTTATTTTAAAAACAAAACAAGCCCCTCCAAAACCCCTGCTGTTAGAAAAACTGAATAATTATTGGGAGGAGAGATTCCCTGAATTATTCATTGTTTCAAAAAGCAATTATTGATTTTCTACAGTGGGCAAAGTTTGTAAACTGCCCTCAAGCAGTTTACAAAATAGTGGGAATGCCACCAAAAAAGGGAACGAGGAAGGAATTTTATGCCTGCCAAAAAGTTGGACACAGTAACTTATTAGCTCATATTAAATGAGATTATATACAATTTGTCAACCTTTTCAAATGACGAAATTCAGTGCTGGCAAGTTGTTGAAAATGATACACCCATACCCTGCTGGTAACAGTGTAAATGGGTACAACCCTTTACCAAAGCAATTTGATAAAGCCTTTAAGAGCCTCAAAATGTTCACACCCCTTGATCCAGTAATTTATGGGAAATTTATTTTAAGGAAATAAGTCAAAGGAAGTTAAAAGTTACCTGCAAAAATATTTTCATTGAGTACAATTCCTAATATTAAAAATGAAGCAATCAAGAGGCTTAACGATAGAGGAATAACAAAATAAATCATAGTAAGGCTATTCAGTGAAATACTATGTAGCCATTGAAATGTCAATAATGAACTATAGAAACATGACAAATGCAGAAGATAAAGTACTAAGTGGGAAAAACACAGAGTATAAAATTGTATGCATCCCTTAATTGTAGTTGAATAAAAATATGTTATCTATTTTACCTACAAATAAGGGCTGAACAGAAACAGAAAAATCCAAACAATTTCATTTATTATTAGAAAGCATAGGAGAATTTTATCTTTGAATATATTTACATCATTATAAAGTTTGGTGCATAAAAGGAAGTCTGAGCATGAATGCAAAAAGAATTTCTATTGGGTTCACCCATCATCACCAACTCTCAATCCGAACATGTTCCTCCCTTCAGGGGGAGGGAGAAAATTGAACTCACAGTGCAAGATACTGTGGTGCTAGAACTTTCACACAAAGAAGACAATGTTTCTCCCTTCTGGTGTAGAAGAAGATGCAAAGAGAGCCGATAACAAAACTGGGTCTGCCATTTAAAACTGGGAAACAGGTTGTTTCATGCATGCCTCACAAAACCCTATGAGATGGTGTTCTTTGCAGAGGAGAAAACAAGCTCAGAAGGGTTATGTGGTTTGCCCAAGGACACACAGCTAGGTAGTAGGGGAGCTGACTTTCAAACCCTGGCCAGTCTGATTCCAACAGCCTCCTTGTCTACTCTGCACCCCCGTCCCTACATTGTTCACAATGAGGGTCCAGTTAGTTTGCAGGGAGGTCATCCACCCATATGGTCCTTGAGGTTTTGGGCTAGTGTTCTCCATCCTAGCTGTGTGTTAGAATCATCTGGAGGTGTATCTAAAATTTTGACGCCTGGGCCCCACCTCCAGTGATTTTGATTTAATTGGTATTGGCTGTAGCTAAGACAAGGGTTTGGTTTAAATCTCTGCAAATGATTCTTTGCTCAATCAGGACTGAAAGCCACAGGTTTAGAGGCCCTTTGCCTTTCCAACTTTCATCCTGTAAACCTTTCAACTGGCACTGCAATTTCATTAGAACAACACTCTATTCACTCTTAATTTTTTATTGTGGTAAAATATGTACAACACAAAATTAACCATTTTAAATGTACAATTCAGTGGTACTAAGTATAATACATTCACAATGTTTTGCAGCCATCACCGCTATCTAGTTCCAGAACTTTTTTATCATCCCAAAGGGAAACCCAATAAGCAGTCACTCCCCATCCCTCCTCCTTCCTCAGTTCCAGGCAACCGTCAATCTGCTTTCTCTCTGTGAGTTGCCTATTCTGGACATATCACATACATGGACTCACACAGTATGTGGTCTTTTGTAAATGGCTGCTTTAGGTTAGCCTAATGTTTTCAAGGCTCATCCATGTTGTAGGTGTATTAGGATTTCATTCCTTTTTATGACTAAATAATATTCCATCGTATGGATATAGCAGTTTGTTTACCCATTCATCAGTTGATGGACATTCGGGTAGTTTCCAGCTTTTGACTTTCATTCACTCTTCTCTCAAATCTGAAGTTCTTCAGGGCACAGCTTTATAGATGAGCTAGAGAGGAAGAGTTTTAGAGTTAACAATGGGGTAGACCTCAAGTAGACCTCTACAAGTGTGATCTCTCAGTCAGCAGCACCCATATCACCTGGAGTCTTGTTACAAGTGCAAACTCTCAGGCCCACCCCAGACCCACTGAATCAAAAACGTGGGAGGGGAGGCCCAGCACTCAGTGTTCTGACAAATGCTCCAGGTGATTCACACACAGGCTGAAGTTCGAGAACCCCTGGTGTAGCTGACACTAGCAGGAGGCTCTAACTCGAGACATTTCTGCGGCCTTCACTCAGGTCACGTCTGCCCACGCTGCAAACAGAGCACCTCCAGAGCAGAGCGGTCTCCAGCCCTGGGCAGCCTCCCTTCAGGAATGACACCCCCGTCTGTCGGGATCCAAGACGCTAGTGTCACCAGGTTCAGCTGGTGCATGAGACAAGGCTGACACGACACCCTCAAGTTATCACAGCTCTCTGCAATAAACAAACACATGTTGTAAGAAAATAGACTTAATTAGAGAGCTAGCTGCATCCTAGCAGTTTACATTGTTGAATGTCTTGTACGTGGGGAGCCGCAATCAACTTGCTCACTTCAGAAATGCTACCAGAAAACAATTGGCAGCGTCTCCATGGTCTGGTTTCTGCTTCTCCTTCTGGCCTGGTGATGATCCCTGCTCTTCCCCGCCAGCCTGGTCTGCTCTGCTTACCCCTCCGAGCCCGTGGGCTGTGTGGCCGGCCACCCCCACGGCTTTGCTCAACCTGCTTCTCCTCCCTGTGCCACCCTCCTGATCTCCCCCTACTAGTCACATCCAGTGCACGCCTGGCACTCAACCCGACTCCGCCCCTCTCAGGAAAGCTCACAGCCGTCTCCTCTTCCTCGCCCTTATTTTTGGTACCACTATTCTTTACTTGATCGTACTTGTCCGGCCATCTCCTGTTGGGGGTCGTTTTCGTTATATTAGTATTTCGTCCCTACTTTATAAAACTTTAATTCCCACCTATTCTGTAAGCACCAATACCTGTGATGTAGCAGGGGGAAAATTCTACTTAAAATCATGACTGCGGCCACTTTCACACATTAGGACATAAATGATCTCATAGGGAAGAAACACACCACGTGAGCCTCGATGGGACTTCGTGGGTGCGAAAAGCAAGCTCTGGGCATGGCCTGGGAAGTAAAGGGGAAAATGAGGAACAAGCTGTCTTGTGCTCCGTAGGAAAGTAATGGAATGTGGGGATTAGCGGAAGCAGTTAGTTAGGCAGATGGTAGCTTTCAGGGAAGAGCCAAGCCTGGGAAAATACCAGCAAGCCAGGGCCTAAGGGAACATGGGAGCAAAAGATAAGGGAGTGAGGGCCCTGTACAGCAGGGGGTGACACAGGCAGAGACAGGGCAGTCACTGGCAGGATGCTGACAACCCTGGATCAGGGACCGTGAGTCCTCAGGGACATCTCAGGAAAGCTTGAGGAGGACTCGCCTGTCGCAGAAGAGGAGATGGGACTGCACTGGTTAGTCTGGACACACAAGAAAAGGGTGGACAACTGAGAGTGCCCCTTGCGTTACAATTATAACCATGCCATGTCTACCATGCAGAAACGGCACAGTGCCCTATTTGGCCTTTCTGGAACATTCTGCTGGGATAGTGGTTACAGGAGGGAGGAGGCTTTGGGAGTGTTTCTTGTCAGATAGTTTAGGGGTCCAAAATATTAGGCAAAAATCACAAGAAAAGAAATGCGCACTAAGTATCCTATGGGTGCCGTATATTCTTTTTTAAAAAAAAAAAAACAGCCA
Source organism: Cheirogaleus medius (assembly GCA_008086735.1). Classification (NCBI taxonomy): domain Eukaryota; kingdom Metazoa; phylum Chordata; class Mammalia; order Primates; family Cheirogaleidae; genus Cheirogaleus; species Cheirogaleus medius. The sequence continues at coordinate 34,254,464 of VBSM01003176.1, forward strand.
GAGAGGAACTTCACTGCCATGACACTTTCTCAGACTAAAATCATTGCAGCCACAATACATGGAGAATGTAGGTCCTCGATCATCCATCTGTCTGTGTGCTAGAGAGGACTGGAGTTTACGTCCCCAGGTGGGTCTTGGCCTTGCCTCCCTAGCTACCCCCACCCAGGTCACAGTGGCTTTTGGTTCAGGCAGGAGCTTGTGTTAGCTCCTGAACAAGGGCAATGGGTCGTATTGCCATCTCAGCTCACGCTAGCCAGCCCCACGCAACGTGTGCCCCTTGGGCGCTCCTCAGCATGTACACGTGTTCTCAGACTCACTGCTGTCCAAGGTCTGTCAAAGGCTCAGCTGCCAGGACAGACTCATGAAGGACGGTCTCAAAGATGTTCTCCCACCAGTTTTCCAGAGGGAGCGGTGGCACAGGGTTCAGAGCCTGCCTGGGTTTGAAGGCTGGCTAGGGTTCATGAGCTCAGTGACCTTGGGCGGCTTTCTTAACTTTTGTGAACCTCAGTTTATTCATCTGTAAACTGGGGATGGCCATCTTACCGATCTCACATGGGTGTTATAAGACCTCAACAAGGTAATACGTGCAGAGGGCTCAGAGCTCGCACTGGCCCCCCGAGGTGCTCAATAAGCACCATTGGTCATTGCCCCTGGTTAAGTCACAGCCCCCCAGGGCGCTGTGCCTGGGCTCCATCATGTCGGCTGTCAGTGGAATGGTTTCTATAGGCTTATGCTGTGAATGGTGGCCATTAGCCTCTATTAAAGGACAGCCATTGGGTTTACTCTAAAGAAGTTGGGGACACTGTTTACAACATTGCAGTGTCCTTCTCAGAAGGACTCTAGAGAGATCTTTCTTTCCACTCTCCTGGGCAGGTGCCTCTCCTGAGCACACTGTTTTCCTCTTACGAACACCGTGAGTGATTTAACGACCACGTTTCTCGCATCACACCGGCCCTGAGAAAGTGAGTCGACTTAACAGTGGGCATCTTTGCATGGGCCTCATTCCTGCCTCTATTTTCTGACCCTGCCCTGAATTTCCCTTCTGATAAATCGCTCTCTGCCTTGCGATAATCATTATCCACAGGGCACTCTGTGGGCCAGGTTCCTGCTAGGAACTTACTTTACATAACTGTTTTTATTTTTATTTTTTTTGAGACAGAGTCTCACTCTGTTGCCTGGGCTAGAGTGCCGTGGCGTCAGCCTAGCTCACAGCAACCTCAAACTCCTGGGCTCAAGTGATCCTCCTGCCTCAGCCTCCCGAGTAGCTGGGACTACAGGCATGTGCCACCATGCCCAGCTAATTTTTTCTATATATTTTTAGTCAGCCAATTAATTTCTTTCTATTTTTAGTAGAGACAGCGTCTCGCTCTTGCTCAGGCTGGTTTCGAACTCCTGACCTTGAGCGATCCTCCCACCTCATCCTCCCAGAGTGCTAGGATTACAGGCGTGAGCCACCGCGCCTGGCCTACATAACTGTTATTAATGTCTGCCTGAATTCTACTGGGAAGGCATCATACTTGATTTAGAAATATGGAAACCTGGTGGTTGGAAGATGATGGGACTTGTCCACAATCCCTGGGAAGGGCACAGGAGAGCTGGGCTCCAGCCACACTGTCACATGAGCCCGATCGATGCTCTCTCCCAGCACGCAAGGCATGTCTGTAAACTATCACAAATGCTTTGAGGAGCAAGACACGGGATAAATAATACATTTTAAATGACATCTTCCCTTGCGAGTCCCCCTATTTAATGGATGGGGGCATGACTGTGGTGTCTGATGCTTCAAAGTCCCTAGAGGGTCCCAGGACACCTTGACCAACTGCCCTGGGGTAAAATGAGGAAGAGACCAAGGAGCAGCAAAAGCACCACTAGTGAATTCTGCTCCTGGTGCCAGAAACATACGATCTGAGGATCGCAGGGCTGCCTTCCTCTGTGCCGCACACACTGGCCTCCCTCACGCCCCCGCAGGCCCAGAAGCAGTATCAGGATTGATGGGGTTCAGAGGGCAGCTCAAGCACAGCTCTGCACCCTGTGCCATGCCACAAATTACTCCAGGTTACTCATGTCATGGCACGTGGGCCTCAGGGTACACCCTGTGCGGAGTGCTGGATGTGGAGATGTCTCCACATGGCCCTGGAAGAGGTAGTGTGACTTAGCAAATAGGACCCGGGCTCTGGAGTCTCCTGCCTGCTTTTAAATCTGAGACTACTTCCTCTGTCTGTGCCTAAGTCCTCTTATCTTCCAAACAGGCAGGATAATACTACTAACCCCCCTCCTCGGGAGATAGTACAGTGCACCAGTTAAGAGCACAGAGCCAGATGATTAGGGCTTGAATCCAGGCTCTGACACTGGCTGAATGACCCTGAGCAAGTTATTTAACCTTTCTCAGCCCAGTTCTTCATGTATAAAATGTAGGTGATAGTAGTTACTACTTCAGAGGAGTATGAGGGAATAAGGTTAATTAATACACATAAAATAATTTAAACTATGCCTGGCACATAAGAAGTACCATATTAGGTGTTAGCTTTGACTATTATCACACGTGCAAAAGGTTTACAGTGACTGGCAATTGTCATCAGCTATTATCTCCTACCGGATTATGAAGACTGAACTTCAAGCAGTTCTCTGGGAAACCTTGGTCTCCTCCAGCACGTGCAAGGGCAGGAATTCCACGAGTAGCTCTTTGCATGAGGAACTGAGTGCACATCCTCCCAGACAAAGCAAGGAGGGAGGTCTAGAAGGAGGAAGAGAATAAGTACAAACCACCTTAGATGCAGCTGAGGTATCTCAGCTCCTTAAGAGAAAGAGAGCCTCATCATTTGAATTTCCAAACAAAATACATTCCCAAGCTCAAGTCTAAGCTTTACATAGATGAATTAGCTCCGAGGCCTAATGACTGTGGATATGTTTCTTATGTAAATTCACATAAACAAACAGACAACATTCTTCTCCTTTTTCCAAGTAACTCAGCCTGGGAACAAGAAGGGATGAAGCTGTGTCTGCTCCCAGGGAGGGGCCAACAGGACCTTTCCCCTCCACCTGCTCCTTGCAACTCTTTGCTCTCCTGAATCATTTTCTTTTACTGTCATAACCTTCAGGCACTGAAAACTACCTTGGCAAATTAGAGATGAGGTCAGAAATAGACTCAGGGGCATGTATTAAGAAGAATTTCTAAAGGAAGAAAAAAACAAATTAAAGAAACAGAAGCTGGAGTAGGCCAAGAAGAGGTTCTAAGGCTTCAGGTAAAGAAACAAGCATGACAGAGAAAACACAAATAGGAGACAGTGTCTGAGAATCAGGAAGTTTATTATGTTTATGATTTAACCTTTATCAAACACTCACTGTGCCAAGAATACGTACATCATCTCATTTAATCTTTAGAGGAAAAAAGTAGACATTTTGATCTTAATCATTTTGTAGAAGGGGAAACTAAAGTTTAGAGAGGTTTAGGGATTTGTTGGCATGTTACTGTTCCCAGTGTGGATCAGGAAAGATTGGAGAAGATTCAGAAAAGATCCATAAAGAAAAAGAAGGCATCTAAAATTCAAGACTTTTATCTAGAGTTTTGTTACAAGTCCTAGAATTGTTTAGCACAGTGAAAAGAGGCCTGGGGGTGAGAGGGGGAACTGAGCCGTCATATCCATTGCCCCTTCCCTCACCCTATTTGGCTGTCAGGTGTCCTAGGGGTGTATCCGGAGAATCAGCCCCGCCCTCCATCCAGGAGAGGGCTCTGATGCGCTTAGCCAATCAGCAGTCGCCATCTCTCACACCCCCACAGTGACTGGCTCCATTTGAGCCAATGAGACCTGAGGAGAGTGTTCTGGGGGTTTTTGAGAAACATCTCTTCCCCTCCATGGGAACTTAGCTGGTGGGGGATGTGGATAGTGGGGGAGTCTGCATGTGTGGGGACAGGGGAGATATAGACACTCTGTACTTTCTGCTCACTTTTTCTGTGAACCTAAAATAGCTCTAAAAATAGTCTATTTTATTAATAAAATAGTATATGTTCAATAAACTCAACATATTGAATGAAATACTTGTATGTGCAAGATAAATTAAGTTGTACGTATGGCAATTCCTAAGCCTTACACATTTGGTTAAAACAATTGTTATTCAAAGACCTTAAAAGCAACTATATGCAACTCAGCTCTAATGGTCTTTCCATGGAAAAACACCAAGGTTCTATTTTCCACCCTCAGGTCAAATAATCAACCACCACCAAATTAATTTTGCTAGGTTTTGCCAGGCATAGGCTCGACCAAAGCCAAGTCTAACTAGAGACACCACCTTATGCCTCCAATATTCTGGAAGTTGATTGCAGAGGCTCTGAAAAGCAGACAGAATTTGTCTCCACTGCACGCAGTCATGGAAATAGACCAAAGAAGTTTCTGTAACCCTGGAAACAAATCCAGACATATCATTTCTGTATAAAGGGCAGATTCTAAACAGCCCACATGCTATCAAACACCGTTGTCAATGCAGCACGTGTAGAGTTCACGATGCACACGCCAGGGGAGGTGTAGCAGGAAAGTCCATATGAAAGATCAGTGCCTCTGATCTGAAATCAAAGAAATAAGTGTGAGAGAACACCTTATGCAAATTGTTTCTCTTCTAAAGCTTAGAAAGACATTTTATTGCTGGTCAGAAAGACTTTACACAACTACTATCAGCTAAAAGACTAAAAGAAAACAAGCCCAAAGGAAAAATAATTTTACTGTGCCTCAAGTTCTGAGGAAATTCAGAAACATCAACATGAAAAGTGTACCTAAAAGCTTATGCATCAGGGTATACATTGGGATTTGGAAGTTCATATTTAAAAACAAAATAGGCTGGGCGTGGTGGCTCATACCTGTAATTCCAGCACTTTAGGAGGCTGAGTAGGAGAATTGTTTGAGGCCAGGAGTTCAAGACCAGCCTGGACAAAGTAGCAAGACTTCATCTCTCTAAAAAAAAAATCAGCCAGGCATGGTGGCACTCACTGTAGTTCTAGCTACTCTGGAGGCTGAGGCAGGAGGATCGCTTCAGCCCAGGAGCTCAGAGCTGCAGTGAGCTATGATTGCACCATTGCACTCCCACCAGGGCAACAAAGGAAGACCCTGTCCCTAAAAAAATATAAAAGTTAAAAAAAGAAAGAAAGAAAAGTAGCATACAGTCCAGCTCCCTACCTTAAGCTCTACCAAGACCCAAACTTTCAATTTTGGGTTGTTTGGAAGGACCTTGAAAGACATTTAGTCCAATCTGCCACCCGCCGCAGAAATCTCTAAACTGTCATGCCGCTTAGAGAGAGAGAATTTGCTGTTTTTCAAAACTCCTCATTCCACTGTTGGATTGGCCTGTTAGGATATTTTTGCTTATTGTTAGCAAAACCTGCTTCCATCTAACTCTCAAACCCTGAGCCACGCTTTTCCCTCTAGAACCAGAGAATAAAAACAATCCTTCCTTCTGGCTCTAGCACTTCCCAGCTCTGTGACCTCCAGCCAGTTACTGAACTGCTCTATGCCTCCGCTGCATCTGCTGGAATGGCAACTACCTCCTAGGGTGAGGGTGAGAATCAAATATTAGCACAGGGCCTGGCTTATGGCGAGCACTTGATAATTACTAGCTAGGATTATAATTAGCTATTGTACACAACAACCCCTCCAATATCTATGGAATGGCGATTCCTCTCTTGAGCTTCCAAGGAATAGAGACATTTTCAGATTACCTAAATCAGTGATTGCCAACCTTTCTGTGGAATACTAGAATTTGGGACTTTGAAGAGTTGAAAATTTGGGGCTACACACTTGAAAGTTTGAAATGGCACCCACTGTTATCCTGGGATTCCCCTGGTCCTCTTCCACATCATCACTGTTTGGGTGTGTCTTTACTTCCCCAATAGATTCCATCTTTCAAATCCAGAAGGTCCCTTTTCTTTGGCACTAACTTGCCATCAGGTTCCACTTCTGCCCCCTCACCTCTGACCTGCAGCAGCTGAACTCTGGCTCTGCCCCATATCAGGTGGTGTTCAGTTTAGTAATATAGCTTTCTAGAATTGCATAACAGAGATGTGCCAAAAAAAAAAAAATTTTTTTTTTTACATGTTGCCAAAATTTGGCAGCACACTTGGGAAGCATTTGAAGCAATACAGTAAACCAGCACATATGCATGGAGAAGCACTGCCTTCAGCAACAGGGTTTATTTGGGACTGCCTGGGAAACAGACGGGTCTGGAATCTCAAGCTCAAAGCCAGACCTCATGGAGACTAGAGCTCAGTCCAGGAGCTGGAAGGTTGCTTAGGATACATGTCTCTAACAACTGGGTTATAACAGTAAATAAAATTGCCATCTGTTGGGCTCTTAATATGGGCCAGGCACCATGCCAAGCATTTTACAAGTGTTAGCTATCTTTTTTTTAAACCTGTTTAAATTGTGGAATAAAATAGTCTTAGATTAAAGTGTTCAAAACAAATGTACAGTATAATGAACAATCACAAAGCAAACACTTGTATAACGACCTCCTTGGTCAAGAAATAAAATACCTCCAAGCACTGCAGAAGCCCCTGCTCTGAATATTCCCTTTGGGTCTCAGAGCCCTCTCCTCCCCCAGAAGCAGGCTCTTGTCTGATTTTTGTGATAAATCACTTCCTTACTTTTCTTTATAATTTTCTCAACAACCTACACTATACAATATAAACTATATTACATAATTTATAGTTTAGTTTAGTTTGCTTATTTTTGAATTCTAAAGTAAAATCATATGCTATGTAATATTTCTTCTATTCAACATTGTGTTTATAAGATTCATTCATGGTGTTCCCTATAGCATAGTTCATTCATTCTCAGTGCCGCATAGCACCCCACTGTATGAATACATGACAATCTATTTATTCTTTCTACGGCTGAAGGATATTTGTGTTGATTCTAATATGAAGCCATCATGAACAATAAAGTTATGGACGTGCTTGTATACATATGTTCTGGCATACATGAGAAGTTACTGTTAGATACATATGCCCAAGAACAGAATTGCTGGGTTGGGGAATGTGCATGTTTTCAGCTTTATCAGATAATAGCACAGTGTTTTTGCAAAAGGGTTACACTAATCCACATTCCTGCAAGCAGCCTATAGATTTCCTGTTGCTCCACATCCCCACCAATAATTGGTATTATCAGATATTTCAAATTTTGTCAATCTGATGAGTGTGTGCAGTAATATTTAATTGTACTTTCATAACTTGGTTTTTGAACTTTAAATACTTCATGCATTCATCTCTGTCTTGCTTCTTTTGCTCAACATTGTGTTTCTTGGATTCATTTATGTTGTTGCATGTGGAATCTCCTTATATTTCTATTTATTAATGAAGTTAATCATATTTTCATATATTTTTTGGCCATGTTAACATCCTCTTTTGTTAAATGTTTAAGACTTTTGCCTGTTTTTCAATTGGGTTGTCTGCCTTTTTCTTATTGATTTACAGATTTTTTTCCTTCAACTTTTAATTCTGGGTGTCAGTTCTTTGGTGGTTTTATGTCACAAACAACTTCTCCCATTCTCATGCAAATTTCTTTAATCCTCAAAACAACCCTGAGAAATAAATATTATAAATATTGTGATGTCTATGAACAGTCTCAGAGAAGTTTAGTGACTTGTTCAAGGTCACCCAGCTAGATAGCATTGGAGCTGGGAAATCAAACTCAGACGTGCTCAACTTGAAAGCCTGGCTTTTAGCCACTCGGCCACACTCAGGGACAGAGGGGCAGCCATCCCTCTCCAGCACTCCATGTGTCTCCAGCCCCTCCCCTGCCTCAGCTTCTCTCTTCTCTCCTTCTTCCTTCCTAATGACTTCGGCTTACTCGTTTGCCTTCTTCTTGTATGGCCTTTCTCTGACCCTTAGTTCCAAACGTTGTCACTCACTTGGGTTCCCTTTCAAACTCTCTGAAGAAGGTCTCACCAGCTCCACCTGGCACCGTCCCCTTCACGTGCAGGCTGTCATACCAGACCACACCACGGCTGTGGCTCACACGCTCTCCCAGTCCAGTTGGCTGTGGCAGGGTGGCAGACTCCCATGGTCAGCTTGCCTTCAGTGGCATCAAAGACAGGGGGCAGGGGTGCTCTCCAAAGCAGGAGTCCCCTCTGGATCTTCACTTTTTTTGGACCAAGCATCACCTGTTCCTTTGACATCGCATCATCCTGATGGCATGTCCCATCCATCTGTCTTCCAGGACACCACCCTCTCCTCCGCTCTCCACCCAAGCCCACTCGAGCATCAGTTCCCATCAGTTCTGGGGCCTGAATAACTCTTAACTGTAGCCACTTCTCTCCACGGCCCTCCACCCTAGTCCAGGCTACCCCCTCTCTCACCTGGACTCCCCAACTAGACACCTCTTCACATGTGCTCTTTGCATCTGCTCTCCCCTCGCCCAGTCCATTCTCCACACAGTGGCCAGAGGGGTCTGTTCAAAATGCCAATCTGATCATGTCGGATTGCTTGAAATTTCCACAGGCTTCTCCTTTCTCTTGGGAGAAAGACCTAAATGCTTAAGAGGAGCCACAAGGCCCCGTGAGGTTTGACTCCTGCCTCCATCTTCACTCCCTTCCTGGTTCTCTGCTCTCTGCCCCTGGGGATTTGTTCGGTCCTGTTGATACACCAGGCCTCCTCTCCCTACTGGGCCTTTGCACTTGCCACCCACTGCCCGGGGTGTTGAGGCTGCAAGAAAACATGCACTCACACTTGTATTCTCGGTCAGGTACAGCCTGAAGGTGGTAGCATCTATTAATTCATACTTTGATATAGCATTTTCACTTCTATGAATCTGTCCTTTAGAAATATGCCCACAAGCTATATAAAAAAAATATAGAACAATTTTCTTTGCAACATTGTTTATAATAGTGAAAATGGAAACAAAACACATATCATTAAGACTCTAATTAAATAAACTGTGGTACATTCATAGCACGGAATATTACTCAGCCATTAAAAAGAATGAGGTAGATTTCTTTGTGTTTATGTGAGAGGATATCCCAGATATATTAAGCTAAAAAAAAATTCAGAAAAGTGTGATTCCATTTTTATGCTTTAAAATATACACTTACACATATATTTACACATACACTCTTAAGAGTTGGAGAAATAGGACAGGCAAGGTGGCTCACACCTGTAATCCTAGCACTCTGGGAGGCCGAGGCGGGAGGATTGCTTGAGCTCAGGAATTTGAGACCAGCTTGATCGAGAATGAGACCCCATCTCTACTAAAAATAGAAAAACTATCCAGGCACAGCGGCGCATGCCTGTAGTCCCAGCTACTAGGGAGGCTGAGGCAGAAGGATTGCTTGAACCCAGGAGTGTGAGCTATGATGACACCACTGTACTCGAGTGGGGGGCAACAGAGTGAGACACTGTCTTAAAAAAAAAGAAGTTGGAAAAATATGCACAACCTGTTGACAGTGGTTATGTCTGGGAAGCAGGAATGAGCAGATGGGGCATTTTTCTTTCCCAGGTTATATATTTTGGTAATGTTTGATTTTGCTATTTTATTACTGTAAAATAATTTTATAAGCTGAAAAAATCTAATACAGCAAAGATAATAATTGCACAATTAAGTTTGCTATGTCTATTTTCTCCCTAGAATGTAAGCTCTAAGTTCAGCAAATATTTCTATCCTATTCACTGTTATTTCCCCAAAGCCTAGTCAGTGCCAGGTGCTCATTAAATATTTATTAAGTGAATGAATGAATGAACTGTTTCTATAGTAAAATGTGGCACCCACTCAGTACTCCAGAAACAGACCCCTGCTTACCTCCTCCCTTGAGTCGTACCTGCTACTTTTAAGAAATTGTAAAAGTGCTTCACTTTGTCATGGCAGTCACATCATGCTATTTGCCGAGGTTGAGCTTCCGGACCTTCACGGAAGTACTGCACTCAAGTTCAGTTCCCTTTCCTGACTTAGGCAAATAATTTTTTTTAAGTCCTCAGTCAGGTCTTCACATTCTGTGCCTGTTGAATTTCATCTTTGGAGTTTTGTTCTTTTGGAGTTTGTTCACCCAACCCCTGACTCTAACTAAATACAGATCCTATCTGCTTTATGTTACCCACACACTTGATATGTATGACTTATTATAGTTACTTCCAATTGAGCCATAAAATAAAGAAAATCACACAGGACAGGGCCTAGGACAGAACCCTGCAGCCCTCCATGGGAGAGTGCTGTCCATATTGGCATAGAGGTATCTGGTCCTTCTGTTTGCTTCTCGAGCACATTAGGCTCACCCCAACCTCAGGGCCTTTATACTTGCAGCTCCCTCCACTTGGAAAGCTCCTTCTCCAGATAGTAACTCCTTCTTGATATTCAGGACTCAGTGCTAAGACTTTCTCAGCAGAAAGGGCTTCCTACTACCCAGTCTAAAATGATCTCCCCCAACTCCACATTTCTCTGTTTTGTTTTCTTTAAAGCACTTATCAATAACTAAAGTCACCTTGTTTACATTTTTCACTTACCTGTTTATCACCTCCCCCTCCCACACCCCCGTGTCAGTGGGGATGTTGTCTTATTCACTGCTCCTGTGCCCGGAACATCGGAGTCACTCCATAAATATTTTCTGAGTGACTAAATAAATAGATCAAACTGATCAGATAGCTGAGACTCCACCTACCCACACTGTCTTCTGGACCCGTGTATCCATTTTATCTGAAAAGATGATCCTGAGGCTACTGTAACAAATTTCCAGTTTGGAGGCTTAAAACAACACAAATTATTCTCTCACAGTGCAGGAGAAGTTTCACTGACCTGAAATCAAGGTGCCCCAAAGGCCAGGATCCCTCCAGAGGCTCTAGGGGAGAATCTGTTCTGCGCCTCTCCCAGCTTCTGCCGGCCGCAGGCATTCCTTGGCTTACGGCTGCATCACCCCAGTCTCCAAGGCCGGCGTCTCTAAATCTTCCTCTGCCCCACGTTTACATTGCCTTCTCCTCTGCGTGTGTCATAAAATGTCTCTCTGCTGCCTTCTTACATAAGGATACGTGTGATGGCATTTAGGGCCCGACTGGATAATCCAGGATAATCCCTCCAACTCAAGGTTCTTAACTTAATTCCCTCTGCAAAGCCTTTACCATATAAGGTAACATTCATAGATTTCAGGGATTACAGCCTGAATATCTTTGGGGGACACCACTCAGCCTCCAACAGATGTCATTATCGACTTTGTGAAATGCCTTTGCAAAATTGAGACATATAATGTGTCCAGAATTTCTCTTTTCCACCTGAGGTTGGTAAATGTTTCTTGAATGAATAGAAGATGTTGTTCCATTTTCCACCCCAGCCCTCGAAGAGAGAAAGGAATGGGCCTATAATCCCTTTAGTAAAACTGGCCTCCCCAGTCACAGATTCTGGAGAGGCCAAAGGGGTTTGGGGAATGGGGAAGCTCCTCCTAAGGGGAGGCCTTTTGACATGCGGCCAATACCCACCAGGAAGGGTGGAGGATTAGGGACCAGGTGATAAGACTGATATAATTTACAAGTGAGCCTTGCTCAAAAGAGGGTTTGAGCTTTGCTCATATTTAATTTCTCTCTCTCCCCAGCACTCTGAGGAGGATCATATTGTAGCCAAATTAGTTCTTTGGCTATTATGATAACTGAATAGGAGGACGAGGAGAGGGAGACCAAATGGCAGCAAATAGGCAGAAGGAAATTAGTTTATCTTCCTCAAATTGAGGGGACTGCTGATGCACTTCATATAAAAGTATAGCATCTGAGAGGGGCCACTCAAACCCATAATAGGGTCATTTTATAGTAAAAACTATTGTCAAACCCCTAGCCTGGCCCCTAGAGTTGTATCATAAACCTGGGTCCCTGCTGTTGGAGCAGGTTATTCTAGTTATTAAATTTATTGCTCTTTGATAATTCCTTGTCAACCAGGGAGTAATCAGTGAGTAAAGACCTGATATGGAATGTTGGGCTCCATCCCCAGACCCCCACCCATGATGGAGTTCTCTTGGGAAGGCATCAGTTAGTGGGGTTTGGCACTCTGGGATTGCACCTGGGTGGGACCCCACAGTCCCTTTGCTGAGAATGGGAAGAGGCTCTGAAAGCTGAGAGCAGAAGGAGGCTGCCCTGTCTCAGCATCATGGCAGTGGTGGTTGTCAACTTTACACTCAGCTTCGGATGATGCTCAAGACCTCCCCTCCCTTGCCCTGCAAGAAAAAGTTCTCTGATGGAAGTGGGTGGGGCTGAGGACAACCAAGTGGACTAGCATAAGGTCTGTAGGTGGGGGGAAGATTCTCTTCTTTCCTGACCCCCTAGGGTAAGCACTGAGAGGGCCAAGGAGAAAGCAGGAAGCTCAGATCTAACTTTAACGACAAAGACTGGCTAGGTATCTGAGGCTCACAAGTGGTTCAACCCAGCACAGCAACACAGGATCCCAGATGCAAGCTCCCCAACAAGGGTCCCAGCTAGAACTGAATGTGCATTTGCCTGGCTTGCCCTCCTTGCCATGGTGTAGTAACTCTGCCATGAAGCCCAGGGACACCACTGCAGGGAAAGTTGCTTGCTTTGGGGAGCTACGGCTGTGGCATTTTCTTGACTATGGATTAGAATCTTGGGTTGGTGCCACAGTTTTCCTGAGAACACATCAGTGCTATTATAAAGTAGATCAGTGGGACAATATGATACACTCAGCAAAATTCCAAACAAACTAATCCCTTGCAACTCCCAACATAGCCTTCTACGAATGGAGGCACATATGTTTTGTGGTCAAGGAAAAGAATGCACATCACTAGTTCTTACTTGCAGTGACTTCTCTGTGAATTTTTAAACTGACTAAACCCCTTCTAAGAGATTTTCTAAACCATAGAAATGGCAACAAAATTATACTTCATCTATCTACAATGCCCATACTGTGAAGTCTGAAACAAGGAGCTCAAGATGTTTGAGAGCATCAGATAATACTGTGAGCATTTCACAAGTTAATTTTGTTTGCCAACCTGATCCTTTAGAAAAGTTTGTAACTCTATAAGATATAACTGCATAAAAAGTAAAACTTGTGAATCCACACATAAATCAACTATAAAGTTTATTTTATTAAATATATAAAGAGCTTTTACAATTCAATAAGTGAAAGATGAACACCCTAATACAAAACTGTGCAATTTACAAAAAAGAAATATAAATCATCAATAATCAGAGAAACAACTGAAAATCTGTCCTCAGAATGAAAGATGAAAAAGAATGATAGATACAGCACATATGAGGCCATGAAGAAATGGGAATTCTCACACACTTTGGCGAAGTTTGTCAATTTCAAAAAAAAAAAAAATTTTTTTTCTTTTTTTAATTTCAAAATTTTAAATGCATATCCCCTTTGACTTGGTAATTTCATTTATAGAAAATCATACTAAAGAAATAAATCATGGGCCGGACAAGGTGGCTCACACCTGTAATCTTAGCACTCTGGGAGGACGAGGCAGGAGGATCGCTCAAGGTCAGGAGTTCAAAACCAGCTTGGGCTAGAGCGAGACCCCGTCTCTACTAAAAATAGAAAAAAATTAATTGGCCAACTAAAAAATATATAGAAAAAATTAGCCGGGCATCATGGCGCATGCCTATAGTCCCAGCTACTCGGCAGGCTAAGGCAGAAGGATCGCTTGAGCCCAGGAGTTTGAGGTTGCTGTGAGCTAGGCTGATGTCATGGCACTCTAGCTGGGGCAACAGAGAGAGACTCTGTCTAAAAAAAAAGAAAGAAAAGAAAAAGAAATAAATCATAGATGTGCAAAAAGATTCAGCTACACAAAATATCCATTACAGCATTGTCAATAATATATTTAAAAAATCTGAAACAACCTAAATACCCAAAATTGAGAATTAGTTAAATGTATACTTTAAGAACAACCATTCACTAGAATACTATAATACAGTCTTTAAAAATGATTATTAAAAAGTGATTATATTGACTACATTATATAGTTCTAAATATATAATGTGCACATATATGTTTATTATATATATAAAATGGCTTTGTTTGGAGAGTGGGGACCTAAAAGTATATAAATATATCACTGAAAAATAATATATAGAGAAACAGATATATACATGCATATATATCAAAATATTAACACTTATTTCTAGGTTTATGATAACTATTTTATTTATACCTTTTATTTTCTTCTGCATATTTTGCAACAATTGCTTTCTATGCAAGGAAAAAATTACAGCCATTTCAAAAAGACAGAATGCACACATAGGCAAACACCCCTAAGCTGGGAGCATGCCTTTTGGCCACTGAGAATTCACAGAGTAAACAAAAAAGTCCAAAGTGCCTCACTTAGAATTAGGGTAGCCATATAATTTATCATCTAAACCAGGACACTTTTGAGTCTGAAAGGGGAATCTATTAATAATTTTAGTGAGACGATCAGCATAATCCAGGACTCCATAGGCAAACTCAGCTGTCTGGTCAGCCTACTTAGAATGCAGGTTTTGCTGACCCCGTCTCTGAAAATGACCCAGTGCTAGAGTGTTAGAGGGTAGACCACAAACGTAGAGACACCTTTTTATCAGTACAATTGGGCGTAGTTTCTAAACATGCCAACCAGATGGTTAAAGAATCTTGAAAAGTTCATCTTTCTCACCTAATTAGCTCATTTGGATCATCAGAGCCCTAATTTTGGAGATGTGTTCTTGATAAAAAGTATTTCTCCAAGAACTATACCACTTGACTGAGAACACATTGTATTATTAGCTATGTTACCTCACAGTGCAGATTTTAATCTTGGAAACATTGTGCAACTCTTTTAAATTCTTCTTGATTCCACGCTCCCTGAGACTTACCTGATCTCCACTAAGGGCTTTATATCAGGAACTATTATCTATGTGACCTGAGGCTCTTACTTAAGAGAGCCACTGTTCCCATCCCTCAGGGCTGGGTCACTCTGCCCACCAACTATTTATATCCTCCCTGCCTTTTATTGCCCGGCTCAAGTTTCTCCTGTCCCCGGCCTTCGCTGCCCACCACACAACCTGTCCTGCTCAGCCTCCTGTGACATTTATTACCCGCACATCAGATCAGCACCTTCTCACAGCTCTCCTGTTGCCTGATTGTTGACTACACACACATCTCCCTCAAACTAAACTGTAGGCCCCTCAGGAGCTGCAACTGCCCTCAGCCTATACCACGTGGCACTTGGCACACGGCCAGCCAAGGTAAGTCTGTCAACCTCTCTTATTCTGATTATAAAAGAGGGGTTGTATTTCCTTTATGTACTCCACCTCCAACTCAAATTGGGGTAGTTACTACGCATTATAAGAGATAATGTTTTAATTAGTCAAAGTCCCTAAATGCCAGGGTATTTGCATAAGTGGAAAAATTAAAGCCTTCTCAACTGAAGCAACTGGGGAGGCCTTTTCCCCCTTAAAACACCATGAAACGATACACACTAAACATTCAAAACAAAGTTAGAACAGAACATCTGTATTGGAGAGTACCATCCCATGTGTTAAAGATGGTTGTATAGGTATGAGAGATGAAAGTTTGGTCAGGCTGTGTTAACACGTGTAATACTATCACTAGTGTACAATGTTTTACTTGTGATTCTCCCTGTAGAGGGCCAATGTGGAGCTCGTCATTGATCAGTTTCCCAACATTTGCTTCCACCCTCATAAGAGTCCAGCACCTGCCATGACTTGGCATCGATCACAACCTAAGCAACACATATGGCTATAATAAATCAATCATGGGTCAATCTGTAATTGAAACAACATTCTTTGATCTCCTCCATGCCAAATTTACTAAACTGATATACACGTCGCTGTCTCATTCTCCGAGCCAAACTTAGGATGACTTAAGCCCCAACTGAAGTGTGAACAACCAAAATGAGATACCAAGACCATATTATTTACTCCATGACAAGGCACTATATTTCTCATACACAAGAGGTATCTTGGAAAATCTGCCAACTCAAATGCATTTCTTATAACCTGTATCACTCTAAAATACTAACGTCCAGTCACACATAGCAGCAAGACAGGGTGACTCCTATTTCATCAAGAAGTAAAACTCTCAGCTGAATTGGTAACAAATACAAAGAGTCACCAATAACAACATTCCTTCTGCTAGTCCACCCAGCACTTTAGTGAGCATTAGGAAAAGGTACACTTTCTTCAAGAAACTTTACTTCCATCTGTTAGAAAAGTCGTTATATTCCTGATTTTGTTAGAATGGCCATTTTATGGCCATCTGTCATAATAAATATATGATGTCTGTGATTTGAATGGTGATCCCTCAGAAGTGGTACAATTGTGCAGGACACAACCTATGCAACAGTGAGGGCCAGATGTTTGATTAACTTAGGAATATAAGAAACCAGTGAGAGGGAGCCATGCTTTATTTTACTTTCCCTCTGAACATCAATTTTATCATCTATAAATTCAGAATATTCAAAAACTATCTAGCATCAGTGTCTTAGCACTGGTTAGCCTTCTCGTTGGAGTAAGAAAGCAATAGTCTGTAAATGATTCAAATGATAAGAAAGACAAGACTACATTACTTGATTATCACATAATAATTATATCTATAAGAGTGCTCACATTCGCTTTGAGTCTACAAATACCATTCATCCAATAATATAATTTGGGTCTTCATATACTGAAAGTGGAAAGACCTTGGGTTTTTTGGTGGTGATGATGGATTTCACAGCCCCCACCAGGCTTTCTTGCTAGATGACTGTGTGAGCAAGGACGCCCACAATGGCAAAGTAGTTGATGAGGGTTAGACATTCATTACCTGGAAATGAAAAAGAAAACCTAAAATTAATTGGCCTAATCAGGGTTTCTCAATCCCATCACCATCATTTTGACCCAAGTAAATCTTTGCTTCCATGGGGTGGGGGTGGGGCTGTCCCATGCACCTCACTGCAGGAAGTTTACCTGGCTTCTACCCACTAAATGTCAGTAGTACCCTCACCCCCCAGGAACAACCAAAAATACCTGCAGACCTTGGCAAATGTCCTCTCGGAGGAGGAGCTGGCAAAATTGCATAAGGTTGAAAAACACCGGGCTACATGGAAATTTACATTTATGTCCTTAGCATCATTCTTGGGAAGGAGCAAGCTGGCCACCAACTAAAGGACACCTAGACTTTAAGTTCTACTATGACTGTGTTGTAACTTTAAAGGTTCAAGGCTTCTATTTCCTGTCACATAAATAAAATCCAAACTCCAACTCTGGCCTCTCCCTCCCAGGATTTCCTCCTTTGGAGCGTATTAGGAGCTAGAGCTGGGGGAGGGGGGAGGGACTGCTGGGGGCTGGCCTGAGGCAACTCCCTCTCCTCACTTCTTGGTAGCTGGCCACCTCCTGGGGCCCCAGCACTGCCACCTTCTCTTGAATAAAGGCGCTGTTACCACCCAGGGCTGCCATGAACTCAAGCTGGACACTTTCAACCTTCCTGCTGTGGCTCCCATGGGCATATAAACCCATAACTTAATTTTCCACAGCACAGTTATCCAAGGCCAGGTCAATTAACAAAAACTTGGGTGAAGCAAAAGAAATGACAACACAGAAAACCTTACAACTGGGTACTGGGTTTAAAGAATTCCAGAGCTACACCTAGGTTATCCCAGACAGACCCCCTACCAGAGGCTGCCTGGCCCAGCTCCCAGCCCACAAAGTGCACCTGCCTCTCTCCCACCACCTGGGGAGACCTTCAGTCCTTTCCGCTCTGGACACCTGGGGGCCCAGCCCCTGTCTCAGGCTGCTCTCTCCCCCTCGCCAGCCTGCACTGTCCATGGCTCCATTTTCTACCTTCCGGGATGACAGACAGATGGGAGTGTCCATATCACTGAAGGAAATTCCCGACCACCCCCCAAAAGCATTGGTCTTAGATACTTTGAAGACAATACCTCTCAATAATCCATTTCCCTAACTCTGAGATATTTGGTTTGGAAATCACCTCAGGGGAAGCTTCATAGAGATCCAAGCTGGTTGATGGCCATGAAGCGAGGTTATGTTTCTGGTGATCTTCCTAACACAGCCCAGTCTCCGTCATGAGATGTCCTGTGGCAAATGCTGAATGACACACATATAACACACTTCTCAGGAATAAAAAGTATCTTCTAGAGATAGAATTTACTAAATCTATAATAGAAAAGAAATTTTTAAAAAACCACAATGCATATTATATTAATAAAAAGAGGAATTAATTAGTACAGAAAAAACCAGTTCAAATAATGGAGCAGAAAAGAGAGCCCAGAAATAGACCTCTGTGTTTGGGAAGTGAGTATGTGATAGATCTCTACAGAAAGGATAAACTATTCAACATATGGGTCTGGGGATAAATGGTAACTGTTTGGAAAAAGATCAAAAATTAATTTATTTTTACCTCACATCACTAACCAAAAGATTCTGAGATCTAAATGTAAAGACAAAAACATATAAAAGCACAAAGAGAAAATACAAGAAAATACTTCATGACCTTGGGGAAGAGCAGGTCTTCCCAGGCAAGTCACAAAACAAAAGCCTCAAGGAAAAGTCTGAAACGTCAACTGCATCTAAATGAAAAAAATGTGTGTGGAAAAGGTGCCACCAACAAGGTTAAAAGAAGAAAAGCAACAAGCTGGAAAATTACATTATTTTCAAACAGACAAAAGATCCAAATCTAGAACGGAAAGAGAATTCCTACAAATCAATAAGAAGATCTAAAAATACCAATGACGAATCATTAAAAGATACTAATAGCAATTTACAGAGTACAAATACAATGAACATAAGAAAAAATGCTCAAAAATACTCTAGAAATGAGGGAAATACAAACTAAATAAGGTATTTCTACTCATAATATTGGCAAAAATTAAAAGGTTTGAAAATGTTGAGCATTAATTAGGGAGTGAGGAAACGGGCACATTTCCATACTACTAGCGGAAGTATAAACTAGTTAGCTACTGTGGAAGACAATCTGGCAGAACTATTAAAATAAAAAATGTACATATCCAACAATTCTACCTTTGGGTAGTAATATTCCCTCATCTGCCTGGAAAAGAGTATGTGTATGTATGTGTGTGTGTGTGTGTGTGTATGAATGATTTTGACCACCTATTTTTTGTAAAAACCAGAAACCTAAATGTCCATCAATAAGGTAATAGATAGACTCTGGAACATTTTCTAGAATACCATGCAACAGTCAAAAAGAATGAAATATTTCCATATGTTATGAAAATGTAATGTGATGACATGTAACAGCGTATGTGGAAAAACAAAGTTATAGGAAAATGTCCACAAAATGATGTTATTCACATTAAAAAGAAAAAAAAGAGGAAAAAAAACCCCACACAGCAATATCATCTATACCTGTAATGACAGAGATATATGTAGGTAAATGTGTAGAAAATGGTATGAAAAATATGCCTTCAGACCTGAGGGTAGGGGAGTGACTACTTTGGAGGGGATATGCAATAGGAATTTCTCCCTCATGTCTACTGTTTTACTATCTTATGCATGATTTTTAAAATTCAATATCATGTTTCTTTTATGGAAAAAAATAAAATTTTCAAAGAAAAGAATAATTTGCAGAAATTCCACTCTGCTTAGTTTTAAGACAATTATTTACATCATCATGCACAAGCAGCTTTGTCTGCAACCAAACTGGATTTTGTAACTCCTCTCTATAACAAAATGGTCTCTTAGGGTCTTTCCTAAACAAAAGGATATTGACCCTACCATAATGTACAATGTCAAGATGCGTTTTGGGCAAAAGTTTCAGACAGAGGTCTCTGCACAGTTGATGCAGGGCAGTAGCTCCATGCAAAAGAGAGAGACGCTTCAGTTTCCTTTCTAAGCAGAAGGATGGTTGTCAGAAGCAACCGTATGAGCCACTCCTAGCATCAGAGTGTCTGTCTGTTTCTGACTGGCAGCTGCTGTCTAAACGATGAATTGTAATTAAAGTAATAATCATAGTGAACACTTAACCGATTGCCCACGTTCTGCCAATTGTGTGTGCCAAGTCCTATGCCTGGGGCACAGTACCCAGAATCTCACTTAATCCTCACAACAATCCCAAGAGAAGGGCCCAGTGCCCATTTAAGAGATGAGGAAACTGAGGTTCAGATGGATTAAGGCAGGTTCTCAAGCAAATGGCTGAAGGGCAGTTATAATTCACACCTGCCGATGTCAAGGCTGTGCTCTGGCCTCCACCCTGTACTGCCTCCCCGACCATATTAAATGGTTGGTGGGCTTTGCCCAAATTAATATGTGTACATAATGTTATATTTATTTGTATTTAGATTAAGGGCCAAAAGTGATTTCTACAACAATGCTAAAAAGAAGCTATGGTCTCTCCTGTCTAACCTTTGAGAAAAGGCAGTGGTTAGGAATGGCCCTGCCACGTTCTAGGGAACAGAAGTCTCCCCAACTTACAGCATCGGAGTGGTTCCAGGGAGCCCAGAGTGACCACAGTCAGAGATGAACCAGCCAGGAGTTTTAAGGCAGCTTTACCTCGAGATAACACACACATATTTCAGATTTTCTGCCCCCATCAGAATGCAACTTTCATGTTTTTGTAGTTATATTTATTAATAGAGTCCATATCCAGACCTGACACATGGCTAGGGCTCTATATGGAAACCAAATAAGGAAACGCCTGGAATTTCTGTTTTCTTTCCTACTTCTGTTGCTACTGGGGGTCTTTTATCTTAGTCCTGTTTTTAATCCATCAGCATGTGACACGCAGGAAAGAGGCAGGCAAAGTTGTCTAACAAGGCAGAGTAGACGGCACACCTGCCCTCCAGATGCGGAGAGCTTTTATAAAAGGTAACAACGTATGTAACAAATTTCCCCCCAAATTACAATTCTCAGAGAGAGTAGGTTAGGGAAATAAATTTAGAGAGAAGAGTGGCAGATGGGATAGATGGATTCAATTAAGGCAAAGAACATCAAACAATTCTGGGATGCCTCATTTTAATGGAACATGTCATTTTCTCCTTGCTGCCTCCAGGTAACTCCCAACAGTCTAGGTAGGAAGTAGGGTGCTCACACAGTGTCTCAACCCCAGCAGGAGTTTAATATCCTCAAATGAGAGAGCTAATATTCCCTCTTCTCTTCTTTTCAATAATGGGGTGAAACAGCACATGAATCAGACTAAGTGAGTGCAGGATGCGTATTAGATGCACATTTCTACAGAACCAGGTGTTATTCAAATTAAATAGGTATTTTCCATTGTCATCTCTGTAGAACAGATTTTTTTATTTGGTCTATGGAAGTCTCCCTTTTAATTAAACCAACCACTCTGTCATTTTTCTGAGAAAGATAATACAACAATAAAAATATTTATGTCCATTTTATCTTCCTAAACATTAATCATGAGGGGAAAAGAGGGTTTCATGCCTTTGCTAGATAGTTTTATCATGTAGCCATTATACTAACGTGCTTTAAATTACTGTTTTACAGGTCACTTTATTCTTATTAAGAATGCATAAGATTCTTGTTGGCTCTAACAGTATTTGTAATTATTTACTACCAAAAGGAATCCAAATCTGTAATAAATTTGTCATATATAGTTGACATATGAGTAAAGATATGTATATAATAACACAGATGCACCCTGTAAACCTGAACACTACTTCCACTGGCCTCGATTTCCATCCAAAGTCCTCCAGTGGCTCCCCACTGTCAAACGAAATCCAGACTATTTAGGCTGCCATTCAGTGCTGTCCAGACTACAGGCCACACCACACTCAGCTATCTTTGATTTTTTTTTTTTTTAGTGGGTTTATAGTGGCTCCCAGGAGAGGAGACAGCATTCTGGAAGCTCAAGTCAGCGACTCCCAGCAAGTGGGCTCACTCAGGGGGCTACTGGTAGGATTCAGCTCCCCACCGGCTGTTGGCCTAAGGACCTCAGTTCCTCAGTAACTGTGGGCCAGAGGCTTCCTTCAGTTCCTTGCCACGAGGGAGTCTTCACCGGGTAGCTCACATGGCCGTGGGCTTCCCTTAGAGCAAGCCAGGGAGAGCAAGAGAGAGTGAGCGAGACAGAAGTCACAGTCTTTTTGTAAGCTAACCTCAGAAGGGACATCCCATTGCTTTTGCTATTTGTTACAAGCAAGCGACTAGGTCTAGCCCACACTAAAGGGGAGGGGATCACACAAGAGCATGAATACCAGGAGGTGGGGATCACTGCGGACCATGTTGGAAGCTGCCTACACCTTCCTTGCATGAACAACAATAAAGGAATAAACACCAAAACAGATCAGAAATAGAGGAAAAATATGAGAGCAGAAGAGGAAGGGAAAATATTCCAGCATCCAATTACTTATGCCTCTGAGCGCTCTCCCCTCCTCCTGCTCCCTCTCTCCCCAAATCCTGCCAAACAGTACGCCCTCTGATGGAGTGCTTTCTTCCTAGGGTCTCTCACTCCTGTCTCGTCTTCCCCACCTGCACGGATGGCACTACCAAAGCTCAGGCTCTCATCTCCTCACACCAGGAATATTGCTGTACTACTTTCCTAACCAGTCTCCATACTCCAATCTTCCTAAGTCACACTTTCAACTTTATCTTTATGATGCAGAATGCCCTCCAGTGGCTCCCCATTGTCAAACGAAATCCAGACTATTTAGGCTGCCATTCAGTGCTGTCCAGACCCAGGCCTGGCTTTCCAAACTCATCACCTCCAGCCCCCAGTAACAACTCACCATCCCAGGTAAACGGTCCTCGGCTCCCAAACACACTGTGTTTATGCTCCACTTGAAGACTGCTGGCATCATCACTCCCCACACCCAAAGACCAATCTTCACCTTACCATTGTAAATCCTTGCCAAATGCCAAGATTGATCCCATCTTCTCTGTCACACATTTTCTGATCACTATTAATAGATTTCCGTTCCCGCTGTGAACAGGCACAGCCCTGAGAGACCACACCACTCACTGCGCAGGCCAGTTCCTGTGCATGTGTCCTGTTTTCCTAAGGAGTGGATGTTTCACACCTTCCTTCTTCCAGAGACCACCAGACCGCATCTCCGTGAGGGCCAGGATGGGTCTCCTCCGACTACCTCTGGGGGGGGGGGGGCAGCCGCTCTGTGACAGGCAATGTTGGTAGACTCAAGATAAGTGGATGGATGGAAATGCAAAGCGCACTGTCTAGCACATCATAAGAGGTCAATGAGTAATAAACATTTGTTAACACTACCAATCCTTAATATGGGAATTCTCCACCCAGCGGCAACTGAGCCATGTGGGAACCCTTCCAAATAGAGCAGAGGCAAACGAGATTTATCTGGGTCTGACATAAACAAGCCCATTCACACAAACATCACAACTGAAGGCAAATCTGCAGCTCCCCCTTCATCGCCCACTCTGACGCTGGCACAGGCTGCCAAGTGCAGGGGCATTCGATGGCACAGCCAGGGCAGAACTCAGTCGGCACCGAGCAACTTCCAGTCAGTGCGCCGCAGCTGTGGGGCAAGCACGCACCTGGGGAACAGGAGTGGCGGCAACTAGACGGCGCTGGGACAAGACGAAAAATACATCGATTGTGGGGGGGTGTCCATATAATTTAGTAATCCCTCGTAAACAAAAAGATTTAAAAAAAAAAAGAAAGAAAT
>VBSM01003176.1:34283823-34295715 GCA_008086735.1 Cheirogaleus medius
AAAAAAAAAAAAAAAAAAGGTAAGCTGTTTTATCACTCAGAAAAGAAAAAGTCCTCAATAGATCCTTGTTCGGATCTTTTGGAAGCCTGCACTTGTCATTTTGAGCACTTGTCTGTTTTTTAATGTTCCCACGTTTTGATTTGATGTAGGTAAATTTGTGGAATGCTTCCAATCTGAAAATTATGCTGGGGCCAGTCAGATCTCTGTGACTATAAGAGTTGCTATTCTGAGATGCTGGTAGAATTGGGCTGGAACCCAATAGGAGGACACAGGAAACATGGAAACATACTCAGCTCAGGTTTAGGAGTCTTGCAGTTATGGCTGGCTGGGAGCAAATTGGAGTAGAGAATGGAAACCGACTTGGTAAGAGTGAAGTATTCTTAGAATCCAAGCCAGGGAAGCCAGCGACAGGCCATGGAGATTTATGGGAAACTGCGAACGGCTTCCCTTTATCATTATACAGACAACTCTGTTATCTATGTTAATAGGAGATGGGAAGACATGAAGTCCAGAGATTACACAGATAAACCTCATTTTCAGCATTAATTTCAATTTCATTCCCTATTAAGCCTACCTTCCTCCCCTTTTGCTAACAAGCAGCAACATTTGTTCACTTTGGCGTTTCATTATCATCTCTCTTCTCTTGCCCGGCATTTGGGATGGAAGGGCAGGAGAGATGGAGCAGCTTAAAGGTGGAAGAAAGACGAAAAAGGAGAAGGGTTTGGAGAGTTGATAAACTCTACAGGTATGTCCAACTGATGTAGCTGGGGTGTGCCTCGATCAAGACAGCCAAGCTGAGAAAAGGCATCACAATCATCTAGCTTGGAAGACACAGAGCTTCTAAAATGGGTATCTCTTTATACACACAATTATTTCCATGTGCCTGGGTTCCCATGTGGAGAAAATGTGGCTCTGGCTCCTTCTAAAACAGGAAGTTAGGATGGGCATCCTTTGAAACACTGCGCATGATACTGCTATCTCTGCAAGTGACGCTGTGCCAGGGTCTCCTCATATGTCTTTCTATGAGAATAATTCTTTTTCCTGCTAGAAGATGTAGGCTGTTACACACACACATTCATTTAAAAGCAACTTATTTTTTTAAATAATGTTCACATGTTGCAAAATTCAAAAGGATACACAAGTGGAAAGTGAGTCTCTCTCCCACCCCATCCTCAGTTGCTGATGTAACCTGCCAAAGATATTCTGTGTGTGTTCAAGTAGATACATATATAATTTTGTCTTCTTGTTCTCACATGAATGGTAGAAAGCTGTTGTCTAGTGTGTTGCCATTGCCATTTATCTCAGAGAGCTGTCCGCATCAGTTCACAAGGAGCCGCCACCTTCTCTTCTTGGTGCCTGCACAGTAGGATGACAGCTTAAGCCTCTGGTGTCTTGCTTAATTTTTAATATCCGCTGCTTTGTCGGCCTCCTTCATGCATTTGACAAGGAGGGAGCTCTGCTAGCGTGCCAGCACCGGGCTAGACACTGGGGACACCGCAGTGAAAAGGCACGGCCTCTGCCCTCAGGATGCTTCCAGCCTAGCGGCCAAGGCAGAAGTTGAAAAGTCACGTGGACCGTGATGCGTGCTGTGACCAGGTGCTGTTGGAGGGCACGGCGGGGGCCCTAATTTGGGTTAGGGGCTCCGAGAAGGCTTCCCTGAGGAAATTTTATGTAAGCTAAAACCTGAAGGATACGTGGATGTTACCCATGTGTGGAGCTGGGCAGGGTGGAGTTAGAGCAAAGACCCAATGTGCCAGAAAATGCAGACTATTCTAGAGACTGAAAAGTCTTATTGCCAGAGTGAAGACAGCAAAGCAAAGAGTAGCATAGGATTTGTCACCAGCAGCGCTGCTGACACTTTGAGCTGGCTGCTTTGTGGTGGGGGCTGTCCTGTGCTTGGTGGGAGGTTTGGCAGCATCCTTGGCCCTCCCCACGAGAAGCCAGGGGTGCCTCCCTCTCCTCTTCCAAGCTTGGACAAATAAAATGTCTCTGGACGTTGCCAAATGTCCCCTGGGGGACAAAATCACCCTGGTAGAGAGTCACTGGTATTAGGTGAGGCTGCAGAGGTAAGAACACAGGAAAAATAGACTAAATTGCACACAGAAATATTCTGCTAACATCCGCCCATGTCTTAGGCCCACAGCCCATGTAAGTCAGCATTATGGAACACTCAGCAGACCAGTAAGGACTGTGACGACCCCCTGGCACTGGGCTGCATTTGGTTGGATCTAAAGAAAGAGAACACTCGGTCCCCCCGGGAACTCTCCTCCAATGGGTTCCAAGGTGACTCTTCCAAACTTTGGATTCCATTCTGTGATCTGTGGTGACAGTAGTGAGATGTAGGTTCCAATTCTGGGCGGCCCAACCCTCCCTCACGGTGGATGGAGGAGACCCCAAAGCGTCAATTCTGATAATGATGGCGTTTATTTCCTGGTGGCCCCTGATGTGAGAAGCACCACCACGGCTCAGCATTAAGGATTTCAGTTTATATTTAAAGTTGGGCTGGAAATACAACTGGCGTTCTCTGCAGTCTGATTACCCACGGGACGTGTCTGAAATGGGGATGCACACAGTGACAGCAAAGCAGCCGCCTTCAGGGTTTCCACGTGAAGGACTGGAACTGCGCAGGGCAAGGACAGGTCTGAGTCCTGAGTGACCTGTGCCAGGTGGGCTGCGGCCTCAGTTAGGACCATGGGGCTGTTGGCTCTTCCAGCCGGCGGTTCCCTGGGGCCTGCCGTCTCTGCTGCAGAATTGGTGTAGGAAAGTGAGGCAGCTTTGTCTCTGCATAGGTTGTATGTGTTCTTTTTAGGTCGTCTGTGTATCCTTTGAGCTAACCTTTCATTTATGACATTTTGTCTCACTCATGACATCCCTCGGAAGTAGACATAAAATGGTTGTAGCCGACCCAGTGAGACCCTGTCCTAGTCCCTTTTATCTGAGGACCCCACCCTCTGAGGCGGCCCAGCGTTCACATCTGGAAACAACGATCATTGAGTGACTGCAGTAATTCAAAGTAGCTGTAGTGGAGAGGGAGCGGGTTAGCCAGTAGGTTGGACGTTTTCAGAATATTGTAGAAACTGAGTGGCAAAGACAGACTTCTCTGTGTCTGTCTCCTAAAACTCTCGGTACGGTGCCATGCTGGTGGTGGGCTCCCAGCTGACGCCGTCTGGCTGGATTTCTCTTACTCTGTCCTGTGGCAGGGCTCAGACCACCAAATAGACTGAGGCACTTGAACTAACAAGGAGAGCTCAGGAAATCCCTTCTTGCGAGCGGGCTGAGGCTGCGGCGTGGGGTCTTTCGTGTCCGGGGGCTAGTCCTGGCTCCCTCAGCCTCTGTCGGTGAAGTTGGGATTCCGCTGTGGGGGCAGCATTTGTATTTATGGAGACGCTTTATCCTTGTACCTGTGGTTTCATAACACAATTCTGCTTGCCAGTTTTAAGGGATCGGGTACTTAAAGAAGAAAAGGAAGCCAAGTAAATACTCTCTAGCACAGGACAAAGTGGCACCAGGTCACCATAGTGGGGAAGATAAAAGTGAGTCAGTGATGGGTTCTTTGAACATAGAAGCGGTTATCAATGTACCTGCTTCTGAGAAGCTAATTGTGAATCTGTGAACATTAACGGTGCAAGGGCACCCTTGGCTGGGGAGAGGGGACGTGGCAGGATGGGTAGTGGGAACTATGTGACCCTGCCCCAGTGCACCAGTAGCGTCCTGGGCTGAGGATGGGGAGGCAGGATATCCAGTCTGATGACAGTAACTACAGGTGAGTCCAGCATCCAGGGCTGTGGAAGATGGTGCAGACATGGTCCCACTTTGGTCACTTCAGACCAAGGCAGTGTTTAGCTCTTTTTAAAAGTATATTGGCCACAAAAGGACAAATACTGTATGTTTCCACTTATATGATGTTCCCAGAGTAGTCAGATTCATAGAGAATGGTGGATACCAGGGGCTGAGGAAGGAAGAAATAGAGAGTTAGTGTTTAAGGGGTACGGAGATTCAGCTGGAAAAGACACAAAAGTTCTGGAGATGGATGGTGGTGATGGTTGCACAACATTGTTAATATACTTAACGCTACAGACCTGTACACTTAGAAATAGTTAAAGTGGTAAATTTTATGTTATGTGTATTTTACCATGCACATTAAAAAAGTTCATTGGCATTGCAGACTTGAGAGTTTCATGGAACATTATGTAAATCTTAACTCGACCACTTACTGACTGTGTAGTAAATTAAGCCTCAATTTCCTCTTTTTCAGAATAGGAAAAATGCACCTCTCAGAGTTGTTGTGAAAATAAATGAGATACTATCTGGCATACAGTAGGGACTCAGTACTGTGAGTGCTTGTTGTGATGCTTGTTATTTTTACCAGGCACTTACTTGGGTCCTCTTCTTCTTTGCCTTAGAGCTTCCACTTCCAGGGGACAGACTGCGTCCTTACTGCCCCAGGCATCTTTTGTCAACATTTGTGTCCTTTAAGGATGCCAGGAATGAAAACAAAAGAAGTTAGAATGCCATCCCTGTCCTATAAGTTTTCAAGAGTGAATCTGTTTCAGTATCTTACAAAGTGTGGTCATTGTGTGTGGGGACCCTGCTATGATGTCTCCTAGGTACTTAGCACCCAGCCCCAGGCTGCAGTCATACTAAAACAGGACGTGAAGCACAGGAACCAGGACTGTGCCCTCTCTATGGGCTCCTCAGGTAACTCTGCTGTTTACTGAACTTTGAGAACTACTGTTCATTGGTTGAGAGA
The DNA here is from genome assembly GCA_008086735.1 of Cheirogaleus medius. Classification (NCBI taxonomy): domain Eukaryota; kingdom Metazoa; phylum Chordata; class Mammalia; order Primates; family Cheirogaleidae; genus Cheirogaleus; species Cheirogaleus medius. Next base: position 34,288,574 of record VBSM01003176.1, read on the forward strand.
AGTGACTCTCAACTCTGCCCATCTTGGGAATCCCTTGGGACACTTTTTAAAAGCAAAGACACCAGTCCCACCCCAGAGATTCTGATTCCATAGGTCCAGGTGAAGGGGGTCTGGGGAGCTGCTTATGTATTTTTTTAAATAACAATCTTAGCTCCCATTTATTGGGCGTTGACTAGGTGCCAGGCATGGAGCTAAATGTGCATTTTCTCATTTAATCCTCACAACCACCCTGTGGGGCAAATCCTATTATCAGCCCATTTTAGAGGTGGGGAAACTGAGGCTCAGAGAGGTCTAGTGATTTACCCAAGGTGATACAGCTGGGAAGTAGTACAGCTGAGATCTGAACCCAGAGGCAGGCTGATTCCAGAGGCTGTACTTGTCCTCTAAGCATTGCATCATAATGTCTGTTGTCCTGAGAGCAGGGTTAGAATAAGGTGGCGAGCGGGCACCCAGCACGCACGTTACAGAGGCACTCACAGGGGCTCCTGCAGGTGCAGAGCGAGCACCTCCATAAATGTTGCCCCTGAGCACCTGGTGTGCCTCACCCTTGCCCAGTCCTGCCTAGGAGAGCACAGTCTTTAAGCAAAATGGTGAGGATAGACTAGTTTTCCTTCCCCCTCGGGTAGGTAAGCCAGTGGCCTGCTGATAGGGCCCTGGGCCTCCCCATCAGGGAAGCACTTTCTCATCCCAAGGCTCAAGCTTTAGGGCCTCTGTGGTCAAAGTCCTGGCCTCAGGGAAATCGCAAGAACTGATGCAAACTGTTCGTTTTTGGGAGAAGGTGTTAGCAAAAATGGTTGCCAAGCAACTCCAGGGGCATCTATTGCAGGGATGATTTCTCTCTTTTCTTCCCCCTTTTGAACATCTTCTCGGCTGCTGTTCAGTTTCCTTCTTGGCATGGGAATTGTTAGTATTTTCATGAAGGGCACGCACCTTTTGATGATGGAGTGAGATAGCTTTTCAATACCCGCCACGTTAGAGGTGTCCTTTTGAGGGCAATACGCCTGCTAAGTGGGTGTGAAAGTCCTTCGCCTTCTTCAGCCACAGTGATGTCCTGGTTGTCACTGGCTTTGAGGGGACTCTTTGGACTGGAGCGGCTGAGAAAGGCCTGGCATGAGTCCTGCACATGAGGACCGGGCATCGCTCTTCCTTAGCCAGGGCACTTAGGCATTTCATACATGATGGCCTTGCTGTCCCAGAGGAGCCGGTGTTCTCTCCTTCCTCCTTCCTCTCTCTCAGTGGTTTTGGAGACCTGGGGAGTCCTTGCCGTGTGTTTCCCCCTCAGCGCCGTCCCCTCTCCAGCCTGTTCACCCCCTCTGTGTGGGGATTCAAGTGACCTCTGATGGGCCCCAGACCTCACGCTTCAGATAAGGGCCGAGAGCTTGTGGGCTGGAGCGCCTTTTACACTTCACAGGACAGAATCCTGCCCCAGCCCAGCAGGAAGAGAGCGAAACTTCAGGAAAGAGGAACTGGTCACATTTGGGCAAGGTTGACTCCATTCAGCAGCCCACAAACAACGGCCGTTAGCCGGGCTCCCGGGCCCCAGGCTTCTGTTCCCCCCAGTTACTCCCTCCACCACAGTGTCCTTCCTCGTCATCTTTTGCAAAAGCAGGGCGAGATCCAAAGAGAACTTGGAACCCAAATGAGTCCTGCCTCTTTCAGTGGCTAAGAGGAAAGCGTTAATGGCAGAATACATACGAACCCATATATGATACTCCAGGTTTAAACAGATTAGGGGGCTATTTGCTTTCCAATTGGAGTTAGTGGGGATTTCTTTATATAGTAGACGGCCCTACCAAATATGAAAACCATATTTGCTGCACAAAAGTTTTCGTGACGCCCACTTTTCTGCCAGCTCCTCCCTCCAGAGCCTGGGCTTTGCCCTCTGGATTTGACCCTGGCTCCCTGCACACACCTCAGAATCCCCTTCATGTGGGGATTGTGACACATCTGCCACCTGGCCTGATTTCTCCTCTGCAAAGTGCTCGTCTCAGCCCCGCACGCACCTGCCAGCCCCTGATGGATGTCCTTATGCTCCCCCAGACTCCCCTAGGCCAAGTGCAAGCTCGAGCCTGCTGTTTCCCTTACCCACTATCTTTAGAAAGTCCTCCCTCTCCCTCTCCCCCTCCCTGGCTCCCTTCCTCCTCCCTCCCTCTCCAGAGCAATTCCCTGCACCTCTCCCCCACCCTCACCCCAGGCTAGCCTGCTTCCTAGCCTACCTAGATTTTTATAATAGCTGTTTAATTGGTCTTCCTGTCTCCATCTTCCCTGCACACCACTTCAAAATTAATCTCTCTAAAATTCACATTTATCAGGCTGTTCCTCAAATGAAAACCTCTCAGTACTTCCCCATTGACCATGGTTATTGCGGCATTCCAGGTCCCTTTGAGTCCCGACAGGTGGCCTGCCCCTTGCAGTGCTTAGGATAAGCCATGCTCCTTCCCTGTCCCCTCCTGCCTTCTCCTTCCTCTCACCCCACGCTGCTCCTTCCCAGGGCCAGCCCACACTCTCCGGGGGAGCCTTCCCTGGCGCTCAGGCCGTGCAGCCTGGTCCTTCTCCGGACCCTGTGCCGCTGGCCGTACCCACTGTGCATTTTGCTCCTATATCTTATACCTCCTCACACTGCTGCAGACTGTTCCCATGGTCTACCTGTGTCTTTACAACTGCATTAGAATCTTCCAGAAGGGAGTTGGGGGAAGAGCAATCATATTGTCCCCTTTTCTTTCCTATGTTATCTTTCAACCAGCAGAGTGTTACAGTTCAGCTAAGCATCTTATGTGTTTTTCGGAACATGTGTTGAGATACTTGTATTTTCCTTTTTTTTTTCCTCTTTTTTAAGTTGTGGTAGAATGCAGATAACAAAATTTACCATCTCAACCATTTTTTAAGTGTACAGTTCAGTAGTGTTAAGTACATTCGCATTGTTGTGCAGCCAATCTTCAAAACTCTTCATTTTGCAAAACTGAAATTCCATAATCATTAAACAACAGTCCCCATTTGTATTTTCATTTAAAAAAATCAGTCTGGAGATGGCCTCTGAGTTTCTTTGATTCACCACCTGATATTTTGAAGTTGTTGAAATTCGAAGCACTGGCAGGACTCCCGAAGTTTCTGTTCAGGTGGATATTTGGGTATTTACAGAAGGGCCCGGCTCACCTTAGTGCATTAGCCCCTTCCATGGGCTCCTAGGTCAGCAGAGAAAATTCAGTGAAGTGTCACCATTAGGGGCCAGAGTCTCAGACACCTTTGAGCACCTGCAGTTTCTTGTTCATTATGGAATGGTAATCCCCACCCTGCACTGTTATTTCTTTCTTGCCCTTCCAACTCAATGTTAATGTTAACATTTTTCACCCATATAAAAGAGTTGAAATAATAGTACCACAATCATCTATGTATGCACCACTTAGAATTATACATTAGTTCACATTTTGTCTCATCTGTTTTCTTCTAAAGATATGTCTATATATTATAAAGAGATATACAATCATGTGTTGCTTAATTGATGGGGATATGTTCTGAGAAATGTGTCTGTAGGCAATTTCATTGTTGTGCAGATGCTGGAGTGTCACCTAGAGGGTACAGCCTACTGCACACCTAGGCTGTATGGTATAGCCTACTGCTCTTAGACTACAAACCTGTGCAGCATGTTCCTGTACTGAATGCTGTAGGCAGTTGTGACACAGTGTTAAGTATTTGTGTTTCTAAAGTTTTCTAAACTTAGAAAATATACAGAAAAAATACACTATTATAATTCTTATGGGACCACCATTGTCTACGCAGCCCATTGTTGACTAAAGCATCATTATGTGGCACATGACTATGTATATATTTCTGTAGCATTTGAAATTAAGTTGTAGACATCATGATACTTCACCTCTAAATATTTATCATTTTGCCACATCTTGATTGTGTTACCTTGAGCCGTTCACTCAAGTTCTCAGAGCCTCATCTTATTATAAATATGTATGTGTGTTTGTGCTGAACTATTTGGTAAGTTGCAGACAGCATGACACTTCATCTCTAAATACTTCAGCACACATCTCCTAAAACTAAAGACATTCTTCAACATAATCATAATATCAGTATCACACTTACCAAATTAATGGTAGTTCCCTTATAGCATCGAATATCCAGTTCACATTCAAATTTCTCCTGTTGCCCCTCACCCCTGAAAAAAGTTTTTAGCTGCTTTTTTCAAACTAGGATCCTGTCATGGTTCATGCATTACATTTGGTTCTCTTTAGTCTTTTTTCTTTTTTTTTTGAGATAGAGTTTTGCTCTGTTGGAATAGAGTACAGTGATGTAATCATAGCTCACAGCAACCTCAAACTCTTGGGTTCAAGTGATCCTCCTGCGTCAGCCTCCAGAGTGGCTGAGACTAGAGGCATGTGTCACCATGCCTGGCTAATTTTTGTATTTTTTTGTAGAGATGGAGTCTCACTATGGTGCTCAGGTGGGTCTTGAACTCCTGGCCTCAAGCAATCCTCCCTCCCAAAGTATGATCCAGTAAAGTGTGATCCAGTCTTGGTTGGTAGACCGTGAGTTTAAAAAGATGGAGAAACATTATCCCACACAGTCAAGTGACCTTCTACTTTACTGTGGGGAATGAAGAAGATAATCACACTTAAAATAATCCTTCTTCTACCTTCCAGAGGGAGCCCAGCATTTAGCCTGGGTGGGAGAAGCACTAAAGCTAAATTGCAGACCATCATGAGTGATGCTTAGCAGGTTTCGAAGCCTGGGCAAAACTTCCTGCATCCCTGACTCAGTAGAAAGTGACCTGACACCCAGGATGCGGAAGGCACTGCGCTGTGTGGCTTGTGGAGGTGGAACAGTGGTCCCTACCTTCCAAGAACTCACCGTGCAGCACCTGGGAATTGTAATGCTGCACAGAGAATGAAATGTGACTCCAATGCCCTCGAGCATTTGAGAGAAGGAGGAGATTTCAGTCTGCTCTGGGTGACACCTTTAACCTGGGTCTGAGACCTTTGGCTTGAGGGCAGGGGCTGTTTGGTTTGTGGTTCTATATGGAGCACCGTAAGGGTATATAGAGGAGCCAAGTTAATGTTTGCAGAATGAATGGATGCCCCGTGCAGAGGCAGTAGGGATGGCTGGATTTGGACATTCAGGGCATTCCACAGGGAGGGAAAAGTGTAAACAAAGGTCTTAAGGTCTATGAGTTCCCCAGGAGGTTGCTTTGGAAAAGAAAAGTTATGGTAAAACTCCATCAATACTAAAGAGAAACAGCTCTAATTTTTTCCTGTTGTAGATTCATTTGATGCCCAACCCAATGCAGTCTTTTGTAAAGTAGGGTTTTCAAGAAACAGGCTCATTTTTTCTTTGATAATATTTGTGTGTGTTTTGCTTTCTCTGTTGGGGTGCTGGGGGGAGGGTTATTCTCTCCTCTCTCACACACTGACACATACACAAACACATCTTTTAGGTCTTGCTGACCAATTAATATGTAAGTTCTTTTCTATTATAATCAGTGTTGTATGAGTAAATGTTTAGCAATCTGCTCCCTAAAAAAAATTTCACATATACATATATATGTTTATTATAAATTTTACTGATAAAAAGGCTATCTAGCATACAATTTACAAATAATAAAATATTTAATACTTTTTATTATTATGTAAGTTTCATATAGTCAGTAGATTCTCACCAAATGCTTTTGTTGATTTTTGCCAGATTCTTGTATCTCCTGGCCAACTTAAGATTTGAATTGACAAACAAGTGTAGATCTCACATAAGTGTTGGCTGATATTTTCGTTTCAGTCAGTGACTAAGTTGAAAGTGAAAGAACAAAGATGAATGTTAGAACTTCACTCAACTGTTGATAACATGAGTGACTTCCTTGCTGAACTAGATAATAGTTTTCAAGTACTGAAGGAATATGCCGTTTTTTGTGCTATTCATAATACAGCTATAGCTATGATATACAGTTGTCCCTTGGTATATGAGGGGGATTGGTTTCAGGACCTCTCCAGGATACCAAAATCCATGGATGCCCAAGTCCCTTATATAAAATAGTGTAGTATTTGCATGTAACCTACGCATATCTTCCCACATATCCTTAAATCATCTCTAGATTACTTATAATACCCAATACAATGTAAATGCCATGTAAGTATTAATAGTTGTTATATTGTTTAGAGAATAATGGGAAGAAAAACGTCTGTACTTGTTCAGTATAGACACAACTATCTTTTTTTTCCCCCCTAAATATTTTCAGTTCACAGTTGGTTGAATCTGCAAATGTGGAACTCATGGATATGGAGGTCCAACTGTACTTGTAAATTTAATGAGTTATTAAAATTTTCTCCATCACTTTCTTATATCTAGATGATAAAAATAAATAAATAATTCAAGCCCTGCTTTCTAGCACTTGATGATTTCCGTGGTGTAAATTCTCCCGCCACTGCTGTTCAGGCTGTCAGTGTGATATCGCTGAACTCAGAGTTGGGAAGAGATGTGCATCGGCACTCGGTTATATAGGATTTCCACAATGGCTATAAATGAGTTCAAGAGCAGGAGTTGCATCCTATGACCCACTGGCAAAATCCAGCCTGCTGCCTGTTTTTGTAAATAAAGTTTTATTGGAACACAGCCACACTCATTCACGTATGTATTATCTATGGTTGCTTTTGCACTACAACAGCCACCTGGAGTAGTTGCGACAAAGACAGTATGGTCCCCAAAGGCTAAAATATTTACTACCTTGCTTTTTCTAGAAAAAGTTGCCAATCCCTGCTCAAAGCATAGATAATAGTAAAATGTAGTAAGATAAATAGGAAGTGATGAGTTTTGAGTATTATTCTTTGTTTTAAATATATTTAATTGTAAGCTTATGTGATTTTTTAAAATTTAATGATTGGTTCACCAAATTACAGAAAATTTAACAATCAGCTCTTGTGAGACTTTACAAGCCAGCTCTAGCTTACCACTGCAAGGCTCTGAGGGCCTCAGCTTTCAGTGCCAAAAAATGAAGCTGTCACTATTAGGAAGAAGCAGCTGACAATACCAGATTGGAGGGGGAGGCACAATAAGAAGGGTTTGAGCTACTTGAAATTGTGGTCTAATTGTCCATAGAAATCAGAAGAAAGCAATTTTGAGGTTAGTTTTTATATGATGGGTTTTTTTTT
>VBSM01003176.1:34297768-34309815 GCA_008086735.1 Cheirogaleus medius
AAAAAAAAAAAAAGGTGTTTACAGAAATTTGCAGCTTGTGAGGGGACACACAAATGCCCAGATATAACAAGGGAGCGAGCCACATGGGAAGGGGATGAAGACAAGACAAGGGGATGTGTGTGCTGCTTTAAAAGTTGAATTTTGGTGCTGGGGTTTGTGATGCTTGTGAATCTCCTTTGAGGAAGGGCCCTCCCAGGGTTGGGGTGGGGGGCTGGGGATAACCAGTTTTAAATCTAGCCCCACCGACATGATGGCGTTCAGGCTTTTACCTGGAGACAGACAGACAGGCCGAGGAGATAGCAAGAAAGACAGGTGATGCGGCGTGCTAGCTGGAGAAGCCACCTTTAAATCCCCGCCGGGGTGGAGTTGGCACTAGGGAGCCTGACGGTGTGGAGGGCAGAGCGCGGGCTTTGCAGGCAGATCCTCGCCGATGCGGCAGCCCTGCCGCCTGCGCTCAGTGCGGCTACAGGCTGGCTGCCTCGCCTCCCTGTGCCTCAGCTTGCTCGTTCGGACGACAGGGCCAGTCCCAGAAAGGGATAGGGATAACTCGCCTGCCGACACACCGTTGACGGTCGGAAAATGGCAGCTGTTATTGCTGCCTGGTGGCAGGAGCAGGTGTAAGTCCAGTGGTCTCCACAGGTTAACTGCAGGGTTGGGCATCAGTTGTGGGATGATCAAGAACCAGCCAGAATTTGCGAGCAAGGGGAGGAAGGCGTTGTGGGAAGTTGAGTTTGGAAGCGTCTAAGTGAAGAGATGGGTTATAAGGAAGGGGCCATGGGAAGGAATAAAGACTGAAGTGAGGGGTCTCGGGGGCAAGGACTGGCCTTCTGCCCCTTTGGATGTTGACTTTCATTCTCTCTGGGCCATCATGTCCTCCAGCTCACCCTGCACACCAGAGCCTCCCCCACCCAGGGCATTTGCAGAGACGGGGGAGCCAGGAGGGGAGGCTGGGAGCTCCCTAGAGGGTCTCTCCTGCAGGTAAATGAGGATCCCTTTCCAAACAGGCAGACCACATAGGTTATGGGTCCCCTTCTGCAGACAGAGGGAGACGTTCAGTGTCTGACAGCAGGAGCCCGCACTTGCTCTGTGCTCATTCTTCAGGAGGCACAGGGGTCAGTGCTAGGCCTCTGGGGTCAAAGGGACCTGGGTTCGGTGCAGAGGAAGTCACGTCACCCCTCAGCACCTCAGTTTTCCCATGTGTGTAATGGGATGATCACAGGTACTCATGGGGTTGACAGAAAGATTAAGTGAAGTGGACACCTGGCCTTTAGCCCATTGTGTTGCCATTGAGTATCCCCCAGAAGGGAAGACTCGGGGTTGTCATTCAGAACAAGGCTTCCAGTTCATCCTCTCATGTGGGCACAACACCTCGGCGAGGGCCTTGTTCTCAATGCCATGGGACATGACAGCTCATGAGGAAATGCCATCTAGAAATAGCCGTTAAACCCGGGCCCTAGGCAGGGAGCCAGGAGCCTGCAAACCTGCCACATCTTTTAGAATATCAGTTCTGCTCTGACTCTAAGGGAAAGTATTATTTTTGTATCATTATATTTCACCAACTCTAAAATGCCATTTATCATAAGATACATTGTTATTTTATATAACACTGAGAAAAAACAGCCAATTAAACTACAGCCAGTGTCAATTCTAAGACTCATCCTGATTTTAAAGATGTTACAGCTTAGAACTAATAAAATACAGTAGGGTAAAAATAGAGTGCAAAGCAAAATTTACATTCATTTTTAAGATAAAGCACAAAATTTTAGGAAACGGAAAGCTCTTGGTGTAGCCCGAGAATGTGAAGGTATGTGTGAGCTTGCCACCCCTTCAGGGAAACTGTTTACAGGGTTAAGGGCAGCTGGGGCTTGATCTCCCTGCAGGTTCAGATGGGAAGCAGGAGGGAAGGAAACGGCCTAGACTTCAGAGCACCTATTGTCATCCAGGGGCCTGAACATCCTCAGGGAGCCCCAGTGACCTCGAGGTCCCTGGAGAATGGTTTGTGTTCACTTCACTCAGGAGGAAAATCCACATACAGCACTTTCAGGAGGAGAGGAGGTGAAACCAAGCAAACAATGGCCTTACCTCCAAAAGGGCGGGAACCACAGATAGTCACCACCCGGTAAGAGAGGCTGCTTCCTGTGACTCAGGGTCTTGCAGTACAGCCCACGTGACCCACAGGGCAGCCCATCTCCCAGTGGGGTCCCAGCCATGATGTTTTGGTGTTGGGGGGACAACCAGCCTTGCCCTTAAAAATTCCTGGCGTGTCTCAGGTCTGTCGGAAGGAGTCTAAGCAAGCTACCATCTTCCTGCCAAAGCCCTGCCCTCTCTCCCACCTGCATAGCGCCACATGGGGTCAGGCCTCTGGGCAGTTGTGGCCTTGTCAGGGAGTGTGCCTGGGGTGACGGTGACCAGCCCCCTGCCACCTCTTTGGCAGGGAAGTTTGAAGGCTCTCTAGGCTCTGTTGAGACTGCTCAGCTCCTCTCAAGTGATGATGAGCTGATGATGGCTTGTCCCCTCTCTCTTTTGATGGAACATTTTTATTTGTTGGAGTGCTGTGTCCTGGGGATCGGAGGGGAGGGCAGGTACTAGGTCGTGGGGCTTACAGATGGGGTAATGCAGGGAGGAGGTGATTCACACAGTCCAGGGGGAGGCCCCAGAGAGGAGCAGCAAGCAGTGACCTGGCCCTGAGGACAGCCCTGGGCTGGAACTGTACCTAGTCCCTGAGCCCATGAGCAGCGGGCTGTAGGCTGGCACACTGAGCTGGCACTCCTGGAGGGTCAGGCCTTCCATGAGTACATTTATTTAGTGTTCTCTCTCTTAAGGCAAAAGTGATACATGATCACTGTAAAAGATACACATCAACAAAGGAAGAAAAGAATTAGCCTCTACTGTCACCTAGAATTAACCAGTGTTGACCCTTTTTTCCCCTATAACTTAGAAAAATGGGATAATTTTGTATTGTGTTGATTATGGTGAATATCTTTCCAAGTTATTAAGTATTGTTTTGTATATGTGTTTCATAATTTATTTAGCCAATTCCCTGTCATTGGATATATTGGTTGTTTTCAGTTTTTCATGATTAAAAATAATATTACAATCAAATGGCTACCCTTATAGCTAAATTTTTGCACACACTCATGATTATTTCTAAAGCATAAATTCTAGAAGTGGAATGCTGAGTCTGGGAGTATGCTATTTTTGAGGCTTTTGATACTGTTGCTAAATTGCCCTCTAGAAATATTGTTCCAATTAATACTCCCATCAGGAGTATATGAGAGTGGTTGTTTTCTGAACTCTGGCCAATATCTCACCAAAGATTTTCAGATATTTGATGATTTAATAAGCTCAGATGTTATTTTTTTTTAAATTTGCACTCTCATGATTAAGGTTGAGCATTTTTCATGTATTTGTTAGCCTTGTGTATGTTGTTGTGTGAGTTACTTTTTCATGGTTTTTACATAGTTTTTATGGTTTTTGCTTAATTTTCTATTGGCCTATTAATCTTTTTCTCATTGTTTTATAAGAATCCTCTGTAGAGTAAGACTAATTTACCATGTCTGTCATATTGGGGTCACATGATTTTTAGAAAATCTTAATGCTCAAAAATTCTCTCTCTCTGATCTTGCCTGGAGGACCAGAGTAGCTAGGAAAACACAAGTTCCCAGATAATCGCCAAACCACATGGCAGGTGTTGCTGAATGCTGGCAAGGGCCATTAGTGTTAATAATTATACTGACAAGACAGTACTAATATTATAAAAACTACCATTTCCTGAACCATTATTACGTACCAGGCACTTGCATATTGTACTTTATCTTTCAATCCTATCACACTGCAAACAGCTGAGCAAACTGGTGCAGGAAAAAATTAAGAAGCTCGCTTAAGATCACACAGCTAAAAGTGGCAGAGTCAGGATTTGAACCTGGACCTGCCCATCTCTACCACCCATGTGTTTTCTGCAGTCCTGAGCTCTTATTCTTGGAGTAAACAATAATTTTACAAGTCAGGTCTTCCTCAGCCACATCCACATCCAGACCTGTGGGCTGGCCTTAGAAAAGTCACTCCGTCTCTTATTTTATCTACCATTACTGCTGGTCATGGTTTCTCAGCTGGTCCTGTTCTCTAGCCCTTCCAACTTGCATGATTTCTACTTGGTCCCAGAGATCCTGTCTGATTGTTTTCTTTCCCAAAAAATACCAGGATGTGATTTTGCTCCCAAATTTCAGGATCAGAAGGTAAAGCTAGATCCATCCAAACCTTAAGGTTATGGCCAACTCCCAATTCTCTCTCCCATTAAGATAGAGGAGGACGTTGGGGAGCACGTGGTGACTGTCTTCAGAGACGTCCTTGCAGGGACCATGCCTCCCAATGGGTCGCTCGGCCGACCCTGTAACTCACTTTTGTGTATATGTGTGTTTCAATAATGGCTTTATTGAAATATAATTCACATACCATAAAATCACCCCTCTAAAATGTTTGACTCCATACTTTTGGTATATTCACAAAGTTGTGCAACCATACTACTATCTAATTCCAGAACATTTTCATTACCCCGAAAAGAAACCTTGTAACCATTTGCAGTCACTCACCATTCCCTCCTCCCCCCAGTCCCTGATAACCAATGATCTACTTTCTGTCTCTATGGATTGCCCTATTCCAAACATTCCATATCAATGGAGTCATACCATATGTGGCCCTTCATGTGTGGCTTCTTTCACTTAGCATAATGTTGTCAAGGTTTATCCGTGTTGTAGCAGGTATCAGTGCTTCATTCCTTTCTGATGGCTGGATATTATTCCATGGTAGGATGTACCACATTCTGTTTATCCATTCATCAGTTGACGGACATTTGGGTTATTTGTACTTTTTGGCTATTGTGAATTGTGCTACTGTGAACATCTGTGTACAAGTTTTTGTGTGGACATACATTTTCAGTTCTCTTGGGTACATACCAAGGAGTGGAATTGCTGGATCGCATGGCAACTCCATGCTTAGCTTTTTGAGAAACTTGCCAAAATGTTTTCCAAAGCAGCTACACCATTTTACATTTCCCCTAACAGTGTATGAGGGCTCTAACTTCTCCACATCCTTGCCAACATTTGTGATTGTCCATCTTTTTTATTATAGCCATCCTGGTGGGTATGAAGTGATATCTCATTGTGGTTTTGATTTATATTTCCCTGCTGACTAATGATGTTGCCCATCTTTTAATGTGCTTATTGGCACATACTGGCCATCTTTGGAGAAATGCTTTTTAAATTCTTTGCCCATTTTTTCCACCATGAGACGGGATCTTGCTATATTAACCAAACTGGCCTCAAACTCCTGGGCTCAAATGATCCTCCTGCCTCAGTCTCCCAAGTAGCTATTAAACTATTTCTCTTTTTAAGTTGTAAGAGTTCTTTATATATTCTGGATATAAGTCTCTTATCAGATATATAATTTGCAAATATTTTTTCCCATTCTGTGGGTTGTCTTTTTGCTTTCTTGATAATGTTCTTTGAAGCACAAAAGCTTTTAATATTGATGACGTCCTATTTATCAAGTATTTCTTTTGTTGCTTGTGCTTTTACTGTTGTATCTGAGGAACTATTGTTGAATTTAAGATCACAAAGATTTACTCCTGCATCCTATGTTTTCTCCTAAGAATTTTATAGTTTTAGCTCTTACTTTTAGATCTCTGATCCATTTTGAGGTTTTTGGGTTTTTTTAATAGTGTGAAGTAGGGACCCAAATTCATTATTTTTTCATGTGGCTATTCAGTTGTCCCAGCACTGTTTGTTGAAAAGGCTGTTCTTTCTCCCATTGAATTGTCTTGGAACTCTTGTTGCAAATCAGTTGACCATAAAGATAAGAGTTTATTTCTGGACTTTCAATTCTATTGATCTGTATATTTATTTATCCTATGCCAGTAACACACTGTTTGGTTACTGTAGTAGCTTCATAGAAAGTTTTGAAACTGGGAAGTGTGAGTCCTCCAACTTTATTCTTTTTTAAGATTGTTTTGGCTTGGGAATTTTCTTGAATTTCCATATGAATTTTAGAATCACTTTGTCAACTTCGGCAAAAAGTAGTTAGGATTCTTATAAAGATTGCATTAAATCTGTAGATCAATTTAGGGAGTACAGATCATCTTAGCAATATTAAGTCTTCCAGTGCATGAATGTGGGATATCATTCAATTTGTTTAGATCTTAATTTCTGTCAACTATGGTTATAGTTTCAGGGTACACATCTCCCACCTCATTGGTTAAACTTATTTGTAAGGATTTTATTTTTCTGATGCTATAGTAAATGGAATTGTCCTCCTAATTTTATTTTCTTTTTGCTGATTGTTAGCATAGAGAAATACAACTGATTCTTATATAGGTTCTTTTATTCTGCAAACTTGTTAAACTTGTTTGTTAGCTCTAATAGTTTTTCTTTGTGTGTGTTTATTCTTTAGGGTTTTCTCTATATAAATAAGATCATGTTATCAGTAAACAGATAGTTTTACTTTTGCTTTTTCAATCTAGATGCCTTTTATTTATTTATTTATTCTTGCCTAATTGTCCTAGCTAGAACCTCCAGTACAATATTGAATAGAAGTGGTAAGAACGGGCATCCTTGTCTTATTTCTAATCTTGGGGAGAAGGCTTTCAGTCTTTTACTACTGAGTATCATATTATCTGTGGCTTTTCATAAATACCTTTTATCAAGTTGAGGAAGTTTCCTTCTATTCCTAGTTTGTTGAGCGTTGTTATTATGAAGGTTGTTGGATTTTGTCAAATGCATTTTGTGTCCATTGAGATGATCATGTGGTTTTGTCCTTTATTCTGTTAATACGGTAAATTACATGGATTGGTTTTTATATGTTGAACCACTCTTGCATTGCTGGGATAATTTCAACTTGTTTGTGGGGTATAGTCCTTTTTATATATTGCTGGATTTGGTTTGCTGATTTCTTGTTGGGCATTTCTATATCTATGTTCATAAGAGGTTTGATCTTTAGTTTTCTTATGATGTCTTTGTCTGGTAGGGTAATACTGGCTTCACAGAGTTGGAGAGAGTTCCCTGTGACTCCCTTTTGATCAAAAGAATACAGCAAAAGTGACACTGTGTGACATCTGAGGCTGGGTCGTAGGAGCCTCGAAACTTCTGCTGGAGTTTCTTGGAACACTCACTGTTGGATGCTTCCTTTTAGGATCCAGCTGCTGTGTGTAAGAAACCCAAGGCACTTGGGCTGTAGGCATTCCAGTCGACACCCCTAGCTGACAGCAAGCTTCCAATTTGCCAGCCGTTTTAATAGGCCATCTTGGACATCCAGCCCAGTAGGTCTTTCCTATGACTGTAGCTTCAGCTGACATCTGATCTGAGGGAAAACGCCCAGCTGAGTTTGGTCAATCCATAAAATGATGAGAGGTAGCAACAAATTGTGGCCTTAAGCCACAAAGTTTGGGGATAGTTTATTACACAACAATAAAGCAAGAATCCATTGGCTCCAGTCATGCCTGAGCCATACCTTTCTACAAGAATTGTGGAGGCGCACAATGGTGATTTTTTTCCCTCTCCTGTGTCTGTGAAGGCCCTGAAAAATGATGAAATGGCCAGAAAGCAGCATTGAAAAGAAAGGGAAGCTGAGGCCTGAAACAGTCACACCTGGGATAACCACCATGCACGGTGGCGGCCAGGGGCCTGTTTTGCAAAAGGCGCTTGCCCAGCTGTGCTCTGCCACCGCTCTTGGCAGAGTGGCTCAAAGGCTCACAGGGCTCACACATCATTCAGCCTGGGACCACTTTTCTGCCCCTGTAGAAGGGTTTTGCTTCTGGAAGTGCCCAGCCCTGACACTGGCTGGCATTTTGGGCCATCTGCTCCCTTAGCCTCCTAGGTGGAGCCGCCATGTGGCATTTATGCTTAGCTCCCGGGCTCTTCCCAGGCCTGCAGTGGCCCACCAGCTGAGCATCTTAGAGCCTCTTGCCAGTCCTACCTTCAAGGCTGGGCTGCCGTTCTAAAGCCAAGAAGGCCACAAAAGACAGATGTGACCCAATAACCAGGGAAGCCGAGCAGGGAGGGCCCAGATGGATGTGAAAGTTTTTGAGGGCCAGTGCAGTTTTTCCAAATACCACCCTAGCCCTGGGGCCACCATTTGCTTGCTGCACATAGGAACTGACCAAAGGAACCTGTCTGCTGATTATTCAGTTTCCCTGCTGCGGTCTCTACGTGGGTCAGCTCTGTGCGTGGGCGCCAAGTCCATTCCTTCATGTTAAGAAAAGAGGTCCAAGATTTCATATCTTTTATCTCAATTTCCATAATATCAAGAACCTAAGGATGTACTGTACATGAAACGATGCTCAACATCATTAGTCGTTAGGGAAATACAAATCAAAATCCCTGTGAGATCCTACTTCACATCCGATAGTATGATATATATATTTTTTTAAATAGGAAGGAAACTTACAAGTATTGGTGAGGATATGGAGAAACTGAAACCCTGTCCATTGCCGGTGGGAGTGCAGAATGGCATAGCTGCGGTGGAAAGCAGTTTGACAGTTCCTCAAAAGGTTAAGCATAGAGTTACCACACGATCCAGCAAATTTCCAATTCTACTCCTAGGTACATACCTAAGGTCACACAAAAACTTGTACAACCAGTAGCAGCATTGTTCACAACAGCCAGAAGGTGGAAATAGCCCATCCACTGATGGATGCATAAACAGAATGTGATAAATCCCACAAACGAATAGTATTCAGCCATAAAAAGGAATGAAGTACTGATACCTGCTATAGCATGGATGAATCTTGAAAACATTATGCTAAGTGAAAGGAAGAAGCAAAGGACCATATATTGTAAGATTCTATGGATATGAAATGTTCAGAATAGGGAAATCATAGAGACAGGTAATAGATAAGTAGTTGCCAGGGGCTGGGGAAAGAGGGGAATTAAGAAGTATAGGGTTTCTTTTTCAGGTGGTAAAAATATTCCAGAATTAGTTAATGATATAATAGCCATACAACATTATGAATTATACACTGAGCTGTATACTTTTGAATGGTTGAAATAATGAATTTTATGTTATATAAATTTTACCACAATAAAAATTTCTGAAAAAGATATTCTCTACATTAATGGTTCTTGCTGTACGATGACAATATACATTGTTTTCCCTGTAAAGGCCCTTTCCCTATAAAGGGCCTGGCCAGAGAATAGGTACTTCCCAGAGTAGCTTGACACAGCATGAAGAGTAAGGCCTGGGAGCCAAAGAACTCTCGTTTTCTGTCTGATGTTTCAACTGGGCAACCTCAGGCAAATTCCTTAGCCTGTGGCACTCCATTTACGTCATCTCCAAACTGGATGTCTTTCTTTAATAAATGCTTATGAAGTGCTCACTGTGTTCTAGGCATTAATACAGTGGTCCCCCTTATCCACAGGGAACACGTTCCAAGATTCCTAATGGATACCTGAAACAGTGGATAGCACCAAACTCTATCTATACTGTTTTTTCTTATACATAAAAACCTATGATAAAGTTTAATTTACAAATTAGGTACAGTAAGAGATTTATAAGAATAACTAATAACAAAATAGGACAATTATAACCAAGTGCCAGCATCATTACTCCTGCCTTTGAGGGCCACGATTAAGTAAAATAGGATTACGTGAACACGAGCACTGTGACACCACGGCCGTCAGTCTGATAAGTGTGACAGCTGCTACGTGACTGACAGGCGGGTAGCATAGGCAGCGTGGATTCACTGGGCACAGGGATGATTCACATCCTGGGCAGGAAGGAGCAGGCAACACAGGATTTCATCACGCTACTCTTAACGGCATGCAGTTTAAAACTTATGAATTGTTTATTTCTGGAACTTTCCATTTAACATTTTCAGACCGCGGTTGACTGTGTGAAACTGAAACCGTGGAAAGCAAAACCGCAGATAAGGGGGGACTACTGCATTAGTCCCATTTTTCAGCTGGAGAAACAGAGGCACAAGGCAGTAGAGGACTTGTCAAGGTCAGACAGCTAGTGAGTGGCTGAGCAGGTCCCCACCCATACCCTCGGGCTCCAGAATCTGTGCCCTGGTGGTCTGCTCCACATGGCCACCTAGGAGCACCTAATCGCCCCACCTCCCATGTCGTGGTGGGGATCCAGTGCCATCGCATACCGTGAAACCCTCCTGCAAACATAAATGCTCCACAGCACACACACGGCTCGGTGTTGCTCCTGCCTCGGGCACTAGTACTTAGGTTTATAGAATAAACACCTGGGGCTCGTCTGCCCGAGTGGTCTGTCCTGGCCTAACCCTAAATGCATTCCTTCTGGAGTTCACCAAGGAAATTAGGATTTGTCATCTCATGCCCAGATTTCTCTGGACACAGAAAAATGTCCCTGAAAGTTTTCTGAGAAGACTCTGAGATTGCCATCACGGCACAGGGCCAGGCCCTGGGGACAGAGGTAAACCAGCTGGATCCTAGAAGTCCTGATACCAACAGGGACAGGTAAACCTGGAAGGGGGACCTCTGATGAATGACTTCTTGCTTTGCATTCGGAAAGGGATCTGTGGGTAGGATGGAGCAGGAAGTACACCTCATTCTTCCTTGGGG
Organism: Cheirogaleus medius; assembly: GCA_008086735.1. Lineage (NCBI taxonomy): Eukaryota > Metazoa > Chordata > Mammalia > Primates > Cheirogaleidae > Cheirogaleus > Cheirogaleus medius. The sequence goes on from VBSM01003176.1 coordinate 34,308,349, forward strand.
ATTCTGGTCTTGGAGCCGGTGGAGATGCAGGGGTGGACCAGGAGACGCCATGGCCCCGCACTGTGGCTGGGTCGGAAGCTGTGGAGAGGGGCAGTAGTCATGATCTAGATATAAAAGATATAAAAGGTAGAGCTGGAAGCCAGGGTGTTGCTCAGATTCCAGCAGGGGTGAATCTGGGGATCACGAAATGCGACAGAGAGAGCTGGAGTGTTGGCAGGCTGGACTCAGAGATATTAAAGGCACCCAGCTTTGTAACCCCAGCAGTGCACAGGCCGGCCCTGGGCGGGCATCCCTCCCTCCCTCCGGCCTGCAGCCCCGTGGGCTCCACCCCAAGCTCTCCTGCCCTGGCCCTCCTCTTCCCCAGGCGGGCTGGCTACACCGCCGTTCTCTGGAGCCTTCGCAGCAGCCTGCCGACTGCTCTTCCTCCCTCTGGTTACTGCTCTCCAATCCAGCCTTGCTGTCTCCAGAGTGATTTTTCCAAAGCTCAGATCCGATTGTCACTCTGCTTCTTAACTCGTGTCAGTGGCTCCCTGGGGCTTCTGAGTAGACGTTCAGCCCTTGCCTGTAGCCCCTGCAGGCCCCTCCAGCCCCTTCACTGCCCTGGCAGAGTCCCTGTCCTCTCCACAGTCCCGCCTTTCCTCTTGGTCCTCTATTTCTGACTGGTCTTGGCCCACCTGGCGACTTCCTACTTATCTATTGAGGCCCAGTTCAAATGAGGTTCCCTGACATCACCCCACCCTAGGCTCCATGTAGAACTAACCAAGCCGTCATCTGTCTCCATTGCACCTTTCGGGTGTCTCTCTTATGACATCCGTCACATCCCATTCTTTCTTATTTCACCTGCCCTTCTTTCTGGTGAGGTCTGGGTTTCTTTAGCACAGAGCCTGTGTCTCAATTACGTTCCTCTTTCCCATGCCTGGCTCTTAGTAGGTGCTTCATAGGTGTATGTTCCCATAGACATTCGTGGGCTCTCTGGGTACAAGGATGTGTATACTCATCCGTCTTCTCTGTACTGCATGCGAGGCTGGACCTAAGGCTGCCATCCCTTATGGAGTTTTTAAGTTCTTCCCCCTCCCCTGGATATACTGAGCAGAGATGCGGACAGAAAGGGGAGAAGACACTTCACATCTGACCTTGCACTCTAACTGCCTAACAGCTGCCATTCAGATAACCCAGATGGACTATTCAGTGTAGGCCAAATGGCCAAACAGGCTCATACGTGCTAATCAGGTACCGTCTTGAACCCAGTCCAAATAGGGAAGCTGCCAGCATGCACACCCGTGAGCCCAGCACATCGAGAGTGAGGGCCAGTAAAGAGTGCATTGGGCTGAGGTGTGGAAATCCCTGTGCTGGATTTGGAGTGCTTAGGCCAGGGAGAGATGCCAAACCATCAGGCAACCATCTTCCACTTTCAGGTTTTGATTTTCATTTTAAGTGCACAAAATCCACAAGCTTTTTTTTTTTTTT
>VBSM01003176.1:34309915-34325872 GCA_008086735.1 Cheirogaleus medius
AAAAAAGAAAGAAAGAAAGACAAGCAGACCACCAGCCCTCGGTGCAGCACTGGGCAGACGCAGCCAGGAGGCCTGTGTCGTTTTCTTGTCTGCTGCTTGGAGGGCAGGATTACGGTAGAACACTGGGCCATTATGGGTCTCTAGGATCACATATTGCGCTTTATTGTCTACACAGCCAATGTAAGTTATTGATTTGCAAATGGGCAGCATTCCTTTCCAACTCCCTTGAAGGAGGCTGGAGGGAAGCTATTTTCTGAGGGAGAAGACTCAGTTCATTCTTTGCAAAACATTTCCTGTGCAGCCCCACTCCTGCTTTCGGGACCTGCGCCATCGCGAGCCAGCGCACATGTGTGGTGTGCATTCACGAGGGAGGCAGGCACTTGGCAGACGTCCCCCAGAGGTCCAGAGCGCCGCTTGTCACACGGAGGCCTTTGCTGTTGGCATCGGGCTCGCCATGTGAGTGGAGAAGGGTGGCCAGAGACATGCTCCGTGGCCAAGTCCACCCTCCACGGAGACTGTAAATCAGCTCCACGGGGAGTCGCGTCCCCGGGCCTGCTTTCTTTGCAGATCCCTTGTCATGTATCCACCTACTTCTCAGCTTTTTCCCCGTGGCATATGTGGATTCCGGGAATGATGCATCTTTGCCAAGGGAATCTTTTCACTGCCCCCTTTCACTGGGGCTGGGGGTGGCAGGCAGCATCATGGTCCCATGCGCCCCTTCCGAAAACAGCCGGGTAGTATCCTTACAATCTTCCACATTTCAGTGACTCTAAGATTCCCAACTTTTTCTACGTTTTAACATCTCTGAAGTTGGGATGCACCTTAAAATCCATGTTGTGTCATAGTTTAACTGGTCGGTTGCTTTTTTTCTTTCTTACTAGTACATAAAATAATGGTACATTTTATGGTATTGTGGATTCGGTGAAGTAGGAAGTAATCAGGTTGATGGTCTCATGACTGCCTTCAAGACAACATCAAATCCTCAGATAATCCTTCGAGAATCTGTTCAGGGCCAGGTGCTGTGGAAGAGACATGTGTGGAGGATGCCAGCTGTCCTGATGTCTCCCCATTCCAACACTTAATTTTGGGGACCCTTATGCCACCTGATTGTGTTTGCCATCTGTCCCTGGGAGTTCACTTTTCCTTCTCCTCCTCTCTGGAGGCATCTCCCTTAGCCGGGACCGTGTTGCCCCACCTTTTAAATGTTGCCATCTCGTTTTCTCCCTGATCGCTCTCTCCTGGGCTTTTAACACATTTGTCTCGTTCCTTAGGTTGTTTTTCTAGTCCTTGGGTCATTTGGGGCACTTGGGTGACCCTGCAACTCTTGTGTGATTCGGGGACTTAAATTCTCAAGTTTCCAGGTATAAGAGGACTTGCAGTCAAATAGATATTTTCCCTCCACGTGATAGAAAGCGCCATGTTCTGTGCAGCAGACGCTTTCCCTTCCCTGTGAGAGTTCCAGTTTCCTGTGGGTTTTGCCTCGGGCTGCATAACCAGTGCCATCCCATGCTCCCTCCCCAGCCCTCCAGGCGTGGGCCACTGCCTCTCTTGGCTGTCACCACCCTGCTTTTAATTTAGTCTGAGGATGCAGCACGGGCCAGCTCCTTCCCTGGATAAATTGGATCATTTCACCTCAGAACAAGCTTGTTCTCACACATTTACTTAAGATCTCTTTCCCCTCTCTCTTTTATCCCCTTAGCCAGTTCCCTCAGGAAAGTTCCGAGGGGCTTTTTATTCTTGCTACTCTTCCCTCTTAAAAAGAGAGAGAGAGAGAGAGAGAGAGAGAGAGAGAGAGAGAAATAAGAATGCCACTAACCAAACTTCCCTAGAACAATTTTTTTTTTTTTAATTACAGCCTCTGTCACCAGTCCTGTGAAGGCCCCCTTCAGTATCTCTGCAAATAGGGTTTTTCTATCCTTTATGAATATCAGGTCTACTTTGGTTTCATGAAGAGTCATAAAAACTCTTGCCGGCCAGAACAGAAACGGCCTCCATTGTTCAGAAAAAGATATTCTAAGTTTCAAACAATAACTTACAAATGAACTTTTAGAATAAAACCAGTTTGTAAGGTGAGGACTACTTCTCCAGTGAATCCTAAAACTGAAACACTAGTGTACAGGAGTCTACGGGGAAACACTCACATGCTAAATCCAGATGTGGTGGTCTGAGAGAGTCGACCCACCAACTTGTCCCCTTGACCTCTGGAAACCTTGTTTTGTAATGATACAATTATAAATTTTTTTAAACACACACACACAGTCCAGAGGGGCACGGAGTAAAGGAAGCAAAGCCTGCGCCCCGGCCTGCGCAGGCCTCAGGTGCCTCGCCTCCCTCCAGGCTGCAGCTTGTCTCTTCCTTAGTGCCCTCCTGAGCTTCTTGGCTCCAGAGTTCATGTAGCTTGACCTCATTCCACAAGAGCGTTCCAGTGTTTTGGGTGAACCAAAATGAGTCCCAGAAACCACCTTTAACCCTGGGGAAAACAGGTCCTGGGGCCCAGTGGCGTGGTGGGCATCTGGAAGGCCCTGGCTCTTGTGGCTGCCAGGTCCCCCCCCTGTCTGCAGCCCTCTCCTCTCTGCTCGGTCAGGAAGAGGAAGCCTCAAATTTCCCTTAAAGAAAAGTACTTCTCACCGTTTTTCTCAGCAATATGTCAGGATTCGTTCTGGTCACGTGTTCTCTTAATGTGATTCAGGATGTCTTTCTGAGAGCCTGCAGTGTGCGTGGCGGGATGCTAAGCCCAGCGGTGGAGGCAGAGGAAAGCAGTGGTTCTCCCCTAAGAGATTTATAGACGCATCAGACAAGAATGTACCCATTCAACAGCCACCTTTCGAGAAGGCAGTTGGCAGTATGTGCATTTAGGAATCTAAAATGTTAACATTTGACCTTAGTGATATTACTAGTGACCTTATCCTGGGAGTATAACTGAGTCAATAAACATACACACAGATTTATATGCAAGCATTTTAATTACTGTAATAAAATGACAAATGGAAAATGGCCGATAGGTCCAAAGACAGGAGACTAGTTAAATAAATTGTAACACATCCATCCAGTCTCCCGTGACCACCCACAGCCCAGCACTCACTACCTCCTGCTGCATTTTTCATTCACTGGCTCTTGCCCCTACTAGATCGCAGGTGCTATAAAGGCAGGGAGTTTAGCAGTCTTGTTAACCACCGGAGCCCCCTGTGTTTATATAGTATGTGCCAAAGGCTGGCACATACTATATGATAAATAAATACCTGTCAAATAAAACAATGAATAGTATGCCATTTGGAAAATAAAGAATAATACAATGAAGAAAATAAAATCATCCCTGTAATCCCATTACACAGATGTAAACACATACAAATAAGTATGTGTGCTTAATAATAAAAATAACTGGCAATGTTCTATATCTTGATAGATGTTTTTATTTCACAAGAGTATGCATTTGCCAAAACTCAGAGAAGGTATACTTCAGGTTTGTACATTTCATTGTATGCAATTTTTCCCTCAAAAGAAAAAAAAACAGATACTGAGCACTAATGATATGCATGCTGAAATATTTAAGGGAAAGTGTGCTGAAGCCTGAAACTTACTTTAAAATGCATTAAAAAAATGGGTTGTTGTATGGATAGAGGAAGGATAGATGGATAGATATGTGATAAAGGAAATATAACAAAATGTTAATGGTGGAACTAGTGGTAGTTATACGGGAGATCTTACTGCAAAATCTTTTCAGAATTTTGACCAGGTGATATTTGACCTGAGAACTGAATGATATGGGGAGAGGGCCCAGTGAGTGTCTGGAGAGTCCGGGGGAACAGCCAGCAGGTGCATAGGTCCCGAGGCAGACGGGGGCCGCGGCCGCAGCTGGAGGAAGCTGAGTGCAGAGGAGTGTGATAGGAGGTGAGGCCGGGGGGCTCAGGCCAGGCTGCCCAGGCCCTGCAGGTGATGTGAGCAGTAGGCCTTCATTCCAGTGTGGGGAGAAGCTGTTAGAGGTTTTAATCAGGGGAGAGACTTGATCTGCTTTCTGTCTGTAAAGGCCCTGTCTGCTCCGTGGAGAATCAGCTCTACTGGGGAGAAGGGAGAAAGAGGAAAGTCAGACAGGGAGGCGTGTACCAGGGGTCGTAATGAACATGGCGATCCAGGACACCTTGCGAAGGAGGAGGTGATGCTCCTTCCTGAGGGATTAGGGGTGGGATGTGGGGGAGAGAGGTGTCAAGGACGAATGATGGTGGTATAACCTGCGTAAGAGGTGGTCTCCAGGGAGGAAAGAAGTCAGGAGCTCTGTTTTGGACATGTCGAGTGCAAACTGCAAACTTCGCCTTTCAAACCCTAAGTGGAGGCAGTGGGGCAAAGGCGGGGGCCAGAGCTACTTCAGTGGTAGTCTCTGGTGTTCCGATGGTGCAGGTCCACGTGCAGCCCCCTTGGGACAGGTGCGCTTTGGAATTCAGACTTATTCCGATTTTAGGAAAGTAATCAATTAACACTCCCACTGAGGTCTGGGGTGTCACCTGTAATACAACATATAAGGTATTTCTGCGGCAAATTGTAATCTTCACACTTAAGTACATTAATAAAGACTAGAAATAGCCTCACATCAGTTCGGGTCAGGTGTTGATATGAAGTAAGTTTTGGCACCAAATTAGGTAAAACTTGGTTTCAGAGCTTCTGAATTGCAGAAAAATCAGCAATCCCCTCTCTAGCGTCAATTTCTGCTCCCCAGATGCAAATACTCTCCAAATACTTTTCACTGTTTTTTCTGTTTACTTCTATAACTTAAAACAACTGGCTTTCTCTGCCATTTCTTCCTGCCATCCAGCCTTCTGTTGTGGTCCCATGGCGGTTTGTCACTAAATCGGCATTGGGGGTTATATTATTATGACCATGTGAGTATTACTCACCACTGAATCACGGGGAGTACTATTATTATTAATACATGTCCTTTCTTAAACAACTCTTTGACGTCTTCGTTCTTGCCAGGAATAGGCAGAGGGTACACAGACTATGTAGACTTCCCACCATGCTTCCTGTGTTCAGCCCCCTCACACCCCTGTGTTCAGGGGTAGCCTGTGCCTCCAGCCCTGGGCCCATCTGGGCTTTGGGGGCTGAAGTCAGCCTGCATCTCTGCCCCCCACTCCACCCCACCCACTGGCCAAGGTCGCTCAGCCATTTACCATTTGTCCAACTGCTCTCCAACAGCATCCAAAATTTTATTGGTATCTTGGGTCTACTCTCGTCTCCGAATTTGTTCTCATAGTTTATGCCTTTTAAAAATTAAATTTACTGTTGTTTTTAGTGGGGCTTCAGGACAGAGTAGAGATAAACACAGTTTATCAATCTGCCATGTTGAACCAAAACCATCCCAGAGCGTTTTTCATACTTCCTGGGCCACAACCTTTTCGTAGTGGGTGTCAGCAGATGGTCTTATGTAATGACTTTGTCCACCTGTTGCGCAGCTTAGCCCACAGAGTTGGAAATTGGAAATTTGGAAGTGCCGTTACAACAAATTGCCTTCTAGGCATTTTAAATCTCCCAAGGGTATCCCAGAGCAATTTAGGAGACCTCCTGAATGAGCCTGATGTGCTTTTAGCCTTTCTTATTACAGTGATGAAGCTACATGACATTCGTATTTATTCAGCTGTTTTGAAGCAGAATCCTTTATGCAACCAAGGTGATAAAAGTGCAGGCATTGGGCAGAGAACTGGAGCGTGGGCACTAATGTGCTGTGTGACAGTGCGCAACTTACCCTCCCTCTCTGGCCTCGGTCACCTTGTCTATGAGATGGTAAAGGTGGACTAGAGCACCTCGTTCTTTACTCAGCCATTGCACAGAGCCCTGTGTATAGAACACAAAGAGAGGAACTGTTCTGGTTGCAAGAGGAGGAACAGATGCCCCAGAGTGATCCCTGAGATACTTGGGAAGCATCCCAGGGCTCCTGGGAACCTAGCTTGAGCAGCCCTGGATTTGAACATGAATTCTCAGTAGGACAGCTCTGTGACCCTTGCCTTTTAAATGTTTACTGCTTTGCAGAGATAAAATGCTCTTTGCAGGTGGGATCCCAGGCCATGCAGCCCCCTCCTGTCTCCAGGGCCACTGGACATGACATGGCATGGTAGGCACTGTCCTGATCTCCCTTTCCATGCACGGAAGCAGGAATGTTGGTTCCAGCTGCCTCTTAGAGAAGGGATGGATTTGTTGATTTATGAGTTAAGAGCCCTGGGATGGGAATCCTCCCAACATGCGCTTTGTAAGAATACAGGAATTTGTTTTCCCACATTGTTTGCTTTTGATTTACTGTTTTGATGTAGGGCTGCTTTATGACTCAGACGTTATCTTCCGTTGCCAAATCACACGTTAGGTATGTATAACATTTCCCACGCAGTGACATCTTAGCCTCTTCCACAGGCATCACTGGCCGCACCCCACACCCCCACACCCCCACGCCCCTCTGGGGGATGGGAGAGAAAATAAAAATCTCTTTTAGTCACAAATCCAGCCATACCACAGGTGTGGGACAGTGGTTTTCAAAGTCATCATCTTTGTTGTTGATGTTGTTATTGTTGTTTGCAAAATAGGACCATTTTCCAAAGCCCAATCAATAAAATATAATCAATGGAAGCCCTGCCCAAGTTGAAGAGTGGGATGAAGTAGGCTTCAGACCCCTAGAAATCCCTCCTCCAGCCCTGCCAGACAGGCTGCAGATCTGGAGACAGACCCCCACATTGTTCCTGGCTCCACCTCCTATACTTGACATGACCTAGGGTGAGTGATGGAACCTCCCAGGGCCTCCCTTTCCTCATCTGTGAAATGGGGTTGCTGGGAGGGTTGGGATGACATCTACAACTGCTAGCTTCGAGTGACGCGCTCGAAGTGTCCCGTGACGAGGGTTCCTCTCACCACCTCCTACTTAGAACCCTCGGCTGAAGGGGGAGCCTCGGGTTTCACCACAGCCTTCATGTTTTAGAAAACCTCATTCTACCCCAGCCTTACAAGATACTTGGTAATAACTGCTGTTTTCTTTCCAACCCCTTCTTTCCAGAGAAGGTCCTTGTAAGGTCGTTGTAACATCCATTTGTTAAGTGCTTGTGATTCTGCTTGGAATGTAAACAACATTCTGTCTTTGGCCAGTTCTGAAAGGAAGTTTTAATGTTTTCCCCTCTAGCGGAAATAGCCTTACTTCAGTAAATGCATTTGGATAATACACACTGAAGTCTAGGATTTTGGTTAACATGGAAGATGGGGAAGCTGGCAGTAGTGTGGATCTTCTAAACAAGGGTGGATTTGTGGGTGTTTTGTAGTTGTTAATTAAAATAATTTAATTACCTTAAATTGGCACCAGTATTTCCCTCCCTCTTCCACGTTGGCCCATAGGAGCTTTATCTGTGTGTAGAAAATGGCTGTTTTTTCACTTTGCTGAAAATGACAGGACTGAGCCTGTCAAAGGTATTGATTGCCTTCTCCAAGTTGGAGATCAGAAGCTACATATTTGCTCATTTTCCCTAGTGAAAAAGCAAATAAGACTGCTTATCTTGTATTTAAACTCTCTTTTCATTTACTCTGTCAAAGGCATTATCCCACGAAGACATAATTTGAGAAGTATCTTTATAGAAATAGCTCTCATTGCATAAGCTGTGAATACCCTCGCCGGTGGGGCTGGTGCATTTCTCCTTTAGAAGTCGGCAGTGCTCACCGGCTCTCCTCTCCCTCTGTGAATTCTCTAGCTTCTAACCCTGGGCTTTTTCCCCTACCAGCTCTTTCTTCCCTTTGCACTCCGCCTCCGATAAATTCTGCACCGTGTGCATTTAGCTCCAACCTCTTCTTCTATAAATAGAATAATAATGCTTCCTCCTTCAGAAGCTTGTTGTATGGATAAAACATGATATTGCCTATGAAGTGTTTAGCATATAGTATGTGCTTGAGAAAGAGTAATTTCTGTTTCTCTTTATTGTCTTCTCAGTTCTTACGTGCTTATGTTCATAGTCATCTGTCTCGCTGGCCGTGTTTACCTGGTTTATCTAGGACTTGGCTGTGTTTTCCTCATCCCCAACTTTCCCTTGGGATTGAGAGCAGGGACAGCCCTTTCCCAGGGTCTTTCTAGTTCAAGATGTGCTATTGATAACTCCAAGCCTCCATCCTCCCCCACGTCGTTCCAAGCATTGATGTCCCCTAGCTGCCTCCTGTATCAGCAGGACTCTGCTTGGATCTGGATACCACGGTCCTTGACTACTTGTGTGGGGAAAATGCAGTTTATGGCCTGCACCAACCCCGATCCTACACCGTGAGCCATGGACAAGGAAACAATTTGGCAGTGAAGTTAAGAACCTAGGTTTGGGGCCAGACTGCCTAGCTCAACTCCTGACCTCACCACTTACTAGCTGTTTGATCTTGGGCAAGTTACATAATTTTTTGTGCCTCAGTGTCCTCATCTATCAAACAGGGATAATAATTCTGATCTGCATTTCTGAAATCCAAACACTCCAAAAGCTTTTTTCCTAAGTCTGAGGCATAATCATTTGAACTGACATGTAGCTATTTATTATACTTTCTTTATCCAAATTAGTATGTTTATTCCTATGTTTCACACAGAAATAGCAATGTTTTTGATTATGGGATGCAAACTCCAGACTGCTGGGGTGTTATATCATGTGCACTGTATCACCTTACTAAAATCTGATTAATTCGATTTGGGAAACCCACTGAGCCAAAGAGCTTTGGATAAGGGATTGTGGATCTATAATAGCTACTTCATAGGGCTATTGGAAAGATTAAGCAAGATACAGTCGTCCCTCAATATGTACAGGGGATTGGTTCCAGGACCCCCTCATAGACCAGAATCTGCACACACTCAAGTCCTGCGGTTGGCTACACAGAACTCACATGTATGAAAAGTCAGCCCTCTGCATACATAGCTTTTGCATCTCAAGAATACTGTATTTTCAACCACAATTTTTTGGTTGAAAAATCCCATGCATAAGTGGACCCATGCAGTTCAAACCCGTGTTTGAACGGGTCAATTGTATTTTGTATGAAGCTCTTAGAACAGTCGCTGGACTGTAAGTACTCAATAAGCATTCGGTATTATTCTCCTAAAGACATGAAAGAGTCCTGTGTCTGTCAAAACACATGGTTTATTTTACCTGAATAAAAATGTTTGTTTCTTTTTTTAAATGAATGGTTTAAATGATTAATGAATGATATAAAAATGAATTTTAATGCTTGGACATGAAGAAATTATGCTGTTTCTTCTGGAAAGAGGTTCAGAATCCAACAGGAGTAGTCAGTTTAAACAAATGTGGATGCCACTATGACTGTCGGATTTTTTTTTATACCCTTGTTTTCCAGGCCTAGCAAAGACAGAGCCCCCATCCTTTCCCTTTCAACCCCTCCTTCTGATAGACACAGGTTGGAGTGGAGTCCAAGGCTGCCTCAAGATGTTGTGCTTCCTGGACACTTTAATCCAGATGGTCCCTCCTGTCTCTTACCTTTTTCACATCTTTGTCCTCTGTGGCAAACTCTATCAGTTCTTACTTTGGGAACTTTTCTTCTTTATCTCCAAAGGTAAAGTATTTGTAAATCTCTTGAAAAATATTATAGCTCCTGTCTTTCTCACCTCTTTTCCTCTCCAGTATGAAGCATTTGCCAAAACCATCTAGCATTCAGCCTTCTCTGGTCACCTGAGTAAATACCAGGGGAAGGTCCTAGTCTGCCACTCTTCAGCATCTCATTGAGACCTTGTCTGGGTCTAACCCTCCTTGTCTGTTCAATTATTGTTGCTTTGTTTTTTTTCTTGGTGATCATATTGTGTTCTCTTCTTTGACCATTCTGTGTTTTCTTCCATATTGCACTCTTCCACAAAATAGTCACAGTTTACATTACTCTGTTTTTCTGGCAAACCACAAGGCTCTCTTATTGCACATTTTTTCCAAATGTCTCTATTTTTTGGTATGTATATTTTTAATGTAATAAAACGCTATTTTCTTAACACAGTGCTAAATAATATCAGTCACAGTCCAGGAATTCAAGTCCGGATGACACCACCAACATGGGCAGAGAAACCAAATTTGCACATTAAAACTATGCCATCATAGAATCGTAGAGTTGGGACAGACCCCAGCTCCTCATTTTACAGGTGAAGCAGCTGAGGGCCAGAGATCAAAGTGTCTTGCTCAACAAAACACAGTTGGCTGGTGACAGACTTCGAGCCAGAACCCAAGTCTCTTAGGCTAGTGTTCTTATTAAACTGTTCACTGTGCTTTTTCTTTTTTCTTTTCAAAGTAATACATGCCCAGTTTAAACCCCAAGTTGCACTAAAAAACTTAATCCAATAGCAGTCCCTTGTCCCATCCCTACCTCCTCCTAGTCTTACCTCCCTAGAGGCAACCCCTTTCCCCTCTTTTGGCTGTTTCTTCTGGTATTTACTGTGGATCCCTATGCAGTGTGCGCATATGAGTATTTCTTATCCATCAGGTTTAGGTGTTTCAGAGGTGATCTATGAACCTTCTGCCACAGTAGAGGAAGGCCTGACTCTCACACATCTCCACCCCACTGTCCTTCCTCCATCCCTTCCTTGTGGCTGTCTCGGTTCTCAGTGAAGGGTCTGTGGTTATATTAAGCGTGTAAATACCAAGTATCTGAACCTATTCAGTTCCTGAGTCAGAAAACAAGTCCATAAAATGAAGAGCACTATACATAAAAAATTTATTTGGTTTCTGGGTTTCAGATGTGAGTAGTGGAAGTTCAGATGGTGAGGAACAGATCCCAAAAAAGTATCCAAATCTATTCCCTTGCAGAGGATGCAGAGTGAGCATTTGGATAGTGAGAAGCACCGGTATTGTTCATTGCTCAGCCAAGGAGTCTTTCTCTCCCTATTTCTTTAAAATATGCTCTAACTCTAGTGTCACTGTTAATATGAGATGCCAGTCCTTTGTATGACCTCTTATATTCTCTGAAAGCTTTTAGGATCTTCTCTTAATCACTGTTTATCTGAAATTTCTTTTTTTTTTAAATTTTTGTTATAAAAAATTTAATTTACTTTTTCTATTTTTATAAAATTTAATTTTGTTCTTTTTTTTTTTACAAGCAAAAATGAAGTATAAACAGTTTGAAATTTCTTGATAATGTGCCATGAGATCCTTTTTCTTTCTTTGGGTTGGGCACTCCACAGGTGGGCCCTTTTAACTTGTAAATGCACATTCTTCAATTCTGGAAAATGTTCTTGTATTGAGTTTGGGGTGTTTTTTTGTTGTTGTTGTTGTTGTTTACCATCATTTCCTCCTCCCCATTTACTCTGTTCTATCTAGAATGCCTATCTGTCAGATATTGGGCTTTATGGATTCTAAGACTCTTTTTGGTTTCTACTTTCTGTTTGCCTTTGTTTTCTTTTTTGAAGAGTTATCATACTTTATCTTGTAAGCTTTCTAATAAAATTTTTATTTCACCTGTCACAGTTTTAATTTCCAAGAGCTCTTGATTGTTTTCTACTTGCTCTCTCACCATTGCATCCTGGTTTTGGCTTATGTCTCTGAGGATGTTAATAACGGTGTTTTTGATGTTTTCTTCTACTCATTATGTAGCTTCCACATTCTTCTGTTCTTGGTAATTGTTCCTCTCAGTATCTTTCAGGTTGGTGCTTTCTTCAAATGTCTGGTGGTCCTTGGCCATTCACATTTAAGAGTGAGGTACTGCAAGTGGCTTGGAGGTTCTGGGTGTTTGAGTGGAGCTTTTGACTGGTGTCCCATTGTGTATGGGGAGTGCATTGCAAACTCATCATTTATTTGGAGGATTTTCAGCATGTGGAGGCCCGTTCTTGAAAGGCATTCTGTGTTTTCAGAGATGCATCTTCCCTTTCCTGCCTGGAGGATGCCCTAAGAGCGGATGGGGACAGGGAGCTGAGGGCATCATGCCGCGAGAGTGGCCATTCTCACTCCATCCTCTGTTTTGAGCCTGTCCATCACCCCATCCCTTCACCAGGCCTCCTGTCCCCTCACCTGGAGCCTCTTCCAGTCCATTTCTCCAGTAAACCTTCAGACCTCCAGACAGTCCCCTCAGATTGCCCCTGCCATCGAAAGTGCACAGTGCCTCCACCTCCCAAGCCTCCCTAGGGTTCTGTCCCAGGCACACCCAGACTCCCCGTGTAGCTTTCTCCTTTCTGTAGACCCACAGGTCACTACGTCCTCCACTCTGCCCAGTCAGCAGTCCTCCCGCCTGTCTTCCAAAAACGTGTGTATTTGCCGATATCTCCCATTTCCATTGTCTTTGCACTCATCTCTCTTTCTCTCCTTTGCTGTCATTTTAGTGGTATCTTGGTTGAGAGAAAAGATACAATTGAGGGGTAACCAATTTACCATTCATTCAGCCAGTCAACGAACAGTGCTCGTGAGCCGAGCAGTTCCAGGCACTGCTGGAGACAGAGCTGTGAAAATTCTTTCCTTCTTAAAACTTCCAATATAGTGTTTACTGGAGGTGCCATGCTCTTAAATGCCACAAAGTGGCAATTGTAGTGTCATAAACCTATAAGAAGCATCTTGGGCTTGTTTTGATTCAAGAACCAGTGTGCAACCCCCTGGTTACCCCTATGCTTACCTGAACCTTTGCTGTTTGTAAGTGGTCACAAATAATGCTAGAAACTTGGGGTGCCACTGCTGTGAGCTGGGGGCCACCATGTTTGCATAGCACTGGAATCCTTTTACAAAGAAAGATGATTCATGTCAGTCTTAGACTTCATAGGAGATAGAAAACACCTCTTACTCGATAAAATCAGGGTTATTGCTTCACCAGGCTGTGGTACAATCTGAAGAATACACACCAATAAAAATTCCTGACTAAAAGTCACTAATAATAGCAAAAGGAAGATAAGGAGCAGAACAATCTATTAATCTCTAGTATTAGTGAGACTCCTCCTTAAAACAGTGACCTCCAAGCTATTTTGAATAGACCACTTGGCCATCCTGACACCCTCCTCCATGCTATTTTAATCATGCACCCTTATCAGTAAAAATTTTTGAAGTTGGTACCCATATGTATGTGTGTCTAATTAAAAATTAGATGCACATACTATTCTAATATATTAGGAATATTGTGAAACCAATTTTAATGGTTGAAAGGGTAAGCTAAAAATAATTAGAATTGGCCAGGCGTGGTGGCTCACATCTGTCATCCTAGCACTCTGGGAGGCCAAGGCGGGAGGATTGCTTGAGCTTAGGAGCTCAAGTCCAGCCTAAGCAAGAGCGAGACCCCGTCTCTACTAAAAATAGAAAAAAATTAACCACGTGTGGTGGTACACACCTGTAGTCCCAGCTACTCGGGAGGCTGAGGCAGGAGGATGGCTTGAGCCCAGGAGTTTGAGGTTGCTGTGAGCTAGGCTGATGCCATGGCACTCTAGCCCTCTAGCACAGGCAACAGAGTGAGACTCTGTCTCAAAAAATTAAATAAAATAAAATAAATAAAAATTTTAAAAAATAAGAAGAATTATAAGTTTCAATATGTTTCTCTATCCTAATGGATCATCTTGGGAATATGGAGCTTGCTTAGAAACAACTTACGAGAATGGAAATGAGGACTTGGTCATCCCACCACCATTACTTTGCCATGGAATATTAGGCAAGTCACTTGATTCTAAGCCTCAGTTTCCTTATCTGTAAATTGGTAATAAAAATACTGCAATTTCTCTGCATTCCTCATAGAGTGGTTGTGAGGGGAAAATGGGCTGACATATCAGAATGTGTTTTATAAACTATGAAGCCCTCAGCACTCAACTACAAACTCAATTTTGTGACCAGTCAGTTGTCTCCATGCCTTGGCCACCAACTGCTCCTTGTGTTCATCCCATCAACCCAAATATCCTTCTTTCTGGCCATAAGAAGTAATGGTGGAAGGTGAACAAGGGAAGCAGTGAATGTCTCCCATCTTTACTTAAAGAGAGAAACAAAACAAAAAAGCAACCCAAGCCCAAATCCTGCAGCTAATTAGTAATGTCTTCTCCATTCAAAGAAGAGCACATTTCTCCCTAGGGTTTTAAGGGTATTATGCTTTCCTCCATATAGCAGATTTTTTTTTAAATGGGGTCTCACTATATTGCCCAGGCTGGCCTCGAACTCCTGGGCTCAAGTGATCCTCCCACCTCAACATCCCAAGTAACTGGGATTACAGGCGTGCGCAACCGTGCCCAGCTGATGCTATGGATTTTGAAAATGTAAATCTGTTGGTTAGAAGCAGCGACATTGTCCCTGAGACGTGAAGAATTCCAGTATGTCCAGGTCACATATAGGGAAGGGCTCCACAGCCTCAGCAAGACAATTATGTGGGCTGCCTGGTGGCAAGTCACTGAGCCCTACAGCAGTATCACTGGAAGGTGTCTGGGGCTTACACATTTGGAGTATGTGCAATGTCACCATGGAGCAGAACTACATTTCTGGCATCAACCAAAGTAGAGGATTAATTATGCAAGGGGGAGAATAAGATGTTCCAAGTACCAGTTAATGCGAGTGTTATGAGACGGGAGCAATAATCACAGTTAACTGTACTGAACACTTGCTTTCTGCCAGCCTGCACAGGGTGTGCCATGTGTGATCTCATTTAGTCCTCACTGTTTTCATTTCCATTTGACAGTTAAGAAAACTGAGGGCGAGAGAGGTTAAATAACTTGCCCACAGTCATGGTGGAGCCACAGTTTGCACTCAGGTGTCTGTTACCGCTTGTAACCACTCTACCTTTCCACCTATAAAATGAGTTCTGTATTTTCACCTTTGAGAGCGACTCCTCTCTCTGCTATCCATATAACCGATCTTCTATGGCATTCAAGAGGACAAAACTGGAAGGAGTCTAGAGATCTTCCATACCCCTGCCCTGGAGTTACGAACCACAGGCTCACACCACACTGCACAGGATCTTAAAGCAGCAGCAACAGGTGATATGTTGATTATTATAACTGAATCCTCCAAGGACACGGAGGGAAATGTGCAATAAAAAAAACCCCAACTCTCCCCTTTTACCTGAATGCAAGAAAGAAAGTGCTGACTAGCCCAGCAGAAGGCAGCTGCATGTCTGGGCTTTGTAGTGCGGAGAACTACAGAACGTCTGTCTGTCCATCCAAGCTCCAGCTTCAGCAAGGGCCAGGTGAGGCTTAGAGGTGCCACTCTAGCTTTAGCGCCTTTCCTCACTGCTCAGGGTATTCTCCACCTGATACTCACCCCTCAGTGCTCTTTCTTTATTCTAAGAAGCCTTGCTCTCTGGAAAGACACTAAGCTATCGGTCATTTACCTCAATATGAATTTTAAGCCAGTATATTACTTGCTGGTAATTATGTGCATTTTGATGATTTTCTTAAGTTTTAGTTTGAAGGCTTTGCTTCTGTTTCTGTGACCTACAGCCATCAGTATCAGATGGGGTACAGGACATTCAAATGGGGCACACTATTTTTTTTAATTCTAAAAACAAGTTAATGTGGTTTGCGTTTCTCTAATTTAAACATTCTTTTATTGTTAAATATACAGATTTTTAAAAATAGCCAATCCAAATACAGAAAACTTTATAAAACAAATGTACAAACTTATATGAGGCCATCACCCTGTACAGGGTCACCAAAATGCCATCTGTGAACCCCTCCCAGTCAGTCATCTCCTCCCTGCAAAAGTAACTTCGATCCTGAAATTTGAAAGTCAGGTTAAATCCAATGTGAAAGACTAGCCATCCCCATGTGTTCAGCAATAAGGGATAAATACAGGCATAGTCTTTTCTAGTGGCAATGTTTGGGGGTACTGAGTGGCCCTAGTACCCCAGTTTATAGGTAAAGCATTTCCCCTGTGTACAGTTATACGTTACTTTATGCAGCTTTATCCTAACACATGCCAGCCTTGGTGCATGCTGCATGTTTGGAGGCTGCAGACTTACCCAGGAATGCCCAAACTTTTGGGGTCTCCCTTCTCTGAGTATCTTAATTTGGTAAGATAGCTAGATGGTTCCTTTGTTCCTGTG
>VBSM01003176.1:34329938-34360639 GCA_008086735.1 Cheirogaleus medius
GGAAACTTGGGAGATAGAATTGTTTTTGGTGAGCTTAGCAGAATCAGAGAGAAAAAGTACCCAGAAGACTGAAAGTGGCCAAATGATTTTCTGATTTCCAGAAAAGGAAAGAAAAATAATTTTGGAATTTGCAGATGAGGGGAGAGTCTAGACTGCATTATTAAAATGGTAGATTGTAGGGAGGGTGGGTGAGTGATAAAAACTTACCTGTTGGGTACAATGAACACTATTCTGGTGACAGGCACACCAAGAGTCCTGACTTAAGCATTATAGAAGTTACCTATGTAACAGAAACACTTGTACTCCCTTAGTTATATTTTGAAATTTAAAAAAAGAGAGAGAAAAAAATGATAGATTCTGAATACTAGAAGAGAAAGTAACAACTACATACACCAGAGAAATACCATCTCCTCCTCTCAGAGGCTCCTGGGCTGGGAGATCAGGGCATATTATAGATACAGAGTCTCCGGTATTAACTAAGCATTTGGCCAAGGTCTCATGAAACGTCTGTGGATAAGATGGAATCCACGTGAAGTCATACAAGCAGGTAGATTCGTAACAGGTTGAGAAGCCGTACCTGACTAGAAGTCAGTGAAAGCAGGGATCTTTTTTTTTGTTCAGTAATGATTCCATGACACCTAGAACAAGACCAAGCACACAGTGGGAGCTTCATAAATATCTGTGGAATGAGTGTGTCATTACTAAGCCAGAGGGACAACTTTAGGGGAACATTTCGGGATTCTTTCCTGCCCGCGTCCTACTTTGTGTTGTATTAGGGCTTGAGTAATGACATTGATGGTATGCTCATTAAAGTTCATGGAGAACAGAAAGCTAGGCCTGAAAACTAGTATAGAAACTGACAAAATCAAGACCCCAAATATCTTACCAGTCTGAGCTGGATCTCTCAGGATAAAAGTTTAACAGGAATATATGTAAACTACCATTGTTAAGACTTGAAAATCAACTGAATAGGTACAAGAGGGAGAGATATGACTTAAGAAACCTTAAAGTTCCTATGTTTTGGTTGACTCTAAACTCAGTGTTAATAAGGTATTGATGTAGC
The DNA here is from genome assembly GCA_008086735.1 of Cheirogaleus medius. Taxonomy (NCBI): domain Eukaryota; kingdom Metazoa; phylum Chordata; class Mammalia; order Primates; family Cheirogaleidae; genus Cheirogaleus; species Cheirogaleus medius. The sequence goes on from VBSM01003176.1 coordinate 34,331,002, forward strand.
TGCCAGAAGAGGCGCATCGCGACCATCCATGTATTGATCTATTAACGTCAGCCAATGTTTACCGCGTGCCCGCTCTGCACCAGCTCCTGTGGCAAGGAGCAGGCTGCACGCGAAGACAGACATCCCCATAAACCCCGTGACACGAGGTGAGCACTGGAATAGAGCAAGGATGGCATCCTGGGGGCGTTGAGAGGGGAGGTCCAGGCCACTCACAGGGCAGGGCAGGGGTTCTTAGGCCGAGGCCCAGCAAACAATGGAGGGAGGGGGTAGCTGGCAGAGGAGATGACTTGTCAAAAGCCAAGGGGTGTGGGGATGGTGAGAGAGGTGGGTTCAGTGGTCCACCTAGGGCTCAGGACGTGAGGGAGAGGAGGAGAGGCGGCTGCGGGAAGGTGGACAGGGAGGCCTGGCCCGCAGGAGTGTGGGAACCGCAGAAGGAATGCAGGCCCCGGGACGCTCCACTCCTGGTTTGCCTCCTGCCTCCCTGGCTGCTCCAGCTCAGACTCCTTTGCTGATTTCTGCTTCTCCCCAGCCCTAGCTTTGGAGTGCCCCGGGCCGTGTTCTTGGCCCTCTTCTCTTCCCCATCTACTTTTATCTTTTGCTGGTTTCCTCCAGCCTGGTGGCTTTAAATGCTTTCTATTTACAGACATGTCCCAAATTTCTGTCAACAGCCTGGGCCTCTCTCCTGAACTCTGGCCTCGATTATCCTGTTGCCTACTTGACATCTCTCACATTTAACATATTGCAAACTGAATTCTTAGCTTCCTCCCTGTATTCATTTGCCAGGGCTGCCTGCCATACAAAGTACCACAAACTGGGTGGCTTAAAATGACAGAAATTTATGCTCTCGCAGTTCTGGAGGGTAGAAGTCCGAAGTCAAGGTGTTGGCAGGGCCATGCTTCCTCTGCATGCACTAGGGGAGACTCTGTTCCATGCCTTTCTCTTTGCTTCTGGTGGGACCAGCCATCCTTGTCACTCCTTGTCTTGTCAATGCATCTCTCCAGTCTCTGCCTCCTTTGTCACTTGGTGTTCTCTCTGTGTGTCTTCCCATCTTATAAGGACTCCAGTCTTATTGAATTAGGGCTCACCCTGATGACCTCATCTTAACTCAATTCCTTCTGCAAAGATCCTGTTTCCAAACAAGGCCACATTCACGGGTCCTGGAGTTCAGAGAACACAGTTCAACCCATAACACCCCATAACTTGCCTCCGCTCTCCCTTCTGAGCTGGTAGCCTTTTCATTCTTCCAGTTGCTCTGGACAAAATCTTGGTGTCATCCTCGACTCTCACCCACATCGAGTCCACCAGGAAACAGGTTAGGTCCAGACCAACAACTTCTCCCACCTCCACTTCTGCTGCCCTGATCTGAGCCACCGTCATCCAAATTACTACAAAAGCCAAGTACCAGATTGCATCACTCCTCTGCTCAAAAGCCCACAGAGCTCCCCACGTCACTGAGAGGCGCTGCCCCTGTGACGTCCCCAGCTTCAGCACCCTCTGCCCTGGCTCTTGTTGACCCCGCTCTGACCACACCGACCTCATACGTCCTAGGTGCGCCCCTCTCAGGAGCTCTGCAGTGGCCCTTCCCTCTGCCCAGAGCACCGTCTCCCAGGTGCCTAGTGACGGATACCCTCACCTTCTTCTAGTCTTCCATCAAATATCTTCTTCTCAATGACACCCTTTGTAATTCTAACTAGCCTTCACTCCCAGCCTTCCTGGCCCCATACCTGCTTAGGTGTTTTCTCCATAACACCTTTCCCCTCCTGCATACTGTACATTCTTGGGAGTATTTATTGTCCTGTAATCTCTGTGAGGCTGGGGTCTTGGTAGTTTGTTGATGTCTTCCAAGTGCCTAGAGCAGAGGTTGAGCCGGGGCTGGGCTCGGGTCGCCTGCTCAAGGCCCACCCCTTTCTGCTATGAAAGACCGCTCCCTGCCCCTCAGCTATGCTCCCTGCCTTGTCTTTCCCCGCTGTCCTCAGGGCTTCAGGATCTCTGTGAATCTCGGTGCCTAAAATAAAAACTTGAAGCTATACAGAAACAGCATAGTGTTATGTTCAAGGGAATGGAGTCTGGGTCTGCGGTGGTGGCTCACACCTGTAATCCTAGCACTTTGGGAAGCTGAGGTGGGAGGATCACTTGAGGCCAGGAGTTGAGGACCAGCTTGAGCAAGTGCAAGACCCCATTTCTACAAAAAACAGAAAAATTATCCGGGCATGGCGGCACGCACCTAAACTTGGGAGGCCAAGGCAGGAGGATCGCTTGAGCCCTAGAGTTTGAAGTCACAGTGAGCTATGATGACGCCACTGCACTGTAGCCCAGGCAACAGAGCCAGATCCTGTCTCAAAAAAAAAAAAAATAAAACAACGAATGGAGTCTGGAGCTGCATACACACTAGGCAGGTGTGGGCATATCACTTCACCTCCCTGTGCCTCAGTTTCTTCATCCATCAAAAGCAGATAATAATGCCTTACCCCGCAGGGTTCTGTGAGGGTTAAATGGGTTAATATACTTAGCCACTTATCATGCAAACAGCGAGTACTATGTGAGTGTGATTATAAGAATGTAATATGTTTGAACCTTGAGGACATTATGCTAAGCGAAATAGGCCAACCACGAAGGACAAATACTGCATGATTCCACTTACATGAGGAATTGGAAGTAGTCAAGCTCATAGAAGCAAATAGCAGAATAGCAAGTGCCAGGGACCAGGGCAAGGGGAAATGGGAAGCTGCTGTTCAACAGGTATAAAGTTTCAGCTACGCAGGGCGAGTAAGCTCTGGAGATCTGCTCTACGACATTGTGCTCATAGTCAACAGTACCATACTGGACACTTAAAAATTGTTGAGAGGGAAGATCTCATGATATATGGGGAGTTTTTAACCATAATTTGTTTAAAAAAAGAATGCAATATGTTAGTTACTAACCCCCTTTATTTTATCGAGTTTTCTCAAGGTTAAGGGACTCACTCAAGATCTCGCTTGTAAATGAAAGGGGGTGACAAGAATCAACCAGGGCTCTTTGCTCAGCTCAGAGTTGGGCATCAGTCCTGTCTGTCAAAACCCAGATTGCAAAAGGACCGCATCATAAAAGGGCCCTGCAGTCAGGGAGATGACACATCCACACCCCCTTGGGAGAAGGTGCCTCACGTGTTGGCTTCATAGAATTCTTCTATGCCCCATAGGTTGGGCAATGAGAAATAAATAATCCAGACATCAGGGTTATTGATGGGCAGCTAGAGCTTCCCGAACAGGGGGAGTAAACAAAAGAACTATCTTAATTTCAAGCTTCATTAGAAGTAGCAGAGACTAGAAATCATTTTTCAAAATGGTGGGCGGCGTCGGGGATCTGTCCCCACCTGGAAGGGGCACTTGGTCCGTGAAAGCAGCGAAAATAATTGTGTCTTTTATGTTGCTTGGGTAAAAGCTCCCATCCTAATTAATTCTTATCTCCTCCTCCCTTTATAAATATGCTTGGGGAAAGTGACATCCAAGCATTTTTTTGTTTTGTTTTCTCTCTTCTTAACAAGGAATTCTCTCTGCTCAGGCATTTTAGGTGCTGATTTTTCTCATGTCCTGGAGATGCTTCTAATTAGCTGATGCTTCCTTCCTGTAATAGTTCACCACAGAGAGTGGGTTTGGACTGGAGGAGGGAGCAATTTTCTCACCTTATCAAAGTGCCACTGATCAGGTTGGCTTTCTTGGGTGCTCATTCATTTTTATGCCTCTCTGAAAATGGAAACAGCAAGCTCCTTGCTTGCTAAGTGGAGCTGGAGGTTGCTGGGTTTTGCCATCTCCCCAAAGCTCCGCTAGCATCCTTTGATGAAATGCTGCCTCCAAGCCTTTGCAGCAGAGCTCACTGGAGAGATGATCTCCTTCCTTTCTGATCAGTGGAAAAACACTCAGCTGAGGACAATATGGCAAAAGCATGCTACTGTCACCTTGTCCCCAAATAGCCTGGGCCCCGCCGGGGCTGCCTACAGGCCCACATGTGTCCCAGGGAGAAGGTACGTAAATGCCTCTTCCTTTTCCCCTCCCTCTAGGAGCACGGTGGCCCTCCATGCCAAGGATGATGTTGTGTTCTTGGGTGGTTCTTACATTGCAGAAGGAGCCTGTGGGCGCTAGAGACCCAAGAATTCTCCACTGCTTCAGAGCGTGAAGGAGAGGCTAGCTTGAGCCTTCTATCAGGACTTGCAACAAACCACCCCAAAACTTGATGGCTTGAGACAATACACATTATTTATCATGATCCTGTGGGTCATCTGGGTGGTTCTGGTGTGGACAGCTCAGCTGGGGCTGAGCGGTCTAGGATGGACTTGCTCACCTGTCTGGTGGCTGGGAGGCTGCTTGGTCTGGAGAGGCCCAGGCAGGAATGATCAGTCCCTGCTACATGTGATCTGTTTGTTCTGTGGAAGGCCAGCGTGGGCTTCACATGAGCTGTCAGGAGCACAAAAAGCACAAGAGATGGCAAACAAACCCCAATGCACAAGTACTTCATGAGTGTCTGATCACATCTGCTGATGTTCTGTTGGCCATGGCAAGTCACATGACTGAGAATCGGCATGAGAAGGGAGCACCCAAGGGGGGGATATAGTAACAAGTTGGGGGACATCCTGGCAGCAGCCCACACCAGGAGTGCCACATCAGGAGACGAGGCCTGTTCTACTCCGTGCGGTGCGGGTGTGTGTCGGCAGGGTTGCGAGGGCTGGCTCTTTCAAGGAAGAAAGGAACAGGCCTTTTCTCAGTTGAGTTGGACACACGTGGGTTCAGATTCTGCACACCATTTACTAGCAGTGTGACCCTGGGCGGGTGGCTTTACTTCTCTGAGGCCTAGTTTCTTCGCCTGGTCCAGCCTCCCACACAAGGTTCTATGGGACACTAACTGATGTTTGTGGCACATCGTCAACACCCAGTGTCGTGGCCTCGTCTTGGGGCAGCGGAAGAGCATTCATGTTGGGTGGTTGGGCAGCAACAACTCCCAGGTGACAGGGGGTCATCTGCACAGGCAGCTTGGCTGAACCCCTGGACTACAGCACTCCCGGGCCCAGGAGGCCAGGTGAAGACCCCGCGAGGGAGGAGGCTTCTTGCAGACTCAAACCTCGTTCACATATTTATTGTTTAAAACCGAAACAAACATATCACCCTTCCTTGGTTGTACACCCCCCAACAGCAACCGCCAGTTCACTTCCACGCCCTACCTTTTCCCCCAAAATAGCCTTTGCTCCTCATCGTCAGAGGCATGGACACACTCAGTGTTCTTCTTACCTGCTCCTGTGTCCTTGGCACTCTCTGCTGACTCACATCCTCCCTCTCTGAGCATTCCCTCGAACCTTCTTTTCTCCCTTGTCCTTTTCTTATGGGTGTTGCCCACACTCTAGCTATAACCCTGTTGTCAGCAGCAGCATTTCACAGGGTGACTCCTGCCTTGTCCCCGATTTGGCCTCAACCTATGCATTCGTGATGCTCCAACTCTCTCTCTCTGGCCACAGCTTCCTCTTGGACTGCAGATCAGTTGCTCAAACTCAGTAGATTGCCACACAGATTTATCTTCCCCGCATGTCTTAGTCTGCTCGGTCTGCTATAACAAAGTACCATAGGCTGGGTGGCTTAAACAACAGAGATTTCTTTCTCATGGCTCTGGAGGCTGGGAGTCCACAATCAGGATGGCACCTTCTCACATGTGCTCATTTGGCGGAGAGAGCGCCCTAGTGTCTCTTCCTTGTCTTATAAGGGCGCTAATCCCATCATGGGGCTCCACTCTCATGACCTCATCTACACCGGATCACCTCCCAAAGGCCCCACCTCCTAAGACCATCATGTTGGGGGTCAGGGCCTGAGCACATGAGTAAGGGGGGGGCACAGTTCAGTCTCCAGCACTGTGCAACCTGCCCTCCTGCCACACTCCCGTCTGTCTTCCCCTCTTCCCAGTAACTCAAGCCAGAAAGTCTAAGTCACTTCCCTCAACAGTCAGTGCCCAGTTTGGGTCCTTCATTCTCTCAGTCCATGCAGCCACTGCCACCAGGTGAGACATCAGCACGCCCCACAGACCCTGCAGCGGCCTCCTCACCTCCAGCCTGTCCTGGCTCACTCGGCATTGCTTCCAAAACAGACACTGGTTACTGCTGTCTGTGCTCTCTTCCTCCTGCCTCGCCACCTCTCTGGTCCCATCTCCTGCCCTTCTTCCCAGCACCCTGTTCCCTGCCACACCCACCTGCCTGCAGTCCCCGACCAGGCCCGATGCATCCCACTGCTCTGCCTGGGGCACTCCTCCGCCCCCCACCCCGGGCTGCCCGGAAACCCCTGCTCTTCTGTCAGGATCCGACTCCGGGATCATCCAGGTGAAGTCCCCCTGCCCTCTACCACCGCATGAGCTCTGCACACGTCCTCTTTATCACTCGCCACGTGTTCTGTGGCTTGTGTGTCTGGGCCTGTCTCCTTTAATGATCTGTGAGCCCCTCGAGGGCACAAATCGTCTTGTTCATTTCTCTGTGCCTGGTGCCTGGTGGATAGTCAATGACAGTAAATAATTGTGGAATGCATGAGTAGATGAATAAGCGAGTGGATGACGGCAGGTTGCGCCCGACAACCTCCTCTTTCCCGCACTGCGTTGCCTCAGGTCCCCCATCGGCACAGATGCCACCAGCTGCCAGCCCCCCCGAACTTCCTGCACACCCAGTTTACCAAGCCCTGGAGCGGTGGGTGTTCCCCTTCCCATTTTGCAGCACAAAGGGTCCCCTGCCAAGATCTCTCCTGCCCGCACCAAGTGCCCTCATGGAGAGAGCCCCTGCCACCCCAGCCCCAGCTCATGGCTCCCTTCTCCGGCTCGCTTAGGCTTTCTGCCTGTTTGCGCACGTCACGTTATGCCGTCCTATTCTCTAACTGTCTGGCTCAATTTAGCCCTTTCTTGTATCAGTTCATTCTACTGTCTGGCTCGTTCATTGTTTTAAGTGTGTATGTTGTCATCCTAGCTGAGTCCTCGTTGTAGATGCAGGCTTCTGTGCGCACTGGTTCTTGGATATTTGGTAAATGCTACTCCATGGCTATGTATTCATAACTGACCCCAGAGTTCTTGTCACTTCCCACCTGTCTCCCTCTCTCCCAGCTGCCGTCCCTCTAGGAAAGGCAGACTGTCCTGGGAGTTAAGAGTCAACAGACTTGGGTTCAAATCTTTGCTCCACTGTTTCCAAACTCTGAGACTTTGATAGCCAATAACCTAACCTCGCCTCTTTGGGCTTCTATTTCCTTACCTATAAAATGAAGATAATGTCACCCCTGCAAGGCTATTGTAAGGATTAAATGAACTGATCAATGTAAAGCACTTAGCACAGTGCCTAGCATGGAGTAAATGCTGAATAAATGCTGGCTACTGTGATTGATGTTGTTTTCAATAACATTATTTTATCAATAAATCTTCCCTTTAAGGATCTATCATAGACTTGCCTCTGGCCGGCACCTAACACATAGACCAGATGTTTGTAGAAATGTCAGACTAGCATGCAGATGTTTTCATAGGGCTGCCCCTGAAATGCTCCCAGGGGAGTGGAGAAGGAGCCAGGCTAGAGAAGAAGGGCTCTTTGGCATTTCTTTCAAAGGCCTGTGGTCTGAATGCATGTATGGCCTCTACCTCGACCCACCCAGCCACCCGTGGCACTGTAGGGGGCACTCTACAACCCGCCATGGCTGGGCAGGTGGAGAGTGAAGCACGTGACCTGCATTGGGGTCCTTCCACCCAGGTGGATTTGACACAGAGGTATTAATAGAAAGTAGACTTGGGACAAGGTCTGAGTTTACCAATGCAGACAACTCCAAGCTGGACAGATTGAAGGGCTTTTGTCTTCTCATCTGAGCATTTGGCTCTTCTAGAAAGATGAAACTGTCCAGAGATGCCCAGCCCTGCCCCCAGCTGTGCACACTGCGAAGCCGCTAGAATAGCAGGCCTGAACCCCACAGAGATAGGCTGTGCCTCTGGATTGAAAACAGCATTTAAACCAGGAAAAGCAAAAATGATGAGCTCTGGGTAGTCCTGGAAGGGGAAAGCCGCACGCTGGAGCCAGGGTGCTGTGCAGGGTGCTAGAGGGAGCCTCCTGCCACCGGGAATTAGGGGCTAGGAGCTGCAGTTCCTTTGGACCATGTGGCTGGGCTGTTGCTGGTCGTATTACAGAAAGGCAGGAGCTTTTTTTCTTTCCTGGTAAGCAAGAGGCAGTTTGATGGCACTATGAAATAGCTTCCTCGGGCATGCAGACCTTAAGTAAATAAAAGCACAAAATAGATTTTTCAAACCATGTCCTTCTAGAGCATAGTAGGATTTACTGAGAAATTGGATTGAATTCTCCCTAACTCACCTGACTGCTGAGTGGAGGAATTCAAAGAAAAGGTCTGTATTTCCCCCAGCAGTTTCTGCTGAAACAGAGCCCACCGCAGGGCTCGCAGCTCTCAATGGGTGACCTTTTAAAAGGCAGCCAGGGGTGTCTGAACAGCAGGCTGGGGAATGGAGGCCAAAGCCTCGCTGTACCACTGCTATCCCTGAACCCAGAGATAAGAGATTCATTGTAGAACCTCTGCCCTGCCCGCACATTACAGATTAGCTTCCTGAGGTATGAAGGCCACTGGGCAGCCCTCGGGAGAACAGGGCTGTTTTTCTAGTGATGATGGAGGCTTGGCCCTGATGCATCCACACCCTGACTCTCTTCCACCTGGGTGTCGACGCTGCCATTCGCCAGGTGGCTGGCCTAGCACTGAGGTTTAGGGTCTCACCATAGGGCACAAAGGAGGTTTTTTCTTGAGCCAAGCTGTGAGGATTAAAACTCTACAGGACATCATTAGCTTTGTATTTTAGGTAGATTTTCAGAAATCTGGGTTTAAGTGGCCCCAAGCCATCCAAGGACCTACGTATAACGCCCTGGACCACGTTCCAAGGGGTTTGGGTTCCAGCACCAAACTTTATTATGGATGAGAACCCATGGTGTGCTACTATACTGGCTCTCAGAAAAAAAATTTTTTTAAAGTACCGATTTGTAATGTTTGCCACTTTCCAAGGTGTAAGTTTCTAAATGTGAAGTTGGGAAGAAATGGGCACAGTTGGCTCTCACAGGCGATTCAGGTTAGCTCCAGCCCACCACTGAACTGTACGTGCGCCTCTAGCTCACACGTCCAGAGAGCTTACACATAGAGGTACCTCTGAGGGGCAAACCAACCCATGTGCCAGGGGTACCCTCAGTGATACCCCACATGTACGGAACATTCTTCCTCTTGGCTAACAGGATCTTTTAACCAGCAAGAAGTTCCATATTACCAGACTAAAACTGGGATAGACCAGGGTCAAATGACCAGGTGTCTCCATTTTAGTAGTTGTCATGCTAGGGCAATGAGTGGCCAGTGTTAGGAGTTATCAGATCCCTTGAAGAGCTTGTTTAAAATGTGTCCTACTGGACTCCACCCCGCAGAGAAGCTGATTCCATAGATCTGGTTTGAGGTCCAGGCATCTGGACCTCATCTATATTTGCAAGCAAATTGCAGGTAGTATTCATACTCTGAGAAACCCTCATCTACTCTTTACTCACCCTGTGGCTTGAATGACTAGAAGTTCAAGGTCTGGTGACTTTTAACATAGTGATTTTATTCTCAACACTCACTGTTTTGCTCCAGTGAAACAGGACTGTTATGTTTTTTTTTTTAGTCCCACCGTGCAAAATCTGATTCTCAATCATAATATTTATTAAAAACATCCCAAGCACCAGACATCAGACATGTCTTACCCCCATCTTATCCTGACAACTACCCTATTATTATCCTCTCATTTTGCAGATGAGGAAACTGAGGCCCAGAGAAATTTCCCAAGGAGGCAGTGCTAGAATTCAAATCCATGTCGTTGGCCTGTAGAACCTGCATTCTAAGCATAACACTGAACTGCCTCTGTAAAATAGTGTTCCTCTGAGGTTCTTTGGCTTTTTACTTAGCTAATTCAGGCTAAAGTTCAGTTCAATTTCATGAGCATTTAGTTGAGTGCCCATAATGCCAGCACTGGCGTGAGTTATTGCATTCGAGTCGCAACCTTACAGGGAAGGTGTGACTGCTATTTTCCAGAAGAGGAAAGGTGGATCCAGAGAGGGTCTGTGGTTTGCCCTGCGTTGCACAGCCAGCTGGCGACAGAGTGGGGATTTCCTGCTCATTTCACTACCCCACAGCTGCCCGGCTAGATTTCCTGGGTGGTTCCTTCGTCTAAATTAAGGCAGCTTTGATTCATTGGCAGTCTTTTAAGCTTTTGAGAATGTTTCTGGCAGTCTTCATTTTTGACTGATGTATGTCTGAGTCTGTATATACAACATTAGTGTACAAATGGGGAAGACAGACATATCCACCACTATTTTTAAGCACCAGATAGAGTGGGCTAAGTGCGGCAGGGAGATGCATAGGAGTGTGCGAATACAGAGAAAGCGTTTGTGTCTCTGCAGGAATTGGAGAAGAGTCCCTGAAGGAGGCTACGCTAAAGTTGGACCTTGAAGGATATGTAGGATTTCAGCAAGTATGGAGGGAGGACTCAGGGAGGAGCAACAGTGGGGGAGAATTTGGGGAAGCTGAACCTGGGAATCCAGGGATTGGGGCCAGATCCCAGGGCCCCTGAGCCAAGCTGACAGTCTCCCTTTTCTCCTTGGCCCATAACTAGTTTCACGCCTGATTTGTGATTGAAGGTATTGTGATTTTTCTCCTCCAGCTGATCTACTGTATTTTCCATTACCTTAAAACAACTTTTTTAACCCTCTCTATGGTGGATTTTTAATTCCTGGGCCTTTGTGCTTTAAGCCCAGGATCATCAAAGTGGTTTACCAGGGACGTGGGATTGGTTTAAGGAGCTTGGATGTCATGAGAGGTGCCATTGCTTCTTCCTGTCCTCTTAGGGCAAAGGTATATTTCTGTCCCTCGAGAACACTGGTGCAGTGGCCAGTCCAGCTGGAGTGGCCCAGCCTCCCCTTGTAAACACCCCATTCCCGGGAGACCGCCCTGGGATATCTGTCAACTACTTCCTGTAGGCAGACTGTCCCAGTGGCTTGAGTAGTTTGGACACAGATGCCCAGGGACATTAAGCAGTTCCTTTCCACTGTCTTCTGGCTTTGCCAAGTGGACACTTCTCCTGATGGAGCCAAATGGCACATTTGCATCTGTGCTGTGGCAGCATCATTTGGGTGATCAAAGGGCACTTTGATCTTGGGTGATCTTGAAGGGCACTTGTGGGGCTCCATAGCCTTGACTAATGGCCCTCTGGGGGAAAAAATGTCACAATCTCTTTGCCAGCTATGATAAACCACAACCAGAGCCAACTTCCGCTTTCCTCCCAGAGGCACTAACAAGTGCCACAGGGTGAGGGGTCTCTTGCCCTGGACTCTCTGAATAGGTGGGACCCACTCACCACTGCCATAGGACTCAATAAGGCCAGCAGGCACGGGGACCACCTGTTGTTCCTGGACACCAGGACTGGGCCTTACGGACCAGACTGGGTCTCACAGACTCTGAACAGTGTATCTCTTCTTTATCCTTGAATCTGCAAACAGAACACTCATGTCCCCCCACCTCCCACTACTGATCAGGGGTTAGTATGTCTGAAATAATGGGGGGGGATTTCTTGACCATGTGGGTTAGTGGTCTCTCTCCATCACACGTTCTGGATGGCATTAGTAGCAATAGCTTGGTAGCAGAAGCCTGCCATGATGCAGTCTCTTGCTGGTGAAGGCCTTTACAAATGTCACATTTCCTGCAGGAGGCCTTCTTTATGGACTCTGCTTTTAGCATGGTCCTGCAACATATCTTCCAAGAAATCTCAAAGTGCTGTGTTGGGACAGGTAGGGCGTCTGTCTCTGTGGTAGATGGATGCTGCCTGGCCCTTCATGACGTCAGTCAGTCCATTGCAAAATTAAAATCTCCAAGCAGTGATGGAAAACCTGGTAAGAACTTTTTTTGTAATTGTCCTAGTCTTAGCAGGGATGCGAAACCCCTCAATATGGCACGAGTTTGACTCCTACGGACAGCTGACCTCACCCTGTGCCTTTGCCTGGGCTCCCTGTCTTGTTTCTGTCCAAACAGAAGGAAGGCCTCTCAGCATGTGACTCTCAAGAAGATGGCAGACTTCAGTGTACCTTGGAGCAGCCATTTTAAGTAGAAAGTCTATTTGCATGCCAGAGAGAAGGCTGAATTCAGTTGTCTACAAGTCAGGCTTCTATTAATACTTGGCTCCTACTGTGTGAACAGACCTGAGGTGGGGTGGGGAAGATTGAGATATGCATGAGCCTCGGTGTAAGCTCTCATGCAGTTTAGAATGCAGCCCTTGAAAGCCAATGGCCATTTCTCTCTGTTGGCAGTGTTTCTCTTTTTTTTCTTCTTCTTTTGTAAATTTTTTGTATTTATTTATTTTTGTAAAGCCATGTCTCATCCTTGTCACCAAAAAAAATGTGGCATTTGTTGTAGCGAAAAAAAAAGTAGAGACCAAGCTAAATCCACCTTCGAACCACAGTACTTACTATAATGCTTCCTATGATTGACAGAGATAGATTAGATAGATGGTAGATAGATACATAGCCCTCACTAAACTCCTTAAGGGTAAACCACTCAGATTTTGTGATCATTTGCCTTTTCCAGAGATATCCTTTGTAACGTGGGTGTGGCATCCTCCCTTTCCTTTCTTCTCACTTGCCTGTCTTCTCCGGACACACTCCCTGATGGACCAATCATCGGAACCAAAGAGCCAGAAAGGAACTTAGAGGAGCAGTCAGTGCATCATCCAGTCTCAGCCAGGATGCCAAAACAAGATGCCAGACAGTCCTATCTGATCACCCCTTGACCCACTTAATGGTGTTCTTGTAGCACTTTCTGTTCTACCTGGAAATTTTCTTTGACCATAACCTGTCTTGCAAGGAAAAATATCGTGTGAGGGTCACCACTCCCTCGTCCCCAAACCCACTGCCCTCTTCCCTGAAATATGGTGCCTACCTCCACCTCCCAAAGAGCTCTCTTGGATCGAGGGTTGAGGCAACCTGGACCCAAGAGAAGCCCCTGGATGGAGGTGGGAGAAGCCACCCAGAATCAACTGGAAACTGGCCTCATACAGACAAGCTCTTAGATTTCTTTGACCGGGAGGACTCAAGATAGGAAAAGCTTATTCCAAACAAAGAAATAAGGAAAGGCTACTGAGGAAGAATTGAGAAAAAATGCCCAGGGAAGCATAGTGATTTTGCAAAAACACATATTATCTCCACTGTAGTCCTCAAGTTGAAGAAAATACAGGCACAAGGATTTAATTGAACATTTAAACATTTTAATGCACCAGGTAGGAGAACCTGGGAGGGAAGGGAATCTGGTGATGACTTGAGACCATTCCAAAGCATTCGTAGGCCCCTCTACTTATCTGCTGTTTAAGTGCCACTCAGCACGAAAGCCAGAGGAAGGGAATTTCCCCCGATAGGTTGATGCTTCTCTCCTCTCTCTGAGTCACAGTGAACTACATAAATTTGCTCACAGGCCCTTGGTGGAACATGCTGTACCCACCCTTGTCCTCTACACAGAACTTGGGCAGTGGGGCTGACTTGTGAGGGAGAAATGGGGCTGTCCTGTCACGCAGCTGATCTCTAAGCCCAAGCCACCTTTGCTGGAAGAATAGCTTTGGCCAGGATACCTTACCAGGACACAGCACCCTGAGAAATGGTGCCTCGTCAGTCCTGAGGAGCTTGGGATGCCAGGCCCGAAGCTACCAGCCAACCTGGCTGGAGTGATGAGCAAGGGTAGGCATAACCGGACAGGGAAAAGCCTTGTAGCTACTTGAGAGAAAGAGTCAGGCAGGGATGGTCTTACATCCATGGAAACATTTTAGGGACAAATTGTTGGCATTGTTACCTAAGGCAGGCATAGGCAAAGGGGATCCCTTTGCAAAATTATTATCTTGGCTACCAGGGTCATCACTGCCCAGCCAGCCAGTCAGATGCTCTGCCACGTTAAGGCTGAAATTGCCACAGTGTGCCCTGGGTGAGCACGGCTACGTGCTGGCCCGGTGTCAGGGCAGAGCTGAGACACAGGGCAGGGAGAAGTCTAGATCTTCCAGACCCTGGATCACACACACAGTCGTAATGTAAAGAACAGCCCCAGAGTCAGGAAATTGAGAATGGGACCAGAGGGAGCATCCAGAAAACACCCCACGCCCACCCCAAACACTGGCTCTCATGGGCCGTGGCTGGGGAGGGCTGTCGGGAGTAGCTGTGTTCGCCAGGGTAGGAGGAAGCAACCTTGGTGTGGTGGGGACAGGTATGACCCACTTCTTCACTAACATGGCCCACCTGGAGCACGCCTCCTTCTTAGTTCCGCGTAGCACTTGTCTTCTAAGGAGCTCAAAGAGTGAATAAATAGGGAGTTATTGACATTGTAATCTTAGATAGCAGCATAGATATTAGGGCGATTTATTGTCATTTACTACTTCCCTCTGAGAGAAGAGAAAATGAAGGAGTATAGAAAATAAATCAACTTCTTGGGAACTTCAGCCTAGTTAACGTATTACCATTGATTAAGCAGCCACCGTGTTCCAGGCTGTTTGGCTACGGAGACATAAAGGGCAGTAAGTCACAATTCCTGTCTTCCAGAAGATCACACTCTGGTGCGAGTCCCTTCATAAAGCAGTTACTCCACCGACAGTGGTGGTCACATTGCTGAATGACAGCCACCCGGGGAGGGGGAGGGAGCTCCCCAGAGAAGGGGCCAGGTGAGTTGGAGGAACGAGAAGGCCATAGATAATTACATGTTCTATTTTCTACATCCTTACTGTGTGCCAGCTCCTTCATAAATATGTCATTTAATTCCAAGTGAGGAAACAGACGCTCAGAGAGGATTGATTATCACGCCAAATGGCAGAGCCAGGATTTGAACTTGGGGCTGCTGAACTCCAGGGCCCAGCAGTCAGACACTGCATGTTAAAGGCCCATCTCTCACAGTGTTTGTTCTAAAGTCTGGGCTTCGCTGGTCTGGGGCCTGACACCCAAGGAAGTATCCTGGGACCTGTAGCGCCTTTGCCTGGGTACATCGTGAATGTGTGCCTTTACATGTCCTTCTCCTGACGAAGGGGCATTAGGCTGTCTCACGTGCTCATGTTTGTTGGTTGGTTGGGGTTAGGGTCTGGAGGGGACGTCCTGTTCGTGCAGCATGACAGGGAGCTTCCACCTGCCCCCTGTATGTTTCCCAGCCCTTGCCTGCTACCAGGCCTGGCTCCTGGCTCCAGCCAGGCAAGGGGCTGCCTCCCAGCCCAGCCCCAGCAAGAAGAGGCTGGGAGCCATTTCGCCCTTGGTTTGTAAGAGAAGAAAAGCTCCGCTCCCGCCGCCTGCGCACGCCTGCCTGCTCTCATCCATGCGGGAGAGCTCACGCTGCTGTTTGCCTTTCTCGTCCCCTTGCTTCGGTTTCCCTTTGCAGCTTTCACTGATGTTGAAACCCTCACAGTTGGGCCCTTGGTTTTCGGAGAACTGAAAAACAGAAAGAGATCCCATTTTCCTAGAGGGGAATTCAACATTCTGCTGGGGAGGTGGGAGGTGTCAGGTCTGAGGTCATTTTCAGACCCCCAGCTTGTTTTGTTCTATGAATTGAAGGAGATTTTGAGAGTTGACGAACAAAAATAAAATCACTCTATCAGAGCTAAGGAGAAACATTTTTGTATATTCCCTCAAGCTTTCTATGTGATGTGATTAAAATGCAACTGAAAACTCTGCTAGCAAAAAGAAAAGGAAAACTTAATAAAAACTGTATAATGAGCACATTAAGATTAATAGGGGGAGGCTGGGCACAGTGGCTAATGCCTGGAATCCTAGCACTCTGGGAGGCCAAGGCAGGAGGATCACTTGAGGTCAGGAGTTTGAAACCAGCCTAAGCAAGAGCAAGACCCCATCTCTACCAAAAATAGAAAAAATTAGCCAAGCATGGTGGTGTGCGCCTGCAGTCCCCGCTACTCGGGAGGCTGAGGCAGGAGGATCGCTTGAGCCCAGGAGTTTGGGGTTACAGTGAGCTATGATAACGCCACTGCACTCTAGCCAGGGAAACAAAGCAAGACGCTGTCTCAAAAAAAAAAAAGATTAGTAGGAAAAAGGAAGGCTGTTAGGACCAGCCGTTCTGTGTCCTGATTCAAATCTGCTAAAGTCAGTCATAGGTGTCCTTGAACTGCAGTGGCTGTTTTTCCCAATAATTTGGCCTAAGCTCATGTAAGGAGAAGCCCACAGATCAAAACCAGTTTCAGCCACCAGCACCTCTTTTTGATAGTTTTCCAAGGAAGTTCAGTGGTGTCTGGTCTTCTGACCATCGTCACAGGGTTATCACATCCGTAGGTCCTACCGAGATCTATGAGTCCCGTTACCTCCTAAGGAGCAGAGACTGACTTTTTAGGCAGGGCTCACGTCTACCTTCCTGGAAAGAGCTTGGTGTGTTGAAATTAACATAAATACAATCCTATTTCTTTTCATTACAGTATTTTTTTAGAGTATGTTAAAAAGAAAAGCATAATCATAAAATTATATTTTTAATATGCTATAGTATTATATAGCATGTGCCGCCTTGACATTTTTACAATTCATATAGCAACTAAAGTTTCACAACTGTGAAAAAGACTTTTGGGGAAATCTAAGGCCATTTTCTAGGGCATTGTTCTTTTTTTTCCAAAAAACTGAAATTCAAGGTTGTCTATTTTGCTGTCTTCTTTTTCGCAGTGGGATTCCCACTGCAGGATTCTCTATAGCGAGCATGGATATTACCGATGGCCAATAGGCCTTCAAAGCAGAGTCTGCTTCTTGCAGTGTCTCTGCATCCTGTGCTTCACTCGGAATTCCTGCCTGCAAAAGGAAGGCACAACCCTCACTTACTTTTCCTTAAGGTTTTCATCATCAGAGCTCTCACCAGTTGTTGCTTCATAATGTCAAAGTCTTGAGCCTTGCAAGGTATCCAGGGCCAAATTCAAAGGCACACAACATCTAGTTTGATCCTGAATCCACAAAACCAGCTGTCTTCTTGTCTTAGAAACAAGCCCTGTACAAATAGTGAATTGGAAATGTCACCCCGCCTTTCCCTTAACTGTAACCATTTTCAAAAAGCGAATATCAGATATAAGCTAAAGTTTATAAACACAACTTTGCTTGTCAAAAGTGTTCTCCCTGGGAAGCTGTTTACCTTAAATAAAATGCCACTCCCATTCTTCCGGTTACTTTCTCAATATTGACTTTAGAAGCAGTTTACCAACTACACTGGGAAATCAGAGTTATTAGTTTACTTTCCTAGAAACCATTATATTGTCCCAAACTTTGGGTCTCCTTACATCAAAACCGGCTCTACTCTCTCCCTCCCTCCTCTGCCATCTGGGGGGGATGGGGAGGGCTCGGGGGAGGGAGAGCTGGGCAGAGGCCTGGGGGAACCTCAGTGCTATCAGGAAGCCAGCGAATGTGCCGGACCGAGTTGATAACGTGAATACGATTGGCTCTGCCATGAATGGGAATTACACCAGAAATTAAATAAGGGAAGTGGACGACTGTTTGCTCTGAACAGAAGCACTGAGAATAACATATGTGTGATAAATTTATAAGCAGCATTGGTTTAATGCTATGAGCCTGATCTGTGAATAATCTCCTGAATTACCCTTAATAAGTAAGCATTAAGTCGACAGACATTGGAAAGAGCTCCAATAACTTGATTATGCCCCCCCCTTTCCACCCATGACAACTTATAGCCTCTCTGTGCTCATTTCATACAGCAAGTGATCAACATGTTTACCTGGCTCAGTTATACATAAGTTCTTGGGTTAATAATTGATGCCGTACTGTAATTTTATATTAATATGATTTCCTCCCAAGTTCACAAAAGCCTGTCTGCATCCCAGTGTGGTAGATGATGAATATAATTGTCTCCATTTTATAGCTGGGGAAATCGAGCCAGGGAGGAATGATGCCAGAGTGGGCACTAGTCAGTGGTGTGCTGGTAAGTGTTCTAACAACCGGCTCTCCGAGGGAAGAAGTCCTGGTTTGTAGTGGATGCTGATTTCTGTGGGGTAAATACTCACGCCTTGGCCAATGCAAGCTACCAACATGCCGTCCCCCAACGCACAGTTAGGAAGAGAGGTACACAGTCAGCTCTGTGGGCTGGTACAAGCTTGCCGTGGCATATAATTGACACTAATGATTCCATTCATGGCTTTAGCTCTCGGATGACCACTGAAGACTAGCTCAGACCTCTATAAATCCCAAATTAACTCTCAGGCTCTGCTTAAACTCTGACTAACTAGATTGCCTTGAAGAGAGTTTTTCAAACTTGGAGTTGTGACCCATTAAAGGGTGCTGAAATTAATTTAGGGATCTCAGTGAGTACGTTTTTAATGAAATATAATAGAGTATTCTAACAAAAAGACATGAGTAGAACTAACTAGAAAATACCAAAGTGTAGCCCACATGTTTCAATGATAGATGGATGAATAGATGGATGGCTGAGTGGGTGGATGGATGAATATATACAGATATATGTCTATAGTGGATTGGGATAAAAAACTAAAAAATACTGGCCTTGAAGCAAATGTACCTCTGTTTCCCCATCTGCAAAATGGAGCTAATGGAGTTTGCCCCCTTCCTGCCTGTGATCGGGCCCAGAGGATGACTGAGGTCACTGTGTGATAACTCAGTGGTGGTGCTAGTGCCCTATCTGATCTACAGTTGATCCATTTGCAAGAGTAAAATGGGGCAGAACAGACACGTTTGGCTTCATCTGTTTGTGGATGGTTGCACATTGTGTTTGAAACTGGGCTAAGTCCCATCTTCTTCGGGCACACATTTTCTTGGCATCCAGCCACAGCCTAGAGAGCCCTCCTCTGTCCAAGCATTGCACACGTGTGCACATGTGCACACATGAAGTTCTGCAGGTCTTCAGGATCAGCCTTCCCAGGAGGTCTGCTGCGAGTGGTCGTGAGGAAGAGCCAAAGACTGTGTCACCTGGAGCAGGGACTCCCCATGGACAGAACTAGTTAGTTTTGAAAACCAAGGGAGGTTACTCTGATTAAGCTTTCTCCTGAATTCAGGCACTCTCTCCTGAATCCCTCCTGGAAGAAGATTCAAGGCTAGGCAGCATTGAAGAGCCGTCACAGCATCCCCATGAGGCAGGGACCGTTGGCCCCGTTTCATAGACGAGGAGACGCACACCTAGAAAGGTTCAGCACCTCCTCCGAGGTCGCACGGCTAGTGAGCTCTGTCCTCCAAACCCGCCTTCTGACCCCAGTCTGTGCTCTTGCCAACACCTCCCTTGGAGCTTTAGGACAGCCCTGGGCAGCCCGCTAGTCACCCAGGAAACCCTTCCAAACTGGTATTTTCATCTGTGAAATGGAACCTTGCTCTATGTAAGCAGCATTTTGCTGAGAAAAAAGAACAGGCTTCGGAGTCAGAGCGTCCTGCAATCTCATCCTACTTTTTACAAATCACTGCCATGGAATCTCAAACAAATGTCTTTACTTTCATTCCCTTGCCTGGAAAGTAGAGATGTTGACAACTTCATAGGTTAATTATGAAGATTAATTAAGATAATATTATCATATCACAAAGTCTAAAAGGAATATATTAGTATGTCAACAGTGGTCATCACTAGCCATAGCATCACAGGTGGTTTTACTTTTCACTTTTTTGCCCATCTTCATTCAGTGGTGCACCAGTAAATGTTTAACAACCAGCTCTCTGAAAGAAAAGAAAAACCCTGATTTGTAGTGTTTGCCCATTTCCATAGTGTAAATACTCCCACCATGGCTAATTTCAAGGTACTGCCATGACACTGAATATGGAGTTGAGAAGAGATATGCACAGTTGACTCTCACAAGCCAGTACAAGCCCACTTTAGCACACCACTGTGTTTATTTTTCACTGTGCACTGAATGTTTTACTTAGGGGATAAATTAAATTAAAAGTGAGAGAATGAATGAATAAATAGAGCACCTAGCATTATGCCTGGCATTAGTTTTCATCTCTCCCTGTCTTCCCTCCCTCCTTCATCCCCGGGCTGTACTGCTCTAATCAAACAGCACACGGACTGTGAATGCCTGACCGTGTGAAGAGGGGGTCTTCCCGGGAGCCAAGTGCCCTTACCTTTGCTCCCCATCTGCAGACTCTCAGAATCTGGGCAGCCGACAGAGGAGATCCTAAGGTCGGCTTGCTGAGGAATAATCAAGCAGACAAGCAGGTCCTCTCACTTTCCACGGGAGACATGCACTGAGCAGACATGTATAAGGTTGAAACTGCCCTAGAGGGAAACTAAGAAAAGTTTCAGCCAATAAAGGGCCTTGCAGGAAACACACCCCCAGGTGGCCCCAGTCTCTGACTAGCCTAACCTTACCTCGACTCAGGGACGTAACAGGTGTGTGTATGTGGGGGCTGGAGAGGCAGGGTGGCTCTACAGGTCTCTGGGGCATCAGTGGTGGCCTGACAGGCCATCCAGCATGTGCAACAAAGGTGTAGAGACTCATTCCCCACACCCTCCCGTGTCTGGTCTCAGCCTCCCGACACTTGGAAGTTTCTGGTGCAAGATTAGGTGCTCAAGAAATGTTTGTGATGCCTGGTTCGAGGGGTTTTTGAAAAATTTTAAATTCATTATTATCTTTTATTCCTTCATGGCTTGACCTGTTGCAGAAAGGATGTCAGGCAGCTCGATAAATGCTTATGGAATAAATAAATAAGGCTTAGCCCTCGTCTGCTTCTGGTTTGATGTATTCGTGGATATAAAACATGACTTTAAATCTAATTGAGATGCAAAGTGTTAATAAAGGTTGCTGGTAATTTTTTTTATTTAAATTTCATCTGGCTTTTCTGTATTTTTCAAATGTGTCTTGAGAGAACATGGGTCCCTTTTGTTATTTAAAACCTGAATATATGTTATAAAAATAAGCAACCTGTCAATAAAAAGTAAAGCCAGGGCAGTGTCAGCAGTTAAGGTCTGAGCAGCGGCTCCCCTGCTCTGAGGGTCCCACCTGCCCACGGGGCCTCGCCAGGCTCAGGCCTGCACAGTGGCTGAGGCTGGCACAGGCCTCCGCATCCTGCTCTCTTGTCTCCCGCCCGCCTGGCACTGACTAGCGATGCCCCCTTCAGTCTCTCCCGGCAGACAGCGTGTGCAAGTGGAGAGGGACAAGTCCTTGAGAGGGTCAATAGCTGGCCACCTCTGCTAGAAACCCAGTCGGGCCTGTGTCCCCAGTCCCTGCTGGTCACCCACTGTGGGGCAAGCTGCATCTTCAGGCACTGCTGTGGGAGTCCCACTCTTCCGGTCACAGGCTTCCTCCAGGGCGAGTGGGGGGTCTCCGCCCTGTGCCATGACAAATGTGCCCATTCCCTGTCCCTCAGGGCTGCTCTGAGAAGGGAGCGCAGAGCGGATGGGGCCTCCCCTGAAGCATTTGCTGGGCCATAAGTGAGCCCTTCTCACATGAGGAGATCAGCTCTCCCTCTGGCCCAGGGTTGCAGTTGGGGGAACCATCGTGTTTGGGGGAGCTTCATTAAAGACACAGGTTGAGCCTAGCAAATGAAGGCTTGGGGGGTTCTCAGTCAGAGGAAATTTAATTCCTCCGTCAACCCTGTCCGTGGCTGTGGCTCCCCTGCTCTCAGAGCCTAGTGGCCCACCAAGAGGCAGGATAAGGTGTGCGGGGCGGGGGGGAGGTGCAGGGCGGGGGTGCCGCCAGGTGTGCACCACCTCCACCCAGTGGCGCACAAGGAGATGTGGCCCTGAGTTTCCTCATAATTGATCTTTTTTTATTGACAGCTTTATTGAGATATAATTCATATACCATATAATGCACCCACTTAAAGTGTACAATTCAGTGGTTTTTATTACATTCCCAGACTTGTGCAACCATCATCACTATCAATCTTAGAACATTTTCATTGACCCAGAAAGAAACCCTGCACCCTTTAGCAGTCACCCTCCAGTCCCTCCCGGCCCCCAGCCCAAGGCGAACACTTAACTACTCTCTGTGTCTGTAGATGCGCCCGTTCTGGACATTTTGTATGAGCTGTTATACAGTACGTGGCCTTTTGTGTCTGGCTCCTTTCACTTAGCGGAACATTTTCTAGCTTCATCCACGCTGTGCCCGGATCGCTGCTTCACTCCTCTCCGTGGATGAACAGTATCCATTGCGGAGATACGACACGTTTTGTTCATCTCCTCATCGGTGGGTAGGCGTTGGGGTTGTTGCCACTTTTTGGCTATTCTAAATAATGCTACTGTGAACATCCATGTACAGGTTTCTGTGTGGACATACGTGTTCATGTCTCTTAGGTATGTACCCCATAACTGATCTTTTAACAATATATTAATGTATCTGATCGTGTCACTTCTTTGCTTAAAATCTCGGTAGCTTCCCATTGTTCTAAAAATCAGGTTCAAAATGCTTCCATTGGCCTGCAAGGCTCACAGCTCTGGGCCCTCCCCAGCCTCCGCCCCACTGCCCCCCTATTCTTCTGTTCCCGCCAAGGAACCCAGAGCTCCTCCTATGCACAGAACTCCTTCCTTGCTTAAACTTGGAACTTTCCTCCTTCCCCACCCAGCCCTACTCACCTGGGACTTCTCAGATGACATGCCCCTCCTCAGGGAGGCACTCTCCACCACCGCAGGCCAGGTTAGGTCCCCCTGTCACACACTCTCAGGGGACCCCTACATCTCCTTCTTAGCACCTACCGCAGTCACCCCCAGCGATGACTAGTGTGATTAATGTTTCTCTCTTCTGCTACCATGAGCTCCAGGAGAGCAAGGAACCAATTCACTGTTGTTCCCCAGTTTTCCTGGGCACCCAGCACAGTGCCTGGCACGCATAGGCGCTCAGTGGATATTTACCTCACGGGTAATGACAGCAGCAGACAAGCCACTTGTCCAGAGGATTCCTTTGGCCTCGGTATCTCCCTCAGGTGGAGGGGAAACACAGGTGACTGCTGAGGCCACGATGACTCCTCCTTCTGTCCCCAGCGCTCACTCACCTGAGGGACGACTGCTTAAACAGGAATGAGTTTGGGGGAGTCAATCCTGAAATAAATAGGGCCTCAGTGGGTCCCAGCTAACACTTGGGCTGTCTCGGGACAGGGCGATTCTTACAGCCTGTGACTCGGGCGGCCCCTCAACCCCGAGGACCACATGGGTGGTGGCAGCGGTCCATTTCTGAGGGCGAAATGAGAAGGGATTCTCTGCGGCAGTTGCTTCTCTGAGAGGCGGGGAGCTGCGTTATGACAAACCACGCTCCCTTTAGTCAAGATTATTGCTTTTCTGCGTGTCTTGTTTGAAAAACTGTCCTTGAAGGAATTCCAAGAGGAAACTGTACACCTTCTGAGACTTAATTGCTTTTTCAAAAAACACTGTTTTCATTTCCCCCACAGATATGCACTTATTTGGCCATTATCCAGCACATGACGACTTCTATCTCGTAGTGTGCAGTGCCTGTAATCAGGTCGTCAAGCCACAGGTTTTCCAGTCGCACTGCGGTAAGTGGACTCCTGCCCCCGGCAGACGCATTGCCAGCTGCCACTCCGGGGACGGTCACCTCCCCCTTGGCTCCCCCGTAGGGTCTGGCCCTGTGTCTGTCTTAGCCCAAGGCTGTGGGTAAACTCTTCCTGGGGCTGCTGCCTCTGCTCGCAGGGTAACTATTTTAGGAGCTGTAGTCCTTCTGCTGAAGTGCTCCATCCCGTCAGAACAAATGAGAGGAAACCCGAGATTTGTCTCGGTAGATGGGACTAGACTGCAGCCATCTGTCCAAGGTGGCAGTGGGCTCTGCAGGTGACCCAGGGGAGAGAGAGCATGGGCCTGAGGTGTCGGTCACTCCTGCACCCTGGCGTTTTCTCCCCCCGAAGGAGGGCCGGAAGGGGCTCTCCCCAGATGTATGGGTACACACAGAGGGCTGGATCTGAGGGCCGCCCAGCACGTGGGCCACTGAGATGCTGCCCCAAGGAAACAGTGTGTAGGTAAAGCGTCAGGTTCCACTTCTCCTTTTCCAAGAATCTCCCTTGTTAGAGAAAATCCAGGTGTGGTTGGGAACTGCTTTCCCTCTGTATCTTAACAAACTTGATGTAATAAATGTTTTTAATTGGTCAACAACAAACCGTGGACTCCATTCAATGCAGCTGCGTGGACGTAGCAGACACAGTCCACGTGGCCACTCACCTCAGGGATGAATAAACAGCTGTTCGACCTTAGACAAGAAGTCACTTCACCTTTCTGGGTGGAAGTTTCCTTATCTTTAGTAGAGAATTGGACCAGACGATTTCCAAAGTGGCAATACACTTTTAAGTCCAGAGCAGTGTCTCCCAATCTTTTTATTTAAGCCATATGCCCTTTTGATGAACAGAAAATCTGAATGCCCTCCTTTATTACATTTTTAAAGTGTGTTCAATATTGTAACTTAAAAAAATCAAAGCAATTGTAATATCGAATATGCTTTTGCACATGACACACCGTTCCCCTTTCTCCCACTCTGGATTTCTGTCTTTCTCTCACCCCATCAGTTATCATTATTCTGTAATAAATAGCCATGAAATAAGGGAGTTGAGCTTATCAAAGCTCTTTAACAAATGCATTGGGGACAATGGAATAGTTTGTATATATACTAATATCACCTGTGAATATGTGTATGTATAGGTATATGATATGTACATATCTACACATATATACATCTGTATCTGTGTACATACTGTCAGTATATTTTGTGTTTATAGTATGTGGAAAGAGAATCCAGGCTTAAGGGGCATTTCTGTGAGTTGGTCCAAGACTTTCCAACTGGCACAAGGCCAAGAAAGCACCCTAGAAAGTGCTATTGAAGGAGCTCTGGCCCTCCCCACAGCCAGCTCTGCCTCCTTGGGCTACTTCCTTGATGTCTCAGGCCTTTAGTTTCCTTGTCTCTACCGTGACGAGGTGACTTCTGTGGACACGTCTACCCATAACATTTTCATTTCTGGCAGAGTGAGCACGAAAGAAGCAAGTCATGTGCTCGGCACAAGTCGACCTTCTTGCTCAGTGCTCTGTAGCAAATGACCCTCTCTTCCACCTGGAAGAGAGAAAAGGTCAAACCTCTCCAAAGAGAAATGGTCAGAGACCCAGAGGTGGTGCCACCAGCTAAGGCCACAGGTGGAGAAAGCAAAGCAGAGCAGGGGCAAGAAGGTCCCACCCAGCCAGTCCTTCAGTGAACAGCCGTGGAAGCCCCATGTGTTTCAAGAGAATGCAGGCGCTAGATCCTCCCGAATGCAGACATCATTCATTCATTCACAGGATGTGCTTCTGTTCTGCGGGATGCCGCAGTTTACCAAACGAGCAAAATTCCTGGCCCTCGTCGGGATCGCATTCTATTGTAAGCCATCAAAACCTACCCTGGGAACTGAATTCACTGGCAGTCTTTGATGCAAGGATCCTGGGATCCCACTGTGCCCTGCAGAATTCTGCCATGGGCAAGGTCCCATCTAGCCAGGAGAGGATCCTCTAGGGCTTGGCACAGTTGATACACAGTGTCCCTCTGCCCTAGGGCTTTGGTGCAAGAGCCAAGTATCAGCTTAGGGGAGAGCCTTTGTGGCCACCTGCTCAGAGCAGTGGCAGTAAATTAGTTTGGGACCTTGGGGTTACTGACCTCATGGCTGGAAGCCTGGTCTTCATTAAGCTTCTTGCTGCACCAGCTGACAGCAGCAATGGGGATGGAACCAGAACTCAACAAACTGAGGCACCAAAGCCTCCTTTGTCTTTCAGGTGTGTGTCCCAGTAATACAAAACTTGTATTTATCAAGGCCAGGAGAGGACGCAAGGCAGAGCTCAGAACCATAGCAGCTCTTCAGGGGCAGTATTTTTTAGTTTCCCTAAGAATTCTAACTATAGTTTCATAATTGTCTTAGTCAATATAATTTCAGGCCGTTATAACAGAATGTCATAGACTGGGTGGCTTATAAACAACAGAAATTGATTTCTCACAGTTCTGGAAGCTGGACGTCTGAGATCAGGGTGCCAGCATGGTTGGGTTCTGGTGAGGCCCTCTTCTGAGTTGCAGACTTGTGTCCTCACATGGTGGAAAGAGGGCAAGAGAGCTCTTCGGTGTCCCTTTTATAAGGGCACTAATACCATTCACGAGGGCTCCACCCTCATGACCTAATTACTTTCCAAAGGCCCCATCTCCTAATATGCTCACTTTGAGGGTTAGGATTTAAACATGAATTTGGTGTGGAGGACACAAACATTCAGTCCATAACAATATTCCTTTTTTGCTGTTTTCCCTTGTGTGACTAGCCTTGTTGTGTTCAACAAGTTAATACAAATGCCACTGTGCTAAGTGCCTGGCACTGTGCCACCTGCTTTTGGTACCTTTGAGCATGCAATCCTCTCAACAGCCCTACAAAGTAGGTGCTGATATTATACCCATTTTGGAGCTGAAGAACCTCAGGCTCAGGAGGTTCTGTGCCTTGCCCCAGGTCTCCGAGCAGGGCAGGTGTGCGGCCTGACTGGGAAGGTGGGCAGCTTCTATCCAGAGTGAGGGAAGTGATGCTTAGCCCCGGCTTATTGCCAGTCTACACAGACGGCATGGTCCTCCTACCCTTTCCGATCCAAGGCTCAACACATTCACTTGCCCGGGAGCGCGTCGTTATACATGGGTTCGACCTCAGTTTGGTTAGCTGCAGGACTTATTTTCAAATGGAATCTCATATAGAGTCCCAATCTATAAATATATATGGAAAGCAGAGCTGTTGGGGTTAAAACTCTGGTGGGGTCAAGCCCCACCTACCTGGCTTTCTCCTGACTTTCTCCCACCCCCACCCACCAGGGCTCCATAGAACACGATTTGAAGTTTGGTGATGTAGTGGAGAGAACATGGGCTTTGGAGTCGGACACAGCGATTCACATGATTAACTGTGTGACCTTGGGCACGTCACCTCATCTCTCTCTTCACCTCAGTTTCTTTGTCTGTAAAATGGGTACTCTGCCTGCTCGTGGGGTTGTTGGGACAATATGACTGGTGTGAGGCTTAGGTAGGGTTCATTTCCTCCTCCCTTCTCTCCATGGTGTGTTCCCCACTCCCCCCAGCTAGATGGGATCTTCCTTCCTAATATCCACAGAACTCTGTTCTCCTGGGCCACATCCCACCTTCTGCCACACAGTTATCTGACTCAGCTTCTAGGACCCTTTCAGAACCAAGGATGTACCTTTTCAATCCTGTGTTCCCAGCTTTCAGAAAATGAGTTCATCATGGGTGCACGGCAGCATTCAAGATCTTGATGTACTGGTCGTTTAAGTTAAATTGAAAAAACCGTGTGTGTGTGTATCTAGACAGTCAGTTGTGGGGACTTCAGAAATTGGTGGTTAAAGGAAAGCCGTTTCTTACTCAACACCTCTGACACCAAATGTGTGGGCTTTCCATACCAAGGGAATTCTCTGCATGCACCAACGGGGTGTCCTTCAATTCAGTTCAACTCTGACACTAGCTACGCAGAGTTAGTGCTATTCGGTGTTAGCACAGATCCCACAGGTTAAAGATCAGCCCACAGAACTGCCCCCCGCTTCAGATGCCAGTCACAAATGGTGGGTCTCCAGGTTACCCACACTTCTCTCTAACTTGGCTAAAAATCAGGGATTTCACAACCTCCCCTCAGGTTCAGTAATTTGCTATAATGACTCACAGAACTCAGGGGAACACTTTGCTTACATTTACTGGTGTATCATAAAGGACATTATACAGGATGCACTGCCAGAGATACCTAGGGTGAGGTCCTAACGCAGGAGCTTCTGTCCCCATAGAGTTGAGTTCACCAACCTGTAATCTCTCCAAGCTCCATCCTTTAGGGCTGCAGTCCTCAACCCCCGGGGCCATGGCCTCGTACCGGTCCGTGGCCTGTTAGGAAATGGGCCATGCATCACTGCCTGAGCTCCACACCACCACCCACCACCCTGGTCCGTGGAAAAATTGTCTTCCGTGAAACCACTCCCTGGTGCCAAAAAGGTTGGGGACCACTGCTTTAGGGGTTTCTTTGGTGGTTCTATTATGTACACATGATTAATTAAATAAATCACTGGCCGTTGGTGATTGACTCAGTCTCCAGCCACAGTCAAGTGAGGCTGAGAGTGAGGCTAGTGAGGCTAATCATGTGTTAGTCTTTCTGGCAACCAGCACCCCTCCTGAAACCACCTGGGGACCCCAGCCACCAGTCATCTCATTAGCATACAGAAAGACACTCCCTCCAGAGATTCCAAGGGCCCTAGATGCTCTTGTGTCAGGAAACTGGAGTCTAAAACCAAATATATTGAAAGATGTTCCTATCACCCCTACCACTCAGGAGATGACAAGGATTTTAGGAGCTTTGTGCCAGGAACTGGGGGTGAGGACCAAATATATATTTCTTATTATATCACAATCCCGCAGTAGCAGTGTGGAAAATAGAGTATCATGATGGAAACATGGTGAATTTGTAAGCCAAACAGAGATGCAGGTTAGAATCCTGAGGAACACTGACTAGCTGTGTGCCCTTGGGCTAATCACATGACCTTTTGGAGCCTCATTTTCCACGTCTGTAAAATAAGGATGACAGTTCCTGCCTTTCAGAGTTACCTGTGAGGGACGAAGTATGTATAGTTTCCTGGCACATGGGAAGGAAAGAAAGAAAGAATAGCTATTATTGTCAATAGAGTGCGGCCATTTTTTATTAAGTTGAGTGTTTCCTATGAAAAATGAGAAAACCAATTCAGTCAAGTGCTTCCTGTCTTGCTTTCTTGCCCGTCTCGGAGGATGTGCCCTCCGAGGTCAGCCTGGGGACTTTCGCCTGTGATTCAGCCCCAGCTTCCCACACTCTCGGAGGCAAGAGTGTCAGCCTGACTGTAATTACACTTGCCGGGAGTCCTGAGGGTTTGGCTTTACAAATATTGGTTCACGTTCACGTTAGGCCCCAGTGTCGGCTCTTTTGGAAATGCCATGAAGCTCCAGTTAGCCCAGTCTCTCTCTGAGTTTCCCACCGAGGCCTATCCAGCCTCTGCCGTGGCGCCGTGCACCGTGATGGAAAGCCCCTCCCGGGACTAGCCGCAGTCCTTCCCCTCCTGACGTTGTGCCCGCGCTGGCGTCCCAGGTGATACGGCCGCGGTCCGGACGCCCTCTCCGTGGAACGGAGGTGGAGGCGCTCTGGGAGCACGTCCTGAGCCAGCCCACCTGTGTCGGCCTCCCTGGGTCTGTTTCTTGGAAAGTCAGTGCCAAGGGCCTTTTAGATGCTTTGTCAACCTCCACCCAGGAGATCTAGGATTTCAAGGGCTTAGTTTGTTTCTAAAGTTTCTTAGGTGAGTTGATAAGGTAATTTAGGGATGTTTATAGAAAGGGGCAAATGGGCTCCCTTTGGGGGTCCCGATTCCACCCCACACGCATCTCTGTCCCTTGTAGCTGTCTATCCCAAGCTGTGGCCTCCTATGTTGACATGAAGTGACAGTTTAGTGGATCCTGACTCTCTAAGATCCAGCTGCCTGAGTTCCGATCCCAGCTCTACCCCTTGTTAGCTGTGTGACCTGGGGCGGGTTACTTTGCCTCCCTGCTTTTGTTTTCTTATTCTTAAAATGGGGATAATAGTTTATCTCATAAAGTTGTGATGATCAAAGGAACTTGCATCTGGAAAGCAAGTGGTAGGATAAAGTTTGCTTTTTTTTTTTTT
>VBSM01003176.1:34360739-34388647 GCA_008086735.1 Cheirogaleus medius
TTTCTCAATTAAGTTGGATTTGTTTGCTGACATAAAATTTTTGTTGTTGTTATTGTGAGTTGTCTTTTATAAGACTAGATTTTTTTTTACACCAGAGAAGTATAAAATAATTAAAGGAACTTGGTCTCATCAAATGTATTCTTTGTCAAGTCCGACAGCATTAATTAATAAGACTTGGCAAGTACATGTGAATCTGTGCAAACTTTATCTTGTTAGTAGAATTTTTTTTAACTTTAATTTGATCAATGTATGCCAGAGTCAGAATTAACTCCTGGTGTTGATATATCTTTTGGGCTCCTTATGATTAGAAACAATGTCTGCTCTTGTTTCTTATTTCGTTCTTCCCTCATCCCTAGTAAAGTGTAGTTACACAACAGATCCTAAGGAAATCCTTATGATAGATCCTAAGGAAATCCCAAAGGAAGGAAATGATGGACTAACTGATCACAAATAATTATCCCTAAACCAAGCATTACCACTGGGAGAACTAAGAAGAACTATGGTTTTCTCCACTTGAAATTTTTACATTTTGAACTCACTATTGCTCAAATTTGAGTTAATGCTGGGTCCAGAGCATAGCAGTTTGATCTGGTCCCCAAACTCTGGCTTTTCTCTTCACTCTGCTAATGGAATATAAAAGTAGCAATAGCAAAAAAGTGACCACGCTTATTGAGCACTTACTTCGTGCTAAGCATTTTATGTGTTATTTAATCCTATCATCACTCTAAGGAGCTATGTTGCATTATCCTTATCTCACACTCAAGGAAAGGGAGACTTGGAGGATTTAAGAAATTTATTCAAGATTAGGCTGAACCAGGAGTGTAATGAGTGACGCCAGAGTGCTTTGAGTGCTATATCAGTTGCATGTTTTGCATCTCAAGCTCCGTGCAATACCATCACTAAACTTTGATGCAGAAAGGTCGTTTTCATCTCCTGAAAGATGCTAGAAAGTAAATGATGGGCTTGGCGGCAGGTGAGCTTCATTTCTCTTTCTCACCATTTTAACCTACACCACTCACTGATCTTGCCTGCTTATTGGCATGGGTAAAGAACTTGGGCACAAATTTTAGGGAGTGGGGGAAGGGGGGAAAATATCATTAATAGTGAATGTGTTTAGAGCCTTAACCACAGCATTCGAAACAGACCTTTAACTACCTGAAAGCAAAAAGAAGGAAGCTTGTAGAAGGAGTGGAGTGGGTACCATGTACGTTCTCCCATAAGTTCTGCCTGTAGTTTCTTGTTTTTCTCCAACGAGTGAGCAGATCCATGCACAGTAGAGACCCAAGTGAAACCATGAACAGTAGATAATTTCCTCCCTATTCAATGGAATTCCCCTTTTTCCTACATGTTTCTGTGAATTGAGTAGATATATTGCAATAAGCACATAACAGATATAATGGTTCAGCTAGAATTTAGAGATATATTAATAGGATCTTTATAACCTTAGGATTATTGAATTCATGTTTAATTGAAAAAACCTATTTCTTGAAGATTGAGTCTCTTGTATTACATTCTTCAGAGTCACGTGGTTTTGATTAATTGATTTATTTGAAAAATATTTATTTAACACCTACTATATGCCGAGCATTATTCTAATGCTGCAGATACAGTGGTGAACAAGACAGGTAAAGGCCTGGCTTTCTTGGTGCTTATATTCTGGTAGGTTAAATCATATAAACAAATGCACAATCAAACCATATGAACAGTTGGCACAAGAGTGTCCCAGCAGAGAGCACAGCAAGAGCAAAAACAAGTGAGACATGTTTGAGGTCTGCAGAGAAGTGGGCAGGGACCAGAACTGCAGAGTCTTGCAGGCCTGAGTCTAGAGGTTGTGTTGTGTTCTGGGGTGGTGGGAAGCCCCCAGAGAGTGTTGAGTGAGGGAAAGACATCTGGTTTATGTTTTCAGAAGCTCACTCTGGCTGCAGGGGAGCCTGGGAGACATGGTAGGGGCTAACACACAGCTAGTAATAACAGGTCATGTAGGTAACCCTGGAGATGGAGAGATAAGGATAAACTTGAGATCTATTTTGGGAATGTAGCCGACAGAATTTGCTAACAGATTAGAGTGGATTAGATTGAGAAAGGGAGGAGTCAGCATTTATTTAGGGTTAGGTTGAAAGGGGAAGGGCCAGTGATTTGGCAGCAAAAGCAGCAGAAGATCATGACGTGGAAGCCAGGAAAAGAAAGCATTTCATAGGTCATGTCAAATGCCAAGAGGTTGAGTAAGAGGAGAATAGAGAAGAGGTTGCTAGATTGGCCACCTAAAGGTTGTCCTTGACCTTAACAATAGCTGATTGACAATAGATCATTTCAGTTATGCATTGGGACTTTTTCCAAGTGCAGGTGACTTCGTTTTTATATCACCAATAGACGTCTGTTTAGGCCAGCAGTGCCCTAAGTGTTTATCAGCATTTGTGCCGAGCTCAGCTGTCACCTGACCAAATTGTGAGCTGGCGCCTTGGCCCTCTGCATCCTCTCATCCTGTAGCACCAGTTGCTATGCAGCAGAGTTACCTGTGAACACCAGGCAGTGAGCGCTGAGAGCTAGGACTGTGCCTGAGGCATCCCTGAGTCCCAGCAGGGAGCACGTTTCCTGACGTCTGGTAGACACCCAGAAGTGCTTGAAATAAATAGGTGGACAGAGAGGCAGAAGGAAGAACTACTGCAATCCCAAATCCAAGTGCTCATGGCACCTGCTATTTCAGCAACATTAGCATACATGATGGCTATTGCAAATACTTACTTATCCATCCTCCCTTCCTCTCTCTCATACACACCCCAGACTAGGAGTCGCACGGAGCCAGGAGCCCTGTCATGCTCACCATTAGATTCCCCGAGTTAGCCCACAGTGAGTGTAGCATCTAAAAAGTTGGCACCACACAATATACTTTTTTAAAAAATGAGTATTGGAAGGAAGGAGGGAGGAAGCCAGCAAGGAAGGAAAATTGGCCTGCCGGTGGTGCATAAGCCAAACCCCACATGTAAGCGAGTGCATTCCCTTAGAAGATATGGCTGCTTGAAAGAGAATGACCACTCTGTTGAGACACAGTTGGAAAGGCTGGTGCAGGGAACACCCTCCTCGGTGAGTGGCGGGAAGGCTGCCACTTTGATCCCCTACCACAGCTGATTTCTGGAGGGCTCTCACTGTAATGTGACCCGGCTTCTGACTCATCGCTGGCTTGTCCCTGCTGCACGAGCTGCTCCACTCCGTTCCTCGGAGCTGTGTCAACCAAGGAGAATTCGGGTAACAGTCATCGCTTTATTTAAACCCTAGTGAAGAACGTTGCCAGTGCTGATTCCAGAGGTAACGTTGGAATTCTCCCCATCCCGAGCAGCAAGCGAGCGAGGAGCAGAGCGGCATCCCCCAAACAGTGTCCCTTCTCTGTGACAGTGAGTCAGCACCAAGAATAGAGTTCAAGTGGACACGTGCTCTGGGGAAACTGAGCCAGACTCCCCTCCCAGAGCATCACCGCGGCTACAAGCACGTTTAAGCGCCAAGACGTCTCAGAGTGAAAAAAAACGCATCTATTCTGCGCTGAAGTCACATCACCCTTATCTGAATTCAGCAACATGCACTGGACAACAACATCAAAAATGCGCTTTTTTCCTAATAATGTGGCCCAAGACACAAGCTTCATCTGGTGTCTGAACAGAGAAACAAAGATCTTTTCCAACCCTGGAGGAGACACTGGCCGTGGGGAGCGTCCACTGTGCCCCAAACCACGTGCACTGCACTTTCTAAGGAGAAGGGTGTTCGTGGGTAGCTTTGCTTATACACGATTTCTCCTCACTCAGACTCTAGGACCTCACTCGTGCCTAGGCTGCAACGCTCCGCCGGCACAGTTTTCCTGCTGGAAGGGCTCCCAGAGTCTTCTCTCAAGGAGCTGATCCTTAGCTCTTTCTCAGGGCTCACGGAGGGTCACCTCCAGGAGTGACACGCTGGAAACCCATGGGCAGGCCTGTCCAGGGATGCCGCAGATCCCTAAAGACGCTTCCAAGCCCTGTGTCTCCGAATGCCCCTTCCCATCTTAAGTATAGTGACTATGGCAGGTTTTCTCTTTTCTTCCCCCTGGAAAAAGGTGCTGCTAAATTGATGTGGCATCTCACAATTTCTGGCATCCTGCACTCGAGGAAATACTGTAGTTGACAGTTTACGTAGGACCTTTGCTGTCTTGCCAGGGCCGGGCGCTCCTGAAAACTGAGTGCGAATTGGGAAGGAGACCGTGGGGAACAGATACGTCCGGGGAAAATGGAAATCGAGGGGAATGAATGAGAGTAAACGATTCCACGATGATGAATCCCACTTCACATGGGATGAATGATAATTTTTTTTTTTTTTAAAAAAAGATTGCTTTGCAATTGCTTTACATTGCTTTACAATGCTAGAACTACAGATTTCTGTCCATGGCTTGGTTTCTGACTAACCCTGTTATTTATCTGTTTGTTTATTAGCACCATAGATACTTTGCTTTTCTCCCCCTGAATTATTTCTTCAAATTCCCAAGCCTTCTCCAGTGATGCATTTCTCTGAGACGAGCGCGGCTCAGTTTGCGTGGTGGCTGTGGTTTCCTGCTCGTCTCTGTAAGTGGGTGCTCCCAGCCCACATGTGACCTTCTTCACCAAAAGCCCTGCCACATCCCCATTACTAAGAAGGCCACAGGCCCTCACTGACCCCCTAATGTGTCACCCACATTACTGTCAGCTCTGGGGTGTCATCCTGATGGTGACACTGTCTCCAAGTACGTGCATCAGGTTCCCCAGTACATTTAAGGAGGCAGGGACTGGACAGCTGGTCTTTAAAAACTCCTCTGCCACTTTCTCAGCTGAGCTGCCCCTGTCAGATTCTTACGACAAACCCATGGGTCCAGTCTTCGCCACCAACCTTTGCCTTAGCTGCTCTTCAAAGGGGGTACTGGTGATGGCGGTGGTGCAGGGAGGGGCTGGGAGGCATGTGGGGAGGTCCCGAGGCAGAGGGGGTACCCCAGAGCTGCCCCACTCTGTGGCTTGTATGTTCGTGAGCCAAGAAACCACTGACGGTTTTGACTTCCACGGCGCCCAGCGCGCAGGCTGAGGAGCTGTGGTCCTCTCTTTTATTTTTCTACTTCTTCCCCCACCCCACTTGTCTGCAGAACTTGCAGACCTGTCACCAATGCAATTTGATCAGTATTGCCATGATCCTGCGTTCCATCCTTTTTTAGATTGTTTGGGGTTTTGTTTTTCCTATTTGTTCTATTATTCACTGCTATTCATTATTCACTGGAATTGTATCGGGCTGATAGCACGGTCCAGGGGAAGAACCATCCATCTGGTTCTGGTTTTGTTTGGGGGGCTTCTGGGGAAAGCACTCTCTTCTCCTGAGACACATGGACCTGTATTTCCCCGTGTGTCCTGTGCAGCCTTCACCCCTCTTCGCAGAATGGCCCCATGAAAGAGCAGGCAGAGGGTCCCACGCAAACTGTTAACTGCGGTATTTTCTCAATTCCAGGATGCCATTAATTGTAAGATGCCACATGAATTGAATAGCACCTTTTCCCACGTGCCAGGAGCACTTCAAGGACAGTCTCTTCATCCAACCAGCATTGGCGAGCAGAAAGAGATGGGTATAGTGTAGCAGAACAGGGCACGGGCTGGGGAATGTGCCGAGAGTGGCTTCTAGTGCCCTCCGACTAGGTCATAATTCACCCACGCACAGCCCATCTTTTCTTCCGGGAGTCAGGTACTTCACCTTCCCTTTGGCTTAGAGTTTAGTTCAAAGTGCAAAATAATGAAGCTATAACAGTCCTGGAGTTTCCTGTTCCTTGTGATACCCCTGATAAATGTCATGTAAATTCGCCGGTCCCTTAGCAACTAGGCCACACATAGAAAAACACTACACCGCTGCCAAGGAGTAATTTAGGAGTGTGGTTTTAGTTTTCAAATGTAAAAGGTGGTGAGCAGGTGGCCTTACTATTATATTTTTTATTTCTAGTTTACTTTATGGTGGTCAGAGAATGTTAGTTATAAGTTATCCATTTTATAACTTATGAGAACTTCCTTTGTGACTAGTTATCTTGCAGTCCGTTTTTGTAAATGTCTCATGTGTGATTGGAAAGTTTATATAATCTCTCTTTTGTGTGCAGAATTCCATATATTTATTGCTTATTTTGTTGTTCAAATCATGTGTGATTGAAAAATTTGTGTAATATCTCTTTTGTGTACAGGGTTCCATATATTTATTATTTTGTTCAGATCTTGTATATCCTTTCCATTTTTTGTCTGCTCGTTCTGTAATTTCTGAGAAGATAATTTTAAATCTTTTATGATGGTTGTAAGTACATCAATCTCTTCTGTAACTGACAGCTTTTGCTTTACAACTTTGAGGCTGTGCAGTCGGGTACATATAAGTTTAACTGTCATGTCTTATTAGTGGTGGTGTCTTTGTGCCTGTTAATGCTCTTGCCTGAGGTTCTGTTTTATCTGATTAATATTGCTATTTAATTTTCTTTTGGTCAATATGTATTTACCTCATTTATCTGTTTCCTGTCTTTTATTTTCAACTTTTCTGAATCATTTTGTTTTAGGTGTCTCTCTTGTAAGCAGTATATAGCTGGCTTTTTTAAAAGTCCAATCTGATAGTGTCTTTTAATAGGTGAGTTTTATCCATTTACATTTATTGCGATTACTTTATATATTTGGACTTATTTCCATCTTCTAATTTGTATTTTTGTTTACTTTGCTTTTTATTTGTTTCTTTGTTCTCCTTTCCTGCCTTCCATTAGATTAGCAAAATTTTCCTTATCCTCTCCCATTTTTCCCTGTGTAAGCTTGGCCTCAATGGCCTCTAAAATATATTTAGTGATTGCCATTAAGTTTTTAACATGCATACTGAACTATAATTTTTCTTCTAATAAAGACTAAACTTATCCAAGATCTCTCTCTATCTTCTCAAACAACACAAAGATCTTTGCATACTTTACTCACTTAAAATCAGCTGGGATTTCAATTCAACAAAAGAATTGAAATCATGGCCCAAGACACTGGCAGTGCATTCTCAGCCTACTGATTCACAGGGTGATTACAGGCACCCTGATTAATTTATAAAGCATGAACTTTTTGCTAATTCACTGTTTTACACCCTAAAGTGCTTTGGGACATCTCTCAAGTTCAGGGTGATACTTTCATTCCCAGCTCATAAAAATCTCTCAAGATCCTGAAAGCATTCTGAAGTAGAATTAGAGAAAGAAGAAATCAGAATCCTGTGGTCCCCTTCTAGGACCTGTTTTCATGAATCGGATTTGTCATTTGTCATAATCTTCAGTGAGAACATCTGGGGCTCCTTCTCCCTGCTGACTCCTGCTTGCTTCCCTATCCCTTGATTCTCAGACTTTACTGTGCAAACACATCCCCCGAGAATGTTGATGAAATGCAGATTCTGCTTCAGTAGGTCTGTGTTTCTAACCTACTCCTGGGTGGTGCTGGTGCTTTCAGTCCACAGACCTCCCTTTGAGAGCAAGTGCTTGGAGAATAACATTTAACTAGGGAAATTGGGGTTTCAGCGCTAGGTCAGGATTCCTTGATACTTCACAAAACAGCAGATACTAGAAGAAACTTTCTTTTGAAGTGGTTTGGAATTCAGGGTCATGTTAATTCTTAAGGTCTCTCTGTTCCCCCAACGGGGTGCAGGTCAGCTGAAAGTGGGTGCTCCCTAAGTGGTCTGCAAAGCCCCTCCGCCTCTTCTGCCTCTGCCATCCCTCTTGAGGTTGGTCACACAGCAAATATTTCAAGTCTCGGGTCTGTCACTGTGTCAGTTAGATGTGGCTCATGTGAGTCAATGTGCTGAAGAAGAGTCTACCCAGAGCTAGGGGCAGGCTTCCTGGTAATTTATGTTTAAGACAAGCTTTTAATAGTGATACACTTTTAAGTAGTAACCAGGAAAAAGAGTCTCTCCTCTTAACGGGTATCCATTTATAGGACTGAGCTGTTGAAGCTCAGGGGTAGCATTAGGCTTAAGTTTAATCTTCTGTATACCGTAATTTACAGCACCGGGGAAAGCATTGTACGTACAACTATTTCAGTCCTTTGCTGTGATAAATAGCTATTGCTCTTGGCGGAACAGACATGCCATCTCTGCTTTCCATTTATGAATATTGAATTGTCTCAGGCAGGCTTTTGCTATAAGTTTTTAAAGGGGAAATGCCCGGCTGATCGCATCTCCTCGCTGGCCCAAAATGTCATTTCCCTGCTATGTGCACCAGTCGGATCTTGGTCCAGGCAGCGATTCTGCAGTGCACGTATGGTTCTGGTGACTGTTGCACAAAGCACTTATGGCAATTCCAACTGCAAGTCCTGTTAAAGGCTGTAGTTTTACACTGACTGCCACGAGCTGTTTGGAAGAAGCTTTAGCTGGTGGCAGGAAGCCACAGACAAGGATCAGGGAAATGTCTTAGAGGCAATAATCTGATGCAGGAAAAATAGAAAGGGCGTGATTCTATTGGATCCTGACGGTGAGAAGATGGTGTCAGCTATTGAAACTAATGGGAGCAAAAAGGAAAAAGAAAATGGCCAGGCTATAAATCTCTAGGGATCCACTCTTTAAGAACTCAGAGACACATCTGCCTTCCACCAGGTTTCCCTTCAGATACTTTATTCCCTGCTGGCTGGGAGGAGGTAAAATGGATATGCAAATAGGACAGTCAGGTAGAGTGACCCTCTTGTCCCAGGAAATCCCTTAGGTCTGAGCCCTCTGGTCACCCCACACTCAGCTTCCAGAAATTCCCCCTCTCAGCCCCAGTTCCTTTCCCCCAACAAACTTTCTGTGCCGGAGGGACTAAAATCCTTAGGCTGGCATTCCTTGATTTGTCTCACATTTGTGAGTACCCAGTGTGTGTGTGCCAAGCACTGCCTAGGTTAGCAGTCCCCAGCCTTTTTGGCATCAGGGACTGGTTTCATGGAAGACAATTTTTCCACAGATGAGGTAAAGGGGTATGGTTTGGGGATGATTCAAGCACATTTACATGTATTGTGCAGTCAGATCTGTCTGCTAATGATAATCTGTATTTGCAGCCGCTCCCCAGCGCTAGCATCACCACCTCAGCTCCACCTCAGATCATCAGGCATTAGATTCGCATGAGGAGCGCACAACCTAGATCCCTCTCATGCACAATGTACAGTAGGGTTCATGCTCCTATGAGAATCTAATGCCGCCTGCTGATGTGACAGGAGGCGGAGCTTATGCGGTGATGCAAGTGATGGGGAGCAGCTGTAAATACAGATGAGGCTTCACTTGCCGCTCACCTCCTGCTGTGCGGCCTGGTTCCTAATAGGCAGTGGACTGGTCCAGAGGTTGGGGATAGCAGGCCTAGGTAATGGGATAAGGAGTTAAAGACAAACATGGGTAAAGACGGTGGACGTACGAAATAGTGAACCGTCTTCCGTGGTCACACTTGCAAATGTCACTTCCCAGCAGTGTTTCTCTGGAAGATCATTCCTTCAAAAACAGAGTTGAGAGCCTTCTGTTCTCACTACTATCTTTCAAGGTTGATTATATCCCTACAGAAATACTGTACATTTCTACTGCATCTTGCTGTTTATGAAGCACTGTCTTGTAGCTTGTTCATTCTGATTTTCGTGACAACTCAGTAAGGTTCACTGGTGGATACTAGTTTCAGAGATTTGGAGGCTCAAAGAAATTCGATGACTTGCCTAAGTCCACACACCTGACAGGGGCAGAGCTGGGGCTACAGCTCAGGGCTGCTAACTCTCCCTCCAGTGCATTTTCCATGAACAGAGACCAGGGGGAGAAAAATGCACAGTGGCAGCAAAAAATATGCCCACTACAAGAGGCAAATTTACCTTTCTGAAATTTCCAGCATTTAGAGTTTCTAATTCGAGACTTACATGCAACAAACACATCCTCTAGCTTTTTTGTATCTTCTTTACAGGGGATCTGAGCTTTCTATAATAACTATTTGAAAACCAGTCTTACAATTACCATTTTGACTCTGAAGGAAGATTATTCAGTCTGGTTATAGGTTCTGATATACCCTTTCATTTCCTGGCCAGAAGATTCCATCAGAACAAAAGTTACGGTCATTTCAGCAGACATCTAAGGCAGTTGGTGTGTTCTGCATGAGAATAAATCCATCCAGCATTCTGATTAGTTACAAGGGATGATGAGAGAACTGTGCAAACCAAAAACTCCAAGTCTGTGTTTCATGCATATAAACCTACTAATGAGAATGGGTTTTGGCAGAAAGCTAAGCATTGATGTCCCCGCCACTGAAGCTTAGAGTTGCTTGTTAGTATTCTGAGAGCTGGAGCACAGACACAGTTATCAACTTGATCTTGATAACATCTCCCATTCCCAGGCCACAGATAAGTTTGTTGGATAGGAAGTTGAGAGGAAGCAAGCTGGAAAGGGTATTGTATGTAAGTGGCTCAGGAGACCTTGCAATTTGGGACTGTTTTGCAACCTTGCTGTGACCTCCTGCCTCTGTTTGCCCATCTGTGGAATGGGCCTGCTGATTATACACCAAGGTTATTCTTAGAAGTGATAAATTTGAAAATACCTTGGCATGTAACTCGTGTTATAAATATGACTCACTGCCATGTGAAAAATAGGTGTTTTTAGCTGAAATGTGTAATGAGGTTAGACAGGGAACATCAGTCACTGGCAACAAGAGTGTTGCTAGAGACGAGAGGTGTGAGGGGAGGGGGCCAGGTGCTCGGCTGAGAAGGAGAACAGAGGGACCATCTATGAAGCAGTCTCGGGCAACATGGTGGAATGTTCAAAACAAACAGGCACAAAATAAACGTTTGGATGCCCGGCCCGAATTTAGAAACAAACAAGGGTATTGGAGAGGAGCCCCTGTCTTTTCACGATGCAGACTCTGCACTCCAGCCACGGGCGCCCACTGGATTCCAGAGGGGCGGGCTGGAGGAGGAAGGCCCGAGCGAGCCAGTGCCCACGTTCGGCTGCAGCCGCTGTGTGTGCATGAGGGTGCTGTGAGCGACGCAGCAGAGTGGGTCTGGAAGAGCCAGGCCCTGGAAGCAAGCTGTCTGGGCTTGACTTTGGCTCTGCCACTTACATGCTATGTGACCTTCAGCCAATGCCTCCTCTCTCTGTGCCTCAGTTTCCTCATCTACAAAATGGGAATTAGTAGTAGTCCCTGTCTCAGAGGTGGTCGGAAGGATAAAATAAGCAAGCAGAACAGCAACACACAGAAGAACACCCAGCATCTATGTGCATAGCGTGGTGAGGACTTGTCTGGCCTTGTGAATTCCAGCACGTGGTGGAGAAGAAACACAAACTGGATTGGCTGAGGACAGCTCATCTCCAGAGGACTGAGCGGATTGACATAGTCATCCACAGAGACGCAGTGTCAGTTGGAAGGAAGCAGCAAGGGTCATACATAGCTGGAGTGCTAAGGAGCCTTGGCTCCTGGCTGGACCGCTGGCTAGTGAACAGAGGGGTGGAAGAGGGCTAGGTTTGGCTCAGGTGGACCCTCTTAAACCTCCCCATGTGCCTCCTCCCTGCCCCTGGGGAAGTTGGAAGCCTGGGGGCTTCTGTGTTCACAAAAGCAGATTCCAGTCACAAGCGTCATAGAAATCTTTGCCTGCTTATCTCACACGAGTCAGTCTTTGCCAGAGTCCTTTGCTCATACTGTACTCTCCCTACTTGGGAATCCCACAAAAATCATTCCCTGTTATCTGTCTGCCTCAACATGGGAGAAATCCTTGTCATCCAGAACCCTCGCTTCAGCCCGCCATCCTGCCTCGCTGCAGTGTGTGGGCAGGTCTGCTCGCTGCTGCACACGTCTCCAGGAAGACTGGATTTCAGGCTTTCAGAGCAAGTGTCTTTAAATCCTCTGGTGATTGGAGACAGCAATCATCTGCTGGTTGGTGTTTGCCAAAATGTGGCCTTAGAAGGGGACGCAGTGATGGCTCCTGGCACGAAACCTGGTTCCCCCTGGGCGTACACCCAGCCCGAACAGCTCCTTTAAAACCAGAAGCAATTTGTCATCTTTTGATTCTCTTCCAACACTGTCCCTGTCACAGGTAGATAAATGAGGCGGCATATGGGTGTCCAAACGCAGGGTTGTCTAATCCCAGCGGTTTCCCGTGGAGCCGTCACTTCTCGAGGGTGGAGAGCACAGCGGGGTGGTCTCTGGCTTCGGGATTGTAACCATAAACAAATTTTTTTCATCGCATGTGCCATTTATATGCATGAAATGCTTTCTCAGAATCTCCCAGCCTCCAGTGTGCCATTGATAGGTGCATTTCTCATTTCAAAATCCTGAAATGAATCACACATTTGTGAGCTCAACATCTCATGTCTGTAGTTCCACAGAATGCTACTAATCAAATCAATGTCTCAGCAAAAGCCAATAAGCATCCCTGAATTAACAATAGATAGAAGTTGGACTTTTTGATCTAAAAAGCCTTGATTCCAGGAAGTCAATGGGAAGGGAGATGCATTTCAGTTCCTCTCGAGTTGCAGGCTGTAGACGTGACTTGGAAGATACCTGCAGGGTTTTCTGCACAACCCACGTGGACTTTAGATTTCTTGGTTATGTATAACTGAAGCCACCAGGTTATTCCAAATGGTAAAATAGGCAGAAGAGGCCTCCTGATCTAGTTGCCAACACGTGGATGACCCGTGACACTCCTGTAAATGAAGGGTGGGCCTGTGTGGC
Source organism: Cheirogaleus medius (assembly GCA_008086735.1). Classification (NCBI taxonomy): domain Eukaryota; kingdom Metazoa; phylum Chordata; class Mammalia; order Primates; family Cheirogaleidae; genus Cheirogaleus; species Cheirogaleus medius. The sequence goes on from VBSM01003176.1 coordinate 34,373,413, forward strand.
GAGTAGCTCAGCTAGCCAGGGCAGGCCTCGTGCCCGTGCCAAGGGGCTGAGTGTGTTTCTGGTCTGGCCAGACAGCTCTGATTTCTTCTGTGTCCATAGGTCACATCCTTCATCCCTATAGCTGCTAGATTAACTGGGTATCCACAGTCACAAGGGCCCAGGCTTGGCTGGATCAATTCAAGTTCATCCCAACCACAGTAAAATCATCTGCCCTGATAGTGTTACAGGAAGTCATTGAGCATCATTGAGATACCCTGAGAAAATGTGGAGCATCTTCTCCAAGCAGGATCTGTTGAGCATTGGCCAGGTTCTTACATAGGCCACTAACGCTGGTGACCATAAGAAGTTTATAGCCAGCTCTTCAATATCTATGGCAACAGTCCCCAGCCTTTTTGCCACCAGGGGTCGGTTTCATGGAAGACTATTTTTCCACGTATGGCCGGGGAGCAGGGAGGGGCGGGCGTGGAGGAGCTCAGGGGTGCGGAGCTCAGGCGGTAACATGCGTCTCGTTTTCTAACAGGCCATGGATCGGTACCAGGCTAGGCCGCAGCCTGGGGGTTGGGGACCACAGATCTATGGTATTGGAGAAATCTAGCATGAACTTTAAATTTAAAAATAAATCCCCCAATTCAAGCTTTAGCCAGTGGTTTCATACTAGAAACCTTTCAGGGGAGGATGGCATTTCCTTTTATGTTTTCCCAATTAATCAGTAGTTTTAATGAGAAGCAAAATGACCCAATGGGGCTGAGAGCACAGCACAGGAGGATAATTTGCCTAGGTTTAAGAGATGAGTCTGACTTGCTTTGCCTGCCTCTTCCACACTCCATTCTTCATGCATACACTGTATGTTTGCTATTAATACATCTGCTTATAGGATCAGGGAGGGATTGAATGAGTTAATGAATACATAGATATCCCAGGCCCAGCCATGGGAAGCACACAACACGTATTAGCTGTTATGACTTATTTAGACTTATGGAAAAAGAAAGGAAAAATTCCTACTTCATGGAAGATGGTGAAACAGAATAATTTTTTCATTAAGACAGACATGTACCTAAGTGAATCTTTGAAATAATTCTGCATTTCATTCATGGTAGAATCATGTTTTGTTTTTTTTTTAAGCTTAAAAGCCGGAGCCAGCTGTACATGATATATTAAACCCACACATTTACTTACTTTAGAAAGGTTACTATTTTGAGAGTATGATCATTCCTGGAAAAAAACTTGTTGTGCCTCCTGTCCATTGAAAAGTTACATATAAAGAATGACTGCCATTCCTTGGATTAGTGTCTTAAGATTCCTGCACTTTTTCCGAGCTTTGTAACAAAGCAAGGTAGGGAGGATTGTGAGTTCCTCAAGGAAAGCATTCCTCTGCATGGCCCAGAGTTCACAGTATCTGACAAATATTAATCGTAGGCATCCAGTCAGTGTCGTATGAATGAATGGTTTAGATGTTTAGTCCTTTAAATCAGTGATACTCAGCCTGTAACCATGCACCAGGATCCCCTGGAGGGCTTGTTAAATAACACACACGTTGCTCCCTACTCCTACCAGGTTTCTGATTCAGTAGGTCTGGGTTGGTGCCCAAGAAGGTGCATTTCTAACAAGTCTCAAGACGATGCTGATGCTGTTGGCCTGGGGACTACCCTTCAAGAATGCTTTGGGGTCCACTCCACTGCCTAGGCCCACTGCTGTTTGACCTTTTCCAAGCCTCCCAAGAGTCTGACATCTAGAACTGTCTGACCTTGCCCCATCAAACTGAGATCAATTTTGTAAAAATCACTAGCATCTGACCGGATGGAAAAGCAACCTGGATTTTTGGTTTTTAATAGTCAAAAACTATATTTGCCCTTGTATAACTACGAGAGAAGTGAGAATCAGATTGCCACCTCCGTAGCGACGCTGCCTGTGCTGGCAAGACACGGCTGGGGAGGGGTGGAGAGTGGTGGCGCACCTTGCAACACCGAAGCCAGACTGTGGCTCTTTCGGTTTTGGATTCCCCACCTAGTGTCAGATGCACTTCATTGCAAAGCTGAAACGAGACATGACCTTTTGCAGAAACTGCAGAGAAGCAAAAAGGGTACAGGAGCTGAGCATATGATACAAAAGGGAGTGTGTTGTTTGCAAAGTCTTTTTATGCTGGCTGTGGGCCTGGCTGAAGTCACTGGGCCCTGAGGTTCAGAAACAAGAGGCAGCCTCATGGCCTGAGGAAGATTGCCCTCTGCAAAAAAAAAAGTGACTCTGCTAATGCCAGAGGTCACTGTGCATGGCTGGCGAGGAGCTGCAACTGCAAAGCCAAGCTTTGGGGCTTCCCTCTCCTCCATGCCCCCTCCTGAAGAAAGAGTCCTTGACACTGTGAGGACAGAGTGGACACAGAGGGACAGGTCAGTAGAGGGTCCCAGACTCCCTGAACGGAGAGAGGAGATGAAGTCGAACCTAAGAAAGGAATTGAAAAGGAACAAGGGACCAAGGCCTCCCCTGAGACAGGAGTGTGTGAGTAACCTATCACTGCATAAGAAATGACCCCAACATTTAGCAGCTTAAAACAAGAAACAAATACTTATTGTCTTGCACAGTTTCCATGGGTCAGAGGTTTGGGAGCAGCTTGGCTGTGTGGTGCTAGCTCTGAGCCTCTCAGGAGGTGGCAGTCAAGCTGTCATCTGAAGGCTTAACTCCAGCTGGAGGGCCCATGCCGAGAGGGCTCAAGCACGTGGCTGGTGGCTGGAGGCCTCAGTTCCTTGCCTCAGTACCTCGGCCTCCCCACAGAGCTGCCCACAACATAGCAATTGACTTCCCTTAAAGCCAACACACCCCGATGGAGGGAGGGGGAAAGTCCAAATGCCTTTTGTGACCGAGTCTCAGAAGTGACACACTGTCACTTGAGCTTTATTCTGTTCATTAGAAATGAGGCTCTAAGTCCAGCCCACACATGCAGGGAAGGGAATTAGGCTCCATCTTTGGAAGGGAAGAGCGTCACCGCAAAGAGTAAGCCTTTTTCATCCTCCTCTTGCTGGACTCAGAAAAGCATAAGAGTAATCCACAGGGCTCTGGTGTGAAGATGAAGGGGCCGCGGCCGTTGGGGCCACAGAGTTTGGCCTGATTGGATTGAAGAGAGGTGGCTGGGTCAGGGAAGGGGGATTGCAGTCTCTGTGGGGGGTCTTGTGGGCCCTTCCCTCGTTCCGGCCAAGGGGTGACTTTGCTTAGAAAGGACTGAAGCCACCTGTGAGTCCCAAGGCTCAGATTTGGTTCCAGAGAAGAGGAAGACAGGGCTGGCTGTTTGGGGCCAACTCTGTGCTGGAAAGAGAGCAACACACAGCACTGGGCATTTCCTTCTAGATCACCTGGCCTGCCAGGTCCCCAGAAGGGACAGAGAGATTGAAGGCAGACATGGTGTCGTGGAGTAAAGAGGAGCTTCTGGGCTGTGCCTCTTAGGAAGGGCATGGGGTAGGGGATGGGGGTCAGGAAGCAGGAGGGGGAGGAACCCCACTATTTTTTATTAAAGTGATCCCACTCAGGATGATGGCTCAGTCCTTCTAGGAACAACAGCAGTCATCCCTTTGTGGCTAAGGGTCCTGGGTCCCCTAGAGAGATCTCCCCTGGGGCAGATGTTTATTCCGGCCACCCTGACTCCACAGATGCATTCTGTGTGGCAGTCTCCTTTTGAGGATGCAGAACCACCGGGGTCATATTGTGCTGTGCCTGTTCTTATCTCCCCTGCCATCCCCAGGGAATAAGCTAATCAAACTTGCTGATGATTTTCCACTGAGAAGGAGATAGCTAATAACTTGGATGACAAGTATTAGAATACAATGTGATGTGGATAAATTGGGTCCATGTATTAAGAGCTATAAAATGAGATTCCATCAAGGCATGAATAATGGTGCCTGTGAAAAGGATTAATCAAATACCCCATTAAAAGGTATAGGAATTCTGGTCAGACAGCCCCTGTTTAATTACACGTCTGCCCCCACCCTCTCCCACTGCATTCCCCCCCAAATTGCTTTCTACTAGGAGAAATATGGAAAAGAGTTTAGAGGAAATAATGGAAAAATTGGGACATACGTTTTGATACACCAAGATCATGAAGACAGATTTAAGCAACCAATGTTTAATTTAGAGGGGGGAAACGGCAATTGGTGTGAGTAATCATTTACAAATGTAATTTCCAAAGGAGCCCTGTTGATACCATTCAGCAAATGCCAACAAAGCATTTACTTTCCAAAGGGAGGAAGCAAGACAAGAGAAATGAAGGCAACCCCAGGAGTGGACCGGAGAACAGCCCAGCCCTAGAGAAGCATGAGGTGTGAGAATGGGCAGTGCAGAAGATGCACACCACTTCTGAAAGATCCCAGGGGACTGGCACTGTCTGGAGAAGCTTTCCTGGAAGAGGAGACGCCAGCAGAGCCCTGCCGTGTGGACAAGCTTCCATGTACTGCAAATTCGTGAGCACACTCTGGTGGCAGGGTCTAGTGAGAAAACGGGCTAGCGCAGAGCAGGGGGCACCCGTGGGGCTCTTCTGTCCATTTCCACCACCACAACGCTGGTCCAAGCCACCATCAATTCTCCTGGACAACTGCCAGCGCCTTCCAGCTGTTCTCCCTGCTTCCACTCTTGCTCCTCTACAACCCATTCTGCACACCGAAGTCAGAATCAAAGTCAGAGTTAATCATGTCATTCTCTTGACTTGTGGCTTCCCATTGCTCTTAAGCTAAAAGTAAACATCATTATCATGGCTACAAAGTCTTGTGTGAGCTGGACCGTGACCCGTGCCAGGCTCCCTTTCACTCATGTGCCAGTCCAGTTGGCCTTCAAAATTTCAGCACATCAAGTCTTTCTGCCACAGGCCTGTTGCACATACATGCTTTTCCCTTGTTCATGATTTCCTTTCATCCTCTCTTCCCAAAGCTAACTCTGACTTCAGAATGCATCTTAATGATTACTTCCTGGAAGACCTCCCTAATTTTCATAACAGCTCTCCCTCATATGTTGAAAACAAGCATTTACTGTGTGAACATACGTGTTTAATGTCTGTCTCCCCAGCTAGGCTTCAAGCTCTATGAGGGCAGGGACCCAGTCTTTGCATCCCTGAAAGCCGAGCGCAGTCTCAATAAATATGTGTTGGCTGGATCATGGCATTTAATTAAGAGCCGTGTTGGGAAATTATACTTGACCAGAATATAGGAGAGTACCATTACAAATTCTTAATGGGATGAAAACCTGAATTCATGTCTAGACCCTGCCACCTGCTGGCTGTGCTGTTTTAAATAAATCACAGAGCCTCTCAGAGCCTGTTTGTTCATATATAAAATGGGGATACTAAACAGCCCCCTCATATGGTTGCAATGAGAATTTAATGAAATAATAGAGAAGCAATTTTTAAACTGTAAAACCAGACATAAATATCCTTTGTCATTTTTCCCAGTGCCCGGCGCATTGGGTCACTAAACATCTGTTGGATGGATAGATGGATGGATGGATGGATGGACAGATGGATGGATTAACATTTAGGGAGCCAGCACTAATGACAGGGGAGGAACCTGGCATGTGAATAACATGATGGAAACCAAAAGAGGAGAGAATTTCGAGAAGTACAAGGAGGCTTGTTGATTCACCCACAGTGTCACAGCGGAGCAGGGAGGAGAAGGAGGGGGAGATCATTTAACTTGGGTAGGAAGAAGTCAGTGATGACCTCAGGGCAATTCCTCCTCAGCCTTTTCATGTTGTCTGGGTTTTCAATGACATGCCTTAATTGCAATTTAATCACTTTACTGATTTTTATCTTTTGGGGGGGGTATCAAATTGATTTGCACATCCAGCAAAATTGGTGAGATCACTCCAGCTGCTGCCAGCAGGTGCTGACAAGTGAGGAACTGGACGTCAGAGGATAAGAAAATACACTCAACATTTATTTTAACAAGGCCTAGAAACCTTAGTTATTTAATAAATTGCCATGGATAATTGGTTTCAGTTTCAAGGGCTGTTTCATCTTTAACTCCCTGTCTTCCAGCAGGAACAGGGCTGTCTGTGTAGACATGGACTTGGGGTATGAGATCTGGATGAGCTGTCACATGTTTTTATGAGCTTTCTGTCTCTTTGGTCACACCCCACTTCCTGCCACCACCACCGTCCGCCTGTGGTGAATTTCACACACACACACCCCTGAGCTGCCAGGCCTTTGAATCCAGTGATTTGTTTGTGGATAGGCCTTGGAAGTGAGTGGCCCAGGCTGGATCCAAGCCCCACACTTAACCATCTCAAGGCTAAATGTCACTGAGTGAGAAACACACGATGAATAAATGAAACCCCATTTGTTTCCATTTCTGTGTAGTAGTTAATAGAATGGAACATGGGTTTATGGGGAAAGGGGGCACAGTATTCACAAAGACCTCAAAATGGTTCAAAGAGCGGGTTTGAAGCCCTACAGCCCCCGCCGCCCCATGGTCCCCCTTCAGGAGGGGTGGCTCAAGAACCTGTTGCTGATCTAAAGACAGAATCATGCACGTCTCCATTCTCCTCTGGGCATCTCCCAGATCAAGGACTTCCTTTGACAGCCCTGTGCTCAGTGTTTAGTCTCGTCAGTAGAGTGCTTTCTTATGAACTGAAGCACACAGTTTGCCAAGAAGGAAACTGAGGTCCATCCACAGTTGGCACAGTCCTGGGAAGAGCCACCACATTCCAGCCTGGGAAGTGTAGGGAGGCACCAAGTAAAGACCTGCCTTCCATGGTGGACCCTCATGGGAAAGCTGGGTATCTTTGGGAGGCCGGGCACGGACAGGGCAGTTTCATGGCAGGAGCAGCAGGGCTGGAAGCTGGAACCACTGATCAGTCCTCCCACTGGGCCACCAAAGGAGCAAACCCCAAACTCTTGGGTGCCTCCAATGTCCAGAAACACGAGGACGAAATCTGCTTCAGACAGAAGAGCGTGATGGCTCAGGCCAGGCGTGGAGCTGGGTTCACAGCTCAGCTTGCCTTGTCTAGTGCCTGCCCTGTCTGAGCTTAAGTCTTCTCATGTGTGGGAAAGGGGTTTAATCATGCTTTTTCAAAGAGGTGGTATTGAGGAGTAAACACCGTAATGCATGTAGCATGCTTAGACCAGGCCCAGCCCAGGCTGAGAAGCTGGGAGCCAGGATAGTTCTGGTTTCCTTTCAAACGTCACTGCTGGGACCCAACCCAGCCTGGCCTCCAGGAATGTCATTGCACCATAGCTATCAGAGGCTGGGGTTGGAAATCTCAAGAGGAGAGGAGTGTGTAGGGGGTTTGAGGTTGGGGGCTCAGATGGGGGACAGGGATGGAGAGAGGGCTCAGGGAAGAAATGCGGGATTAGAATTCCCAGTACCCCAGAAGAGGGGGCTGGAAGAGGATCACAAGCCACAGAGAAGACAAGTGGTGAGACCTGAAACAGAGTGACGGTATCACAGAGCCCGGGCAGGGGGAATCCTAAGAAGGAGTATCAAATCTTTCAGAAAGGTAGACTAGGACTACTAAGAAAAAAAGCTTTTGAATTATGCTTGCCTTTTTGGTGAAAAGGAATTCAAATTAATTTAGCTTTGGAAATTTTAAAAGCACACATTGTAATAATGGATATACCCTAGAGCATTGTAACATGGGGTGGGAAATCTCTTACCATCTACACAATAAGCGCAAGAACCCAATCTTGCATGCAGACTTTTACTATAAAACTCCTGAGCCCAGGAAATAAACCAGTCTGTCTACCTATGAAATGTGCCTTGGGTATTCTCCTGTTTCTCTCTCCCCTCCCTAGCCGTTTTTGTCCCCACCTTCTCTCCAACGTGAGCAGGGAAGAAGCCTCACAAACCTGTTTTTTTCACAAGTACAATCCCTAGGAGAACCAAGGAAAGAAATAAGGATAGAAAACCAGAATGTGATCATTTAAGCCCTCGGCCTCGTTTCTTTTATTCCCCTCCAATGTCTCGTAGGCCCTTTTTGTGTCTGTACAACTAATACTGTGATAGTTTTAAGGTAGTGTCGGTAGTCTGTTGGGTTTGAAGAGAGTCTTGACTTCTGAGTCTTTATCATATCCAGCTGTTGTGGAGCTTTTTCCCCCTTGGCAAATCCAAACAGTTATTTAATTCACACATATTTAATTTTAAGTGTTTTAAAAACTGCCTCCTAGCACCCCTTTTGGGAGGCGGAGACAGGAGGATTGTTTGAGCTCAGGAGTTCAAGACTAGCCTGAGCAAGAGTGAGACCCCATCTCTACCAAAATGAAAGGGAAAAAAAAAACCCAACCAGGTGTTATGCCCACCACCCCCCCAGTAGTCCCAGCTACCCGGGAGGCTGAGGCAGGAGGATCTGAGGCAGGAGGATCGCTTAGAGCCCAGGAGTTGGAGGTTGCAGTGAGCTACCATGACACCACTACACTCTACCCAGGACGACAGAGTGAGACTCTGTCTTAACAAAAAACAAACAAAGCATAGAAATATGCATAATAAAGGGAAATTTAGGGAAAAAAAGGCAACTGAGCACCCCTCCTCACAACCCTTCACCCCTTCATAAATAAAATAAAAATAAAAATAATTTTAAAAAAAAGAACAGCCATCTCATGATATGACACTGCTCATTTCTTCTGTCCACTGTGTGGGTTCTGAGCTCTGAAATACATAATTTAGGGTCCTGGACTTATTGGGGGTGTCTGGAGGTCACCATTAAGTGGATGGGCTCTTTATTAAGTCAATGTTTGGTTAAGCCTTTTACAAATGCTAATGATGCTTGTGGGACTGTCTGCTGAGATTAGAAAAGGAAAAAATTGTAAAGCTTACATTTCTTGCTCCAAACCATAAGTAAATGGCCAGATGTAACCCTCCTTTCATCTATAATTTATATTTATTACATTTTGTGAGTCCGATTAGTGGCTTAAATTCTTTAGGTTTTTGCTACTTCCAGTTCCTATCATGCAGTCATCTTTGATAAAACCTAATGTATACAACCTTGGACCCTAGAGCGTAACATGGTGCCAAATCCCATTCCAAATCTGTTTCCCACTAAAGCAAACTACAGTAGAAGACATTAAGGAGAAGAATTCCCTGGTCACTTCCCATTGCAAAAATATAAAAATATATTTTTTTTCCATAAATCACTAGTTCACAGGGAACTCCCCCAGATCATGCTTTTCTCCCTGTCTCGTTACTTCTGTTGTGAGAGCTCCCCTTGCCCTCATTCATGAGAAAGTGATTGTGGTGGGTTGTGCCCTCCTTAAGAACACGGCTGGCATATGGGGTTTTTTTAAACAAGCGATTATTTGCTGGGCATATTGGCGTGCAGCAAGAGCAAAGTCCAGACAGTAGGAAAGAAACTGCAGATTGGACAGCAAGAGTCTTCAGCAGATCAACTGTAAAGAAAAGAAATAGATGGAGGGGAAACTGGTCACTTAAAAGAAGTTTAAAAAATGGGAAGACGGAACTAGAGTGTCTACGGATACACGCTTGGGTGCTGACTGCGTAAATAAACACAAGGAAGCGAAGACGGTGAGGGCAGGAGAGGAGGCTGCAGGTGTGCTAGACACAGGGAGGGGTACTTGGCAAAGTTCTGGCCCTTCACCCGGGTGGTGGTCACCAGGGTGTCGGCCGCCTCGTCATCCCTATGCAGTGTGGCTTTTTGTGTTGTGTGGCCTGTGCTTTATTTTACGATACAAACTCTTTTTAGTGAGTCCACTTGGGGTTCGTATTACCTACAGTATTTCAATAATTTCACTTTTGGGCTTGGGGGTCTTATAATAAAATATGTCTCACTTTTCTCACTAAGAGAGAAATTGGAAATCTAGCAAGAAGTTCACCAGTGGGATTGTCTGACAGCTCGGTCAAAAATGAGAGGGAAAAAGAGAACCTGTTGATGGAGCTTTTCTGAGTTCTGGCTTCTGAAGCCTCCCCTGTGGTCTTTATTTTTTCCCTACTTTAAATTTACACAGTTAATTATCTGCTTGTTACTTTTAGTAATGGAATAAGCACCTGCGAACCCCCTCCCCTGAACGAAAGCCGGGACCCTGACAGCAGCCATGGTGCTCCCTGCCTCACCCCTCCTTGTCTTTAGTCATCTTTAAAGAGCACAGAGGTTTCTTAAGGGAACGTGTCCCTGCCATTAGCACCCACTTCCTCTACCTCTGCTGTCCCTGAAGATGCCAGTTTGAAGTGGCCACCCTAGCGGTGTGATCTAGGATGTCCTCTAATATACCTCTCCCTCCAGCTCAGACATCGCTCCCTTAATTTAAGGCTTTTGACCCTATTAAATGCAGTTCCGATAGAGTGTTAACCACCTTAACATGGATAAGTCAGGTGAAAGTTCCAACAGAGGATAAAACCATGAGAGGTAGGACTCTAGGAACCTGAGGTGGGGGCACAGTAAGGGCTGGCAGGAGTTTCGTCTTCTTTCTCTCCTTCTTGTCAGACCTGGCCTGAACTTGTGGATATTTTCCAACTTAAATCTCGAATCCCACTGAAACAACATTAACACGTGTCTCCAGGGCTGCATAGTGCCAGTTGTCCACCTTTCTGAGTGCACAGGCCTGAGTCCAAACCTCTTTGGGAATAAACAGGCTAGACTCAGCTCCATGAGGGCAGGATCCTTGTCTGGTTTTGCTTACTATTAAATTCTCAGTTCCTGGCACAGAGCTTGGCACATAGTAGGTGCTAAATAAACACTTGATGAAGAAATGAACCAATAAACAAGGGACAGGGCTGACAAACCACTTGAAGCAAGAGAGACAGCACAGAGATATCCCAAAGGGGCAGTGAGAAAATGCTGCTGGCGCTCCGGGGGCTCCTGGGGACGTCGCTTTCCCCTCACCTCCGCTCCTGAGCGCTTCCCTCTCTGAGGCTAGGGCTGACCACCTGTGCTCTGTGCCTGCCTGTCCCCAGCAGGAAAATAGACCAATATGTGGTCCTTGAGAAGTAACAGCTCTTGCCTCATTTTATCCCTCTTGCACAGCACGTTTTGGGTCACAGAAGTAATTTTCCACACATGTCTAATTTGCAGTACACGACACTCCCATGAATGAGGTAATTCCTACCTTACAGAGGAGGAAACTGAGGCTGAGAGGATTGCAATGGCTTTTGAGGGGCAGAGCTGCACCTAGAACCTGGAACTTTGGATTCCTATATCCAGTGTCCTTTCTGCTGCACTGTCCTACGTGCTGACAGAGATGCAAAGGGGGTCACGGTTCAGTCCTTGCCCTCAAGAAGCTTAAAATATAATTCAGGCAGAGAAAACTACTGTAAGTCACGAGCACAGTCCAGTAAACGTGGAGCACTGCCTGATCCCTCCCCAGTTGTACTTCACAGAGCTGCTATGCAGATTCTTTAGCCGTGGTTTTCTCTTAGAAAGGTTCTTTCTCTGTAAAGTTGTTGTAAACAGAGTGTAGAAGGGGGAAGAGAGGGAAAGCTCAGATAATGTAAACCCAAAGTGGATCCCAAAGATCTCATTTTAATCAACCGTGTCAATCTCACACTTCAGCAGACCTCATTAGAAATAACCAAATCATAAATAGGAAAAAGAAAAATGTCTAAATAATCTATCATCTAGATCTGTGGTCCCCAACCCCCAGGCCACAGACCAGCCCATGGCCTCTTACAAACCAGGCTACAGAACTCCACCTCCCCATCCCCACCTTCACCTACTCCCCGGCCTCGGGCTGTGGAAAAATTGTCTTCCATGAAACTTAGGAACTGGGCCACACAGCAGGAGGTGTGCGGCATTAGAGCAAGGGAAGCTTCATCTGTATTTACAGCCACTCCCCATCGTTTGCATCACCGCCTGAGCTCTGCCTCCCCTGCCCCTCCCCATCTGTGGAAAAATTGTCTCCCATGAAACTGGTCCCTGGTGTCAAAAAGGTTGGGGACCTCTGATCTAGATAACCTTTACCTTGCACCAGTGTTGTCTGTAACAGAATTAGAACTACTAACACAGAATCTCCCTGCTTTTGGACTTTCTTCCCTCCCACCCCCAATACTGTTTCATGCCTATTCTCTGATTTTGGTGCAGGAGGTAGGGCTGATGTTGAGGTTTAGAAAAGTTACATGACTTGGCCAGGCGTGGTGGCTCATGCCTGTAATCCTACACTGTGGGAGGCTGCGGCAGGAGAATAATTTGAACCAGGAGTTCAAGACGAACCTGGGCAACGTAGCAAGATCTCGTCTCTTCAAAAGAAATTTAAAAATTAGCCGGGCATGGTGGTGCACGCCTGTAGTCCCAGCTACTCAGGAGGCAGAAGCAGAAGGGTGGCCTGAGCCCAGGAGTTTGAGGCTGCAGTGAGCTATGATTGCACCACAGCCTGGGCAACAGAGCAAGACCCTGTCTCTAAAACAATTTTTTTTTAAAGTTATATGACTTGCTGAAGGCCCCACGGCCACTTACTTGCAGCGTTGGAACTTGAACCAGACCCCTTCCCAGCCCCATTCCCCACCCTGCTCTTTTCCCACTTCCTTTCCTACAATGGCCCCTCTCTCCTGCAATGGCTCTGACAATGGCATCTCTTTCAGCCGTCCTTGAGACGCAGCAGCCACCGCTCAGCCACCTGTGAGTCTACAGCGCTGGCTCTTGCCAACTCTGCTGCTCGTCTCCCAGTGGTTAAGTGTTCACTGACCGCTTTGCTGTGTTATAATCATTTAATTAGTCCGTGCCTAGGAGGAAGAGATGCTTTATTTAGAAGCTTAATAGTGAAAACTTCCACGTCTTCAGTTCACTATGAGCTTGATGGCATTAGGACGATCCCAGGGTCTTCCAACTGTGCTCTTAATCCACTTAGTACCGGGGGATGAACAGGGCGGGCTCCGTGCAAGGCGCAGCCACTGTGCTGCGGACTGTGGGAGGCTTGCGCTGCGTTAGCTGAGAGAGGGCCGACAGATGGAGGAAGGCAGGATAATGAGAAAAACAACAGTTTAGGACCTTACTAAAAATAACCAGACCTTTTTATGCTCCTCTTAAGACAAAAAGATAGTAGGATTTATCTTCTTGCGACCCCAGTTAGGGGAAAATATTGAGGTTCAGGTCGGTTTGTCAGTTGAGAAGCCAGTGCTTCTCAGCCTCGACTGCACATTAAAGGTACCTGGGAAGCTAAAGCGCCCCCCAATTCCAGTGTGCAGACAAGCATGAGAACAATGGTGGGGCGGTGGCTGTCAGGTGTCCTTGGCTGGGCTGGACTACATTTCCCAGAATCCCCTGGCCTGCAGCTTTCTAATTGGGGTGGGCCACAAGAGAAATTCTTGGGGATTGCAGAGGACGGAAGGGAAGCAGCAGCCACTTCGCAGCACGCACATTGCGCTTATCTGCCAGGCCTGCAAACGCTCCGCCTTCTCCATCCTTCCTCAGCCTCTCGGCTCCCCCCGGCCAGGTGTGTGTGTTTAGCTCCAGGGCGAAGAGCCAGGACATCTGTACTCATCAAGACCAAAGGCAACAAGAGGTGACATGAGTTTCAGTCCATTTTCACGGGGTTCCAGTGAAGGCTTGTGAGCCCCAGATTGTTCCGGGTGCCCCCACCTCCCGTCCTGTGAACGTCACACGCCAGCATCAGACGCACGCACCGCCTCGCAGAGGTTCTCATCCGGCTCCTACTGTTGCGAAGGTCAAACGCCCGCGATGAATCCACACAGGTGCAAACGCGGCTGTGTCTGTCCATCCTGTAACTCTGCTTCTTTGATTGAGCCCTGATACAGGTATTTTTTGAATTATAGCTTCTGTGAAGGATGGCTTTTATCCACAGACAGGGCCCTAGCTAAGGAGACCCACGTGGCTCTGATTGAAGGGAGGCAGGGCTGACAGCCGTCTCCGCCCCACCTCCCCAGGGGCCACCTGAGGGGCACCCCTTGAAAACCCTTGGTGGATCAGTAGTCTTCAAGTCTCGTGGTGCCTGCGAAACCCCTGAGAAGAATCTTAAAAATGCCAACTCCTGGGCTTTACCTCAGATTCAGAAAGCAGAATATCAAATGCCTGGATCCGAAAGTGAGAATTTTTAAAAAGTCTCCCTTACCCCAGCCGTACTGGGATGCTGGTAGTGTCCTGTTTCTGGATCCAGGTGCTGGTTACGTGGGGGTGTTTTGTGTGAAAAGCCATCCTGTCGCACACTTGCAGTTCGTGCCCTTTCCAGTATGTGTGTTATAACTCAAAAGTGTTTTAACACCCCCACCTGCTACCTTCTCGCCCCCCATAATCCCATATTCCAGTGATTGGCCAAAGCTGAAAGCCACTGAACTACATGATTCCTTGCACCCTCCCTGGCCAAATACAGAGAAGGGAAATACAAAAGTGTTCAGGGCTGGGTGTGATGGCTCACACATGTAATCCCAGCACTTTGGGGGGCTAAAGCAGGAGGATTGCTTGAGGCCAGGAGTTAGAGACCAACCTGAGCAACATAGCAAGATGCTGTCTCTAATAAATAAAAATAAAAATTAGCCAGGTACGGTGGCGTTTGCCTATAGTCCCTGCCTCCCAGCTGAGGCAAGAGGATCACTGGAGCCCAAGAATTTGAGGTTACAGTGAGCTATGACCACACCACTGCACTCCATCCTGGGCAACAGAGCGAGACTCTGTTTCTAAAGAAAAAAAATGTTCAGTAATTGGGGAGTAGTTAAGTCAAGATACATCCATAATCCTAATGATATAATCCCATGCAGTTATTGCAACATTGAAGAAGAATATGCTACAGTAAGGCAGCCAGTCAGCTTGAAGTCACGGGGTGGATTGCAGGAAGGGTGAGAGCAGCCAGTTGGGAGGATCACATTGGAGCCAGATCATGGAAAGTTCTGAACACCAAACTGAGGGAAATGAAAGCCACTAGCCAAGAGTTAGGACTTTATTTTGAGGAACAGGGAGGGACCCCTTACAGATTTTGAAGAGTGTTTGGTAAAAGTAGCATTTTTAAAAGTGCAATTATAAATCTAAAATTAATATTGTCCATCATATTTAGCCACTCACAACATATAGTGTTTGAAACACAGACTGGTTAACAACAGAACAGACCTTGGGACAGGGAATGGGGACTTAACCTTGCTTTGAAGTCAAGACAGACTTTCAAACCTCATCTACTTTCTAAAGTGCCTGCAGTCTACCCAGTTCTGAGTGCATTTAAATGAGTAAAAAGAAAAAAGTAAAGCCCCAGTTCTCCCATTTTGAAGCCCTAGCAGTCTCCTATGGGGCACAGCGGTTACAAGTGCATTAAGATTTTCTATTTACATTGGCCAGTCGCGGTGGCTCACGCCTGTAATCCTAGCACTCTGGGAGGCCGAGG
>VBSM01003176.1:34388747-34514010 GCA_008086735.1 Cheirogaleus medius
AAAAAAAAAAAAAAAAAAAAAGATTTTCTATTTACAGTACAGGGAGAAACTTCACGGGCTGGTCCATTTTTTAGGCAGTAAGTGTCCAGAACTACATGATTCCATGATCACTACATGATCACAGCCAACAGTGATTCTTAACAGTGGGTTCGGACCTGGGGAAAAGGGGAACAGGGGTAAGAACAGACGATTGGGTTGAATTGCAATCATCTCTGGGCTTTTTGAAATAAGTAGAAACCCTACCCAAGACCTGCCAAGTCAGAGGCCCCACAAGTGATCTGAGGCTCCTCAGATTTAAATCTACTAGCCTAATGCTGTCTTGTACCTTCTTAATATCCGGGTAGAGTTCTCGAAACCTCTCTCAGTGGCCCTTTTCTGAGTGTGACAATTCTGTGCACCTTCTGTCCTCCCACCCCACAAAATAACAAATTCAAAGACTAGAACTCTTGAGCTTTCAAAATAAAGGCAGAATTAGGCTTAAAAGCTTTGGTTAAGAAGTGAAACCAAAGCTGTCATCAGACTTCTTTTGAAAAGCACACTTTCTTTCTCGTTCTTGTTTGACTTGCAGTATGATGATTTTACCCTTTCTTACTCTACCATACTGTAACTATACCCTAAACGCTAATTCAAGGGCTATCTAGAGAGAATTCTTTGATCCTGCAGGGAATTCCCTCTGGAACCCAAAACACTCCCAAACATCTCTCCCCCTACCCCCCTGGCATGTGCAGATGGAATTTAAACCAAACTTAACATTAGTCTCAGTCTAGAATAGTCAGCAAGACAAATCTAATAAGGGAAACAATGACATAGGGTATTTCATAGGGAGAGGCCAGTTCCATGTGCATCTATGACGTTTCCTTCCTCCCATCATGCAGGTAATTTAGCAGCGATACCCGAGCATCGTCTCTCCCCCACTCCCCACACTCCTCCCTAACACAGGGCCCTTCCCCAAACTTACTGAAAGCTCTTTTCTTTCTCAGTTCTTTTTTGCTAACATTTTTCAGGAAAAGAAAGTTCACCTTAATTAGTCTGCCCTGCTGGCTCATGAAACGACCTAACGTTCTCCTGGATCTCCAGGGTGGGCCCGGCTCTGGAGACTCCGGCAGCCCTGTCCGAGCCTGGCTCTGAGAGCTGTTCTGCTCAGCTCATGCGTAGCAGCTCCTTAGAGAGCTTCACTTGGCTAATGAAAGTTGGCAGATGCACGGAGTGCAAAAGCTCTAAGCCACAGGCTTGGGAAAGGCTCTAGAAGGAGGAAGGTATCCTTTGCCTTCTGGCTCAGTCATAGTCAGTCTTAGGTGACCAGGAGGACACCTAGCTGAGTCACTGTCTGGCAGGGGGATTCTTGCTGCATCAGTGCTATAATATGTCTGCAGGAGTCTCGGCGTAGCATGGGATCTGTCCACTTGTGTGGTTCAACAGGTAACATCTAATCAAATGGAACCACAGAACATTACAGCTGGAAAGAGACCTCCAAGATGACCAATCCAACCTCTCCCATCCCTTGTTACAGTAGAGGAAGCTGAGGCCCACTGAGACCACATGGGTGACTCGCACAGAATCCCACAGGTAGAGAGAGAGCTGGACCACTCTCCCAGGCCTTCAAAATCCAAGTCCAGCCTTTCGCCACTGCTCTTTGCCCCTTCTCACAAATGCACACTAAGACTGCACTGAGTATGTCTTCTCATGATCACTTCATTGTCAGGATTATAAATGGCCGGCAACATTATCAGGTCCAACAGAGGGAATTACAAGAGCCTCAAACCAGACTTGCCCGGAGAAGTCACAGCTCCCACCGAGTCTGGGCTTTGGAGTTGGGTGTTGTGTGTGGAAAAGACACACTCAACATGTTTTTCCTCTGCTCTCACACCACAGCCATCACCAACACAGAAGACTTCTGGTACCAAATTTGCAGGGGGCGAGGGTTTCCCCACCACCAAGTAAGCAATCCGTCTGCAGTGGACACCAGCTGGCTGTCCTCTAATTCAATTCCGACACTATCTACTTGGAGACGGCGTCACATCCCACAGGTTGAGGGCTCAGTCCCAAGACTGGCCCCCTCCTTTAGACAGCAGTCGCAGGTGCCGGCCTCCGGAACTTCTGACTGACCAGCTTCAAGTTGGGGTGCTCACAGCCCCCTCTTTTGGTTTGATTAATTTGCTAGAGCGACTCACAGACCTCAGAGAAACACTTATGTTTACCAATTTATTACAAAGGATATTTTATAGGATACAAATAAACAGATGAAGAGATGTGTGGTTTGCTGATGGTTGGGATGTAAGGTGTGAGAGAACAGCAGGAGGCTGGGATGATCCTTTAGTTTTGGCCTGAACAACGGGGCGAACGGTGAGCAGAACCTGAGATAAGGCAAGGCACAGGAGGGAGGAATCCGTGTTTGGTTGTGGACATGTTACATTAGACGTTCTGAGTCAGGGGCTGAGAGTTGGCAGTTGGCTACAGCAGTGTGGACTTCAGGCAGAGGTCAGGTTGGGGAGGCAAGTTTGAGACTTGTTCTCATACAGGTGCTGTTTACAGCCCTGGGAACGGGTTTGAAATGGGGCAACTTCCCGACATTTTTCACATCATGGCCCCGCTTGGTAAACAGAGTGAAGAGGCTAACTCCAGGCCTCCTGCTGCCTCCCAACAGGCCCCAGCGCAGGGGTGGGGAACCTGCGGCCTTCAGGCCACATGTAGCCTTCTGGGTCCTTCAGTGTGGCCTCTTGACTGAATCCAAATTTCACAGAACAAATCCTTTTATTTTTATTAATACATTTTTGTTCATCTTTTGTATCTTTATTTTTAAAACGAACATATCTAAAATACCAAAGAATAAAACAAGTCTCAAAGAAATAATCCTCGCAGATTGACCGGCACAATGAGAACATTAGTAAGCCATAGGGCTAAATTGACGGCTGCTATGCTCGTGATGTAGTTCTAACTTTCCCCACCTGACAGGCCCCACTACCGCACAAGGCTGGTTGGCGAGAGTTTATGGGGGTCGAGTACGCCAGTCTGTTATCAGCTTTTGACAACAGCACACTATGTTTCTATTTCAAGTGGAATTTGTGAATAGTTGCATAGCTCAACAGTATTTTTTAAATCTGTCTGCTTAACAGCCCATCATGTCAAAGAAGACCAAGAAAACGCTGAAGGAAGAGAACAGATTTTTTAATGAGGATTGAGAATTATAGTACTATCTTGTTTCTGCTAAAGATAAGATAGATGATTTGCTTGCTTCGTGATACTGCAATATCATCATTAAAGAAATTCAATGTTCATTGGCATTATAACACTCATAAGGACCACAAATATTGTAGAGGGAGCGGCATGAAAGGTTGTATTACAGAAATTAAAAGATGAAAAGCAAAGACAATTCTTTCAAGCAGCAATAAGACCTGGAAATAATGCCACTGAAGCAACTTGTAAGTAGCTTATATACTGGGAAAAAAAGTCATTCAGTGATGTAGAAATTGTGAAAGAATGCATTGTCAAAGTTGTAGGATACTTAGATCCCAATAACATTTCAAAGTACAAACAACTACCTCTTTCAAGGAGAACCATAACTGTTTAGCATAACTGTTCAGGCTAACTGAGTTAGCCTTCAACTTAACAGAACAACTTAATGCAATACTTCAAAAGGAAAATATAAATTATTCAATTGCTTTGGATGAATCAACGAATATTACTAACTCAGTGCAGGTTTTATACTTCATTTGGGTCATAAAAGAAGATTTTCTTTGCTATGAAGAGTTACTCACTCTGGGCACTCTTGCGAACAGAACACAAGGAATAGCTATGTTCAACAACTTTCAAGATAAATGTCATGAAGTTGGACTGAATTTGGTAAATTTAGTGAGTATATGTACACACAGTGCACCTTCCATGACAGGAAAACATGAAGAGTTTATTGCACAGATTAAAAAAAAGTATTAACAGACCCAGATGCTCTCATTTCTTTTCATTGTATCTTGCATCTACAAAATCTGTGTGCTAAAGCTACTATTTTAAGTGACATTTTGCAACAAGTTATAAGTATTTTTAACTATATTCATGCAAATACAACATGGCATCGTCAGTTTCATAACATGCTAAAGTTGACTGATGATGTATTCACTGTGGATTTGCTGTATTATTCTAAAGTGTGTTGGCTATCGCAGGGACAGGTGTTAGCCAAAATTTTATCTCTTCGAGAACAGATAATCAAATTTTATGAATAACAGAATCAGCAGTGTGAATTATTGAAAGATTTCTATAGGAATGCAGCATTTCTTTGTGATATCATGTCAAATCAAAACAACTTAAATATTTCTTTGCAAGGTAAAACTAAGTCCATATAGGATATGTGGCAAAAAAAATCCAAGCATTTCAAAAAAAGCTATCTTTTTTCAAAACACTTCTTTGAAAGGAAATTTCAGATGAACATTTTCCCCAGTTAGCTAAGGTCATTGATGAGCAGGATGATACATGCTAATCATTTGAAGAATACGCAGCTGTTACAGACCTGTTAATTGGAAAATACAATGAAAGGTTCACTGACTTTGAGAATCATGACATCACACTCAAATTAGCATTTCAGCCTCACCTAGTTGATATGACAAAGGCACCTAAAGAACTACAGATGGAATTGATTGAGCTCTCAGTAGATGATATTTTAAAGTCATTGTTTGATGCTAAGAAAGACCCAATGGAAATATGGAAAAATGCAGAATACCCATGCCTTTGGCAACATGCTCAAAAAAAGCTTTCTTGCTTTTCCCACTTATTGCTGCGAATCTACATTCTCCTACCTCACCCAAATCAAGATGCTCTTAAGGTCACAAATGACTGATACCCATCTAGAGGATCAGTTGAAAATGCAGACTTCCATGCTACCACCAAATATTCAAATACTTTCCAACAAAAAGCAGACACAACAAAGTCATTAGAAGGTCAATTAACTTTAAAATTAACAAAGTTTTCACTTAAAAAAAATTTTAAGTACATAGTAGTTAGATTTTTACAAAGTAATATATATTTTTTATTATATCTAATTGAAATGTATTGAATACAGCCTTATTTGATTATACCTAAATTAATGTGGCCTTCCAACATGAAAATGTTCCCCACCCCTGTGCGTGAAGGACACTGGTTGGGTACACCCCAGTGCGTGACCCCAAAGGCCGAGGGGATCGATATGCTGTCACATCTGCCACACCTTTGCAGCCTGATGTGTTGCATGGTCATGCAGTGTGGAGGAGGGAAGGAGCACTAGAATGCAGGGCAGCTGTGGCACTGGTCAGCGGGGTGGCGATGGCCATAAGCCCCTCGGAGCCTGGTTGCAGCACCTGGAAAGTTAGAGTTAGGTGGTCCCTTACTTACCACCCTTCCTTCCAGCTGTAACAATCTGTCCCTGTAAGTCAAGCGGTATGAGGAGTACAAAAGGAATTCCTATACACTGCCCACGTGAAAAAATACATTACTAGGACATTCACAAAGTGAAAGAGGCAACTGCGATCAACTGTGGAATGCTTCTCTGCAGGGAGAAGGGTAATTTCAAACTTACAGAAAAATTGCAAAAATAGTCCAAACACCCCCTCTCCTATATACATATGCATGTGTATATATACACATTGGTATATATTTTTAGAAATTTGTATTCTTTATTTTTTATTGACCTGTTTGAGAGTAAATTGCAAATACCTGTGTCCCTTTACTCCTTCATATTTCAATGTGTATTTCCTGAAAACAAAGATATTGTCTTATATAACCATAGTACAATTATCAAAGTCAGGAAACTAGCACTGATACAACCTTATTCAAATTTTCCCAATTATCCTGTATAGCGAAACATTTTTTTACTCCTGGATTACACATTGCATGTTGTCGCATCTCTTCAGACTCCTTTTACTTAGGGATTATTCTTCAGTCTTTGTCATTCACGACCCTCACACTTTTGAAGATTACAAACCATATATTCCATAAAATATCCCTGGATTGGGTTTGCCTGATGCTTCCTTGTGATTAGATTCAGGTTGTGCATTTGGGGATGGAAGGCTTTTTTAAAGGGGTAAGATCTGCGTTTGGGAAGTGGGGAAGAGTGCAAGGGGAGAACAGGGCAATGCTGCGGGTTCATGGAGAACAAGCCCCTTCCGCGGGGACCTGGCTGCTCGGAAACCTGAGTGGGAACGAAAACAGGACATCGCCCTGGTGTGGACACAAAGCTGAGCTAACTCTTGGCCCAGATAAGAGACCCTCTCCCAGTAGATTTTGTTTCCCCAGTTATTCTGAGTGTATCTAATAGATCGTGGCTTCTGTCTAGGGATGCGTTCTCATGTAATCCTTCAGTGACCTGAGAGGCGAGGACGTTTCTCCTGTCTTGCATGTGGGAAGACCGAGGCCCAGGGAGCACAGCCATGTAGAGGCAGAGCTGGACTGACCCACACCTCAGCTCTTTCCACCGAGCCGTTTCAGACCCGCTAGAGGGTTTTCTGCCCAATCACTCCTTGCTTTGCTTTTGCTCAAAACAAGACTTGAATAAAGGCGCCCGCTCTATTTTCCACTCATGTCGGTGATTGATACTTGATTAATGTTCAGGGTTGCTGTCATCTAGAGCATAATTTTCACAGATGCAAAGACCAATTTTGTTGTTACTGAGGCGGAAAGATCTATTTCCTCCTAAGTTAGCAAGCGGATTTGGAGGGAAGCAGTAACCACCAGGGCGTCTCACCAGCTGATTAGGAAAGGAAGTTGTGCCACATTTGGCGTTTTTAGCCTTTATGGCGGGTGGGTCAGAAGGCCCAGTCCCCAAGTACTACCTGGGCTGCTGTGCCACAGCCGTGTGGCATTCGGCACAGCCCTCAACTTCTAAGATGATCACAGATGGGACCTTAGGGAGCTCATTGCCTTGACTTTACGGATGCGATGGTGACCGTCACCTGCCTCCTCATCCTGCCCAGAATTCTTGTTGACAAGACCTGCTTCTTGTCAGAACCTTTGAGCAACACAGCAGCCTCTTCATGACTGTCACTCAGGTGCAGCCGAAGAGAGTCCTGCGTTCGAATCTGGCTTTGTGTGACACACTGCCCGACCCCTCGGAGTGCCGGCAGTAGGAGTGATGTACTGAGTAGCTGGCCCCAGTTCCTGGCACAGATAAGCAATCATTCTTAGTTTTTTTCCCTTCTCCTTTCTTTGTTTTTTGTCTGTTCTCCTCCTCTTCCTCCAAGTGGCCCTCCTGCTCCTCTTTCTCCTCTCTCATCCCCTCAGTAAAATCAAGAGTTATTATTTGATACCAAAATATAAATCAAGTATAGAAGTTGGGAGGCCGGGCCTGACAGCTCTCCCTTGTCTCTGACCAGGACGATAAAAGACCCTTCAAATTCTAGCTTGAAAGCAATGAGCTTGCCCTTAGGCAGTTTGGCTGCCCACAAGGAAGCATCCATGTCTGAATTTTAGCAGGGAAGATGAGAACAGGGGTGGGCATGAGTGTATTGAGGGGGGACAGGCAAGTAGCTGGTCACTGGAAGGTGCCCTCCAGGGCTCACTGTGGGTCACCAGCACTGACCTGTTTTGCCTGAGCTACCAAACTATATGGATGTATATGTGTATGGGAAGTGAGGGGGGTGAGTTGTCAGGCCTGTTTTTGTTTAAAATTCAAATAGCTTCCCTGGAAGTATGAAAATGGAAAAATAAATGAGCAGTCTGAGAGCTTAGATAAATGGTTGTGCATGTGGAATGACTTAGTAATATAAGTATCTGGAAAAGTGCCTGTCCCAGGGTAAGCCCTCAGAAGGTGATGGACATTTTTGTAGTGTTTAAGGGCTTAAACTCTGGAAACAAATTGCCTGGGCCCACATCCCAGCTCCAACATTTCTAGTTGTGCAGCCTTGGGAAGGCTACTTGATGTCTCTGTCTCAGTTTTCTCTTCTATGAAATGGGCATAAGCATAGTACCTCTGTGATAGAGTTGTTGTGAAAATAAAATGAATTCATATATGTAAGACACTTAGAAAAGTGCCTGGCATATATTAAGCCCTATGTAAGACTTATTACCTGCTGTACTGATGAGAGGATCTGTATGAAAATTACCGCTAGTTTTTGCTCCAATGCAGGTGTATTTGAAAACATCAACAAAGAGGCTGATGATCTTGAAATTAGATCATAAGTCAAATTTCAAGGCTAGATCCCTACAGCAGATAAAGCTGGGCATCTCAACCGTGGGCTAAGAGTCACACATGGGATACAGCTTGCTTACTCTTCTGAAGTTGTAGCTCTTCAAGGAGACAAGAGGGCTCTTCGCCTCAGTACATGACAATGTGTCCTTTGAACGAGGATCTGACACTCACTGCATTAGTTTGCTATGGCTACCATAACAAAGTACCACAAGCTGGATATCTTAAACAACAGAAATTTTTCTCACAGTTTTGGAGGCTAGAAGTCCAAGATCAAGGTGTCAGCAGGGTTGGTTCCTTCTGAGGACAATAAGGAAGAATCCCGGCCATGCCTCTCCCCTCGTTTCTGGTGCTTTGCTGGCAATCTTTGGCTTTCCTTGGCTTGTAGATGCATCACCCTGATCTCTGCCTTCATGTCCACGTGGCATTCTCCCTGTGTACATCTGTCTCTGTGTCCAAATTTCCCTTTTACAATGACACAGTCATATTAGATTAGGGCCCACCCTAATGACCTTGTCTTAATTTGATCATCTATAAAGACTCTATTTCCAAATAAGGAAATATGCACAGGTAGTGGGGGTTAGGACTTCAGCATCTTTTGGGGGGGACACCCAACCCATAACGCTCACAGTTCCTCAACCCCTCATGTCCGAATTGCTGAAACTGCCTTCCAGCTGGCCAAGCCATCACCTCTCTTCTCATCCCCACTCGTCTTCCATGCAGGAAGTGAAAAGTCATTCTCTCACTGCATTTTTACCAAGGAGGTTTCTATTTTATTACCTGTAATTTGATCAGAAAAGAACGTCAAGCTCAAATGTCAAAATTGAACACCATAAGCAACATGTTGAGAGCAAAGCCTGCACCACGTTGTGGAGGGAGATACAACCTGGTTCTCAGGTAAAGAAACTAAGGCTTTATTTTGCATGAGGGGCTCTCTGTTGGCCCAGTGCTCTGGCTGAAGGTCAGTGGGGAAAAGACAGAAGTGGCCATTTGGAGTCATTTGAGTTGGATTCAGAGTTGTCCTAATACCTAACACCTTCCTGGGCTCCATTCCTGTACCCAGAGGAGGCCCCACCGTGCGATAGAATCAGCATCTGAGCTGAGCCCCCTGGTCTTCCTCGCTCTGCTGCACTCAGCCGTGTGAACCGGGACCAGCCTTTCCGGGGCTTAGTGTTCTCAGTAGTCCTGAGGAAGGATTTAGAGCAGAGTGACCTTTACCTGAGCAGCTGCCAAGTGTATGTAGCTTTCTCTTATTTAATCCTCACTACAAGCCGCTAAGGTGGATGTTGTCATCCCCATTTCACCCACAGGAAACTTCAGAGAAATTAAGCGACCCCAAAGTTCACATTTTTACTGTTACATGACCTTGCCTCTTTAACTAACTCTTGGATCAGTGGTTTTCCATCCCAGCTGCATATGGTCTGATCACTTGGGAAGACTTGAGTTAGAGGTTTGGCGTCTCTGGGAGTGGATACTGGTATTTTGTGAGAGCTCCACAAGCAATTCTGATGTATTTCCAGTGTTAAGAATCACTACTCTAAATGTTCTGTAGCTCTTCCCTGTTCTAGAAGCCATAGTGAGTGAACGTTGCCTCTGTAGTGATTGCTAAACTCCTCAGCCTGGAGTCCTGGGCCTTCCACTCACCCCTTTCTCATTTCCAACTTACCCAACCAGTGTCCTTCTGTTGTATAATAGTTTCACATCTTGTGATCAGCTGCCCCTTGGGTCACTCAGAGCTAGACTGGTCAGCCTGGACCTGTACACCCTCTCCCGGGTGATGCTTACAGATTCCGGCTTTCCGGCCCTGACAAAGCCATCGTTCTCAACTTGAGAGATTTTCTACACAAAGTTTTTCAAGTTATCTCAACCTGCTAGTGGATCATGAAATCAATAGAGAGGTGGGTTTAAAAAGAAAAGAAAATAGAGTGGATAACACAGTAAGGAAAAGCAACATTCTATGAAATTTGTGCTTGGAGATATATATGTTATACACCACATAGTCTCCATGGAAAGTACTTCTGTTTCTTACTTCGGGTTGCAGTGCAGTCAAAAATGTATGAACTGTCCTATACTAACATATATTTATCATTGCTTTTAGAACCTGGAGCAAAATTCTCCTCCTCCGAGGTCATAGGCTATTAAGGGAGAGACCTAGAGGTCATCTAATCCACTGACCACCAAGATTGGCACCAGGCGGCTGCACGAGGGTCCCCAGGGAACTCATTAAAAATGCCAATTCCTCGGGCCTAGCCCTGGAAATTATAATTCATTTGATCCAGGAATGTGTATTTTCTGATTCTGAGTTTTGTGAACCGATGATCTAATCCACTGAGTGACATGCCCAAGGACACATAGCTCATTAGTGCCAGTCCCTTGCCTTCCCCCATCTTTCCATCCCATGGGTCTCTAGGGAAGACCAAGGCAGTGGTTCTGACCCAGACCGCAAAGTAAAATTACTTGTGAGGGTTTTTGAAAATATAGATGCCCTGGCCCCACCCCAAACCAATTAAGTGACAATCTGTGGAGGTGGCCGGAATGTCTGGCTTTATGGGTGTGCTTCTCAAACTTTAGTGTGCATGCGGCTCCCCTGAGGAGACCCTGCTTCCATGGGGCTGGGGTGGGGCCTGAGAATCTGCATTTCTAACAGGCCCCCACCAGTGCTGCTGCGAGTCCAGGAACCACACTTTGTGTAGCAAGGCCTGGTCCCAGGTCCCACGGAGCCCACAGATCCCCACACCTCTGCCAGCGTCTCCTTGGCCTGCCTTAGTTTGTACGCTCTGGATTTGCATTTGATCACTCTTCAGCAGTGATTTTCTACTGCATCATCTATCAGAAATCAGCCTCCCTACCCACATTTTGAGTATCTTGACAGAAGGGACCTTGACTGCAAATTGTTCATTCACCCTTGCACCCTCCCCAGCCCATCCACCTACTATTGTCTTCTTCTCTACAAGATTCCCAATAAAGGTAACAAACTCTGTGACCAGCTCTGACTTAGCTCTGCCCATCCTGCAAATTGTTAGGGCACATCCAAGCGGGCACAAAAGTACACCAGACCCACGGCTTTTCTTGGAGGACCTTATTGTCTTGTTGGGGTGGTAAGAAAAGTGCAAAAGTCGCTATAACCTGTGACTGCTGAGAAGTACGGATACTGTGCAAAGGGTGGAGAGCATGGAACCAGATTGCCTGTGCTTGAATTGCAGCTCAGCCACTAGATAACTGTGTGGACTTGGGCAAATCATTGAGCCTCAGTTTCCCCAATAATAAGATAAGGATAAAATAGTACCTAATTCACAGGGTTGTTTTGAAGGTTAAATTAGTTGACAAATAGCAAGTGCTGGCACACATGGTAAGCTAATTGTGGGAGGAGAGAAATTGAGAGCAGTGTCATGATATTTGTGCTAGACCTTCAAGTATTCAGCACTTTCAGATACCCGGAAATGGAGAACTGACATTTCTAGTGGAAGGAACAGCATGGGCAAAGACAGAGAGGCAGACGGGCAAGGACACATAGAGCTAGGAGTTTAGTTTGGCTGACACAGCAGTGGTGCCGGAAGGGAGCCGTAGCTAACAGGCTTAGAAAGTCAGTTGATGTCAGGTGGTGGAAATCCTTAAAAGCCACACGAAAGAGTTCAGTTTTTATCCTGGAAGCAACAGATAGCCAGTCCTGGAAGCTTTGCTTTTAAATATATCTTTTCATAGAAAGGTTGCACAGTGTGTTGTTGCTATGAGTAGATCATAAGAACCACTCACCTCTTTTAGGTAGTTGTGGTAATTTTCTTCATCGCTATTCATACCCGCTTCATGGTGTTGGCCTAGGCTTCTCTCATTATCTGAGTGAACGTGCAAGGCAATTAAGTGACCTTGGGCTGGGTCACGTAGCATGGAATCCATCTAGTCACGGGAGCTCATAGCCCCAAGTCTCTGGGCTATTCTTTGCCAGTGGAGTCTTGTCACCTCCCAGCCACAGAACTCTCAAAAGACCACACTCCCTTAGTTGAGAGCTGTAAGCAGGAACCTGCAGCTCCAACATTGTTGTTATTCTCTTTTCCTCCTTAATTCTTAACCCTACAATAATAAAAGCAAATGATAGGCTGAGTCTTAACTCTCTCTCTCACACACACACCACGTACACACAGAAGTTTGCAGGCAGCATATAGAGCTGCATGCTCCCATGTGACCTTGTGACAGGTTACTTAACTTCTCTGCGTACCCAAAGGTGAGGAATTTATGTGTAAGGTGACGATTATAAGAGTTCCTACTTCTTTGAATTGTCACGAGGATTGAATGAGTTAGTACAAGTAAAGCAGTTAGGGCCGTGTGCCTAGCACATGGTCAGTGATCTATAAGCATTAGCTATTATTATGACAATGGAGGAAATTTGAAATTAGAATGAGAAAGAAGATGTAATCACATTTGGGAAAGTTGTAAAATAATTTATGAAAAGCATTGTATGTGAAAATATATGACAATAAATTTGAAAAACTAGAGAAAATGAAGAATTTGCTAGCAAAATATAAATTCTCAAAATTGTCCCCAAAGAGGTAGAACACCTGAATAGCCCAATCACCATAAAATACATTAGAAATTTTATTAAAGACATATCTTTTTAAAAGGTCTTTGTGGTCTTATAACTGGGTACTAGCTAGTCTTCAAAAACCAAGTATGTCCTTTGTTATTCAAACTATTAATATTTCAGACCATAGAATAAGATGAAAATTTCCCTCAATTCGTTTTATGAAGCCAGCATGACCTGAATACTCAAACCTAAAAAGAACATGTCTCTTCTATCTCAAAAGCTTTGAGGAAAAAGATGACCCTAACAAAGGAAGATGGAAAAGAAAGTAAGACTGTGCACAACATGCACTCTCTTTAAAAGCAGTGGGTCTCCACCGGGCTACACGTTAGAATCGCCTGGGCAGTGCCGGGCCCCCACTCCCAGAGATTCTGATTTAATTATTCTTGGGAAGGGCTAGGCCATAAATATGTTTTCAAACTCCCCAGAACCATGACTTTAAGGTAACTGTAAATTACATCAGCCCACAAGCCTGACTGATGGTTCCAAACCATCCCAGCACAACAGCAGTTTGAGGAGAGACTTTTTGCCAAACTTTGGCATGATCAGAGCTAGGAGAGCTGTCTCTTGGCCACAGATGTGCCGAGTCTCTCATCAGAGCCTAAGGAGGTTCCACAAAGCTGCAGGCGCCCTGTCTTCAGAGAGCAGGGACCTAGCCAGAACAAACCACTGCTAGTTTTAAGTTCTGAGCTGGCAACCTTGCCTAGTGCAAAGGAAGGCCAGGAAACCTCAGAGAGAGTTTTAATCGCTGGAATCCAATGGGATTTTAATGACAGACCTGTTCATTATTGTGCTGCAAGGTAATTAAGCACACGTGGTAAGTAGCTCACATAAATAATTAATTAGCAGTGTGTGCACACAGGCAATCCACATTTTCAGCTTCCTTGTTCTTCGTGCATTCCCCAGTTCCTGTATTCAGCACCAATATGGATAGCACTGTCACCACTCACCACAGTGTCCTGGGAAGCTTCACAGCAGAGGGAAAGATGTCTTGGGTCCCATTTCTCCAGTGGTTGGGGTTCCCTGACCAGGGACTCTAGAATCCCTTTTGATCACCCGTCCTCTTCAGAACCCAAGAAAATTATTAGCTTTACTGACCGTCTTCAGCCTCAGTTTTAGGTGCAAATCTAGTTTCTATCCCTTATTTCATTTAATAATAATAATAATACAACCTGAACAATTCTTACCATAAAACAACATTAAAAATAAATGAGTAGATTGTTGGCTTAGGCTTTATTAATTAATGTAGGAGTAATGCAGATTCTATTCCTGTGTACATGACACCACCCCCCATCCACAGCAGGAAATCTCGCTGGGTCCTCAGAGTCACTGCATCATTAAACAAAGTGAAAGAAAAGATTAAAAAATACCAAGCGGTGATTGTGAAATGGCCCAGTGTCTGGTGTTTGCTTTACAATATTCCTTAAAAAGAACAGTTAGGGGATGGGAATAGATGAAACAGGATTAGCAAAATATTAATGTTGAAACTGGGTGGTGGGTATATGTGCATTTGTTGTACTACTCTTTTTTTTGCGCATGTTTGCAAATTTTTCCATAGGAAAAAATAAAAGAATGCAAGGGAAGGAGTTGAGTCCAGTCCTCTCTCTCCCAAGCAAGATCTCATTGCAGTGTTCCCTATACCTGTTGCCATGACCCCGTTGAATAAAGCCCACCTGGCCATATTTTTTCCTTTTTTAAATTCAGGGGAGAGGCAACATGTTAGTAGGGATGAGCTTGTATCAGCACATAACTGATGGAAGGCCCTGGACCCTGAAGAGATGGGGAATGTCCCAAAAGAGGGACTGGCGTCTCAGTGCAGATAAGCCACGTGCTGCTTGCAGTTGGCAGTGTTCATACAATGCCTGGCTCAGAGCAAGTGCTGTGTAAAAGGTAGCTTCATTGTTATTGTAGATGTCATTATTGTAGCCCAGGACCTGGGAATCTAGCAGGTAAGATGCTGAGGAAAACAGAATTTCTTTGAGGTATTTAATTGGAAATCATTGTAGCCCTTACAGGTGAGAAGGCACAGAAGACTGAGCCTGTGTTTCCATGGAATGAATGCACTAGCTCTGTCTGATAGCCTCCACCTTTTCAGTTACACTGACAGTGTCACACACCCCATCAGGAAGGGGAAACGTAAATGTAGAGACTAGAAAATTCCGGAGCTTATGGAGAGGTCCAGTGTGTGTTCTCTCTCTGCCTGCTCCTTCACCCTCTAGCTTTGTCCCGTATTCATATTCTCTCTTTCTCTCTCTCTCTTTCTTTCTCTTTCTCTCTCTCTCTCTCTCTCTCTCTCTCTCTCTCTCCCCTCCCTCCTTCTCCTTATTCACTTTGATTAGAGTTTGGAAGATTTACAACATCTTCCTTTTAAAGAGGGCCTGGCCTGGTCAGTGATGTTTACATGTCAACATTCAGAAATCACTTTCATTTATTATCAAGCTCCATTTTTATAAGAAACTCCAAAGCCAGCCAAGTCAAGGTTTTAAAAATATATATATATGAAAGGAGACTCCGAGAGCAGCTAAAACTTCAGAACAGCACACAATAGCCAACAGATCCTCAGCTGGAGGGCAGGGGAGGGTGGGAAGAGCTGGCGTGCACTTGAATCAAATGTTAACCAAAGATTATTGATGGTCTACTTAATCTGCAAAGGATTTCCTTGACAGGAGTTGGGCCGCCTATCCTGATTTTTGTCCAACTGTGGAATTTTTGAGTGATGGCAGATTGGCCTCGCCAGCAGCAGCAGCTGCCTCCGGCTCTGCGGCCCGCCGAGAAGCAGGCTAAGGAAAGGGTTTGAGTTTGGGTTTTTTGTTTCTTTTGTTTGTTTGGGTTTTTGTTTTTGTTTTTGTTTTTTGCATTTATAGGCCGAGAATTCCTTACGTGTGTTTAGGGCTTCACGATGTAGAAAACACATTTTATTTTTGGATTGCGTCATTGGACGTTCCCGGCAGCACTGTGAGACAGGCTGGCCAGAGGTCTCAAGCCCATGTCTATGGATGAGGAAACTAATACTCAGAATTTAGCGATTTTCTTTTTCAGTGTCAAAAAACTAGTCAGTGGCAGAGCTACAACTAAATTCTAAGTTTCCTGCCATTAAGAGGGTTAATAATCCAAAGAGAAAGACAAGGCGATATATCAAATACTGTCTTAAACTTGTAGTGTCTGGCATTTGGCTGGAGCTTAACAGGATTGGATAGAAGGATGAATGGATGGATAGATGGATGGTTGGATGGATGGATGAGTGGATAGATGAATGGGTGAATGTATGGATGGGTGAATGAATGTATAGATGGATAGATGAATGAGTGGGTAGATGGATGGATGAATGAATGGATAGATGAATGGGCAGGTGGGTGGGTGGATGGATGGATAGAAAGATGGACAAATGGAAGATAAGTGGGTGGGTGGATGGATGGATGCATGGATGAGTGAGTGGATGGATGGATAGATGGATGGGTGAGTGGATGGACGGATAGATGAATGGATAGGTGGATGAATGAGTGGATGGATGGAGCTCCTGGAGGTCAGAAAGTGGGTCTTACTCACCTTTGTACCCCTAGTGCCCACTATAATGCTTTGATATATAGGACCTACTCAATAAGTATGTGCTGAGTGAGTAATCTGCTTATGTATTCATACACTTTTTACTAAGACATACAAGTTTGTGAAGAAGGTAAATTTCCGAGCTTTACAGAAGGGACTGACAAATGTGGTGTGGGTGTAATTATTACTGTTTATCAGCACACATTATTCACTGTACTGCAATGTGAACACATGACCCGTTCATTCATGTATTCCTTCAGTAGATATTACTGAGTGCCCACTATGTACTGGATTCTATTCTAGGTAATGGTGATACAACAGTGAGCAAAAACAGATAAAGTCCCTGTTCTCACTGAAATCACCTCTACTGGGGGGTCAAGCAGCAATAAGCATCTAAATAGACAATATATTAGTACTGTGAAAGAAAAACGAATCTGGTGGGGTGAAAGAGAGTGATGATGTAGGGGAGTGGGGTGAAAGAGAGTGATGATGTAGGGGTTGCTAAGTTAGCCACAAACATCTCTCTGGTTCATTGACATTTGAGCAGAGACCCAAAAGAAGTGGTGGGGGCAAGTCGTAAGGTTTTCAAGGGGAAAAGTATACTAGGCAGAGGAAACAGCAGGTGTAAAAGCACTGAGGCATGAGTGTGCTTGGTGAGTTTGAGGAACAGCTAAGAACCAAGTGTGGCTGGAAGGGGTGAATGAGGCAGACAGCTATAGGAGATTCAAGGATTTTAATCAGAAGAGTGATGGATCTCCCCAGCTATTGCCACCATTTAAGCCAGCTGCTAGTGAGACTAAGGGTTACCCACAAGGCTGACAGTGACCCCACCCTTGCCCAACATAGGTGCCAATTTGCTTGGTATTGACCTACAAAACCCACTCCAGGGCAACTGCATCTTTGGCTTGCCAACACTCTGCAGCCATCACTGGGTCCCGGAAGGGCCTGGGTGACCAGCTGCCCCTAGCTGCTAAATCAAACTTCACGTTCACTTCAGATGGTCTCTCAAATAATTGCTCTCCCAGTCCTAAAATATCTCCCAAAGAAAAAAAATCCATAATCTATCTGTGTAAATTTGAAATCTGTACTTAGGTTTTAGCTCTTTTTATTAGAAGGAATAAGAAATAATATATAAGTTAAGGGGATACCTTTTTATTTTTTAAATAGACTATATTTTTTAGGACAGTTTTAGATGTAAAGAAAAATTGAGATGATAATACCAGCCAAGTATCTCTTATCCAAAATGCTTGGGACCAAGAGTGTTGCGAATTTGGGACTTTTTCTCATTTGGGGACACTTGTATATACATAATGAGCTATCTTGGGGATGGGACCCAAATCTAAACATGAAATTCATTTATGGTTCATATACACCAGATACACAATAGCCTAAATGTAATTTTATACAATATTTTTAATAATTTTATGCATGAAACAAAGTTTCAGCTGTGTTTTGACTGTAACAAATCACATGAGGTCAGGTGTGGAATTTTCCAACATGGCATCATGTTGGCACCCAAAAAGTTTCAGACTTTAGAGCATTTCGGATTTTCAAATTAGAGATGCTCATCCTATACATAGAGTTCTCATATTTATCCTATACCTGGTTTCCATTATTATTAATATTTTATATTAGTATGGTATACTCATTGCAATTATTAAACTGATATTAATACATTATTATTAACTAAAGTCCATAATTTATTCAGATTTCCTTAGTTTTAGCTAATATCTTTCTGTTCCAGGCCCTCATCTAGGATGTGACATTACATTTTGTTGTCATGTCTCCTAAGCTTCTCTTGGTTGTGCCAGTTTCTTAGACTTTCTTTGTTTTTTTTACAACCTTGACAGTTTTGAGGAGTACTAGTCAGGTATATTGTAGGATGTCCCTCTGTTGAAATTTGTCTGATGTGTTTTCTCATGATTAGACTTGTGTTATATGTTTTTGGGGTAAAGACCAAAGAGGTATAGTGCCATTTCATCATATCATATCAAGGGTAACTTACTGTCAGCATGGTTTGTCACTGTCGATGTTGACCTAGATCACCTGGCTAAGGCATGTCAGAGGTACTATTTGTCAGGTTTGTCCACTGTAAAGTTACTCTTCTTTCACCATGTCCCCCGCCCCGCCGTTTTCCATGCTGTACTCTTTGAAAGGAAGTTGCTCTGCACAACCCACACTTAAGAAATAAGGATTTATTCTATGTCCATGGCTGGTGGGGGGAAAACAAAGAAAAAAAACAGAAATAAGAATTTATGCTCCCCCTCCTTAAGGGTGGGATGTCCACATATACTATTAATAATTTGGAATTTTTCTGCAAGGAAAATTTGTGTCTTCTCCCCCATTTATTTATTTATCCAATCATTTATGTATAACAATATGAACTCAGATCTTTATTTTATACTTTGGGCTGTAGTCCAATACTACTTTCCTCTGTTGCTCAAATTGTTTCAGTTTGGCCATTGGAAGCTCTTTCAATTGGCGCCTGTGTCCCTTTGACATACACTCATCATTGTAGGGTTTTATTATTTTTTGAGCACTTACTTTCTAGCACTGCAAGATACTCCATGCTCATCTTGTATATTTACTGCCCCGTCTTAGAATCAGCCATTTCTCCAAAGAGTCCTGGTTCCTTTTGTAGAAGAATGATGTTAGAAACCAAGTCTGGGCCAGGTGCGGTGGCTCAAGCCTGTAATCCTAGCACTCTGGGAGGCTGAGGCGGGTGGATTGCTCAAGGTCAGGAGTTCAAAACCAGCCTGAGCAAGAGCAAGACCCGGTCTCTACTAAAAATGGAAAGAAATTAATTGGCCAACTAAAAATATATAGAAAAAATTAGCCAGGCATAGTGGCACATGCCTGTAGTCCCAGCTACTCGGGAGGCTAAGGCAGAAGGATCACTTGAGCCCAGGAGTTTGAGGTTACTGTGAGCTAGGCCTATGCCATGGCACTCTAGCCTGAGCAACAAAGTGAGACTCTGCCTAAAAAAAAAGAAAAAAGAAACCAAGTCTGGGCACCAGGTATGCTCATTTTTGTCTTCTAGGCTCTCTCAGCTGACAGAGCACAGAAGTAAGTGTGTATATACAGTAACTGTGTATCTGTATCTATAAACAGGTATCACAAACCTATAATATTTCTATCTGTAACCATCTGTATCTATTAATATATTAAGTTAAACATGAGTTCATACTGATGTCTCCAACTTGAACCCATTGCCATATGGATCATTCTAGCTCCCTCCCTTTGCTTATCTATAAATTTCTACTGAAATAGTAAGAAACCTGGCTTCTAACATACGTTTTCCATTTTCTTAATTGTTCAGTTCCAACATGCATATATAACAGTATCAGAATTGTAACTCATGGGAAACAGTTTTATCAGCTAGAGTACAGTGCTTGTGTGCAGTTCCTTTTGCCTTTAGTCTTACATACGCCACTCATTTCCAAAGTGCTTAGGTCAGCACTCTTCCCCCAACCCTCTTCAGTTAGGTTGTTTCATACATTTGTAGTACAGTTAGATTCTCTTGTCACAGTCTACATTTTTTCCTAAGATCTAAGAGAACACTTTTTAATTTAACATTTTATCTCCAGCTAGATAATAAATTCACAAAGAACAGTGTTTCTCCAGAATTTCTGGGTCATAAAGATATGTATTTTAATTTTAACAGCTACTGTCAAATTGCCTATCAATATACTCAAACTGGGGGGAAAAATCTTATTCCATGTTATGTGGCTACATGGGACAGAGAAGAGGATCAGATTGCTAGTTTTTAATTTGTCCTAATGTTCTCTAGAGAATAGTGACAAGTGGGGTAAAGCTCATTCTGTGTTACTCAAAAGAACCTCATGCTGTGATGATTTCAAGTGCTTTTTAAATGTTAATAGTTAAATTATTAGAAGAGGGGCAGTGTTCTATAATGGTCCACCCAGCTCTCAGTCAATGATTATAAGTAGATGTTGCCACAATTGTATGAATCTGCAGGAACTCCTTATTTGCTTGAGAGTGGCCCGTGATGCCATAGCACAGGAGGATCAAGATAGTAAACACAAGGCAAAGTCCTTCCTGGTCACTCACGTGCTCCTGAGGAGTAGGAAGCTCATGAGCTCATTCATTCAGCAGTCATGACTAATCCTCTACAAAGGGCTGAGCTGGGATGCTCTTTTGCCGTCCATTTATTCAGACAGGCCAGACATTCCCAGAATGCATCTGCAGAGGTGACTACTGCATTTCTGAGCCATCAACCACCATTTGGTTGAGCGTGTGTTAGACACCAGGCATAATGCCCAACACTTAAGAGACAGAGGTGAAGAGGACAATGCCACTGACCTGGGTTTGCTCACACCTGGCCCTTCTAGCCATCACTTCAGAATCTCTGATCAGTCTTGGTTTGCTCATACCAAGGGCCATGTGAGGCACTGTCTCTGCTACCTGAGGGACGGGGGTTTGTTAAGCATCCTAAAATAATGTGAATGGTGGATCCAATCTTTCCACAGGCCAGAAGTGTACTCCTACAGCCTTCTTTGTGCCCCTGGAATTCTTTCCTAGATGGTTGAGAGTTGAGGTGAATGTGCAAAAGCTGGTAACTTGCTATGCTGCTATTTAATCCGAAATGGAAATTAAAGTTGCTCAGAATGTCCCAGTTCTGAGTAATCAGGACCAGGTATGTGCTTTCCATTCAAAGAGCAGACTCCTGGGGCCAAGCACAGTGGCTCACGCCTGTAATCCTAGCACTCTGAGAGGCTGAGAGGGGAGGATCGCTCAAGGTCAGGAGTTCGAAACCAGCCTGAGCAAGAGCGAGACTCCGTCTCTACTAAAAAAAAAAAAGAAAGAAATTAATTGGCTAAGTAAAAATATATAGAAAAATTAGCCAGACATGGTGGCACATGCCTGTAGTCCCAGCTACTCGGGAGGCTGAGGCAGAAGGATCGCTTGAACCCAGGAGTTTGAGGTTGCTGTGAGCTAGGCTGATGCCACAGCACTGTAGCCCAGGCAACACAGTGAGACTCTGTCTCAAAAAAAAAAAAAAAAGAGCAGACTCCTTACAAAGATGGCTCTACCTGCCAGCCTACCCACGTGGGAAGTCATAGCTCATACCCTCTGGGGAGGGGGCCAGGGCAGGGGGAGATTCAAATAGACTTTTTTAAAGGTTTATGAAGCAGCTTTATTTGGAACACCAATTATTGGGAGTTTATCCTCCCAATAGTCCTGTAATTTGTCACAACTGGCTCTGGCGTAGGGAGTGCAGAGATGGAGGGCATCAGGTTTTGCCTCCACTTACTATTTCTCTGTAGCTTTTCTCAGTACAGAGGTGATTTTTCTTGTTTTACCAGTGGCCAGACTGTAAATTCTCTCTCTCTCCTGTCCTGAACTTTGTAATCTGGCCGTTGTTTGCCCTGTGTAATGAGTTGAATTGCATCCCCCAAAAAAGAAATGCTTAAATCATCCCCAACCCTACCTGTGAATGTGACCTGATTTGGAAATAGGGTCTGCGGGTATCATCAAGTGAAGATGATGTTGTGCTGGATTCAAGTGGGCCCTAAATCCGGTGATTGATGTCTTAGTAAGAGAAAGAAGAGAAGAAAGGTCTGGACACAAGAGACACACAGGGAAGAAGCCCATGTGAAGACAGAGTCAAAGATGGGAGTGATGCAGCCGCAAGCCCAGGAACAGCAAGATTGCTGGCGACAACAGAAATGAAGAGAGAGGTCTGGAACGAATTCCCCCTCAGAGCCCCCAGAAGGAGCCAACTCTGCCAACACCTTGATTTCACACATCTGGCCTCCTGGACTATGAGAAAATAAATTCCTATTGTTTTAAGCCACCCAATTTGTGGTACGTTGTGATAGCAGCCCTAGGAAACGAATATACCCGGTGTTTTGGTCCTCTTAAAAAAGAGGACTTTAAGCCCAAATATCCTGTTTCTATCAAAGAAAGATTTTAGTCCCACATTCAGCTCCAAAATCTAGACTTTTCTCCAAGCATTGCCCCTCCTTTTCCTCCCTGCTTTGCAGCAAAATCAAGTGCCAGTAGAGTGTCTCAGCAACCACAGGGACACTTGAAGCCTGTTAGCTCTGACCCTGCTGGCCCAGCTTAACAGTCCAGCATAACAAAGCAGCAGCTTGGAAGAGAGAGGCTGGAATCCACACACAGGCGAGATGAAAAGGGTTCTGACCTGCACTACAGCCTTCACAGGGGAAGGGGCTGCAGGGCTGTGGTGCTGTCTGGTTTGTGCCAACCTGAAACCCATGGGCTTTGCCTCAAAATACACATACAGGGAGCGGAAGCAGGGTGGGAAGCCTAATCCTAAATTCTCCGTGGCCTCTCCCTTTCTTTGGCTGGTGCTTTTCTTTAAAACATCCATTCAGGATCCATTTAGTCTTCCGTCACATCATAATCTTGTGGGAATTTAGAGCTGCAAGAGACCAGAGGTATGATTCAGTCCAACTTCCTACCCCATTTTATTTATAAGAATAACATCTGCTATTTGTTGAATAATAACATAGATACCAAATAGTTATTGAATACATACCATGTGCCAGGAAATGTTCTACGTGCTTTTTACATATTAACATATTCAGTCCTCACGGTAACCCTTTGCAATAGGAACTCTCATTGTTCCCAATTTATAGATGAGGAAACTGAGGCACAGAGAAAAAGGGAACTTGACCAGAGACCAACAGCTAGCAAGTGGGAGAATGAGGATTCAAACCCGGGTTTGTGTAACCCTGAGCCCTCTTAGCTCCTCTGCTCTGCAGAGACCCCAGTATGAAATGATATGCCCCATGTCACGCAGCCAATGAGAGAGAGGGAGCGCCAAGACCCGGCACCACGATGCCTGGAAACTGGAGTGGTGCTGATCTTCTTCATATGGACCCAACTCTAACTGCAAGGACACACGCAGGCACACACATGCACACGCCCAGGGTCCCAGCCCTGCCCTCAGCTCTGCCTTTATGATGTCTGAGGGCATGGTAGTACCTGTGACTGTTGATGCCATGAGGTCACTATAAAGAAGAGCTTGTGTGATGAAGTTAGGTCACCATGCCCAGTGAACAATGCAGTCGGGATGTGCAGCTAAATTAAGACAATACTGTTAACCATGTGTACACACACACTCACACACCCCTCTCCTAAAAGGGGAGTGCACTGGTCCTTCCCAAGAGAATACAAGCTTAGCTAGAGGTAGGGACTTAGGAGAAAGGCCCCATTGTAGTTCGATTAGACTACCCAGTTCTCACTGATGTCAAAAGTTTCTCAAAAACAGTTGGGTCTGAGAGGGACGGTCACAGGAAGGCCACAGGCAGCCACCCTGCCTCAAGCCGAGGAGCTGGCAGAAGGGAGAACAGAGCCCTGCAGGCTGTGTCCGGCTAGGCAGAGCAGTCAGGCTGGGGCTGCCAACCAGCCCCTGGGAATTCTTCCAAGGTTTCCTCCGTGATGGTTCTCCCCTCTGGTCTTGGGTGTTCACGATTTTTGCAAAACAAAGTCACAAAGGAATGACACCCAAGTTAATGCCAGCCCGAGTCCTGTGCCTGTTGTCACCCAGCCCTAGGACAAGACCCCTTTTCCACATGGCAAGGCCGCCGGGCGTGGCTGTGACGGACGTGTCATGCGCGAGAGCAGGCTGCAAGGGGCCTGCGTCGCCGCTCTCCAGCTGGCTGCAGAGCCGTTCAGCGGCTCAGAGTGCGGCTATTAACCATGAGCTGCTTCAAGGCCACTGCACTGAATGATCCAGAAATCGTTCCAGCAGCTCGGCACAGCACCCAGTTGTCCCCGGCCCATTCCTTTATGTTTATTTGAGTGGGGCCCTCGGTCCCTCCCCTTTCTCTGCTTCCCCCATGGGAAACTGGAGGCCATGGTGGCCATCCACAGAGTCTGAGATTTGGTGTGACTTCTGTGTCCTGTTGTCAACCTGTGGCTCTCTCTCGTGTGTCCTCCCTCCCAGAGCCAACTGACTGCCCACACACCAGCCACTGAGAGAAGTTGGCCCCCAGCTATGGCCCTGTGGGACAGTCAGACACCACCTGTGCCGGTCCACACCCCAGCGGCAGCGTTGGTGGTGGGTTGTGGTGGTCATTGCTGCTCAGGTCGTTGGAGAGGGTGAAGGGTCTCCTTACTATCAATAGAATTTATGTGGGGTCAGAGGAAGGGTAAGGAAGGCCAGTGTGTGGAGCTGAGGAAAACTTCCTACAGCCGAGGTCTGAGGAGAATGGAAAGGCCACAGGCAGGAAGTGAAACGAGTGGCGTGGCCTGAGTGGAGGGAGGCAGGGCCTCCAGTGGGAGCCTCCTCAGAGCGTCCCAGGCTTGCTTTGGCTCTGCCAGGCAGAGAGGGTGCCCTGGGATTTTCCCACGGATACCCAAATGACACAGTTCCTCTGAGGTGGAGAGAAGGCACTGGATGACTACATCTGACAAGAGCCAGTGTTAGTTCTGTCAGTGCAAGTGTACACTCTGCAGGCATTAATGAATTAACCACCTGCACCAAGGAAACCTGCCTGGAGAAGTAACTGTGGCCCCAGGCTATTCCAAGATCAAGACTTCAGGCTTTCTACTGGTATTTAAAGAAGCAGGAAGCAGATTCCAGGTTCCAGATTCCAGCCCATGCCATCAAACTCCTTATGGCTTAAGATATAATGGGGATTTGGCCATTGAAGGGGCCAGAAGACATTTAAAGGATTAAATGGGCACCCTGGGCTTTGGAAGAATCCGCAGTCTGGGGCATGGGAAGAGAGGCCCCTTTCCTAGGCTCTGGCAGTGTGGTCTTTAAGTGCATTCTTAGCTGGGCCTTTCACAGTGGGTCTTTCTCTTCCCTGCAGCTTGCTGAAAAGCAGAAATCTCCAAAAGGAATGCTTCCTCCTTTTGTCCCTGCTTTCTTTGTAAATGGTAGGTTTTTGTCTGTCTTCTGTCTAGGGAGCTGCCAAGTCCTAACCCTTCCCATCTCCACAGTGGGCTCCATGTACACCCCCTATTTGAATAGGTATCAGATTTACCCAGAGTGTAATCTCATCATTCCTAGGCTTAGTCCTCTGCTCTGAAAAGGTCAAAATGCCTGACCTCGTCCTCTACACTTGCTCCTGCTCCAGCTGAAGAGGAAGCCCTGGGGTACATCCCTGGGGTGCAGTTAGCAACCAGGGGTCTTTGGAATCCCAACCCAGTGAACCCAGAAACACGGTTATGCATGAGTTTAGGAAGCCAGAAAGACCTAAATCCCCAGGTAGGAAGTTTGTACTTGGAAGCCCTTCAACTATAAGTCCTTAATAAATGTCTGGGATCATGATTTTATCAACTACTCCCTTCCCCTTGAAAGGACTTCATGTGTGCCCCCCAAACCCTCAGAGAGGTGGGGCAGAGTCCGCTCCATGGGAGCCTCTCAAAGGAAAATCAAGGTGCCGTTACTGGAAGAAGAGAAGGGAGAACGGACACTGAGCAGACCTAACTATACTCTCCTTACACAACCACTCCTGTCTCTCCTTACACAACCACTCCTGTCTCTCCTTACACAACCACTCCTGTTTCTCTTTCCTTTGCTTCCTTTCACTGATCTGTCCTTTGACTCCTGATTACAAAAGGACAGAAAAAAATCTCTCCATTTTAGTGGGTAAAGTGGTCTGTTTCCTAGTCTTGCTCATCTTGGAATCAGGATGTAACATGGAAACACAAGAGGCAGCTTGCTACCTGGCTTCCGGCCACCGCATGTTTGTGCTGTCTTCCTGTGCCTAGAGCAGGTGCTTCTTCCCTCAACTCAGGGGCCCTGCCCCCAAGATAAGTCCTCTCTCCCCAGCCTGCACTCCTGGCCTGCAGCCTTCCCTTGGCTTTTTGTTTTGTTCTGGACTTCCTGTTCTATTTTTGAACACTCATAGCCTGGGCCCAGGCCTTGGCAGACAGAGAGGCTGTGTGAATGGTAGGCATGCGACCTGAATACCTGACCTGCCACTAGTCACCTGGGCCGGTCCCCAGTAGAAGGTGGTTCCATGCCTCCGTCAGTCGTCACCCTCCACCCTCCTAACCTGGCTGGCCACATTTTTTGCTCCTGCTGTCACTGCAGAGATGCACACCGTGCGTGAAGAGGTGTTTCCTTGCCTGGGAGGTTTCAGGGTTCAGGGTTCATACTTCTGTGCTGCCTCTGCCGAGAGCTCTCAGGCATCCACACCAAAGGTGGCTGCACCCTGCTTCTTTGTAACAGGAGAGTAGAGCAAACCCAGACCGAGTTGTAGCTCTCTTAAATCTTCAATCCTGTGCACCTGAAGGTGGAGGTGGATCTCATTTGTATGGTTTCTTGTGATCGCTCAGCTCACTTGAAGTGGCACCTAGAAACTCAGAATTCGGACTGCTGACGTGCTGGCTCGAATCCAAACAAGAACCTCTGCAAAATGCCTTGCCCTTCCTTGGCCACTGGGGCTGGACCGTGCCCACACCAACTTTCCTTCCCACTCAGGTATCCTGCAGTAATCAGGAAGGTGAGGGGGCTAATTAGCATAGGTACAGGCCCCCATCTGAGATGCCTGTCATTATCTGTATGTCTGGTTGTTATTGTTGCTGTTGTTTTAAAAGGAGAGAGGTTTTGACAAAGATTTTCTTTTATGTGATTTAGCCTTCACTGTGCCTTCCATGCCCTGCCCCCACCAAAAGAACTTTTTAATGCATGATGATATTAACTATTTCATAATTGTCTTATTAGGAAAGTTATCATTTTCAACTTCTGATTTTAAAATATTAATATTCTTACTATTGTAAAAAAAATTCTTACAGATTTATGAGAAAAAAAATATACTAATTAGAGAATGGGTCTGAATAGGCAATTCACAAGAGAAGAAATTCAAGTGGCCAATTAGCATGAAAAATGTTCAACCTCACCAGTAATCAAAAACAAAAATTAAAACAATCAGGTAGTATTTTTCACTTATCAAAATGATGAATGTTTAGAAATTAATAATCATACCTGGTGTTAGTAAGGAAACCAGATTTTCTACCAAGCTGGTGGATATGTAAATTAGGGCTCCCTTTCTGTTAAACATTTGACTACATGTATCCAGGGCCCGGAACCAAAAATGCTAGGAATTTATGTAAGTAAATGAATAGAAATGTGGACAAGAATGTCTTTAAAGGATGTCCACTACAGAATTATCCATGAAGCAAAACATTGCAGCCAATCTCGATACCAAACAGTAGGAGCTGTAAAGTAGCCTTTAAAATAATCTTTTTAAAAAATATTTCATAACATGAAGAAATATTCATGATGTGAAAAATAGAGAAAAAACAGCATTTAAAACAGAGTGCTCAATATGATCACTTTTTAAAATGATGCACATTTAGGGCACATTTTCTCAGGACCTCTTGAGACCATGTGTTCTGGGCTGGTCACACACATTTGGCTCAGAATAAACCTCTTTAAATTAAAAAGAAAATGCACATATATATGTATGTTTTTAACTGAAATGATCGGGTGACTATGGGTAATTTTTTCTTTCTCAATTATATCTGAATTTTCTAAAATATTTATTATATACTTATTTTTTAAATTAGGTTTTCAAAAAATTTTAAATAACAAATAACTCAGTAACAGTGCCTGAGGTAAGGTACATGAGGACCTACTTTGGTTTGGTTTGGTTTTGCTTTCTGGGCCAGAAAACAAGTGAGCCCCTATATGAAATAGCCTACCTTTGCAGAGGCCTCCCAAACTGAAGGAAATAATGAAACGATGAGCTCAGGTTTTTATTTTGCCACCCATATCCTTTCACTGAATTTTTTTTCTTATAGATATGAACAGTAACTACTGCCATGTCCCAGTGGGATCTTAATTTATATAATGAAACTAGGATTACATTTTTTCTCTTTAAAAAAAAATCCTTTAAATTCTACTTGTATTTTCTCCTCCTGACTGAAAAACAGATTGGCTGGTGACTTAGGACAGATTTAGCCTCAGAGGACTTACGTGATGACATGAACGCCTCCTGAGGTGCCCTTCTTCCTCTCCTACATCCTTTCTTTTTTCTCTTCTCATTCCCCTTTTCTTGGGAGAGGCGGGTCCTTTTCTTTG
Organism: Cheirogaleus medius; assembly: GCA_008086735.1. Lineage (NCBI taxonomy): Eukaryota > Metazoa > Chordata > Mammalia > Primates > Cheirogaleidae > Cheirogaleus > Cheirogaleus medius. The sequence continues at coordinate 34,417,041 of VBSM01003176.1, forward strand.
CCATAAGCCTGTGGTGTCTGACTGGGACGCTCCTGCAGGGGAGGAGAGCAGCTCTTCCTCTGAGGGTCTGTGTGGCTGGAGATGGGAAGGTTGACTGAGATGTCACTGCAGAATTTGGTCTGTGCTTGAAGCAAGTTTTCCGCCACCATTATCCTTTCTCCACCTCTAGGGTATACAGTGAGGGTACATTTTTAAAGACATGCCACTAGAATAGTTGGGTAACAGAGGTAAGAACAAAGCTGTTGCTTAAATGTGAATTTTCTCAGTACCTAGTTGAGCAGCCCTACCCCTTGTTTGGGGTTGGAACTTTTGATGGCATTTGAGCCTGTACTCCCAAGTAACAATTTATGGTAATGCTTTTAGGCATTGTTTAGATATCTCACCACTCCAATTATCCAAGAGCTATGATAGCTTCCTTATTCTCTTTGAAAGCTATTCTCTTGGTTTGGCAGCCAAAGGAATTCACGATTCACACTGTTGTAAAGCATGATAGGAAAGGACATGAATTTTAGCAAACAGAGAAGCTCTGAGGAATTGCTAGAGCTGCTATTTACAGAGCCTTTCCTGGGTGCTTAGGTATGGGGCATAGCACTTCCCATAGTTACCTCACTTGATGCTCACGTGAGCTCTAGGAGTAAATATTCTATTCCCACCCTCCAGATGAGGAAGATGAGACTCAGAGAGGTTAAGTTCTTTGCCCAAAGTTTCTGAACTGCTAGAGCTGGGTTTTGGGGGGAGTTTTTGTTGTTGTTTTGGGGACAGAGTCTCGCTCTGTTGCTCAGGCTAGCATGCCGTGGAGTCAGCCTAGCTCACAGCAACCTCAAACTCTTGCGCTCAAGTGATCTTCCTGCCTCAGCCTCCTGAGTAGCTGGGACTACAGGCATGTGCTGCCACGCCTGGCTAATTTTTTCTATTCTTAGTAGAGCCAGGGTCTCACTCTTGCTCTCTTACTCAGGCTGGTCTCGAACTCCTGACCTCAAGCGATCCTTCTGCCTCTGCCTCCCAGAGTGCTAGGATTACAGGCATGAGTGCCCACGCCCAGCCTAGAGCTGGGTTTTAAACCCACGCTTAATCTCTTTCTAATATACCAAGCTGCCTCCCAAGGTTTATGCTAAGAGTGAAGTCTTACTTCAACTTACACTTATGCTGTTAACTATTGGTCTGGCCTGGGAAATAAATAAGTTTCCACCAGGCTTGCCTGTGATATAAATAAATTCAGCATACAGCAAAATCACCCAGAGAGCTTGCGTAGCACAGATTCCTGGTCCCACCGCTGAGATTCTGGTTCAGCAGGTCAGGAGTGGGTGGGGCAGTTTGCTGATGCTGTGGATCCAGATCTGTGGCCTCCACCTGGAACACGACTGCCCTAGCCTTCGGAGGTGGCCTTCGGAGGTGGCACTGTGCAGGGGCAGCAGTTGAGAGCAAAGGCTCTGCTGTACAGCATTTGGATTGAAATTCTGACCCTGCCAATTAGTGGGTGGTTTGGGCGAGCTACTTAACCTCTCTGGGCTTGCTTACTTATCTTGAAAATAAGGATTTAAAGAGCAGCTACTATATAGAGTTGTGGAGATTAGATGAGCTAAGCCATGTGAAGTGCTTAAACGCGATGGTTCTTAATCAGGGTTTGCTTGTATCAGGAACACGTGGAACCATGATGTCCTAGGGTGGAGGAAAGTGCTCTGGCCTTGGAGTCAGAAAGTTTGTGATCCTGTCTAGGTCAATCCTCTAAGCCCTGGGTCCCCTGAGGGAGGTGGTCAGAGCCCTCATACACCTCTGGGCAGAGGGCTGATGGAGCATCTTGCTGTGGGGACTAGTACATTGCCTAGATCCCAAGGCTTGCCCTAGAAGCCCTCCAAGGCCTCCTGACTGCGGTTTCCCACAGATGCATGTGTGGCATCCAGGACCCGTATGTGACATGGCTCGGTGGGAGCATGCAGCCAGCGCCCTGTGCCAGCTGACCTGCAGAGTCTCAACCGTTCCCCCTCAGGCCTTGAGTTGCCCTGTCACCACTGTGCCTGCTCTAACTAGCGGTGTTTGGTTTTTTTTTCTTTTCTTTTCTTTTTGAGAGAGAGTCTCACTCTGTTGCCCGGGCTAGAGTGTCGTGACATCAGCCTAGCTCACAGCAACCTCAAACTCCTGGCCTCAAGCAATCCTCCTGCCTCAGCCTCCCTAGTAGCTGGGACTACAGGCATGCGCCACCATGCCCGGCTATTTATATATATATATATATATTTTTTTTTTTTTTGGTCCAGCTAATTTCTATCTACTTTTTTTTAGTAGAGATGGTGTCTCGCTCTTGCTCAGGCTGGTCTCAAACTCCTGAGCTCAAACGATCCGCCCACCTGGGCCTCCCAGGGTGCTAGGATTACAAGCGTGAGCCACCACGCCCGGCCCCTGCTTTCTTTTCATTGCAGCTTTTTATGTAATTTCTACATCTAGTAGAGCTCCACAAACTCACCTCGTTTGGAAAGTAAGACAGAAGCCTGGCAGGTATCCTCGGGACTATGGATGGCCACGTCACCCATTTATGCCTGCAGAACACGGGGCTCCAGCGCGGGGCAGACACACAGGTAGTGCAGTCGTTCACTCTCCAAGCCCAGCCGCGGCACCTGCTCCGTGACCGCATAGTGACGTAGAGCCTTGCTGCACCACGTGTGCCTCTCTGATCCACAGCAGCAGCATCCCCAGGCCCAATCCCTGCTGTTCTGAGACATAAGCTTTCTTGTTATTCAGGTATGGGGAAGCCAACAGATTGGGAGGTAACTTAGTTACTCGCAGTTCCCAAGGGGAGGGGTGCACCGCGCCACGCAGGGCCACATGAGGAAGTGCCAGGGCCGGACAGGAGGCAGAGGGAGCCAGGGGAAATGTAAGCAAAAGGCTAGTTTGGATCATTTCAGCAGGCTCTGGGGTGTAGGGGCTGTCTTTAGTCCTGTGGCACCTACCCTCAGGTGATTAGGGCAGAGGACTAGTAGCCCAGAATGTAAAAGCCATGCAAAGGAGGTGGTTGGGGTGTGGGCTTTGGATTGGTTAGTTTGCATATGAAAGGCAAGTCCTTTAGTATCTCTAGAAATTGGCTAGCCCCTAGGAGGGGCAATCTCTCCAGGGTTAGCAAGGCCCTAAAATGTCAAAGCATTAGAAATACAAGGGGAAAAAAAGGCATGGTTAAAATACTTGGACCTACAGAATAATAATCTGCATTTTAAGCCAGGCACAGAGACTTGTCCTATAGTCCCAGCTATTCAGGAGGTTGAAGCAAGAGGATGGCTTGAGCCCAGGAGTTTAAGGCCAGCCTGGTCAATATAGTAGGACACACACCCTTCTCTAAATCCGCATTTTAACAAGATACTGGGGTCATTAATGGACACACTAAAGTTTGAGAATCATTGCTCTACCATCAGACCTGTCTAATCTTCTCTGATGTTTTGAATTGAGTCTACTAAAAGAAACAGGCATCTTAAGTTATTCTGTGTACAAATAGGGACAGTGACTACAGGTTTGTGGGACTAGGTACACCAAAACAGGGCTGAAATCTTAAGTGGAAATCAAAAAGAAGAATGACCTAGAACATTAACAATGCCTTCCATTTCTTGGGTATATGCTAATAACAATATTATTTTGATTGGTACTAATGAATGGTGCGTCAGTCTTAGATACTGTGCAAACAGATGATGCTACTTTTTATAACGGAACTTATTTAAAAGGAGGTCATCGACAAATAGAGATAAAAGCCAATATTTTTTATCCCATTTCACAATGGGAAAATTGATCAATAAATTATCCAGTGAAACTCTAGTTTCCTACACTCCCAAATAAGTAGTACTCCAATTTTTTTTTTTTGAGTCAGAGTCTCACTCTGTTGCCTGGGCTAGAGTGTAGTGGCGTCAGCCTAGCTCACAGCAACCTCAAACTCCTGGGGTCAAGCAATCCTTCTGCCTCAGCCTCCCGAGTAGCTAGGACTACAGGCATGCGCCACCATGCCCGGCTAAGTTTTTCTATATATTTTTAGTTGTCCAGCTAATTTCTTTCTATTTTTTTTTAGTAGAGACGGGGTCTCGCTCTTGCTCAGGCTGGTCTCGAACTCCCGAGCTCAAACGATCCGCCTGCCTCAGCCTCCCAGAGTGCTAGGATTACAGGTGTGAGCCACAGCGCCCGGCCGCTCCAATTTTTTTAATGGGGCAAAAATATCTCTTTGAGTGACCAGTCTGACTTACATTTGCCATCACCCATAGAAACTCCTCTAGAAGGAGCCCTGATTGGCCCACCCAGCTTGGAGAAGCAGCTGTTGTATTGAGGAAGAATTGAGAGGAAGAGGAAGAAGAGGAGTGTGGGTGCCTCACAGCATCACAGTGCTTAGAAATAGGAGGACCACTGAAATCATTCCATCAAATCCCTCAATGTAAAGGTGGGGACACTGGGGCCCGAGAAGTTAGTAACTTGCATGAGTCTCTGTGAGTCTTTGATGCAGAGACAGGACAGCAGCCAGGCCCCTGTTGTCCAGGACACCGTGGAGTGTTCTCCTCCTCCTCCCTCCCTCCCATTGCAGCAGAGCACCTCCTTCCTCTTACACCAGAGCCAAAACACTGCGTGCCCGTCTGGCCGTGCTGACAGCAGCAGCCGCGTATTTTATTTCTTTGCTTTACTTATTTATACCCATCCTTGTTGCAAAAGGATTTAAGGCCGCTTATAAAGTCACAAACAACAGATCAAGATAAAATAAATTTAAAATAAGTGAGAAAGATGAGACAAAGGAATAAGTAGCTCACAGCAACTTTGCCCATTGCCCTCCTGCTAGGGCGGTTGAGCTTCTTGCCATTAACTTAGAGGGATGGGTGTTGATTGCTGTACTCATGCCTTCCAGCACTTTAGTGGATTTTTCTCCTGGGCTGGTTTTAGAGCCTCTCCCCTTTGTCATGCACATGCCTTTTCAGGTGACTTTGAGAAACTTAGAAATTCTCTTCAGGGGGTCATGTTTGCAGGATGTGAGCACAGTGGTTATGGTGACAATGATAGGGCTGGTGCCAAGTTGTTGTTGCTCTTTGAAGGCCAAGCAAGAGAAGAGAGCTAGTTCTTACCTAGAACCTTCAAGCCATTAGAGCTGTACTTCTTGGCTTCCTTAGCGTGCCCCTGCATGGCAAAGGCTGTGAGGATGAGGCTCAGATTACAAACAGGGCTCAACACCATGGCCCAGGCCCTTCCCATCCCCCCTCATTCTTCATCCCTTCTGCACCATTCTGACCTCTGCTGAAGCTTAGTCTGACCTCTTGGTTCCATGTGCCCAGCTCCCTCGCTGCCTTGACTTTTTTATTCAAGGAACCAATGTATCCTCCCTGCTCTAAGGAATTCATCGTCCTCCCACAGACAGGCCTGAGTACGGCTGGCCCATTGCCTCAGGTGTGCTCTGTCTGACTCCCCGGGCCCTGCCCCTTTAGGATTCAACCCAGCCCCCGGGTTGGGCGGCCTCTTCCACCTCTTCTAAGATTCTCCTGCTGCAAGATAAGTCAAAGCGAACCCCGCTGGGAATCCCAGTATTCCTGATGGCTTGTTTGTCTAGAGATGTTTGGAAGAATGCATTTGGGGCTGTCATAGTAGCTGGCACTGACTGGATCAGAGGTACTAAGCACTCTGCAGTGCACAGGACGATTCCACCCAGTGAAGAATTATCCCATCTAGAATGCTGATAAACACTGATAACATAAGAAAAACCTAAATGTTGGCCTGGGTGGTGGCTCGTACCTATGGTCCTAGTACTTTGGGAGGCCAAGGAGGGAGGATCACTTGAACCCATGAGTTCGAGACCAGCCTGAGCAAGAGTGAGAACCCGTCTCTGCAAAAAATAAAAAAATTAGCTGGGTGTGGTGGCACATGCCTGTAGTCCCAGCTACCCAGGAGGCTGAGGCAGGAGGATTGCTTGAGCCCAGGAGTTTGAGGCCACAGTGAGCTATGACCACACCACTGCACTCTAGCCCGGGCAATAGAGTGAGACCTTGTCTCAAGAAAAATAATTAATTAATTAATTAATTAATTTAAAAATAAGAAAAACCTAAATACTTAGCATTGTACAGTGGCATCAAAACAGCCACACTGCAGACTTCTTGGTTGATGCCCAAGAGTTTAGTGGGAGGAAATCACTAAATTGTTTTTATCTACACAGTGTGGTCAGAATTACATTTTGAAGGGTTAGGCGGGCTATGCTGGGAATTGTTTATTTCATTAGGCCAGAGTCCCACAGTTAGCCGTGGCTCTGCTCAGGTCATTTCTTGCTCTGCATCTGGGACCTTCTGGGCTTCGAAGGACACCCCGAGTTGGTGGGAGCTCCGTGAGCTGCCAGTGCAGCCTGGCCTGGGGGCGCTTGTGGGATCATCTCGAGCCCCGGGGGGCTGCCGGTGGCTGGCACAGCATGAGTGGGTGGGAACTGGCTGCATTTGGAAAATCTCTCCAGAGATTTTTTTTTTTTCTATAACAGGCAAAAGGAGCAGAGTACTCAAAATTAAATAGTCTGTTGCTGCTCATAAAAATCAGCAATGATGGTCTTAAGCTTAAAAAATAATGTTTAAGCCCAGTGGCTAAGAGAAATCATTATGATTAGGTAGCCCTCGGGTCGCTGCAGACTGCTGCCACTGATCCCTGTTTTCTCTTGCTTTACTGTGGACTGGCTAATTATTTCCCGATTTTTTCATTCATTATCTAACACACTTTGAGTGCCTGCTATGTACCAGTACTAAGAAAATTCCCTGACTTAGGCTCTTTATGGTGTAGCGGAGGAGGGAGGCGAGTCCATCGGTCCTCAGAGAGCCGTGTGCGGGCGCTAAGGTGGAGGTGTGCTCGGTGGGTCCTGGGAACACAGAGAAGGGGCCTTAAGTGAGACCTGGGAGTGGTGCAGGGTGGCGGGGAATCTCCTTGGTATCCCAAATGTGCTAATGTTTGAGCTGGGTCTTGAAAGAAAACATGGAGTTAACCAAGGTGAAGAAGGAAAGGGTGGATGAGGATTCCAGGAAAAGAACACTGTGCGCCAAGTGACAGACGCGTGAAACAAAAGGCTCTCAGTAGTCCAGCGTGGCAGGCGCGAAGGGTGCGTGGGGGAGGGTGTCACATCGGGTCCAGGCGCTGGTGCTCTGGAGACAAGGAGAGCTGCGACAGATTCCTGGGGACCGATTCTTCTGCAGTTCAAAGACACGAGAGACCATTAGACATCCCTCAAGGCCATGTGTCAGTCAAAATAATTAAAAGTAAAAGAACTGGAAAGCCGGCTTATATATTCCAACATCCATCTACTTCCCCCTCCCAAAAGAAGCTTTTGCTAAGATAAGATGAAGTGCCAAAAAGATGTGTGTGTTCATTCGGCAGCATGGCATAAAGTGAGTAGAGTAAAAGTAATTAAAAAAAAAAACCTCAATCTCTGCAAAACTGAGTTATTGCTAATTCTGGGTAGCGCAGCATTGGAGAGCTTGCTTGGGTTTAGAGTCTGCCAGGCCTGAGTTCAAGTCCTGGCTTTACTAATTAAAGTTAAACTCTGAACCTTGGTTTCCTCATGCGAACAAGGGGATGATAATACCAATCTCATCACATTATTGTGCAGATTAAATGATATAACCCCAGTGGTTTTTATTATTAGCTTGCTGCTTATTGCTTTTTAAAGTACTAACTTAGGGCAAGCAATAGGTTGTCATCTGTGAGGATCGGTTATCATCAGGGGGATAAAGAAAAATCACAGATTATAGTTAATAAATTAGATTCTAGAAATGACAAAATTCTTACTTATTTTATTCACTTGACAAATGTATATTACACCCTTCCTATGGGCAGGCACTTTGTGAGGCTCAGGGACTGGAGTAGTCAATAAGTCAGAGCCTGTCTCTGCTTTCTTTTTTTTTAGACAGAGTCTCACTCTGTTGCCTAGGCTAGAGTGCCGTGGCATCACCCTAGCTCACAGCAACCTCAAACTCCTGGGCTCAAGCGATCCTACTGCCTCAGCCTCCTGGGTAGCTGGGACTACAGGCATGCACCACCATGCCCGGCTAATTTTTTTTCTATATATCTTTAGCTGGCCAATTAATTTCTTTCTATTTTTAGTAGAGACAGGGTCTTGCTCTTGCTCAGGCTGGTTTTGAACTCCTGACCTTGAGCAATCCGCCCGTCTCAGCCTCCCAGAGTGCTAGGATTACAGGCGTGAGCCACCACGCCTGGCCTATCTCTGCTTTATTGAGGCTCATACTCTGGTGATGGAGAAAATGTATTTGGGGATCGCTTTTCTGAAATCTACCCATTTCAGATGCACCTAGTGGCATGTTTGTCATGGACCAACCTAAAGTGATTTGGCCACATAGAACTCTTGGGCTCTCTCTGGGCCAGCATGGAAGGTTGTGGAAGACCAAAGTGGTGAGGGTAGCGTCTCCCCACAAGCTTGCTACCAGGTGGTGATGAAAGTGGGTGTGAGATTGAATTCCTCCCTAGATGGGGGCAGTTATCAAACAAACATTAATCAACAAGAAGGGACAAAACAGTTGATTCAACCTGTTCTGGAAGCTTGAAGAAGGCCCAGCCCTCTCTCCTTTGGGATGTCCCAACCATATCTTACATGAAAGGTTCACTCGAGGTGGCTGCGAGAACACTCTAAAGGGAGGACACTATTACCCTGAATCAGCACCATGCTGTCATAAACTGTTCTGATTCAGCAGCTGGACACAGGGCAGCCTCAAGCACTGTCCCTGAAAGTAAAGGGACAGGCCTCACTGGATTCTAATACCTGTTTCTATTATACAAGAGTGGGGAGTGTCTCTCAAGGTTTTAGCCAGGCCACATATCTTGAATACCTTTAATTTCGCAGATAAAAGTCCATTTCTAGTTTTAATTGTACTGAGTCACAAGTTTTACCAATAAAACTCATTTTTTGTATTCAAAACATTGGTCAAAGTATGGATAACAAAAACCTTGAAGTAGCCACATTTGGAGTGTGACCCTCTTTGATTAATACCAGTTGCCCAGTCTAGACTTTGTATTCTGGACAGCATGGGAGCTGATGGCCCCAGAGGTAGAGCCCAGGCTAACTGCTCCGTACACAGTAAAACACAAGTTATACGCAAGTACTTTTTATGTACTTATTTTTATCTATTTTTTTAAGACTCTAGTACTTTAAAGTATAGGCATTGCTACCCTGTTCCATTTCTCTTTCCTATTCAGAAGGTGTGATTCCCTGTGTGTGCATGTGTATACGTGTGTGAGGGGCTAGATTATATCTAAAGTGACCATAAGTCCTGGTTTGCCTGGGAGAGTCACAGTTTATACCTATTGCCCTGGGGCTGATCCATTTAGCTCCCCCTTTTACTTTCAGAGGTGTCCAGTTAGGACAATAAATTAATACGGTTTCTCTATTTCTAGAAAGAATACAGTGGCACAGAATAAAAAGAACAAGCCTAGGAAAACTGGGTTCGGATCCTGCCTCTACCAGTTCCCAATGGCGTGGCCTTGGGCAAGTTCTCACCCTGGCAAATCTTAGTTTCCTCATCCATAAACTGAGAATAATACACTTGCTCGCCCTCCCTCCCTTGTCAGTTGTTGTGAGATAGCAGTTATCCCGCGGATGTGAATGAACTTTGTATAGAGAGCAGCACTAACAAGAATTGGGGATTATTCCCATCCTTAAACTAACATTGTTTTATGCTTGAATTAACTCTGGCATGGGAGAAAATTAGCTTAAAAATATAGTTCATGTGAGCCCTTTGACTTGCTTCTTGTACGCTAGAGAAGCCCACAGCCTGCCTCTGCCAAGGAGGTAACTAGCAAAGCTGTCGGCTTGGCTCTTCCATATCTCCTTAATTCCATCACAGAAGAGACCATGACCATTAAGAGTAAAACCAGGCTGAGCTGAGTGGCTCAAGCCTGTGATCCCAACACTTTGGAAGGCTGAGGCAGGAGGATCACTTGAGTCCAGGAGTTCAAGACCAGCCTGGGTAACATGGCGAGACCCAGTCTCTATAAAATAAAAAATTTATCCCAGCGTGGTGGTACGTGCCTGCAGTCCCAGTTACTCGGGACGCTGAGGCAGAAGGATTGTTTAAGCCTAGGCCTGCACAAAACAGACCTCAGCTTCAGCTTCCCCACTCCGTAGCTTAAGCCCAGGAGTTTGAGGCTACAGTGAGCTGTGATCATGCCAGCACGCCAGCCTGGGGAACAGAGCAAGACCCTGTCTCAAAGGAAAAAAAAGTAAAACTATAAGCCAGTCTTTTGCCTTAAAATGCGTTAATGTAAAAATCGTCCAATATTCAACTTACCCTTTTTTATATAAGTAAGACTATTTTGAAAGTTTGACATGAGAATGGAGTACAAATAAGAGTGGTGCCCCAGAGATACTGTTTTGCATAATAATATAGAGTTTTATTTTTTCAAAATGAAAATTGCTTTTGTTCTTATTATAAAAGGAATGCATTGCAAAAACTGCCAAAATTTCAGAAAATCTGAAAAAGTTAAATAAGAAAATAAATATTTCCATGTAAAAGTTTCCAACCTTTTTTCTATGCATATATGTTTGTGTGTGTGTTGTACATATGTACCCATATGCATATATTTTATATTTTAAAAATAAAAGTGGGATCCTAGTATAGACATTGCTTTGAAACCTGTTTTTTTCCATCTAAAATTATCATGGACACTTAAAAATAGATCTGCATCACCATTTTTATAGTTTCCCAGCATTGCATCGAATGCATGTGCCAATAATTTACTTAACCAGTGCCTGATTGCTTGTAATTTAGGTTATTTAGGGGCACAGTATCTACCCCTTTTACTGTCATTTTTAAAAATCAATATAAGATATCTACCCCACACACACACACACACATACAAACTGACACACCTTTCAAAATGCTACCAGAAGTTTCATATGTTAGTTAGTCTTTTTCACATTTAAATGGAAGGATCCAAGACGGTTGAGGTATAGGCTAGGAGGAGCTATAAACAATAGGGCAAAGGGCAGATCAGGGTGGAGAGCCAAGATATGGCATCATTGCAAACTGTCTGGAGCAGTAAACTACTTTAGGAATAACCTCCTCAGACACAGGAGCCCAGATATGGTCACTGACGAAGCACCATTGCTGCCAGGAGCCTCTGTCACTTTATAGCCCCAACCATCAGAACAGTCCTTTCAAAAAGGAAAAAATCAAGTGCACGTGCACGTGTGTACAGGTAACGCGTTTGACAACTCCCCAGTATCGTGGCCTCTGCCACTGAGTGGAGCTCCTTGGGAACCCAGCCAGGTGCTCGGAGCAGTTTGGAGAGGCACCGAGTCACAGCACCTTAGCTCCACACGCCACTCCGAGGACACCTTTGGTCTTTTATTGAGAAACAGTCTATGCTCAGATCATGCATGAAACTGGCAAGCTTGAGCGTCTGATGTCCAAGTTCAGAAAATTAGAACTCTAAGGAGGACAGCGGAGGCAGGCCCTGACAGTAAAAAGAAGTGATACCAGACTACAGGAAAATGAAAGTAAAAGGCAGAAAGTGGGGAAGCTGAGGCCTGTTTTGTGCAGGGACAAATAGCCCCGCATACTTTCTCAGTGTTGGCGAACCGCAGGCCCTACCCATGATGGTAGAGCAATCATTTTAGTGAGTCCTGACCAACATTTAAACAATGGAAAAGAAGAATGGAGGGTAGAGGAGGTCAGGGTGCTTTTTAGGTAGTAACGACAAGTATTCTCTTTGGGAACTCTCATCTCATATACACATATGTGCAATGCTATTAATATGTTGAGTGTAAAATCCATTTCTTAAAGTAAACTAGCATCAAAAAAGGTTGAAACCTACAGTTGTAGGCCCTGAAGTCATCACAGTTTTACAGCAACGAATGCCCTTAACGCTGACCTGGAGTTTTCCAAAAAGGATCAAATAACATTCAAAATATACCATTTAAGAAGACACAGTACAGTGGCATGAAGATCTCTTGGACAGATTCCTATTGCACAGTGGCATTATAAATTTTAAATGGAGAGCCTTTCTACCTTCTCTCTAACTTGTACCACAAACAACTTTTTACAAACACCAGATTTGATACATATTTAATATAAAGATATTCACCTTCCAGATATACCTATTAAGGTATACATAAATCTTTGTAATCCAGATTCAGGGAGGCTGCATTCGTTCATTCAAAACACACAACCAGGTTTCTGTGCCCTGGCCAGGCATTGGCCTACTAAGATAGATGAGACTCAAAACTGGCCCTCGAGGAGGTTCAGTCCAGTGGTCTAGATTCCAGTCCACCCACGTTTATGGACCTTCTCTATGAAGTCATTTGTCAAACTGTAGTGCCGTACTGGCTAAGGCTGGTTGACATTGGAACTCAACCTCCTGAAAATTCTAGGCTGTGTGGTGCCATGGGTGCAAAACTAACCCTGCAACGTCAGTGATAGTGTTTTGGGTTGTGGGTCCCCAGCACAAAGGATTAAACCAAAAGCTAGTCACAGGTATGATCTGGCCGACTGGCTCAGTCTCCGTGAATCCAGGTGACAGGGCGAAAGTGAAGCATGTCGAGCTGAGTGCAGGTGCTAACCGGGAGGCCAGCGTCAGGGACTAAAACGCAGGGGTAAAGCCAGGCCTGTGGTCCCCTACCAGCGTGCTCCTCTCGCCTTCCTGCTGCCCAGAAGCGCAGGCTCCATCCTCTGTTTGCTCCATCCCCTGTGCGACCAGCTTTCTACATGTCCAGACCATGTTTAAAGACCGTGCTGATCCATGACAAGCTCGCCCAGGAGGAGCACAATGTCAGGAGTGTAGACACTGGGCCCCGCTTCCAAGGGCTGGATGTGCTGAGCTCCCCAACATTCCCCAAACCACCTTGTCTGCTTGCGTCGGCAAAGCGGTATTTGCCTGGTCTGTTGTGGAGCTACCTTTGTTAAGTGCGTTGGAACTAACTACGACAAATTTCTGCTCGTACTGCATATGCCTCCGTTGGCCACCTTTACTGATGTGACATTACAGGTTTGGTGGCCATGCCCCATGGATTTTTAGAAGTTGTAATTTTAAATAGCCTACCCTGTCTTCCCTAAATATGCCAGTGTTAGTCAAATCTTGTGTCCTACATTTTGGTTTTAAAAAAAAAATGGTCTCTACGCTCAAAGGAGTCACATGTTACGTGGAAATATTGTACTCACTGGGTCTCTTGTAAGCAAATGAATTTTCCTGCCAAGACTGTTGTGATTCACCTTGTGCCCATATTCTTTCAGGCAGCGTGAATGCAAATGTCATGTGGCTACCGAAACCACCTCAAATAAATCCCCGTCAGCGGGAGTGTTGACAAGCAGTGAGAGGCACAACAGACACATCCCGTCAAGGCACAGAGCTTTCCCGGTCAGTGGGAGCACGTGGAATTGACCAGTCCTCCTGACCTAGGCTACTTTAGTGGCATTCAGTATAAAGTCAACCTTGACACACAACTTTCCTGGCCTTTGGTTCTATGTTTTTTCGTGTGTTGTGTTTTTAGGTTGAAGGAAGTGGGAGAGGTAGATTCATAAGGCGGTGGGGGTGGGTGACAGAACATTCTAGAACTTTCTAATCATCACCTCCTGATAGGCTCCCTTCCTGCATTCCACATTCAGCATCTCTGGTCCCGGCCCTGAGCCTTCACTTCCTGACAGACATCTCCATCCCACCCCTCCAAACCTCCTGGCCATCCAGCCATCTGCGGTCGCCCACCACCATGTCCTCGCAGATCAAATGCCCCAAACCTACGATGAACCTGCTCAGACCGTATCGCATAATGGTAATGTCACCCCTGAGAACAAGCTGCGAGTATGTCCACTTGGCACAGAGAAGGGAACACGACCGTGGGAACCTTTATTTGGTCCAGTATTTTCGGTGACCTCTGTTGCAAAGAACTCAGCCAGGGCCTGACTTTGAAAGGCTTGTTGGAGAAGAGATCCACCAAGCCACGTGCTAAGCCACATCCCTGCTGCGTGCAAAAGCAGCGCACCTCGGACACGCAGGCCACGTAATGCACGGCCTGGCAGGCTGCTGGGACATTCCATTCCGGCGTCTTCTTAGACTAGGATTTTGTGAGGAGCCAGGGGTCAGCATTTGGGTGACCCGATCAAATCAAAGGAGGACAGGGCGCGATCTGGGTGGAAATGGTTGTTCCCCACTGAAACAGTAGCTCTGGAGTGTAGATGTCGCCAGCCCGCCCCACGCCACGGAGAGGAAGCCTTCTGTGTGAAGTACTTGTGCTGCAAACTGCTACAGGAAAGCCCTGAAGGCAGGGAGTGTGGAGAGAGTGGAGGGAAATGGTGTGCTTTTAAAATCAAACCACTTTATTGGCTTTTTTGGTTCTATCACTCCGTTTTCTGGAAACACAATAGAGATATACAAGGAGAGCCGGGCCAGAGCTGAAGCTGTTCATGGTGTGCAGTGTGGCCCAGGCCAAACCCTGTGTGTAGTCCCTCCCGTCCTCAGTTTACTTGTCTGTGAAAATGGGCATAATAAAAACTGCCGCTTTTAAAGTGCCTTGGGAATAGTGAAGCACCACAACTGTGCGAGTCATCGAGGGGCTGAGAACCAGGATTGGACAGGAGAACGCTGTCCTGGGTGTGGGACCTTGGGAAAGTCACGGGTTTCTCTGAACCTCGGTTTTCCTTCTTCATAAAATGGGGGTAATAATAGGCCTTTCCCATCTTGCAGGATGTTTCTGAGGGTCAAACAATGTGACGTGCGTGAAGGAGACAGGTAAACCGTGGAGTTTTAATTCACAAAGTTCTGGGGCTGCTTTAAGCAGTCAGCTGTGGTCCCCGGGACACATTTCCCCGCACCTGCACCTTCTCTTGCTGTGTCCCTCCGGCCCTCCGGGCTGCCGCCCCAGCCCTCTTCCTCCCCTGCTCCTGCCTTTGTCTTGGATGCCCACGCAGTGATCTGTCAGGCAACTGCCGCATTTCACTGCAGGGTGGCTCCCTTTCAGATGCCAGTGAAACAATTTCTATATATAGTTTGTAATAAAATGTGGGTTACTTTGGGAGGGAAGGGGCAGCCACCGCGTGGGTTCCTGTTCACCACCTTGACACTGGTGACTCCCAAAACCAGAGGGACAACCTTCTCTCCAGAATAAACATGAATCCAGCCCCCGTCACGCTGGCTTTTCCAAACCTGTTTCCGCTTGCTCATTACTTTCCCCTAAAGCTGTGGGGTGGGAAAGGGGCGGTATTTTATTCTTCAAATTAGGTAGGTAGAGCGATGCAGGGGGCGGAGTAGGTTTAAGTCCACTCAGCAATTTAAAATTTCTCACTCTCTCATTCACATCCCAGTTCTCTTGGAATTCAGTTTTCTCAAATCCTCGGGTAACTCTAAAATTACATCTGGTTAATTGTCTTGGTCCTAAAATGAGATACTACGTGATTCATTCTGGGGAAAAAATGGAAAACCTTGTTCAATAAACGATTTAAGAAATGTCCTATCTTATTTTGCCAGGTGAAAAGACTTTATTCACCGTTACCAATAGGACAGCGTAGACTCCAGTCCTGGTTAGGGAGAAAGGTGGTCCCAGCTGGCGTAAACTCAGAAGGGGACAGGGAAGTCTTTCCCAGGACCTGGTCTGGCGTGGTGAGAAACTGCCTGGAACACCGTCCCCTACCCCCACGCCAGCTCCTGTTGGTTTCCTGTGTGTCTCCATGGCCTTACCACACAGAGCAGGGAACTTGGAAGTCCCTTTCTTAAGTCTTAAAAAATTCACTCAGCATGTCCCTTTTTTCTCCTGTGAGATTTACCAACTTCGGAATGCCAGTGTTTCTGACATCACCCCCAGATGTGTACCAAGGCCTCAGCATTTGCAAAATCTCCTAAGTCAATCTCTAAGTAGAAGATGCTTCAAGGAAGCACCCAGTTCCTTCTGTTAATAACCACAGTGTCATGTGACACCTACCCCTCCCCCCTACCAATTCTCTCCGAAAACCACCCACCCACCCCACCAATAAAGTAGCTTGACGTCTACCTTTTATCTGCCAATATCTCCATTTCCTTCAAGGTGATAATCTTTTGCTTTTATTATTTAAGTTCTTTTTTATTCTTAATTGTTACCCAGTTGCTTTGGGGCTTGCATAAACAGTTAAAAACACTTGCACGAGGCAGCCGTTTCGCTTTCTGTGCTTGTTGTTCTTGGCACTGGGTCAGTTCTATGAACTTCTGGTGTCCAACTGGTAGGACCTGAAACTCTGTGTTTAACAAGTGCCTGTAGTCAAAACAGTTGGCGTGTGCAAGCGCGGATAGCTGGTATTGACTGCAGCTGGTCAGCCGTCGGCTCCTGCACCGTGCAGAATACCGAATCACGTTGCTCTGTTTGGGGATTGGGCTTTTGTTGTTGTTTAGTTGTTGCGATTTTTTTCTTCCTTTTTTTCTCTCTCTCTCTTTTTTTTTTTTTTTTTGATGGCATCCGTGGTGATGTGGATTGCTTCAGGTTCCAAAAGTACAACATGTTTACAGTCGTCGTAGCATCAGATTAAGTTGGCAGCCTGAGTCTCTCTGTAAGTGGTTTTAGTTTACATTTCTTCTTCTAGCAGGATGTTTTGCATAATTTTGCTGATCCTGGGTTATTTATAGACTTTTTTGAAGAAACGGGGATGCATGAGAGTTTCTGTTCCAACTGCGGAAAGTGAAATTTGTTTCTGCACTTAGAGAAACGGCAGTGCATGTGCAGCAGAGGATTATTTTAGCTCTTGAAAATTAATTTCTCTGAGAGGTCACTTGATAACATTCCGGAGCAAACTCTCTAGCCGCCGATAGCTGAAACCCGGATAATTGTCTTAGGACGTGTTGTTTTCCTTTGGTCGGTCACAAATAGACTAAAATGAAAGTAATGATGCCATTTCCTCTGGGGCTCTCCGCGAGGGTGGATGCGGTGATCGGGTATTGTTTCAAACGTCCGAAATGAGTTTGCAATGGTTGTTTTGTCAAACTCTCGGGAGCAGTGTCATCTGGCGGCCTGAAGCCTGCCCAGAGGCAGGTCAGCCTGACCGAGTCATGGGGGAGGGGGCCGGAGGAAGGACGGCCGCAGGGAAGTTTGTGGGTCTCAGAGTTGGTCCCTACATAATGACAGTGACACTCAGATGTTTATAGCATTTAAAAAATGATAATCAACTGCAAGATGGCACACCGGCTAATGCATTATCTGTGGGATTTCCTGGCCTGGTGGGAGCATCTTTGGGGGCCCGTGTGCGTGTTTGAATAAGAACTAAAGCTTAGTGAAAACACTAAGCCAGAATTAGCACTCTATAAAAGGGTTTCCCATAATATTTACGAGAACAGTTGGCTAAAAATTGCTCTGCTTTGCCCACTGAATGGCTGTGTAATTAAATCAGCCCTCGATAGCACACCTCCAGCACCTCCCATCTCCGAGTCTGTGGCGCCTGGAATTTGCATGGGTAAGTAGCGCGTTCATCAGCATAATGAGCGTGGAGTCCCAGTCTAATGGTCCAGGAGAACGTTGTAAATGAGACACTTCATTGTGCCTCGGGTTAAATATTTTAAACCAAACAAATCGAGAAGGAGGGAGAAAACGACAAACATCGCTTAGGCCGTGTGGAAGGCCTACTGAGGACAGGGTCTGCTGTGATCCAGGTCCTGGGGTCCCACACAGGCAGGGCCAAGCTTCTCCCTCGCCCCTGGCATCCCTGACTCAACACAAATGAGAACAGACAGTTGAAACGGAAATTTCCAAGGTAGTAAATGTGACCATTAGGCCCAGGCTTGACATAGTTCTGACTGCCCGGTGCTGTCAAGAGCAGATTTCTTTTTCTCCTCTATGTTTCTCTCATTCATATGAAGGTGTATTTTTTTTCTCTCTAACCTTGCAGAGAATAATGATGAGGCTGTCTTGCTTTGGGTCTTTTACAGTCTAGAACGTGCCCTGTGCTTTCTCTTGCGCTGGCCCCGCTGAGCTGGCAGAGGACAAGTCGAGCCATTTAAGGCCAACAATGGGGCCAGGCTCAACAGGGAGCCGAGGAGCTAGAACTCAGGCCTGAGCATGATCCGTCAGACCCTCGGCCCCTCACGGCCCCATCCACACTGGGGAAACTGGCCACAATGTGCTGCTAAGAAATGCTTTGTTCCAGTGTGATTCAAATCTGCCCCTGTGGATGGAGCCTCTATCCCGCCTCCCCTTCGCTCATCCAGCCTGCCAGGTTGGGGTGGGGAGGACTTGAGGCCCCCCCTTTTGGAGACCTCAGGTTTGAGGTGTGTGTTGGTTTGTGTGCAGTTCAACTCGCAATGATTATGGGAGCTCCCACCCCGATGCGCAAATAACGCCACTGCCTGAGTGAAACGTGGAGAGAACGAACCTACAGGCCTTTCCGCAGGAGCTGGGAGGGAAGCAGTGAATGCTGAAAGGCTTTTGCATTTGAATTGGCCAGACCCGCCCACCCTGCCATCCTTGGGAAAGTGAAGGCCCCTCAGCTTTGTCTCATGGAGCGTGTTGCCCCTCCCGGCCCCTCCAGACATTGGCCTGTCTATACCTTTGAAACACTCTCCTTCCTCCCTCCCTCCCAGCCGGAGAGAGCTCTCCGACAGATCTGCTGTTTGATTCTAATTGATCCGGTGTGTCTGGGCCCCTTAGCAGCAGGGAGCATCTGTGAGCCCACTCCCCCCCCCTTGGCCCAGCCGGCACACAGTGGGACGACGCCCAGGGTCTGGCAAGGTCCAGGAGCCCAAGGGAGGACCAAGACGTCCAGGCAGAACCCAGAGATGGGTGAATGCCCAGCCAAAGGCAGCACCGGTCCAGATAGTCTGGGCAGGTTCGTCAAAGCTCTGGTTATCTCCCTTGGCCATTAGTCCACTCACCCCCAAGGTCTTATCTTTTTCTAGAATAACAGCAATGACATATAGATTAATCAGAACCAGTGATCGGATTACTCTTTGGGTAGAAGGCCAAATAAGAAAGTAAGCTGATACAAGGAGTTGGTTACTCCCGGGCTGTGGCCCATAGTTGCCGTTTCACACCATCTGCTTACACCTGCTCCGTGTCCTTGTAGACTACCTCAGTCCCAGCCCTCGGGGTGGGCAGGCTTTGCCGGTTATCGGGGATCAGCAGATAGCCCCCAGTTTACCTGCTAGGCCCCAGATCAAGGAGGAGGATGCATTTGACCTGTGACTGCATACTATACTTTTTCTCCCTGATCTAGTGATTACGGTTTTTTAGGGAAAGCAATGATATTAGTTTTCTGGGGCTGTCATAACAAAACAGACTGGGTGGCTTAAACAAGGCTAAGGTTAAGATGCCGGCGGGATCGGTTTCTCCCGAGGCCACTCCTTGGCTTCCATATGGCCACCCTCTCTCTTACTGCCTCCTCACGTGGTCGCCCTCTGCCCTTGTGCCCCTGGTGTCTCTTCCTCTTGTGACGACACCAGTCTCGGTGGATTAGGACCCATCCTAATAGCCTCATTTTAACTTAATCACCTCTTCAAAGACTTGTCTCCGAATGTAGCCCCATTCTCAGGTACTAGATTTAGGACTTCATTGTATGAATTGAGGGGGGACACAGTTTAGCCCCTAACACCAACCAAATAAGCCTGGTCCTGCCTCAGCTCCCTTAAGTAGCAGCATCAGGACACCGCGGTGGCTGCCAGGAGGCAGAGATTCATCTGTGAGTTTGCTCTCTGGTGCACGGGTGTCTAGAAGCAGGCACCGTCTCTATGTAGGTGCATAGGCAAAGGAAACATAGCAAGAGAAAGACAGGAATCTGTTTAAAAAGTCGCCAGTGGCTATGAAAGTCTGAGTTAGCTTTCATGTGTCCTGTGATGATTTTTAGGTGACTTTGGCAGCCTGCCTGTCTT
Organism: Cheirogaleus medius; assembly: GCA_008086735.1. Classification (NCBI taxonomy): domain Eukaryota; kingdom Metazoa; phylum Chordata; class Mammalia; order Primates; family Cheirogaleidae; genus Cheirogaleus; species Cheirogaleus medius. Next base: position 34,436,832 of record VBSM01003176.1, read on the forward strand.
GAGGGAGCCTCCCGTAGGGGCAGGTTGAGTGAAAGTTGCTTGTGGCCCTGTGAGCTCCAGAAAGTGTCTGACGGAAATGCTACCTTCCCTTCCGGGCCTCTTCCCCCAGCTCCTTTCTGGGCAAACTCCCTGATCTGTTAATAGATTCATTGGCATAATCCTCTCGGTGTCTTGCCAACAATTACATATAGATACAGACGGTCCCTGACTTAACCATGGTTCTACTTAACGATTTTTCCGCTTCACAGTGGTGTGAAAACGATACGCATTTGGTAGATACCGTACTTGCAGTACCCAAACAGCCATTCTGTTTTTCATTTCCAGCACAGTATTCAATATATTATGTGAGATATTCAACATTTTATTATAAAATAGGCTTTGTGTTCTAGGATTTTGCCCAACTATACACTAATGTAAGTGTTCTGGACATGTTTGAGGTAGGCTGGGCTAAGCTACGATGTTCAGTCAGTTAGATGTATGAAATGCATTTTTGACTTAAGGATATTTTCAATTTACAAAGGATTTATTGGGACATAACCCCCATTGTAAGTTGAGGATCATCTGTGTGTGTCTCTATATATTTTTTAAATCTGCCTTCAGTGTCCATTCCCCTGGAAGTTGGAAAACCAACCTTAAATGGACAAGAAGAGAAGAATTTATTTATGACAGTCATTGTCTCCTGTTTTAACTGCTGCTCTCTTCCCAGGGGTGTGTGGTTCTCGGTGCCAGTTCTTCCCCTTCTTCCACTGTGGTGGGATATCTTTGACCCTGAGGTACTAGGGGCCAATAGGTGGCTTCTGACAGCCCTTTGCAAAGTGTTTCCAAGAGCTTTCTTTAGTGAAGACCGTTTCTTCCCTGAAGGACGCAAACATCCTCAGCAGAGAAGAGAACAGGGTTTCTGGGGTCCTGCCCTGAGAATGTCAGAGCCAAAAGCCTGGTGCTCTTAGAAACCACCATCCAGGATGAAAGCCCCGGGATTACTTGGGGGACAAGCCACAGGGGAGCTAAAAGCAACCCTCCCGGCCCTCTGTCACCTGCCAGGTCCCTACCACTGATTTCTCAGGTCCTAGTCTCAGCAAGGGGACCCTGGAGAGGCAGTGTGCGCCTGCAGGCTGAGGGGCCCCCTGCCAATGTGGTGGGCAGACCCCTGACCCTTTCTTTATAAGCCAGCCTCGGCTCTGGTCTGAGAAGAGAGGGAGTGATTGCTGCCAGGAGAGATCAGGAATCTGTTGGCCACAGCGGTCCAGCTGCCGTGTGCTGGGAGACCTGTTCCTTCTGGCAGCCTGAGTCCATCTTTAGGTTCCTCCTTGGCTTAACAGGCAGGTTTCTGCCAATGGGAATGGTATCTGTGACTTATTTGTAAGAGTAATAATCATAATACTGTTCTTTTATGTTTGCATAGCCTGATTCGACTTTGAAACCTCTTTTTCATGCCTAGTCTTATTGACTCCTCCCTGCAGCCCTGGAGGGGCCGGTACTGTTAACCTCAGAGCATGGAAATTCTGGAAGGAAAGCCAGGATTCAGACTGTAGCTTTTGAATACCAGTGTTCCTTCTACTGATTTCAGCTGCCTAATGCCTGTATTTGGTTGCCAATAAGGAGGGTAGTTTTGAATTGGAAAACCATTTCTGAAATATTATTATATTATTCTATTGTCAGTAATAAGGCAACGTTTGATTGCTCACTGCATAATGCCCTGTTCAAAGAGCTTTACACTTAATCCTCGCAACTAGCAGTAAGAGCAGGGCTGTCATTAGCCCCATTTGTCAAAGTCGCCCATGAAATCCTTACCGGGAAGATGAAAAATGTGGGCCAAGTGACACACCTACCCTGAATGGCAGGTGGTTCAGCACAGCCACACCTCCAGAGTGCTGTTCCCAGGTCACTGTCTCACCGAGAGACTATCGAGTTGCCCGCGTGGGACTGCCTCTGCCACGTTGTGAATGAGCATTTGGAAGAAGAATGGCCTTGATGGCAAGCGGATCAAGTTTTCAGGTGGTGGATTTAGGAGGGAGAATGGATATGTTAATGGATCAGTGCCCAAAATGATCCCAACAGGCTAGAGCAGCAGACTGAATCCAATAAGATGACACTTTTAAAGGATACCTGTGGGTTCGTGGCTTGGCAGCAAAATATGAAATAAGACTTAGGGGTGAAGCAGCTACCAGAAAGAAAAAATCTAGGCTGGATCTCTGGCTGCATTAATGGCAGAATGATGTCCAGATTACACAGCTAGGAGCTGTCAGACCCTATCTGGAATATTCTTCTTTCTTTCTTTTTTTTTTTTTTTGTTTTTTGAGACAGAGTCTCACTCTGTTGCCCGAGCTAGAGTGCCATGGCATCAGCCTAGCTCACAGCAACCTCAAACTCCTGGTTTCAAGTGATCCTCCTGCCTCAGCCTCCCGAGGAGCTGGGACTACAGGCATGCACCACCATGCCTGGCTAATTTTTTCTATTTTGGGTAGAGACGGGGTCTTGCTGTTGCTCAGGCTGGTCTTGAACTCCTGAGCTCAAACAATTCACCCGCCTCGGCCTCCCAGAGTGCTAGGATTACAGGCATAAGCCACCGCGCCTGGCCTGGAGTGTTCTTTCTGAGTTCCATGGTTTGTGGAGAATGGTAGGAGCCAAAGAGAACCAAGATCAGGAGAGTAGTGAAAATTATGTTTTGTGAGCGATGGTTTAAAAAGACATCTCGGGCTAAAGTACAGAGAAAGAAATTTGGAGGAACAAATATTTGGCAAGGCGTCCCATGGAAAGGGCATTAGACCGGCTCGTGGTGACCCCCATAGGGCAGAAGTGGGGTGAATGTGTGGTCGTCACACAGCAGCTTGGCATAGGGGAGAGCTCTCCACCCATCAGGGCGTGCCAACCTGGCGTGCTGCTTTCTGGAGCACCCCCCAAAAGGAGCCAGTGGTGAAACTGAGCCTGGGCAGGAGTGCTGGGGAGGCGACTGCAGCCCGGGAAGGGGGCCAGCAGGGGTGCACAGAGCGTGGTCGCCTGTGAGGTTTTTTCTTGTCTGTCAAGCGTCTGTTACTCAATGTCAACTTCAAGGTCTCAGACCTGGGTTCCTGGGAGAGTGATGACCCCTTTGAGGGCAATGGCAGTTGTATCAAGGACAAGAGGGTTGGCAGAAAGGAGCTGTGCCTCAGTGTTCCCTTTGTAAATAGCCAGTGGAGCCTGCCTGGGGTGTGGGGTGGGGCGGTGGTTGTTGTTTGGATTCAGATTTACTTTATTTTGCCAAATAAAGACATTAAAAGCAAAACAACATTCCCCTAAACGGTAACAAAAGTCTAACAATCAATGTGTCATCATAATCAATATATAAATGAGAGGAGATCCTAACCCAGAAGCAGAGGGAGGACATACAGAATACTCTGTATGTACACGTGTGTGTGTGTGCGTGTTCATGTATGTCATGTTGTTTAAGACAAATTAACACTTCTTCATGGACCCAAATTGGTAGTGTTTGGGAACAGTCGTCTTAGAGAGCCTGCTTGCTGTATCCTGCTGGCTGCCTTGATGACCTTAACTTAATTTACCTCCTTTAAGTGATTCCAAGAAAGGTTTTAAAGGTAACTCTCAGTTATCTTGAAACTGTTCTGTTTGTGGATCGTCCTGGCCCTTACTTTTTGCAGGCTTTTTTTTTTTTTAGTTGAAATGAACCTCGCATAGCATAAAATTAACCGTTTTAGATTGAACAATTCAGTGGCATTTACTACATTCGCAGTGTTGTGCAACCGCCACTTCTATCTAATTCCAAAATATTTCATCACTCCAAGATAAAACCTCATACCCATTAAGCAGTTATTCCCCCTCCCACCGCCTGCAGCCTATGGCACCCCCCAATCTGCTTTCTGTCTGCACGGATTTGCCTGTTCTGGACATTTCATATCAATGGAATCATACAATGTATATGGCCTTTTGTGGCTTTGTTCATTTAGCATAACGTTTCTGTGTTGTAGCATGTCTCATACTTCATTCCTTTTTAGGGCCGAATATTATTTTATTGCATGTATACACCACAATTTTTGTTCATCCAATCGTCCGTCCACTGATGGGCCTTTGGGTTGTTTCTAGCTTTTAGCTCTTATGAATCATGTTGCTATGAACATTGTGTACAAGGATTTTTTTGAGTACCTGTTTTCAATTCTTTTTGGATATATACCTAGGAGTAGAATTGCTGAGTCATATGGTAATTCTATATTTAACTTTTTTAATTAAAAAGTTTTTAATTGTGGTGATATACCCTGAATATAAAATTTGCCATCTTAACCATTTTTAATGTATAATTCAGTGGCATTACATACCTTCACATTGTTATGCAACTGTCTCCACCATCCATTTCCAGAACTCTTTATCTTGCAAAATTGAAACTCTGAACCCATTAAACAATAACTCCCCATTCCCGCTTCTCCCCAACCCCTGGCAGCCACCATTCTTTCTGTCTATGAATTTGATTACTCTAGGTACCTCGTGTAAGTAGAATCATACAGTATTTGTCTTTTTGTGACTGGCTTATTCCCTTAACATAATGTCCCCAAGGTTCATCCATGTTGTAGCATGTGTCAGAATTTCCTTCCTTCGTAAGGCTGAATAGCATTCCAATATATGTATGTATATACCACATTTTGGTTACCTATTCATCCTTTGATAGACACTTGGGTTACTTCCACCTTTTGGCTATTGTGAATAATGTTTCTATGAACGTGGTTATACAACTATCTCTTCGAGATCCTGCCAAAGATTCCTTTGGGTATATACCCAGAAGTGGAATTTCTGGATCATGTGGTAATTTTATTTTTAATTTTTTGAGGAACCACCATACTGTTTTTCATAGTGGTAGAACCATTTTACAGTCCCACCAACAGTACATAAGGGTTCCAATTTCTCCACATCCTCACCAAGACTTGTTACTTTCCGTTTGTTTCTGGTTTGTTTTTTAATAGCCATCTTAGTGGGTGTGATGTGGTACCTCATTGTGGTTTCTATTTGCATTTTCCTCATGACTAGTAATGTACAGCATCTTTTCATAGGCTCGTGTTAGCCATTCTTCTTTGGAGAAATGCCTATTCAAGTCCTTTGCCCATTTTTGAACTGGGTTGAGCTTGCCCGTTTTTGTATTTAAAGTTACGCTTCTAAACTTGCTGCTCTTCAGAAGCCAGAGCAGTGTAAATACTGCATCTTATTATCTTAAGCCACCCATTTGCTGAGAACTTAGGCTACCTACTTATGATGCAGGCACCTAAGGTGAGGAGAGCGAATGGGGCTGAAAGACGCAGCAGGGGCCAGGGCTCCAGAAGGTCCAGATTGCACTGGGAAAGCTGGCCCAAGGGACGCTTTTCCCTCTGTCCTCCAGGTCATCCTGCAACTCTCAGCAGAGATACTAGGAAAGCTGTTCACGTTTGTCTCTGGAAAGACTCAGGCTCCCAGGCTGCAGGGCTTGCCCTTTCATCTGCGTTTCTTCTAAGCATTGCGACATCCAGCACGCCTCCACTCAGCAGTCCGCTGGGTGAGGGAAATGTGTCCAGGGGCCCTTGACCCTCAGGTCTCGGGTCCAGAGGACAAGGCTCACAGCCTAACTCTTGGGAGCGGATAATGTCCGGCCAAAGCTGCGAATGACTGAGAAAGGAGGGCTGGTCCCCCCCCAGAGGGGCTGGTCAGGCGGGTGGTCAGCTCATACCCCCTTACCCCCCTGACTTGATTCCAAAAAAATGGAATCGTGGAAACTGGTTCTGTCTTGCCAACCAACACAGCTCCCTCCCAATCAGAAACTGATTAATTCTCCTTAATTCTGGGAAGAAACTCTACAAGAGGGAAAAAGGAAGCCAAGAACCCAGAGGTCCAAAGTCATGTTCTCCCTGAATAATTTTCCCACGGGAGACTCACTGCCTCTGGCTTTGGTTGTGTTTTCAAGCTGCTGAATGGATGCTTCCAACAGGAGACTGCCTTACAAAAGCAAGTAGGTACCACCTGGCTTACGTGGCAGGGTTTGAGCTGATGCTATCTCCCCAAAGACTGAGATTCTCCAGTAGAGTCAGTCATACTTCTGAGTCTTGGAAAGTGTTTGTATCTTAGAGGTTTGTGTTTAGTTTTCCTTTCTAAAAGGCCCTTTAGCCAAGGTTGATGTAAGATTCATCAGGTTTACAAAGCCAGGTTTTACAAAGAAATGTTGGATGAAACACAGGAGGGATCCTAAAAGATAAAGATGCCCAGAACACACGTTACTACTGTTTTTTTAAATTGAGGTGAAATTTGCATAACAGAAAATTAGCCATTTCAAAGTGTACAATTCATCCGGGCGTGGTGGCTCAAGCCTGTAATCCTAGCACTCTGGGAGGCTGAGGCAGGAGGATGGCTCGAGGTCAGGAGTTCAAGACCAGCCTGAGCAAGAGCACGACCCCGTCTCTACTAAAAACAAAAAGAAATTAGCTGGACAACTAAAATATATATCGAAAAAATTAGCCGGGCATGGTGGCACATGCCTGTAGTCCCAGCTACTCGGGAGGCTGAGGCAGGAGGATTGCTTGAGCCCAGGAGTTTGAGGTTGCTGTGAGCTAGCCTGACACCATGGCACTCTAGCCCAGGCAACAGAGTGAGACTCTGTCTCAAAAAATAAAAATAAAGTGTACAATTCAGTGGTATTGAGTACATGTGCCACAATGTTGTGTAACCATCACCTCCAAAGGAGATCCTATAACCAACAAGCAGTTGCTCCCCACCCCCTTCTTCTCCCAGCCAGCTCCTGACAACCACTTATCTGTTTTCTGTCTCTATGGATTTACCTATTCTGGATATTTCATATAAATGGAATCACATAACATGTGGCCTTTTGCGAACTGTTTTTTCTGTAGGACCCTCCCTCCCCCGAAGTCTACTGTTCTTTGCTAAGATCAAGGAGTAAGCTTTCTAAATAATCCAGAATGAATGAAAACTCCCTGCTTAAATTAATAGTTACAATGTCCCATAAAGGTATTTTCCAATCCTTATAATGACCTCTCTGCTCGCTCCAAAGCATAGTGCTAGTGAAGTGGACTCTGCCTATCAGGATGGACAGGCCCCAGGGAAGGGGGCGTGGAAAGGCCCCAGCGGACAGCGGCTGTCCCCAGAGCCGCCCAGGCAGCTCAGGTGTGGCCACCGTTCTTCCCGGCCTTGCACACACAGCTCTGGCTCTCGGGAGCACCTGAGGAGCCCGACACCTTTGACCACACCTTGTGTGTGCGGTTAGGGAAAACCCAAGTTCATCTGCCAAATTCAGGATACAACCCTGACTGTTCCGGGCTTTTCATTCTGCCTTTCCCTAAGCTCTTCTGGGCGCGCTCTCTTAAAGGGGAAGTGGTGCGTTCTGACTGGCCGCGGCCCTCAGCCAGGAGGCAGGAAACGTCTACACCACGGGGCTGGCCAGCATGTCACTGGCTCAGCCTCCTTATCCAAACAGCAAGGCTGCCTCCCTGGGATGTGTAAGTGAGAGCACAGGGCACGGTGGCCACACAGGCTGTGTGCGGCCGGGCGCAGGGCACGGAGCAGGGATCCTGGCCGGGGGAGCCTGCTGGCAGCTGGCGGCCCGTTTAGCAAGATGAGTCTCGCAGAGACAGTGCTCTTGGTCTGTGGGCTGGAGCTGGATCCCAGACAGGGCTGAGGGGGGAGCGGGGAGAGTAGCTGCCTCAGAAAGAGGTCAGGAGTAGGAGGCTGGGTTGGGGACCAGTCTATTTTAGACAGCCCTTCTGGAGGCACAAGCCTCGGGCCTGAAACGGAGTGGAGTGGAAAATTTCCTAGCAGCCCTGTCAGAGCACCGGGAAGCCCTCTGGAATGCACCGTACCCACTCGTCACCCCACTTCCCGGCATTTGTGTGCAGTTCAGATGACACCCTGTGCATTTACCTACTCAGCGATTGTTTCTCTTTGTATTTTTATATGTAATTGGTGTTAAGAAATGTTTTGAGTCTTTTATGTTCATCAAATTGCTTGAAACTAGCAACCTGTGTTTTCTCTTCTTTCCTATTCATGGATGATCCTTGGTCCAGCGTGTGCACAGCGTGGGCCCTGGATAAACGGTGGTGGAGGGCTGGCTGGCTCGCTGGGGTGCTGTGTGGCGTGTCTGGCCAGCTTTCTAGCTACGGTTTTGTTTCCTGTGGACCCACAGAACAATAAAAGGGAAAATGTACACACACTCATGCACACCGTCAGTTCCTAACTAAACACCGCGTGTGAGTGGCTGGTGGTAGGAAAATCGACCCTTGCTGCGTTTTAGGCCCCTTTCTGTCCTGGGTTTTTGTTTGTCTGGTAGTGTTGGTTGATCTTAACATAAAAAGTTTTGTTTTCCTCGAAGTAACTTAGACCTTTTGCTTCTAAAGAAAAGAAAGAGAAGGGACCTGGAGAGGGGAAAAAAAAATTGTGTCTCAGTACGCATATATTGACAGGGCACAACCACACCCTACTTCAAGACAACTTCCTGTTTGCCACTGCCAACTGCCACTCCAAGGAGAACAGAAATGGTTCCGTTATTAGTGGCTGCCGCAGGACCACGACAGCCTGTGGGGTGAGTGGCTCTGAGTGACACCGTGAGCTTAGCAGGGAGTCAAGACTTTGCACCTTCTGTTGTAGGAGACCATGGCCCTGTACTGTTGAAACTGGAGGTCCTTACAGGTAGAAATAAAGCAGTGGTGGCTTCTGCTCAGCCTGTGATCCTTCAACAATGTGGTCCCATAGGATTCTTGTAGATGGAATAGTTTTAATTCAGGGGTAGGGAGAAGGCTGAGAACTGCCTACTTAGGAAAGCAACTACCTGTGGGGTTTTTTCAAAATGTAAATGTTCATGTATCAAGGGAACTTACATTAAGTGCTTCTTGTGAGTCAGCACGGCGGTAGCCACCTTCCCTGTTACCGATCCTGCCAACGCTCGTTTACTCATCAACAAATATAGTAAGTGCTCATGAGGGTGAGACCCTGTGCCAAACCTTAGGGATAAAAGAGTGACCAGGACACTGCCCTCAAGGTGTGTCCAGGCAGAGGACACTTAGACCAGTAAAGCAGCAGTTACAGCATATGGTATGTGCCAAGACGGGGCTGAGTGTGCCCTGTTGTAACCCTGACGTGTGGCTACTGTTGTCTCTGCTTTGTTGGGCAGGAGACTAGGGCTCAGGGGGTTAAGTTATTTGCCCAAGTCACAGAGCTAATGAGTGACAGAGCTGGGATTTGAGCCCAGATCTTTGTGATTCCAAAGACAGCAGTGTTTGGTCCACACTTCCAGTGACTCCCAAAGCTGACAGAGCATGAAAATCACCTCAGGACCTTTTTAAAAATACAGATTTGGGGGCCCTGGTACTGCTATCCAAGAGTGAAGGAGCCCCTGCTGTATCAGGTGTTCTCTGATGTGTAAGTGTGGCCTGGGCACTTTCTCTGCCTCCTGTGTCCTCCCTCTGTGACGTGTGGACAGGGCATGCCTGTGACAGGGATAGGGCTTTTTTGTGCTCAGCCCAAGGCATCAGGGTAGAGGCCACTGATGTTGCCTCAAGACAGCACCGGGAAGGATCAGTCCAGCTGTTCGAGTAGTTCAGACATTGGGAGCTCCAGCTCATGGATCTTCTGCCCAAGATCCCCTGGCCTCTGCTTCCCCCGTGCCCAGGTCCAGCTGTCTGCCACACCTGTCCCATCAGTGCCCCTGGGGCAGTGATAATGTCAGCTGTGCCATCCTAAGGTAGAATTCAACAGTTTATCTGAAAGCTGGAAGCCACCAGTTTTCACCCAAGCCGTGGTGACTCCTGTTTTTAAACACACGTGTTGTGTAATGTATGTGTTTGGTGGTTGTGGTGGGGGCTGCTCTGATGGAGACCTTTAATACCAGGCAGGTGGAACTCCTTGTCAACCCCTCCACTATCTATTGGACCCAGAGAGAGGAGAACAGATGGGGCAATAAAAGTCCGAATGTTATTAGGAGGATCGAGGCTCTGGCTCCAAGCAGAGTCCAGCAGACCACGGAGGGCTGTTCACTCCTCTCAGGCCCTTCAGAGAGCAGCCCACCTTCTGAGGGTGCCTGTTCTCCACCACCTGGGGCAACAAACATGGCAGCCAGCCAGCATCTGGAAGAGTGCTGTCCCCACCTGAGGGAGCCCTCTGATTAGGAAGGTCTAGCAATGACAGTGTCTGTCTTATCACCACTGTGACAACCCAGTGCTCATAGCCCAGTGTCTGGCACGTGGTATGTGCCAAGGAAATGCTAAAAAAAATAAAAAAAGAATGAATGAGGTTGGATTTTAACCATGCTTTTCTCCTCCCTACATTTATTTGCATTTGCACCTGTGTTCGCTTCTTTATCCTTTCTGTTTAAGGATATCTTAGTGATTTTTGTTGTTTGTTTCTTTTTTCTTGTATGAACTTTAACAAAAACAGCCTATTAAGCAATCCATCCTATATTCTTCCTTTTTCCCCTCATCATCGTATGTGTATTATGAAGTGTGATTAGTGTTGACATACTATTTGTGATCATTTTATTTCCTTGTGGATTTGGTATACTATTTCATGTACATATTTTCTTAGATTGAGCTAACCCTCATACCTGTGATTTTCAGTTGTTTTTATAGATCATTCAAGTTGTTTGTAGTATTTCTTACTATGGTAAACAGGGCTGCTGAGAATATCTTTGAACTTTTTTTTTTTTTCATTTGGGATATTTCCTTGAAGTCTGTTTTCCAAACTAACATTACCGGATTACCAGATCAAAGGTTAGCCATGTTTTTTAGTTCCTGTTATTATCACCAGCTTGTTCTCCATAATTCCTTGAAAGTACTCCCAGCACTGTGTACATGTGCTTGTCTCCCCACAGGTTTATAATTCTTTGGCTTTTCCTTTTAGCTAGGCTAGGTGTCTGGTGAGGTCATCCCTAAGGGCTAATGGAAATATTTCAGGGCCCTGGAAAGTCCCTGGGACTACCCAGATCCTACCCAACGGCAGCTGATGCCAGAAATGTGCACCTTGGTATAAGTGATGACTAGAAGAGGGGTGGGAGGGGGAGTGCTGCCAAGGGGAAAAGGCAGAGAGGATCCTAAGTTACCTGGCTTTGCAGCAACTCTGCAGACGGGAGACTCAGCGGAGAAGTTGCATTTCTCCAGTGTGGAGGGCTGGGAGCATGCCAGGCAGGGCAGCAGAGTGGGAAGGGCATTGGCTCTGGGGCCTGGCAAGCCTGGGCTTTCCTCCCAGCTGCCGAGGTCTGCGTAACCTTGGTCTGGTTTCACAGTCTTGCTAAGCTTTAATTTCCCATCTATAACAAGGAGCCTAACAGTATCATACCATACTTGGCAGATGACAAGAGCTAGTAAGTGAAAAGTAGCTTGCACAGTGCCTGACGCATAGTAGGCACTCCTGTGCTGCTTTCCCTTGTAACTGAGTGAAGGTACATGGGGCGACCAGATGACCGAGAAACCAACCTGGAGCCCAGGGGGTTTGGGAACTGAGCCAGCATGAGCAGTGTAGGCCACCAGCCCACCCTGGCATTTGCCAAAGAATTTAGTGCCCCAGATAGCTCATGTGGCCTGGCAGCGGGTAGGAAGTGAAGGGGGGAGAGAAGACCTAGTGTAAGTCAGTTGGTGGCAGTCACCCATTACTTAAGGAGCACCTCCCCAGCTACTCAGGCCCTGACGTCCTTTAAAGAGGTGCTCCCGTGTGAGAAGGGAGTGGGCACTCCAGAAAAGCTCACAGGCACTCTGGCACGGGAGCCGCTTGGCACGGCTCTGCCTGCTGCTCACAGCCTGCCCTAGTCACTTGACTTTCCTGTGTGTCCATTTCCTCCTCTGCTGAGGAAGGCTGATTCAATATCCCCCCTCTAACCACCACACACTGCATTTAGTGTGTAACGACAGTCGTAGCAATGAGGCCACAGGCCCAGGTTCTAGCTCCAGCCCCTCCACTTCATAGTCCTGTGACTTTGGGCGCCTTTCTCAAATGCAGTCTGCTCTGTTTCCTCAGCTGGACACCGGGGCAATCTCTGCCTCACAAAGTGGTTGCACGATGCAGCTGGCTGGGCCCCTGGCAGGGCTCCCAAGCCGAGGTGCCAGCCCCCTCTCTCCATCCACCTCCAGTTTACCTTTGGAAGAAGGTCCCTTAGAAGTCAGAGTTGTCCCAGCTACAGCTACTAAAGCACATAGAATCCCCTGATGAGATAGATAGAAGCCTGCTAATGACTTGCCAAGCACCTGCCTCAGAGGCAGGGACTGGAGGAAACCCTGCTGTCAAATGAGTAAGCCAGGTGCTGGCCTTAGCCCAAGTGTGCTTGCACAACCACGGCAGGCGACAAGGAACTGTGGGACTGTGGTGCTCAAAGTCCATTGGGAGGGGTTTGGTCCCTTAAAAACCATATTGGAAAATTCCTGGCAAATTCTTTCTAAAAGTGATACAGAGAGACACACTGAATGTGAGTGTCTGCGGTCACTTTAGCCTTTCATGAGGCTTCTGTGCTGAGGTTTTAAACGCAGGACGTTGATAATATAAGTATGAAGATATCTCATTGAATAAGCATATGGGGAAGGGAGAATTCTGAATTTTTACTGAAATGGAATTACCTGAGAACCTGGCGGATTTTATCTTCACAGAGTAAGGGGAGAGAACTGTGGAGACACCAGGGCTCCCACGCCTAACAGAGTTTTAGAATGCTGAGAGTTGGTGTCTGTAAGCTGGCTGCTCAGTCCGTCTCCAAGACTGCCCCCTGGAGTTGTACCTGGATGTTTAAGACATATATAGTGAAGCAGGTAGTCTTGAAAGAGTCAGCTGCGAGGCCTTGGCCTGGACTTCCTGTGGTGGAAATGCAGAAAAGTAAAAGGATTCGGTTTTTCATTTCTTTGGTCCTGGGGCCCCCAATTCTTTGGGACTGAGGTCTCAGGCTGGGGCATGGGGCTGCTGACTGGTACCTACAAGCTGCCTGAACACATAAAAGGTGTCTCTTTCCTCTCCCTTAGGGGAGTCAGGTGCCTTGCTGAAATGCCCATAGGCAGGGAGGGAAGGAGTCCCAATGGTTCTTCCAAATTCTTCCTAGCCGTGGCAGCATCTTCCAGGATTCCAAGGTGGGAGGGCTTTGAGTTAAGACATGGGCTCTAAAGACATCCCCAGATGTCTCATCGCATCTCTGAGCCTCAGTTTCCTCATCTGTAGAAGAGACACTAACAGTACCTCTCTTAGGCTACTGTAAGAATTAAATGCTATAAGGTAAATCAACTGTTTAGTAGAGTGCCTGGCACATAGAAAAATCTTCAACTATTATTACTATTGGCCAAAGGACAGAACTGATGAGACCAGAAGTTACTGTTCCAAGATCACTCACTGAGGTTGCTACTGATGTACTGGATACTTAATTCTGCATGGGTGTTCTCATGGTGGTTTTCTGTTTGCACCTCAGGAGGTGAGTGGTGCGTATATTCAACATTAGCTCAATAGATTGGTTCAGTCTTTCAGTCACATGGTCTGGAAAGAAATATGTAGCAAGAGCTATAAATTGTTGCAACCTTTCACTTTGGGAACTATACCTCAAGGGAATAATCCTAAATTACTTTTTATATAAATTAGTTTTAAAAAATAAAAAGCTAGTCAGTAAGTAAACAGTAAGACAGTAGCTAAATAATCTACAACATGTTAATGATTGAATACTACCTAACCATTTAAAAAGGAAAATATATGGGAATTAGATATATACATATACAGAGAGAGAGAGAGAGAACAATGTTCAAAGAATACTCCCAAAATATCAATTGATTATAATATTATTAATACAGCTATGTACATGGACAAAGATTGAGAAAATTTAAAAGGAAATGTCCTTTTTCTGTAAAATTGCTTAAGCCTATAAAATATTTTAACAATGAATGAGGAATACAATGTACTATAAACTCTTTCTAGGTTGGGCATGTGGATTTAGAATAATTATGGGGATGTACCTAAGGCAGTCCCTTAACCAAAACACAGAAAGACATGATTAAGCCCAAAGTGGGTGAGGCTTGTATCAGAATGATTGTGATGTAAATCAGGAAAGCTTCACTCAAAGAAATTCCACCTGCACAGCAGCATCTTTTTATAAGAAATCAAGACCCTACCTTCTCCCATCACCACCCACCCACCTTTCACCAAGACAAAATTGTGTGAATCATCTATGGGCAAGTCTGCACAGGCTAGAGAAGGACAGATTGAATGGAGATGGATCTTTCTGTAAAATCTTCTCTGTCTGCCCTACCAGGGACAGAGCTGCAGCTCACCTCCGAGGGGGAAGGCAGGACTATGACTCGACTGGTTCCTCCACTTTAAATTCTTACATAGCCTTTCTCACCCACGCCAGCAGGGGGCGAGCTCAGGAGTTGTGGGGTCCCTTGAAACAGTGATAGATTTAATTCCATCAGAACAAGAAGCAGTTTCACAAGTAGGAAATACTGCTTTAGCCTATTTGTTGCAATACAAAATCACACAAACAAATGAAAAAAACACTTATAGCAAGTGCAAAGGATTGTCTTCAGGTTTCAATGAATGTTCTCTCACATGCAACTTATTCTTTCAGTTTGTCCTTTAAGGAAGCATTCATGGGTCTAAAATATAGTCAAGAAAAAAGCTTATCCATTGATATCATTTTTTCTTTAAGTTTAGCAGTGGAATGTCCTTTATGGCACCCTTCCTTGTGATTTATCTTTAATTGTTTACTTGTGTAATTTTTAACCCTTAGTTTAGCGAAATAAAATTTATCTTCGTTACTCAGGTTTGTCTCCCCACCTAAATTGAGGAATATTGTACATCCTCCCTGTCCCCGCCAGCTTTGAGCAAGTGAGGGAATGAAGACTACAGGGAAATCTACAAAAGTAGTGGTAAAAATCCACTTATTTTCATGCTGGAAATCACTGTCAAAAAAAAAAAAGTTGCTAAACAAGAAATTTCTGAATGGCAGAAAGAACTATGGATTTGAAGTGAGGAGACTTGGTTCGAGTCCTAGCAATGTCGCCAACTAGCTTTGCCCCAAGGGCTGGCAACTGACAACCTCCTCTGTCGGGAGGGAGATCAGACTAGTTGACTTTTAAGATCCAGTTCTAACCTTCAGTGATTCTAATTCTGCATTTTCTAATTTCCTGGCATCAAATCTTGTTCATGAACACCCTGTTTCCTGCCTTCCTTGAGAGGCCACTGGGCCCAGGTACACAGCACAGAGGCCTTGATCCTTGAGTAGCTGTTGGCCCTGACCTTGGTGATCCCCTCACCTCTCTGGGTCTCCTTTGGCCAGTCAGCCATGAGGAGGATGGAGACGCCTGGCTGCCTCCTGCCTGTCTCACAGGGGTTGTAAAGGCCAGTACAGTTTTACAAAGGATGAATTCCTCCAAGGAAGAGCCTGCCTGAGTGAAATATTTCACTACTTCTGCAGTAATTATTGCTGTAACATCCAAGAATCATGAGAAATGAGGAGCAGATATAAGTACCCCTTGTATTTCTGGTGTTGGAGTGAAAAGAGGCCTTAGAAACCATCTAGGGACCCACTTCATTTGCAGATAAAGAAACGGAAACCAAGGAAGTTTAAGTGGTGAACTCAAGGCCACAGCCTAATACTGTATATGGTGTGGTTGGAGCTAGAGGTCGGGGCTCCTGGCTCCCAGCCCAGTGCTCTCTCTACAGCATCGAAACGGAGGGCCTGGAATGAGCTCTTGGTTTTCAAAACCTTCAGCAGGATGGCTTCTGGGAACTAAGCATGTATGCAAGGTCTACTCTGATTCGCTGAAGAAAAATTGCCCCGTAAATTTATTCTCTGTAGGCAACATATGAGCACCGGTCAGGCAAAAATACCCAACAATCAGACGATCCTCAAAAATCTACTTTTTCCCCCAATTCCCATTGCATCAGAAAACTAGAATCAGTCTGCTCAGAGACAGGCTGGCAGCCCATTGATAAGAGGGAGCACAGAGAAACCCCAAACTCCCGTCCAGGTAGCCAAGAGTAGGCTGGCTTGCTTCTCCCAGGTCAGGGTGCCTGCAACAGAAACCAGAAATGGTGCTGGAACGAGAGACACCTGAGCGCGGCTTTGGGCTGGAGGAGAATGTGATCGGCCATCTTTGCCTCACCTTTTTCATTATCACATTCAACCCGATTTCCAGATTTGTGATCTCTAGTTCTTCCATCAGGACATGTTACAATTTCATTCATTTATTCAATACATATTAATTCAGCACTGGTGTGTTTGGCTTCTTTTTTAGGAGATAGAGTCTCGCTCTGTCACCCAGGCTGGAGTGCAGTGGCACAATCATACTCGCTGCAGCCTCAAACTCCTGGGCTCGAAAGATCCTCCTGCCTCAGCCTCCTGAGTAGCTAGGACTACAGGTGTGCACCACCTCGCCCGGCTAATATTTTTTAAATTATTTTTTGTAGAGACAGGGTCTCTCTCTTTGTTGCCCAGGCTGGTCTTGAACTCCTAGTTTCAAGTAATCCTCCCACTTTGGCCTCCCAAAGGATGCGAGGCACACGAGAGCCAGACAGGACTTGGGATTTCAGTAGCCTTTGTCTTTCTAGGGTTTGGGATTCCTTCCTGTATCATATACAAAATTTGGGGGCATGTAAAAATGTGCGTTTTTCTGGGGTCCTTAACTTTTATCAAATCTGTTACCCTAAAACAGTTAAGAACCATCCTAGTGGGTGTACACGAGAACTTTACTTGGCGTATCCGCCGTCTCCGTCAGTGTCCTCCTGCCCATTGAGTTGAGACCACAGGGGTTGACAGAGTGTGTACAAGTACGGCATCTCTGCCCAGAGCTCTGGGATTTTCTTTAGAATCTCAGGAAGTCATGCCTGCCAGCCCAAGCCCAATCCCCACACTGTGGATTCTGCCTCAAGCACAATGTCCTTCTGAACATGCTGTGGGCCCTGAAGAGACCACCCAGGGGTGTGTCAACAGGCTGTCCTGTCAGTCCCAGGAAGGGACAGATGCTGGGCCACATCCTGGCTCTCAACCCTTTCATTCAACCCTGCTGGACCCTCTGATTTTAGTGTTCTTGCAAAGGGTCAAGTTGGAAAATTCCTATTTGTTCTTCTGAGAGTCCTGCCCTGCCCACTTCCCTGAGGGACCTGTGGCCTCTGAGTCTGTCAGGGGTCACTTTGGCTACGTGGTTATCACACTGTGTCAGGTGATATCACCAGATGTCCCTCTGTCCCAGATGTCCCTCTGCCACTCCTGTGGAAGTGGTTTTGCAGAAGGATGGTAAATGCCTCCCGTGAGAACCTGGGTGCTGGTTCAGCATGCTATTTGATACAGAAACCTAGAATGTAACCACTGCTAGTTGGCGGGACAGGAGCACATGTCAAGACACATTGTCATTGGAACTGAGGCTCCAGGGATGCTGACGTTGCAAGGAAAGCATTTCTCTTTGCCTGCTGTGTATTCAAGTGTGTGTGAGTGTGTGAGAGACTGACTTGCTACGATGCTGTTCTGAGTTCTCGTCTTTCTCCCCTGTAGAGAGAAGACACGGTTCAATGTGTAGACCTTCTCCCTCTCCTGCGTCTCCAGCCTCCAATCCCAGGACATCACTAGTACAGGTGAAAACGAAAGCCTGTCTCAGCGGCCATAACTCTGCCAGCAGCACCTCAAAGCCATTCAAAACGCCCAAAGACAATCTACTTACCTCCAGCAGCAAACAGCACACAGTCTTTTCTGCGAAAGGATCAAGGGATAAACCATGGTGAGTGTTGGGTGCTGGCTGCCGGCAGCTGTCTGTCTTCGCCGCTTCTTCACCCTCTGGGTTTGTTCATGGGCGTCATATCCAAGAATTTGGAGAACTGAGGAGGGAAAGGACAGAAACCCAGAATGATGGAATGATAAACCTAAGTACTAGAAGGAACATTCGACCTTAAAAGTACTCTATGCCTGGGACTATGGTGGGAGGATTACTTGAGGTCAGGTGCTGAAGACTAGCCTAAGCTACAGCGAGACCTCATCTCTACTAAAAATAGAAAAAATTAGCCAGGCCTGGTGGCACGCACCTGTAGTCCCAGCTACTCAGGAAGCTGAGGCAGGAGGATCCCTGGAGCCCAGGAGTCTGAGGTTGCAGTGAGCTGTGATGACGCCACTGCACTCTAGCCTGGGCTACAGAGCAAGACTCTGCCTCAACAAAAAAAAAAAAAAAAAAGAACCCTATGCCTAACGGGTAATTTTTTTTTTTATTCTCTTGAGAGCTGAGCCAAATTGTATCTAAGAAAAGAGTATCAAGGAAATATTCCTCAGTTATAAGGTCACCTCTCAATTTTCCACCCCAGAGAAGCAGTGGAATAGCTGCCCCAGAGGCAGGTAATCGGGCGCTGACCAGGGGAGACAGGGAGGAGAGCCCAGGAGAAGGTCACCCCTTTGATGGGGTGGGAGACAGATGGTTATAGGTGACTGAAAAATCAGAGATTTTTAGTTCATTTTGTTACCTCAGCCTTTACCAAAAAGTCAGAAAAGGTTACCTGTGGAATGGATAGATAGGAAACTAAACTTAAAATGAGGAAGATACGTAGCTTCAAATGCTGATGGCACCCAGCTTGGAGCACTTAAGGACTGGCCTATGACAGCACGTCTGGACTCATCTTTCAAGCCTCAGGAAGGCAGAGAAGGGATAATAAGTGTGGAGTCCATCTAATTTATATATTTAAAGAGAAAACGTGTTCTGTTAATTAATGACAGTTAATTGCACTTAAGTTTGTACCTAGGAAAGCTGCGGAATAAAATCATCCATCAATGGGTTTGTCACTGCACACTGGAAATTATGATGACTTAGTAAAGAGCTAATTATGCCAGATCAATTAAAGAGCCTCTCATGATAGCGTGGAAAGGTTCGGGCATGGCTGTTGTGGACGGGAGTCGCCTGCCACACAGCCGGGCTCACGGACAAGCTTTGTTCTCTTAGAGTTTGTTAAAGGAGCCGCTTTCCGTTGTAGTCAGACCTCCCTGACAGTAGTACAAAGGGAGGCTTGCAGGGGTGCCCAGGAAGCAGCAAGGACAGTGAGGTCGTGGTTGCCTACTCCAGGGCAGGTGCGATGACAGCCTGGCCCCAGGCAGTGGTGATAGGCATGTACAGAAGGGGCTGGGTGGGACAAATGCTAAGTTCCTGGCCAAGGGCAGAGCCCTGGAGAATTGGGACAAAGGGAGGAGGAGCCTGAGGAGGCAGGACTGCTACGCACAGCATTCTTTCTGTAGCACCCTGTCCCCTCTTTCCTGGCCAAATTTCTCACCGTTCTTATTGCCCATGTCCCTGGCCACCTTCTTCTTGAAGCCCTTTCTCACTCACTTCCTCTTTGCCAACAACCTGATATGCTGTCATCCTCCTTTTAATCCCCATAACACTTGATTTTTACCTCGCCTGTGACACTTTCTGTCATCCGCCATAGATCTAACTTCCCGTCTTCCTCCTGCTCAGTAGTTGCTGCGGGGCCTCCTGTGCGGTAGCTTCTCCCCAGCTCAACCAACATGGGACCCTTGTCAGTAAATATTTGTTGAATTGAATGAAATAGATGTGGCCATTGAAGGGAATTGTAAGATGTCCATTCCTAGAGACGGTTAACCTTTTGTCTAGAATTGTTTAACTAGCATTGTCCATTGGAAATATAATGTGTGTCACACATGTAACTTTAAATTTTCTAGCAGCCACAGTGAAAAAAGCAAAAAGAAACAGGTAGAATTAATTATTAATGATACAGTCATGCATTGAATAATGACATAGTGGTCAATGATGGACCACATATATGATGACGGTGGTCCCATAAGATCATGATACCATATTTTATGTATTTTTTCCATGTTTAGATATGTTTAGAGACACAGATACTTATCATTGTGTTGCAGTTGCCTACAGTATTCAGGACAGTAACATGCTATATAGGTTCGTAGCCTGGGAGCAATAGGCTATACCATCTAGCCAAGGTATGCAGGAGGCTGTACCTGCTGGGTTTGTGTAAGTCCACTCTATCATGTTTGCACAACAAAATCACCTAACAATTGCATTTCTCAGAATGTTTCCCTATCAGTAAGTGATGCATGAGTGTATATTTTCTTTCACTTAATATATCCAAAATACTACCATTTCAACATATAATCAGTGAGATAGTTTACATTCTTTTTTTTCATACCAAGTCTTCAAAATTCTGTGTATGTTTTACGCTCACAGCACATCTCAATTTGGACACTAAATTTTCATCAGAAATAATTGATCCGTTTTCAGATTTCATGAAAACTAGAGATTGTAAAATAGATTCACATACCCACGTTGGAAATATAATTCAAACATTTTCTAATAACTGAATAAAGTATCTGTTTTTAAATTTTTAATGAACTAAAATTAAATGGAATTTAAAATTCCATTCCTCAGCCACAATCGCCACATTTTAAGTGTTCAGTAGCCACAAGTGACTCCTGGCTGCTGTATCAGGCAGTGCAGTGCTAGACATATAGGCCACTGACCCTGGGCGGATCCCTCTGGTTCTTTGAGTCAAAGGTGCATTAATTGGGTTCTTCTGACCTCTTTAATGTTGAGCTCCCAACAGAAGTTGCTAAACTCCAGCCATAAGGTGGAAGGAACCCTGCTCATTTCTCACCTTAGCCTGGTGCAGCTGGGTCTGTGGTGGGAACACACCTGGAGGACCTGCACCAGGCCATGCAGAGAATCCCCTGCCAGAGTTCTGTCCCATTGCTCCCAAGGAGCTCTGTATCGACCCCTACAGGCCAGGAAGGCATAAGCAGTGCCTGCCCATGCCGGTCCACGGCCTTTAGATTGGATTTAACAGCAGGTTAGGGGCACCCTTTCCAAATAGCTCAAATTCACATGTACAACAACAAAACACCACTTGGCGTTCAGGCCGACCTCCTGGCATTCTCGTGCAAGGTTAAATGGTCCGTGGTTTTGTTATTTTCTTCCTTCTGTGGCTGAATAGGTTAAAAAAAAATAACTGCATTAAAAGAAAGGGGAAAAACAGATAGGGCCTCGCCATGTTACAGCTTTGTCCACTGCAGAACTGCCTGACAGCACTCACAGACTTCCCAGCATCCCCAACCCAGCACCAGGGCCCTCAGAGCCCCCTCTCCACTAGATCACTGTCCTGCCAGTGGGGACAGAGGCCAGAGAGTACCTGGCCAGCGTCCCGTGGCACTGATGTCTATATAGTCCCCAGCAGTGGAGGGAGGGAGGCAAGATGATTGGGTCCCCAGGTGAGAGTCGAGAGAGAATTATGGCTGTTTGGCTCTTTTGAGCTACGATGAGCATTTCAGCCTTTACTTGTGAGTCCCCACTTAGCCAGGGGGCCAGGGCCTGGCACAGTGAGACAGAGTCAGCCAATCTGACTTTCCCAGCTGCTGTCGCTTTGGCTACCCTGGCCCAGCATGGTAAGTTGTTGGGGACTCCAACCCACCAATGTAGGCTGATGTGGGCAGGAGACAAGGAGGAGGAAGGAGGAGTTTCTCCTCCCCTGGATGGCTTGTTGCCTTCTCTTTGGGCCTTATCAACCCACACGTGTGTGTTGAATGCTAAATATGCTCAGCTATTAAAAATGCAGGAGATGAGCCTGCTGCTCCAGAAGGAAAATGAGCCAAAGCAAAAGAAAAATCAGCAGGCTCCCTGGCCTCCCTGTGTGTGCCCTGCAGCACGGTGGGGGCGGGGCTCCCTCTGCTCAGGTAGGCAGGGCTCCTCTCAGAATGCCCAGAAATGCCAGGCGGGTCCTCCCAGAGTGGCAGGGGCTGCGGGAGTAGGAATACTCTGGAATTCTTCCCGGCACCTTATGGAGAGGGAAATGATCCCTGAGAGGCGCTGGCCAGACGCCTGTAGGAGAAACATGGGTGGCTTATCTCTTCCTGCGTGGCGCTGGCATGAACCGGGGGCAAGACCACGGCTCAGGACTGATGGCTCCCAGAAGATGTGAGGAGCTGTCCCAGGGGTGCCACTCGGGCTGTGAAATTCTAGCCACCCAAATTGCTGCAGACCCTCCCAGGGACCCACCTCCTTTGACCTGACTGCTCTCTACTCCTCAGCAGGGTTCTGGCTGCTTGCCTCTCCCCCTGCCCTTCTTCCCGTCCACCTCATGCACCCACTCAGGGCGATGTATGCTCCACTTGGCTCCACTCTGCAGGGGCCCCCAGTTGTTTGTCTACAGAGCAGAAGTTTGACCCCTTTGCAGTGAACTGCAGAGGGAAGGGGTAGAAAGGGCAGGTGGGTAAGAGGAGGGTGGGAGCTGGACAGGCTGGAATGTTCAAGCATCCAGGGGCAAAGGTAGGGGCAGGGACAGGTGGATAATATCCCTCCCAGGACAAGGAGGCTGCAGGAAATGAACGTCTAAGTGCTGCCTGCTCCCTGGTGCTCAGATGAGCAAAGGTAAGGACAATGGACAGCTCCTTGGGTGTGCACTCAGCCAACCTTGCTAAGTCACAGAAGTGCTCAGATGGAGGGAATCAGCCTACCAGGGGAAAGAGAGTAAGACTGGGACAGCTGGGGAAGGAAGAAAACAGAGTGACGGGGGAAGGCGGGGGAAGGCAGGGGAGCCCGGAGATTAGGCGCCCCCCCCTTCATGGCTGCATAGCTTCTGGTGATGTTTAGATGCTTCCATAGCCCCAATCCCATTTGAGCCTGAAGACTACTCTGTGACGAAGATGAGAAAACAGAGGCTGGGAGAGATGAAGTGACAGGGCGAGATTACAAGCAGAGCTAGAAGCCAACGGAGCTGGGACTCGATCCCTGCCCTGGCTCCCACTGCTGCGATAAAGAGCAGCACTCTCGGAGTTACCCGGAGTCAAACCCCATTTCCACCCTTCCTTTTGCAAAGCGACCTGGGGCTGCATTTCTAAACCTTGGGCTCCTCCTCTGTAAAACTGGGAACGAAGATCAACCGCGGTACTGCGTGTGAGTGCATAACCCAGCGTCCCGCACATGGCGGGTGCTCGGCGTGTGCGGCTGTGAGCGCGCGCCTCACCTTTGTCCTCACCCCATCTCTGCTGCCAGGAAGACAGCTGCGGCTGGTCCTCACCTAAAGCATTTGTTCTTACTGAGCCTTGGTAGAGAGCCAGTTCAGTTTTTACTGTGTATGTGATTTAACCTTCGCTGAGAACATTAATTTATTCATCAAACATTTATTGAGCCCTTCCTAAATGCCAGATAACACATAGCTGCTGGGATAATTCCAGAGCGACGTATGCGCTAGAACAGGTTCCTGCTGTCAGGTAGCTCACGGTCTGGTCGGGGATCCATAGATGTAGAAGTGAAACCTTGCCATTGGACAGGATAAGTGTGGCAGAAACACCTAGGCAGGAACAGCTAGCACTGAGAGAGAGGAGGATGTTTCCTCCAGTTCTGGGCAGATGGGGCAGTGCTCACCCGGAGAAGGCGGGGGAGACACGGCAGCAGGAGGGCCCAGCCCACGGACCGGCACAGAGCCAGGCCCGAGCGCTGGTGTTCGGGGAGCCGCGAGAAGTCCAGAGGCTGTGGGGGCAGGCGGCTGGGCTGGGAGAGGAGGGGTAGGCTGGCTGTGAAGGTTGAACTTGGTCCCCTGAGCAGCAGAGAACCCACGAAACCTTTAATGGTCATATTTGCACCGGTGGCTGAGTGCAGACGGATTGGAACATACAGAGGGAAAGATGGGCGGTGGACAGGGGATACTGCGGCCTGAGCTGATACATGCGGAGGGCGCTCTTTGAACAGCTGCTTAAGAGGTGGACTGTGGTCAGGCTGACTCGTGAGGACTGAGTGTCAGGGAAGAGCCAAGGTGTGTAACTGATCGGTGATGTTGTTGACATGGAGTTGTTCTCAAATACGAAGTGTATTTAATTTGGGACAAAGAATGTCCTGAGTTTGCTAAAGGTCAGTGTGAAGACGAAATTCTTGAAGGTTTTAAAAAAATGTGCCTTGTTTTCTGGGTGGAGGTGGTTTAGATGCGGGGCTGCCTGCCCAGGACAGGATTCCGGTACTGCAAAGGGAAAAGTAGAGTGAGTGACACCCAGGAGAGGGAAGTGCTCTCAGGGGCTGCTCCTTGAAGGGAAGCAGGGAGCAGTGGGTGTCAGGGTACCTGGCCGGAGGCCGGAGCACTGACAGGTACCCAACGATACTTCGTTATTTCTGCATCTCCCAACATGCTCAGAAAGAGCTTCTTCAAGGCAGCAGGCTGAGGATGGGAGCCCAGGATCTCTGCTCAAGGTGCCAGCTCCCAGTCTTCCTGACAGGGGCATGGGGGATGTTCTGTAAGGAGTTGTCCCGTCTCTCCCCCTGGGCCGATGTTGGCTCCTGGGCTTGAGGGAAACAGCAAATGTCCGGGCTGCACGGCCAGGAAGGTCCTACAGACAGAGCAGCTTGCAGCTCGAACAGCAGGAGCCAATGACCTCTGGTGGCTGCAGAGGGGAGCGCTCCCGCTTGCTGCTCCACAGCCGAGCCCATCCTGGGCCAGCGCTGGGGGCAGAGCCCCACTCTGCACCGGCACCCCCTCCAGAATCCACTTGCTTCCTGACCTCCACCTCCTCTGATCCTGCCCTCAGAGGCTCTGACACCATTTCTGCATTGACGTGGATTGCAGTGGCCATTCATTTGAAGTGTGTGGCTTTTGGTTCTCATTTGTGGAGGCAAGGCACTGAGCAGGCGCGGGTGATTTGGTCCATGGCTGTCCTTAAAACCCTCCTGGACGCACTCCCCGAGACCACACCCCTGCAGGCGCAGCAGATCCCGAAGGCAGCCTGTGCAGCGTCACATACCCCACTGCGTGAAGACTGCGTTTTATCTTCTCCTCTTCTCAGGCTTACTAGTTTTTCCACAGTCTAAGGGCACCAGGACTCCCCAGGAAAGACAGAACCTTTAGCGCCTCTTCTTCTCCCAGTGGGTTTGGAGACCACCTTCTGAGCTCCGTGTCTGCGGCAGGAAGCCCTGAATGACAGATGTGCAGGAGAGAATAACAGCCCAGCAGGGAGGCCTGTGCCCGGGCCTCCTGCTTCCAGGAAAACTGGAGCAGCCTAGAGGGGCAGCACGCAGAGTTATTTCTCCATAAGAGGAGACCCCGGATGCCTAATGTACTTCAGGACTGCAGGAGACAGCATGTTTGTAGGAGAGGAGGCTGGAGTTCCTGCTGAATCTTCCTCCCAAATGAACTATCCAGATGGGAGCGTTAGCCACTAGTCCAGGCTGCGGCAGCACCTAGGAAACTAGGAATTGACAAGCAGGTGGGATTGTGAAGTAGGGCTGATGGGTCCTGGAAAAGGGTCCTGGAGTCTGGAAAGATCTCCCACCTCGTCCGTCCTCCCTCTCACGGCCCCACCCAGAAGCAGCCCCCACCCTGGTTAAATGTGGAAGGCCACGGCTCCCTGCCACCCTTCTGCTGTGGCTGCCTGCTCCAGCCCCCGTAGGGCCAGAGGGACTAAGAGAACAAAAGGGTTCTAATGATGACCGTGACTTGCACCCCAGATGTGTACCCGCAAGTATCAGGGTCAGCGGTGAGAGCAGGTGGTGTGACCATCACTGCTTCTTTTATCTAACTACAATTTATCGAGGGGCTGCTGTGTGCCCTGCACGGAGCTGAGCACATCCTATCTGTCATCTCATTTAATCACTTCGAATATCTGTCAGTATCCTCATTTTACTGGTAAGGAAACTGAGGCACGGAGCCATGGAGGCCTGAGATACGCCTGTGTGGGCTTTGCACCCCATGAGGATGCCCCCCAGGGAGGGAAAGAAGAACTGGAACCAACGCCCACTCCTCCTGCCCGCCAGGCCAGCCACCCTTTTTCTTATTCTCACGGAAGTCCCGGTGGCTCCCTGAGGCCCTGGAACCGGAAGCCCGATGGCTGTCCCAGCCATGCATCCAGCAATGGAAAAGGCAGGAATTGGATCTGGGTTTGTCTGACCTTAAAGCCTGTATTCCTGACCCTTCTACTAAGCTGCAGGGCGACCCCCTCCAGGTCTGTGCGCTCCCCGGAGCACTGGCAAGGCACAGCCCCCCATTCAGCCTTACTTGTGCTCCCTGAATTTATCTTGCTTGCTTGTGTCCATTTTCACAATTCGTCCAAGTCAGCTTCTTCACCCACCCCACCCGCACCTGGCTCAGGGGAAATCCCAAACTGTTCTCAGCAGCTAATCACCTCTTCACCTAATTGAGGAACGGGGTCTTGGTGCCTTGGCCAAGTCACTGATGAAGATGCTATCACCTTGGCCCGCAGCGGGCCCCTGCCGAGCTCCGCTTGTTACCAGTCTGGGCTGGAACGAGGCCCTGCTAACCCATTTCTTTTTTGCCTCTGCTGCCAGGACCACTTACCCCAATAGCTGTGTGGTCTGACCACATTTCCCCAGCTTACTGAGGGTGTGTTATGTGGGAGAGAATCCAAAACCGTGCAAAGGCCAGGAGAGATTACACCCTGTGCTTCCTCTCTGACCACCAGGCTTGACATTCAGCCACAGAATAATGTTGTAATAGATTAACCTGGCAGATTTTCTTATTTACCATGCTCTGGGGTTGAATACCCTGTTTTTTGTTTGCTAAAAATGTTTACAAATTGGCTTTCTGAAAGTTTTCCCAATATTTTTCCAGATACCAAAAAAAAAACACAAAGCATAGTTTATTCACTTGTCAGGATTTTTGTAATACCTACTGTATCTGTCATACCATGGTAGGACATGGTGGCTGTGTTATTTACCTTGATTCTTAGTGATTGCCCAATACTCAGCTGAGTTTTTTTTTTTTTAATATCCCAAGTATTTCTTCAACTAAAAGAATTTAGATTTAATATAAATAATTTCCTCATAGCAGCCACTAAAATGTATCCAAGAGAGCCAAATAGAATTCCCCCTCCAAGGGCATTTTAAAAGAAGGTAAATTCCTTTTTATTTGGGATGGCTTAATGCTATCACTGGTTGGAAGGCAAGAGGCTGGGTGAGATGGCCCAGGACCTGCTGGTGAGCCAGAGATTCTCAAGATTGTGCCAGGCCAGTAGCATAGGCACATGGGCTTTTGTCGAAGGAGCTGGTGGAAGAAATCAGACAGCTGAGAACTCTCGTCAGACACATAACCCACAGCACAAATACCATATGTCTTCAGGCTCCTGCCTGTCAAATCCATCCTTTCCCCGCTCTGGTAAGTGAAGAAGGGCTGGCAATAATTTCTGCAGACCTAAAGACTTTCTGAACCGTTCTCTTAAGGCATATCTGTTGATGACAAAAGATTAGATCGTGATCACCACGAAAGTGTGGCTGGCAGGAGGGCAGCTGGCCCTGGGCACGCTGGTGGCATCCACAACAGCACTGTCATGATTCTCCACCTCTGCTCTTTTGCAGACATCACTGGGCAGGGAGGGGGATCTCTTGATGCCAAGAAAACCATTTTTCTTAAATGCAGAGGATCTAGAAAGATAAATTCAGACAGGCCAAGCACACAGGAAGAAGACACGGGCAGCCAAGGCAGCACAAAAGAAACAGAAGGTAGACCTCGCCCCCGTGCAGCAAGGGGGATGCGGGAAGGTGCTCTTGGCATTGGGATCCCTTCCCACGATGGAGACCGAGGCACAGAGATAATGAGGAAATAAGCACTCCCTGTGTATGAGACACAGCGGGGGACAAGCTGCGGTCCTGGGCTCCCTGAAAGAGTTCATCCCAAGTGAACAAAACAGGCATTATGAAAGCAGCAGGGGAAGAGCAGGGACTCATCTTTCCCTTCCAAACCCTGCTCCTCAAAGAAAGGGCAAGAGCTAGTTGATAAATGCAGCTAATCTCAAGACTTTGGGACGTATGTAAATGCATCCCTTGAGGCTGAACGGGGAGGAACTTTAGGGGGCTTTGGCTAACCTCAGGGGTAACCACCAGGCTGGTTTATCACCTAAGCAACCAGAATAATAAATTGCTTCGTCAGTCATCTGGGTACTGCCAAGTAACCACCCCCTCTCAGCTCCTCGCCGCACATGGAGGTGTTTGCACTACAGCGATTAGACACAGAGGAGATGGGAGATGCCCGCGCTGTGAAAGCTGGGGTCAGAGTCTTTTGGCTGCTTTCCAAATGGAAAAAAGTTAAACCTGTCATTCAGCATCCACTACCATCTGGAAGGGGCCCTTACCTGCCGAAGGCTGGGAGGCTTTTCTGGCCAAGGAAGGTGACGGCGAGGAAGTGAGGGGAATATGCAGGGCCAGTGGGAGACATTTGCGAGGTGGTGCTTCCCTGCAGCCCCACTGTCACCCGCGGAGCACAGGCACAACCGGGGACCTGTGCGAAAGTAAAACGGGAGCACAGGGCTCTGAATAGCTTGTTTGTTTGTTTGTTTCACAAGAAGATTCAGAAGGGAATTAATAGGTTCTCATGTCAGCTGGATCTTTTTGCTTAAAAAAGATTGGCTCTCTGGGATTGGTTTTCCAAATTGTGTGGCACCATCTTGCGATCATTTCCTCCTTTGCTTATCGGTTTAGGATCTCTAGGCTGCTGCCAGTGGCAGTGAAGACAGGAGACAATGCTGGGATGGACGATGGCTGCATTTATCCTGCGGGAGGAGGGTGGCAAGGTCAAGTAGGGATGGTTTTCACCTCTCTCCCTCCTTCCCCCTCTCTCTCTCCCTCCGGGAGGTGTTTGGCCCTTCCCACTATCATTGAGCTGCCTGCTTCTCTATCCAGGCCAGAGGCAGGTTAGCTTAGAGAGGAAGCTTTTGAAGGAGAGAAGGGACTTCAAAGAAAAAGATACTGGGGGCAGCTCCCGGGTTCTCCTTCCCTCTGTCTATAGCCTTTCTCCATTAGCTAATGTGCACCCTTAGAATTCCCACCCCAGAGAACTCAATCTCCCTTCTCTTCCCCCTGCCACGATGTCGCCCACTTACCTGGCAGCAGGGGCCATTATTCCATGTCTCAGCGCTTTACCAACTTTCCTGGCCTTTGCAATCTTTGAAACATTCTTGGTCAGGCTTTTTCCCCGCCACCCGCCACTCTTCAGTCCAGAGGACTGCACATCAGGCTCTCTCCCCTGTTTCTCGTGGGCTCCATTCCGCATCCAGCCGAGTTCTCGCAGCATGTACAGTGCAGGGTATGAACGGGCCGTACTTGTTATGTAGTGGAAAAAATTCCAAATTAGTCACCCACATCAGCTGGCCTGGCTCAAGCTCTGTTACACACAGCTGGGAAGAAGTGTCACCAAAGAGATGGGTCAACTGGCACAGTTCCAGACATTGGGATCTAGTGCACCTGTGGCTGCCGTGAGGAGCACATCTGGGGCTGGACATGGACTTGAGGAGAAACATAGACTGTGCTGTGAGCATTTGAGGAGTGCTTGGCTCGGTTTTAAATTTTATTTCAGTTTGTACAATTGCTCGGGATTTTTCTGTCCCAAGCATCATACCTTTATCTGCCAAGGTCATGAGTATTCAACATATACCCACAACAGTTTGCATGGGAACTCGAGGCCCTGTGTTCACTCTCACCAGCTCATGCAACAAAGGCTAGATCTGGAACTTAAAAGTCCTAATTTCCTTTCTTGAACTAACTTAGCTTCACAAAGAAAAATATCAGAGAAGGCTGCTCAGGTACCAGAGCACCTTCTTACCTGGCTAGTAATTCACATGTTCATAGCAACACTTGAAATTTGATTTTTTTTTTTTCCTAAAGCAATAAGATCTAAGTCAACAAATTAGAACAAGGGTGAGAAATTAAATCAATAAAAGCTTTTTGAGCAGGTTATCGTAATATGTATTTTTAAAGTCAGGTTTATTGAGGCATAATTTAGGTTGTAAGAGTTTTGTAATTTGCATTTCTTATAGTTTGTACGTTTAAAGAAACTTAATGTAGTAAAGTACACATAACACAAGATTTACCATCGTAACTATTTTTAATGTACAGTTCAGTAGTGTTAAGTACATTCACATTGTTGTGCAACCAATATCCAGATGTTTTTCATCTTGCAAAACTGAAACTGTACACTCATTTAACAATCGCCTGTTCTCCGCCCCCCCAACCTCTGGCAACCACTGTTCTATTTTCTGTCTCTATGAATTTGACTACTCAAGGTATCTCATGTAAGTGGGATTGTACAGCATTTGTCTTTTTATGACTGGCTTATTTCACTTATCATAATGTCCTCAAGGTTCATCCATGTGTCAGAATTTCCTTCCGTTTTAAAGCTGAATAGCGCCGCATTTAGCTTATCCATCTGCTGGTGGACACTTGGGTTGCTTCCTCCTTTTGGCTATTACAAATAATGCTGCTATGAACATGAGTATACAGATGTCTCTTTGAAATTCCATTGTTTTAATTGAGTGAAGGAATGAGCCTGGAAGAATTCTTTTTTTTTTTTTTTTTTCTTTTTTGTTTGAGACAGAGTCTTGCTCTGTTGCTCAGGCTAGAGTGCTGTGGCGTCAGCCTAGCTCACAGCAATCTCAATCTCCTGGGCTCAAGCAATCCTCCTGTCTCAGCCTCCTTAGTAGCTGGGACTATAGGCACGTGCCACCATGCCCAGCTAATTTTTTCTATTTTTAGTAGAGACAGGTCTCGTTCTTGCTCAGGCTTGTCTTGAACTCTTGACTTCAAGCAATCCTCCTGCCTCGGCCTCCCAGGGTGCTAGGATTACAGGTGTGAGCCACTGTGCCCAGCCCAGTTTAACATTTTTTATCATTTGGAAAGAATCAGAAATGCAGCACTAATTTCACCAGGTAATATCTGCACAGCTTCTTAGTGTGCGACTCTTCAAGGGCTTCTTGTGCCATTCTTCGGCGATATGTGAGTGCTTTGAGAATTGCCATTAAATATAAAGCGGCAGCAGTTCAGCTCTATCTCAGACTGAGGCGCTCTGATCAAGGACGGAACTGACAGTGACACAGTGTGTTACTGAAAACCACCATTCCAGTCCCACACCACCTTTCCCTGAGCCAAGAAAAGGCACATGGTCCAAGGGAGAAGTCTGTGATGTCCACCACAATCTGCTCCACCACCCTGTGCCCTTCTCTCTGGCAAAGATCTGTAACTGACATCTGTGATCCTGTTTCAAAGTCATAAAAGGGGCAGGGCTAAGGGGTTGCTAAAATAATTTCAAGAGCAAATTGATCAAAGAAATGATCTGTGAATGAATCTTAGAGAAGGACGAGCCAGCCAGCCATGTTGACAGATAAGATTCCTCCCCTGCCCAAAACAGCCCCTTCTTCATGCCCTACATTGTCTGCAGGCATGTAAAAGCCATATTCTAGATCATTTGGCATGCAAATAGCTAAGTAGGCTCCACTCTCAGCTCAAAGATGATTGGGGAGTCAAAGTGTTAACATTCTACCCTCCTACCAGGAGGGAAGGGAGTCCAGCTCAGGGACCAGAGCAAAGCTTATTCATCTCATCTTTTAAGACCCTGAGACAGAGTCCTCCACCCCATCCCCCACCCCCAGCATTAAAGAACGGGAGAAATCAAATGCACATCCGTTACAGGAGAAATAGCAGGGAAGGGGGCTAAGGTGACAGATTCTGAAGAGTGAATGCACACCTTTGTGCTCTGCCTTCTTAAAATTCATCCTCTCACCTGCCAGCCTTGAGAATTGCCTATTTACATAACTAGCTGCCTAAAATGGAATATTGGATAATGCTACATGGCGGCTCACTCAATTTGAGCCCATCCCCAGGATGCGAGAGTGATCCAGAAGCCGTCCGACAGCATGCAGTGCGGCAGGCTGGCCCGAAGCCATGCCTCCTTGTGGTGTGATCCTGTCAGCGCTCCGGAGCTGAGCAGATGTCAGGCCTGATCGGCGGGGCTGGGGGACTGGCTGAGCAGTGGGGGGAGGGGGCGTGATTCAGCAGTGGCACACTGTCTTCAGGGGACACATGGCATGTCTTCCTGGGCTTCGCAGCGGGCGCCGTGTTCTGCCCAAGGTGCTTTGTCAGAGACGGCCAACGTCTAGGGCCCGGGAAGGGGGGAGCTGCAGGATCTGTGGGGAGAGCCCCGCGCAGGAGGTAATCAGTGAGCTCTGATGCCACCCCTGGCACTGTGCCAGCCTCGCACTCCCTGTTGGTCCTTTCCAAGGCACAAAGCTCTCTCCCATCAAAACTGGAATCATGCTGCTTGCTTATAGAAGGAGTATAAATAAGTGATAAGGAAGTGTTCTGATAATGATATGCAGGTATGGCTCCTCAGCAGACCAGACGTATCAAAGAAGGCAATTGTGTGTGTTTGTTCGTTTATTTTTCAGCGTTCCGGTTCCTGTAGTCAGTTTAGAGAAAATTCCTAACCTAGTGAAGGCAGATGGTGCCAATGTCAAAATGAACTCTACGACCACTACTGCAGTTGCCGCCTCCTCCACCCCGTCCTCTGCCATCTCCACCCCTCCTTTAATTAAGCCGGTCCTGATGTCCAAGTCAGTGCCACCTTCACCCGAGAAGATCTTAAATGGCAAAGGAATTCTGTCAGCTACCATAGACAAGAAACACCAAAATGGCACCAAAAACAGCAACAAGCCTTACAGGAGACTTTCAGGTATGTGTCAGTGTCATTGGAGTCTGACTCATGATTAGACTGAAAGTGAGTCTCATCTGTAACCAAGGAGTGATGTGTTCTTATAATTAAGCAGGTCTGTGTCATTTTAAGGAGAACTTGGAGTTTACCTGCAAACAGGGCCCCCACCTAAAAATACAAGGGACAACTGGGTCTCTTACTTCCAGAGTAGATATAAAGTCCCTGGCTTGGTTCACTGCTTAGCAGGAGTTACCCTAGCGACCCAGGAGGCAGGATGCTCTGCACCAACCCACAGTGTGTGGATTCCGAGGGTTTTGATAGCAGGTGGTTCTGCTCAGCTATGTTGTGCTGACAGGCTGAATCACCCCTGGCTTCCACGGAAGCTGCACTGCTGTGAAGTTGGACAACCTGCAGGGACATCTCACAGTGGCTCAAGGCATGCTGGGGACAGCACTGTCAGCAACTGTGCTGCACAGGGACATACAACCTTTGTCCTTTGGCCTTGTGGGTTTCCAGGTTGATTCGATAACCGCCTTCCCCCCATCATCAGGTTGGAGTTCCTAATGGGGAACGCTAGGGCTGGCAGAGCAGATGGGGTGTTGGGGGTCTCTCTTGGGTCTCCACCCTGGTTTTCTGAGCAGGCACTTGGGGTGCCTGGAGAGGCATCCATGGCCATTCTTTGAGGTGATGGGTGCCTATTAGAGGCCCCCCCATTGGACAATATTTGCTTTGGATCTGTTGTAGAACTAAACCTGGCAGTTTTGCTTTCTCCAAAAGATGAGAAGAGGCTATAAACTTCATAACTTCTTCACACACCGTGGGCACTATCTATGGTGGCCAGAAAAAGTAAAATATGGTGAAAGCTACCCTAGGAGAGAGAAACTGTCCTCTGGTGTAAGCATAATTTTTAAGCACCCAAGGGATTATGGGTAATTCTTATTTTCTACTTCCTATTTATCTGTATTTCTAGTTTTTCTATCTTTCATCTATAACTCTTCAAAAAATTCTGTGTTAAAAGTACCTCAGGCCCAAAGCATGCAAATGAAACAGGTATTCTGCCCTGCAAATCTCACCGTGTGCTATTCACCCACTATCCAGAGAGAAGGTAGAGGCTGGTGCTGTCTTTGAACATTTGAGGCCTCACTTTGTGGGCTGGTGCCCCCAACTCCTGCTCTCTTCCTGAGTAGAAAGTTCAATTTCACCCTGCAGAGGTGGCAGCCACATCCGTGGAAAACCAGTAGCCTGGGCACAGCGTCCAGAGGCCGAGGGGTCCTTGTTGAAGCAGAAGCATGACCTGGGCCTCCAGCCTGCACCCCAACCTAAAGTTGTTTGGGTTTTTGGGTTTTTTTGCTGCTTGTTGTGTCTGCCTCTTGTTGGTTGTCTTGTCTCAGTGGGCCTTTAGCTCATTTCTACCTTGCTTTCACATTTGTCAGCCAGCTCCGACCCGCAGCCGGCAGCCCGCTCGCCTCCAGGCCAACATGAAGCGCAGGCGTGGGGCTGGGCACCAGCCCGACTCTGACGGACACAAGGGAAAGAATGCCGCACCGGGCAACCCGGGCTGTGGCGCCCCAGGCACCTGCTTCTTGCTGGGCAGAGAGGGCTCGGGGGTGAAAGAGCATCTCCAGGCCGAGCAGTTTTCTTTTCTTAACAGTGAAGCTTAAACAAATAAATAAATAAAAGGCAGACGAAAGCAAAAAGGGGAGAGAAGCATTTGGCCAGCCAGCCAGGGAATCTGTCTGGGGCATCAGAGTGGCTTTCTTGCACACATCATCAGCACCACCTTTGCCACCTCCCCACGACCCCCAGACCTTCTTTTGAAAACAGAACGCATTTGTTTATTATGCTCAGAGTTTATTCCACCAATTTCCGACGGCTTTCTGGCTAGTTAACCTTTTGAGTTTGCAGCCACTCAAAGCTGTTAGGGACATACCACCAAGTTCCTGAATACCCCCCTGCCACACCAACACTGCTGCCAGTGTCCCTGCATGCCCAGAGAGCTGTGTCACTCCTGCTCGGCAGGACTCTGGTGTTCGCTTGGTGCCTTCCAGAAATGGCACAGGCCCTCTGAGAGGTGGAACTTTAAAGCCTAAAGGATTCTTAAGAGATCGCCTCATATCCCCTCATTTTCCAGGTGAGGACAGCGTGGTTGTCTTCCCAGACTGGGCAAAGGATCCCAGATGGTCATAGAGAGAACAGGTTCCTTAGAAGTAACCTTCACGTGAGCCGTGGACAGTCCGGCTGGAAGGCAGGACCTGGCAAAGCCTGGCCTCCCCACGCAGCACAAGGGCGACCCTGTCCCCTGCCGTACTCCCAGGTGGAGCTTCAGGCCCAGGGTGGGGGTGGGGGCAGAGCAGCTGTGAGATAAGCAGGCCCTGCCCTCTCTGCACCTTCAAGGCACACCCCCAGCCTTGTCTCCTGCCCCTGCCTGTGACACTGCCGGAATGCCTCTAAATCAGCTAAACGGTTTTTCTGGTCAGCAAGGCTTCGTGGAAAGCCTGTGCAGAGCGCTTTGTAAAGCTTGAGAGAGAGGCAGGTCAGGTCACACTGACATGTCAAGGAATAATCTCCCACTTAAATGGCTAAAACTAGCAGGAAGGCAGGGGGTGGGGGCGGGGGTCTTTGCACTCTTGGGGCAGCCCGAGGGGAAGAGTGGCTCTCCCTGGTCTGCAGCCTGCTATGCCCAAATGCCAAGGAGCTGTGGCAACATTTCAAGTGAAATAAAGCGTTTTAAGAGCAGCGCGGCTCTTCCTTCCCTTCCGGTGCCGGCTCCCACCC
Organism: Cheirogaleus medius; assembly: GCA_008086735.1. Lineage (NCBI taxonomy): Eukaryota > Metazoa > Chordata > Mammalia > Primates > Cheirogaleidae > Cheirogaleus > Cheirogaleus medius. The sequence continues at coordinate 34,471,980 of VBSM01003176.1, forward strand.
CTATTCCCTGCGCCGTGCTGCAGCTGGCGTCCCTACCGAAGCTGGACTGGGGGACTCTGGGTTCAGAGGGGAACGCCATTTCCCCGGAGCGGTTCTTGAAGCATTTTAGCAGCCGGTTGAAAACGAAAAACAAAAAAACAAAAACCAGATTGCCTGACAATGTCTCACTTGTTGGTGCAAATGTGCATTTTTTTTAAATGTAGTCTTAATGCCAAATCCTATTTAGTCTCCTTTTTTCTTATATTTTTTGTTTGTTTCTTAAACCAGAGAGAGAATTTGACCCAAATAAACACTGTGGAGTATTGGATCCCGAGACAAAGAAACCTTGCACAAGATCCCTCACCTGCAAGGTATTTCTCTTTCCATAAAAAATACTTCCTGCTCTCACTGGGGCCTTTGTCGAAATGTTTGCATGCCACTCTCTGCACACGGCAGGGTGTGGAACCTCGACATGACCCCCAGCTGTTCTTTGTAAGGGAAATGCTTTCTTCTAGTCCATGGTAGCAGAGTGCCTGCCTCAAGCTGGCTGGCTTTTTAAGAAGGAAAAAAAAAAAAAAAAACTAGGCTTCCCCTGTTACTTGTGAGGCCAGACAGTAAATTGTATTTATAGGCACTCACAGGCGGTTCTAAAGCCTGCTACGTTTTAATGTATGCAGGAGCAGCGGCGGCGGCGGCAGCGCCCTGAAAGGCAGCCCTGGAGGGGAGGATGATATGCCGCGCCCCTGATCCAGCCACACCGGGGTGGCCAGGGGAACAGCTGACCCAAGGCGGCCGCCATTGGGTAGCCCAAAGCCCCATATTTCATACTGAACTGCTAGTGCTTCTTGGGATCGAGGCTATGGCCCTCTCTGCTTGGTGGCTCTGTTTGTCTGGGCCGAATCGAGCCTCCCACCTGCACCTGGATTAACTCTAGCATTCCCTCGCAGTTGCCTTTCATCAGAGAGGTTTTCATGGGTTCTGCACTGAAGCTCTTCATCCTATGCCATTTTTTGGAGGAAGCTTTGGCTTCTTAGCACCAGGAGTGTAGGGCATGGTTGCGTTCGTGTGGTCTCTGCCTCTTCCTAGCCACAGAGCAGGAGCTGTTGCCTTGAAGTTGACTTTTCAAGCACCTCTAAATTCCCATGAATTGCTATTTCTGAAATGGAGGGCCTGGGGAAGCAGGTTTATGTGCTGATCAAAGAGGCTGTGCTTTTCATCTCTCTTCTCCTTAGACACATTCGCTAAGCCATCGGAGGGCAGTCCCAGGCCGGAAAAAGCAATTTGACCTCCTCCTGGCAGAACACAAAGCCAAGTCCCGGGAAAAAGAAGTTAAAGATAAAGAGCATCTCCTGACTTCCACAAGGGAAATACTTCCAAACCCATCCGGGCCGGCGCAGGATTCTCTGCCAGGATCTTCAGGGAGCTCTGGGCCAGAACCAAAAGTTGCATCTCCTGCGAAATCCAGGCCACCTAACTCTATACTTCCCAGGTAAGTACCCCCTTGGCAATAGAAGCTGTGAGTCCTCGGTCAAGTGACTTTACTTTGCTGAGTGTGTGGCGTGTGGTCCGACCTGTGTTAAATGGAAGTCATAATAGTACTACCTCATAAGGCAGTCGTGAGGTTTAAATGAGATACTGTGCATGAGGAGCTCAGCCCAGGGCCTGCCACAGCGTGTCCCACAGACCTTACTGCTGTCCTCGTTATCATCATCACTGACATCATTGTCAGCAGCAGCAGCAGCCTTCAGAGCAGACTAGCAGACCTTATATCAGACAGTGCGTGTTTTTACAGAGCAATTGTAAACTGGAAATAAATGCCTGGAAGGGTGACACATCAGCCACCAGGTGACTTCTGGGTGCCTGAGTTTTTATATTTGTTGAAGAAGCCTGGAGCAGAGTGGGGAACCCGGCTGCATGGGTGGTCCGCACGCCTTCGGCGCTCACTGTACCGCGCTGGCCCATTTGCCACAATATTTTGTGCATTGTTTCCACAACTCTCCCACGATCCGGATGAAGGGGAAATAGGCATAGCAGAGGCTGTGTTCGTCCTTACTTGTCTCTCCAGACCCAAAAAGCTGCTCTTCCGAGCCACCTGTGTGGGGTTTTATTAGGTGGTCCTGGACAGAAAGGCGAGAATAGAAAACACAATTAAAACCCAGTTGGATTAAGAGTAATTTAAAATCCATGCATATCCATTTTGACGGGCGGTGGACCAATTTCCAGGTAATGGGACAGGGAACCATTTATTCAAAAACACTGGTTGAGTGCCTGCTCCATAAGCAAGGCTCTATGTGAGGTACCCCTCCAGCAGGGACAAAGAGACAAATGAAACTAGACTCTGCTTTTCAAGAATTTGGAGTTTAGAAAATAAGTCTCAAACATCCATAATTTTCATAAAAAGGAAACGTTAATACTCTATGAGAAGTGCAGATGGTGGTATTATCTGATGATCTGTTTTTTCTGTATACAATGTGAGTCTCAAAGGGTAGTGGTCCAGCAAGCAAGTAGGCTTTAAGAGAACATAGTTATAAAAGAAAGGGAGGGAGTTGATTTTTAAAGCAAAGCCAAATATTTGATGGCAGTTGTCCCTGATCCACCAGGCTCTCACCCTCATGCCTTCCATGCTGGTGCAAGCCTGACTAGGTTCGACAGCCAGGGTCCCTCTGTGGCTGTGGCCGAGCTCTGCCTGAGGCGTCTGGGAGGATGCCATCGGATGGAATCGCCGCCCCCAGCACTTCCCTCATCATGACCCCAGTCGTGTGTCATTGCCATCGTTGACGTGCCACTTTCCTTGCCATCCTCGCTTTGCAAGATCGTTTTATAATTACTTCTCACGATAATGCCAGGTGCCAGTCAAGGATATTAGCCTTATTTTAGAGTTGAGGAGACAATTCTGTTCCAAACTTCTGGGAGGGTCGTCAGTTCTCTATACAGTAGCTTTCAAACTTCTGGGTAGCTGTCAAACATTTTCATTCCACACAACCTTATATGTTACCAATAGGAAAGTAGACCTGCCTCCCCCTGAAGCCAGCTCAACCCTTCTCTCGTCACACACATGTGCCCAGAGCCATTGTCCCTCACACTCTCCAGAGGATCACCTTGCATTCCCCAAGGACTCCGGGGAAACCTGGTTTGAAAGCCCTTTTATTATACATTTCTCCATCGATTTTTGACTGATGGAGGCATTTCCCACTCAGGCAGTGGTACCTGGCTTAACATACACACAAGGGAGCAGCCTTTAAAAAAATAAAACAGGCAACGGAGCCTTAAAGATCGGCTCTGTCTACTCCTTTTTGGTTTAATTTTCAGGGGAATGTTCATCTATAGAGAAATGCCAGGTGTTTATGTTCGTGTAGGGGAGCAGAAAAAAGGTAGGGGTGAGGTTAATCAGCAAAAAGAATGTCTCTGAAAGGAAAGGGGGAGACAAAGGTAAATGTTGGTGACAGAATCATTTTTGAGGATGCTTTTCAAGTTTGAGATAGGCACCAAATAACTCAGGGCGAACTCTTTTCCAAAGTTAGTGGGGGAAAAACGTCCTTTTGCACTTATTTTAGGTTAGGATAAGATCCCCTGCAATCAGAGATTGAAAAAGCATGATCAGAGTTTAATGTTGTAATTACACAAAACTTACAAAAACATTTATTTTCCCATATTAATGATATATATAATAGATATTATAATTATCTGCAATAGGCAAAGAAAAAACCTGTCACACATGAATGGAATTATCATAATCTTACCCCAATTGTGAATTCCCTTTATTGCAAATGCTAACATGTGTGAATTTATTTCTTATGTATCTTTTTAGTAACCTTGAAAATATTTTAGTTCTCATATTTTAGTTCTCATGAATTGCAGCTCATTCTTATCAGAGATTGCTAAAGAAGGAACTTGGGTCTAGGATTTAAAAAGTTAAAGTTAGGTAACAAGGGACGGAAGAGGATTGGAAGTGGAAACCCCAGCTCCACGCCTGCCAACTGGGTAGGCTTGGTCGTGGTTCTTAGCCTCGCTAGCCTCACATTGCTCGTCTGTCACTGCAGCTGGTAACAGTTAAGTGAGAAAGTAGCAAGCCCGTAATAAGCACTCAGTTAATAGGAGCTGTTAGTAAGTGGTAGTGGGATGCAGCCGGAAAGCAGTGTGAGTAAATGAAGGCCTTGGTGCTACCTGATTCCCATATGCCTGCCCTTTGTGCTCTGTCCCCAACCTGGGGGCCCTTGAATGACATACCCATATGCCCTGTGTCTTTGCTTCCAGCTCCAAGGGAACACATTGCTTGCTCCAAAGAGCCCGAGAGCAGTGGATGACTAGCCCAGCCTGACCCTTCAGGACCCTGTTGGGAAGGGCAGGAGGACAGAGGGTGGAGCCGGGCTCTGACATGCCAGGCTGCAGCCCTCACGGGGACGGCAGAAAGGTGGGCTGTGGAAGCCATGCCGACAAAATCGGGGCACACTCCTCTGTGCCCCGTAGACGCTCACACGGCCAAGGCCAATCTCAAGTATTAAAGGGCAAAGTCTAGTGACTCTTAGACTGACAAGAGCAGTGTGGAGAGAGGCAGAAAGTCCTAGATCCTGGCAAAGGGCAGGGCTGAGTCTGGAGTAAAAGCAACTCCCGTGCTGGATGCCTTAGGGGAGTGCGACGGCCACGCTGCAAGCCAGTTCTCTCCTTGACTTATGTTTGTCCCTGTGCTTTTGCCATGTCCATTTCTCAATGGGGGGGGAGCTTTGAAGTCAAGCAGACAGGCACAAAAAAGCCTCGTTTCTTTGCTTGGCAGCCAATTTGCTCATCTGAGAAAGGTAGAGAATCGTGTCACTCCTGTAAGGCAGCGGGCAGCTGGAAAGTGTGCGTGGCGTGCCTGGCACGTAGCACGGACCCAAGGAAGGTCCAGAGCCTTGTGCTTTCTTCCCCAAAGCACTCAGACGACGATGCTGCGTTTTTGTCAAAAGGGTGGGACGAGTGTGTCTCTACAATCCCCTGGGTGGAACCGGGCAGGGACCCATCATCGTAGACTCTGTCTTCAGACCAGACTGGCAAGCAGAGAGGGCACGCGTGATGCAGGATTGAGGGGCAGAGAGTGGATGGCAAGTGAACAAACTCCAGTGACTCCACCAGCACTTTCCTGGGACTATTTGCCCCATTCCCCATCACTCCTCACCAGAGCCTTGCTGCTTCTGTGACACAAGCCACTTCCAGGGACCTCCTTCACGCCCGGTTTCATCCTGGAGTGAAGCAGTCCGAGCTGGAAGGTCCTAAAAGCATCCACTCCACCATCCCCAGGAGGCTGCCTGCATCCTGAGGGAAATGAGCCCACAGAGGAGAGGATTCAGAGCTCCTTCTTCCCAGCGTGCACGTGAGCGCGCCGTGGTGGTTCCTGCTTCTCTCTTTGCTCCGGAGCCGCTTCTGCCTAGAGCACGCAGTTCCCAGAAATCTCCCTCACTCCTCTCCTCCCCTCTGGCAACTGGACTCACTATTAAGTGTTCCAACCATTTTCTTTCTTAATTAAACTACTTTTTTTTTTTATCAGAGTCATTTAGGCACATAGTTCAAAAATCAAATAGAACTAAAGACTTAGAATGAGAGTAGTTCCTGCCGTCCTGAAACATCTCACCCTGCCTGTGTTGGAACTCCTGTTTCCCGGGTCCCCGTGCCTTCCTCTTTCTGAGTTTGCTCCCTTACTTTGATGGAGTAAAACGGAAGCTCCTCCATTAGCTTCCTATGAAAGGATTCATGGAAGGTCAATTTTGAAATTATTTTTATTCTACTCTCACACCTAATTGATAACCTCTTTGAGTATATAACTGAATTGAAAATCATTTCCCTACGGAATTTTGAGGACATTTTTTCCATTGACTTTTAGCATGGAAAGTTTTTATCGAGAAGTTTAGTAACATTCTGATTTTCATTTCTTTGTACACAAACAAGTTTTTTTCTCTGAAGCCTGGAGCTCTCTGCAAGTTTACAGTGATCACTCTTGATGTAGCTCATTTTTCATTCATTATACTGGGCACTCAGTAGATCCATTCAGTCTGGAAATACCTCTCCTCTTCTGGGACATTTTCCTGTGTTGCATCTTCAATAATGTTCTTCTCCCCATTATTGTCTTTATTCTCTCTCTCTTGACCTCCTGTTAGTTGGATATTGGACTTTTTGCTCTGATCTTTTAGTTCTCTTACCTTGTTTCTCCTATTGTCTCTTAACCTCCACGTCCCACTTTCTGAAAGATTTTCTTTGAGCCAGGTGTGTTGACTCACACCTGTAGTTCCAGCTACTTGGGAGGCTGAGATGGGAGGACCCCTTGAGCCTAGGAGTTCGAAGCTGCAGTGGACTATGATCACATCACTGCACTCCAGCCTGGGCAACAAAGCGAGACCCCATCTCTTTAAAAATAAAAAAAAAGATTTTCTTTGACTTCACCTTCAAAATGGTATCTTAAATAATTAATCTATGACACTTTTTTATTTTTTAGGCTCTAAAAATTATTTTATTTTTTGGGTCTTTTATCTGATTGTTTCTTATAATATTCTGCAAGATGCTTGAGTTTTTCAGGGGTAAGACCATTGTAATATCTTTGAAGATAGATTCTTTAGTTTTTTCTCTTTCCCTCATTATCTTTGTTTTTTCCAGGTATGTGTCATTTATGTGTTCGTGTCTTTGATGTTTCGTTGGTCCGTCTCATGCCGGAGGTGCTCCAGGAGCGTTGGTGTTCCATAGCCATTTGTATTTAGAAGAGAGACTCTAACAGGCTGGCTGGAAGTCTGTGTGGGACTGACAACCGAAAGTGCATCTGCTCACCAGTCAGGCTTTTGTTTGAGGATTCCCAAAAGTGAGATCTGGAAGCCACTTCCCTGGGGCCATTCAGTTTCTCAAGGGAAGAATCCTGCCCGGTGATGTGCCTGGCCACAGGCATTCCGGGATCCCTGGCTGAGGGCAGCCCTGGGCCTCGCTCCCACTCTCTGCTGAGCCTGGTGGCCCCATGTCTAGAATCTCCCCAGTTCAATTGCTCTGGAGAGTAAGGAGGTGTCCTCTTGTTAGGAAGTTGATTGGGGTGGGAAGAAGGTGTCCTGGCAGGAACAGTGGTGAGACATCTGGTTGTGTGAGGCGGCAGAGATGACCTGCAGGTCCAACTGCCATGCATTAAGACTTTCAGCTGTCCCACTATGTTCAGTCCTCGCCCACCTATGACTTGGGCAGCGCTAGGTATGTCCAGGTGCACACCTTCTCAGCTCCTTTCCTGTCGGTTAACACTTCTCCAGCCACATTCTCTCTTCTGAAAATGTTAAAATATCTTATTCATGCTTACATCAGTTAGGATGCTTCAGGTGTCAGTAGCAGAAAACACAGACTACCATATACTTGAAAAATTAAGAAATTTCTTATTGCATGTGACATGAAGTCCAGAGGTGAGGGAGCACCAGTCCCCAAAGATCGGGGATTGGCTCCCCTTCTCTGCCCTTCTTTCATTCCACCCTCTTCATACTTTTGGCTTCATCCTCAAAGTCCTGTAGCAATTCTAGGCACATCCATATATAATGAAGTCCAGATGAAGTTGAGGTTTACCTTTCCCCTGTGTTCCTCTCTTTTTTTTTTTTAGTGGACTTTATGTTTTAGAGCAGTTTTAGGTTCACAACAAAACTGAGCAGAAGGTACACAGATATATGTCCTGCCCCCACGGAGTCATGGCCTTCCCCACCATCAACACCCCCACCAAAGTCTCGTGTCTCTTTTTTAAAGTGAGAAAATCTTTCCAAAAGCCCCCCACCCCTAAATTAAAAATTTTCTTTTATTTCTCATGCCCTTTTCTAAGCCAGTCATTAGCAAGCAAGATGAAAGAAGATTCCTATTACAGTTTAAGGGTAAAGGATGTTGGGACGTCGTCTCCGTAATTATCACAATATCTCCACTGATCTCTTTGTTCCTTAGAGCTGATGCCTTTTTTCATCCCTTTACTGTTGTTTTTGTAGGGTTTTGGAAGGGAGAAAAGGTAAATGTGTGTGATCCGTGTGCCCTGTTTAACAGGAAGTTTTTCACACGCCCGTGTTCACTGCAGCATCATTCACTATAGCTCAGATATGGAAACCACCTAAGTGTTGGTTGAGGAATGAATGGATAAGAAAATGTGGTCTATATACACAGCAGAACGTTACTCAACCATAAAAAAGAAGGAAATCCTGCGTTTTCCACAACATAGGTGATCCTTGAGAGACTTAAGCTAAGTGAAATAAGTCAGACAGAGAAAGGCAAATACTGTGTGATTATATGTAGAGTCTAAAAAAGCCAAAATCACAGAAACAGAGAGTAGAATGCTGGTTGCCAGGAGCTGAGGGGTGGGGGAAATGGGGAGATGTTGGACAATTTTCAGTTACAGAATGAGTAAGTTCTAGGGACCTACTATACAGTATGGTGACTGCAGTTAATAATACCGTATTGTATACTTGAAATTTGCTAAGAAAGTAGTTCGTAAGTATTCTCATAACAAAAAATGACCGAGTGTGGTGGTTCACACCTGTAATCCAAGCACTTTAGGGGGGGTCCAAAAAAAAAAAGGCAACTATATGAGGTATGGGTATGTTAACTAACTCGATTCTGGTAATTATTTCACAATATATGCATATATTAAATCATCCCTTGTACACCTAAATATATGCAATTTTATTTATATATATTATAGAGTGTAATATACCTCAATAATAATAATAAAGTATAATAATAATGTGATAACTATAACAATAATAAGAGAATAATATACCTCAATAAAGCCAGAAAAAATTAAAATATAAAAAAACCCAAAAAATACCCAGGAAGTTCTTTAGCAACTTTCTTACATATACCTATACTACTAGCTCTCTTTTCTTCTTTTTTTTTTCTTGACTTTTGTTATGAAATTTTCCCCATGTACAGAAAAGTAGAGAGAATAGTATATTAAACATCCATATACCTAGTTTAACAGTTGTCATATTAATATTTTATAATTACATTTGCTTCATCTATGTTTTTTGATGATGTATTTTGAAGTAAATTGCAGATACCATGGCATTTCACCTCTAAAGACTTCTAAATGCATCTTTAAAAAGTAAAGATCATTTCCTATATAGCCATGATGCTATTTTCACACTTAACAAAATCCAGCTCTCTTTTATCTCCCACAGGAGAGGGAGGTCCCATTATGATGGAAAGAGCTTCAAATAGAGCCTATTTGAAAGTATGGAAACAAATGTTCATCAATAGAAGATTAGTTAAGTAAAATATATAACCATATTACGGATTACTGGGGACTATTAAAAATGATGATATAGTTCTATACACGGAAAGATTTCTAAAACATCACTAGCTTTTTTAAAAAAGCATGTCTCAAAATAGTATGTACAGTGTGATCCAGTTCTTGCTTAAAAATGCATATGCATGTGTATGCACAGTAAAGAAGTCTGGAAGGATGTAAATCAAAGTGCTCACAGCAGTTGATCTCGGGCAGCAGTATTATGGGTACTGTTTTCTCCTGTGTGTGTTTCAGCATCACCTAAATGGTTTTATTATGTGTCTTCACCTGTTAGCAGACACTCATGTTGTTGCCCCTTCCTGCTATAGAAGAGTTGGTATTGAAGAATGCCTAGGGACGTGTGTTCTTTGGACTATTGACTTTTAACATACAGAATCAAATGGCATCTTTGTTTTTATACGTATGAGAAAGAGATAGTCATTAATAAATTGTCATACTAGCAGAATTCTTGTAATGATACTGGAAAACCACCTATGCCCTTACTTTGTTTTTGTTATATAATATATGTAACATAAAATTTGCTATTTTAACCATTTTTAAGTGTACAGTTTCATGACATTAAATACATTCACAATGTTGTGCAGCCATCACCACCATCCGCCTCCCAAACTCTTCCATCATCTCCATTTGACACTGTCCCCAGTAAACACGAACTCCCCAGCCCTCCCTCTCTCCTGCTCCTGATAACCATTGTTCTCATTTCTCATATAAGTAGAATCATCCAATATTCATCCTTTGTGTCTAGCTTATTTCATCTAGCATGATGCCTTCAAGGGTCACGCATGTTGTAGCATGTATCCAAATTTCATTCCTTGTTAAGACTCGAATAATATCCTGTTGTATGGACATACCACATTTTGTTTATCCCTTCATCTGTTGATGGACATTTGAGTTGTTTCCACCTTCGTGGTTTTATTTTTAAGTGACAGCTTTTGGAATCTGGTATGAATGCAGGCCTTTGAGAACTGAAAAGATTTTAAAGCACCGGAGAATCCAGGGTGAAAATGAGAGAAAAGGGTGACAAATCAACAGTGCTGCTTCATATGACCTGAAGGGGCAGCTTTCAAAGCAGAAAGCAGCAAAACAATTTATTTTATTTTTAATCGTGATTATTATTCCCCCAAACTTCTTTTTCTCCTTATCTATGCCACCTCTCCCTGGTTGATCACCTGATGAAAATAGAAAAATGGTATAAACTAGTAACCATTAACTGTAACTATTCCTCTTCTAACTGTTTGCTTTTGCTTTTGCCCTGTTTTGTTTTGCTTTTTACTGCTTAGGAAGCATGTAGTGTTACCTCTTATTGTGACATTGCTTTTTTATAAGGTTAACCATAATTGAGATGACATCTATTGCATATATACACACGGAATTCATTCATTCCTTCGTTGAAACAAATATCTCTTCCACACCTACTATAAGCCAACCATGCCCTGTAGTGAGTACAGTGGCTTAACACTCATCCTCAGAAGATACAATTAAACTATACATGGGTCAATATTAAGAAACAGGCACAGGCTAGGTTCAGTGGCTCATGCCTGTAATCCTAGCACTTTGGGAGGCCGAGGTGGGAGGATCATTGGAGGCCAGGAGTTCAAGACCAGCCTGAGCAACATAATGAGATCCTATCTCAACCAAAAAAAAAAAAAATTTAAACAGGTGTGTTGGTACATGCCTATAATCCCAGCTACTCAGGAGGCTGAGGCAGGAGTATCCCCTAAGCCTAGGAGTTCAAGGTCACAGTGAGCTGTGGGCGTGCCACCACACTCCAGCCTGGGCAACAAGGCAAGACCAACCCTGTGTCTTAAAAAAAAGAAAAGAGAAATGGGTATGGCTATGGGTAAAGGAATTAGTGGCCTATCACCAGGACAAAACCTTTCTTCATGCCACTGTGGTAACAATTTCATAAAGTCGTAGTTTAGTATCGAAGAACATGTGCAGAGGACTGTGATTCTTCATTACTGATACTTTGGTGACTGCTCTGATCTTGGCTGATCTTCCTGTCGGGTTCCACTTTCAAAGGGAAGCAACCTCATGGCAAGTGCAAAGGACTTACATGCAAATGGGCGAACAGCTGTAACTGAATTCACAGATTAGTTTTCGGTTAAATTAACTCTCTGTCACGTTTCTGTATTTGACATTCCACTGCCGCTGTTGGGCTTTTCCCTCATTCCTGTCACCAGCCCGAGACAGCCAGCAGGGCAGAACCTAACTTGACCCAGTCCCTGCAGAGAGCTGGTCACTGCTAACCTTTCAGCCTTAATTCTTTCCCTTGTGCACAGTTGCCATCGACCTGCCCTCCCTGACATATTGGCAAGGCTAATTGGGCTGTTTTCCGAGCACCATTAACCTGGGTGGATCTTGTTACCTCCGAAAAGTTTATTCTGTTTGTTCCCCCGCCTTGCTCGTAGACCACCATCTGCAAACAGCATAAGCAGCAGCACGTCTTCAAATCACAGCGGCTACACTCCAGAGCCCCCTCTGCCCCCAGCTGGAGCTGACCTCGCCAGCCGACTGTCCAGTGATGAAGGGGAGATGGACGGAGCCGACGAATCCGAGAAGCTGGACTGTCAGTTCTCCACGCACCACCCCAGACCTCTTGCGGTAAGCCTCCTGCCCCTTCTGTGCAGTTTCCCCCTGTGCCTTGCAGGCACTTAGGTGATCACGCCAGCGGCACACTTTCCTACGGAAGACCACCAGCACAGTGTTTTGGGAAAAGGCTTACCCCGAAGTTGAAATACCCTTGAACATCACAAAAGGAAAGGAAAGGGCTCCTGGCTGATAAGAACCCTGAGTATTTGTGGCCCACCTTGAAACAAGGATGCTTGAGAAACAGTGTTTCTATGAGTGTACTTGGGAGCTGACCTTCTGGCCTTGGCCGTCTAAAATGGAGCCTCCGATGTCTGAGTTAGCCTGGTTAGTCTCCTGCCCTGGAGACTGACTGTCGCAGCGGTGTATCAGGTGCCCAGCCCTCGCTGGTGTTCTCCCTGTTGGTCCTGAGTTTTATCGTTATTAGTAAGTGTGGCTGCATGGCACCAGAACTGAGTGACAGTGTGTGTGTGTGTGTGTGTGTGTGTGTGTGTGTGTGTGTGTGTGTTGAGGGAAGGAAGAAGCATTTCAAGTCAGTGTGATTGCTGATTAACAAAAAGGGCACTTTCTTCCCAGTCCCTTGAATGAGTCCACTTGAACATTTGAGACGGTCATTGAAATTGAGGTGGGAAATTGGAGGCATCCGCTAGAGGCTTGTTCATGTTTGCCATGTGAGCACTTGAGAAGGGAATGGCTGGTGCTACCATCACAGAGCCGAATGCAGGGGGCCTGGAACATGGGACCGCACAGTGGTTTACTCCAGTGCCAGCCTGAGCCCTGCAGGATCAGCTGTGACTATCTCTAGATCTCAGGGACCGTGTGAGTAAAATCAGTCCTGCATCAAGATGTAGTGAGGGACTAGTGAGTCCCTCTTCCCTTCTGTCTGTGTGATGACTGAAGGCCACATGTACTTCCTGTTTCTGGGGATGATGGTTACAACAGCCTGTGACTTTGCCTGTTGGCTAGTACAGAAATAGTCAGGGATGATTAGAAATGCATTTGACTGCCAGGAATAGGAAACTCAACTCACATGGCAAAAGCACTAAGGTCACTCAATCATCTCACAAGCAGTAAGTTTAGAGGTAGGTGCTTCCAGGCTTTGTTCAGCTTCCCCACAATGTCATGGAGCTGAGAGACAATCTCTGCAACTCTCTTCACCTTTCATGCATGGTTCCAACACGTCTGCCACAGCTCCGATTTCACATCCTCACCCAGTGGCATTTCTACACAGGATGCAAAGAGACAAAGAGAGAAGATTTCTTCTTCTAAGGAGAGAAGATTTCTTCTTCTAAGATGCTGTCCTACATTAGGAAAATAAATCTTCCTGTGAACCCCCTAGCAGACTCCTCCTTATATCCACCAGAGATGTGTCATGTGCCCACCTTTAGATTGATTGATGGCAGAGAAGGAAGGGATTGCAGAGACACAGGACGAAACCAGGTTCTGGAAGGAGACCCACCTTCCCTGTTTACTGTTCCATGTCAGATAGCAGGACAAAAGTGTGGTTCTGTGAGCAAGGAAAAGATAGGGAGAGGTGGGAGTGGATGGCTATAGGCAACCAAGAGGACCACAGCGACCAGCAATGAGGATCTACAGCTCTGCTGAGAACATCATATGCCAGCTGGGAACAGGAGCCTCCCGGGGCCACCTCGCCTTGCATCTATAGGGAATTAGATAATACATAGGGAGCAAAGACAAAACAGTGTCTCCAGCTCCCAAGTCTGAAAGATACAAGGCTTTACCGGAAGGCTAGACTCTGGAGTACATCAAGACATTTGTCCAAGTGATAAGCTGCCAGACTATAGAGGATTAGCTGAACTCAGGACATGGCGCATCTGTGGGCCCTCAGTGGTTTGCTGATTTCAATGGAAAGGCCATGGATTTGTTTCTTTGCTGACCTTTCTCTGAAATCATTTTTGGTAATGAATGCTTGCTCAGTGCTGTCTGTAGCAATTGGGATGAAGGAAGAAGTGATGGCCAGGCCTGGAACAGCTCCCACATGCTGCTGGGGACCAGCTTCAACGTCCGAGAATTCCCTTTGTGTGTTTTCTGGCTTGGTCAGTAAGCACGTAATATGAAGGTGCAGAAAAGTGGTTTTCATCAGCGCTACCGGATTTGATGGGTTGGCAAGATTTTAATGCAAAACCCCCAAAACACAAGCAGAAACAGAACAAAGGGATGGTCTTACATTTCTTCCTGAGAACTGTTCCAAAGGCTGGTTCCAGGACAGGTTTGTGGAATGAGTGCCAATCCAACCCTGTGTCTGGGATGGAGGCCAGGGAGCTGCTAGGAGGCCTGGAGGAAGGAGGAAAGCTGCTTTTGAGTTATAGAGTCATTTGCAGACTCGCCTGAGCTCTAGACCAGCCAAATGTCACCTTGTCAGAGGCCGCTTGCATTTCTGTCTCCTGGCTTTCCGGTTGTCCTAACATCATAATCAAATGGTGTTTACTGAATATCTGAATGCCCATATTTCAGCCATATATTATATTTATATATATATATATACACACACACACATATATATATATAAATTTTTTTTTAGATAGGGTCTTGCTTTGTTGCTCAGACTAGAGTGCATCATCATAGCTCACTGCAAACCTCAAACTCATGGGCTCAAGTGATCGTCTGGCTAATTTTTGTATTTTTTGTAGACACAGGATCTTGCTGTGTTGCTCAGGCTAGTCTCAAACTCCTGGCCACAAGTGATCTTCCACCTTGGCCTCCCAAAGTGCTGGGATGACAGGCGTGAGCCACCTCGCCCAGCTCAGGCCATATATTTTAAATGTGATGATGTGTTTTAAACATTTTGTAGGACCTTGTCTCTCCAATCCACTCATTAGCCCAAATCCCTACTATCTTCATACTAAGGAGGAGGAATAAGAGAATGGAATGCCCTGTCTACACATTGGTAGTTGAGTCAGGTACATAGGCATTTTATATATATACATATATAAAATAAAACAGTCATGTAGGGAGTCCAAGGCGAAATGTAATAAAGTATGCAATAGGTGTGCCATGGGAGTTCACAGTGGGAAGGTTAATCAGATGAGGGCCACTGGAAATCAGCATCTTGATTAGGGCACCGAGAGAGGGGAGGATTTGGATTGACAAAGAGAAGAGGGAAGGAGACAGCAGGCAGCGGGAACAGCATGAGCGGAAGCTTGACGGCCTGCAAGGGCTTGGGGGAGGCAGAGATGAGGTCAGGACTGGGAAAGGAAGGCTTTTAGCCTGGCTGGAAGCGAAGCGGCTCTGTTGACATCGGATAGGAAAGGCGTGACCCGGGACAGCAGAACCAGCAGTTTCCATGACTGCGATGAGAAGCAGGGCACCACTGGGTTCCCTGAGAAGACGGACGATGTGATGAACAGATGGTGCTAAGAAATCACCCCGGCTGCTGGCGGTTGCACTGTTTGTTTCTTAACCTAAAATACCGGCTCCGTCCCTGGAGTGGAGAATGTAGCCCCCTCAGCGCCACAGAAAATTGAATGTAGCTATGGTTGAGTTATGATGTGAGGTTGTGCAGAAAATCTAGAGCTCAAACTACGGCACCATAGAAATATTTTTGGCTTTAGTACTATTTGCTTCTTCATTTCGAGTAAAATGGTGCCCCTGTGTGTTTTTATGCAAATGTTATTTTTCTCCGTATAGTTTATATTAGCTTATTAACCTGTAATCAAAATTAAAATTTTTTTTCCTCACAGTTTTGCTCATTCGGCAGTCGCCTCATGGGACGCGGGTACTATGTGTTTGATAGAAGATGGGATCGTTTTCGATTCGCGCTAAACTCCATGGTAGAAAAACACTTGAATTCACAGATGTGGAAGTAAGTGAGCAGTTTTTGTGCAGTATAAGATTAGAGCCGCCCCACGATGATCTGAGCCCTAACTTTCCCACTGCATGTCAGTGGGTGGCTTTTCATAGAACAAGATGATTCTGAAATCGGGATTCTTGGTTAATTCTTAAATGTTGGGTCTTAATGGTTTGCCCAAAGTTTTTTAGAAACACCTATGATGTGTTGTATGCTTTGCTTTGGAGATCATTTTTGTGTTGATTATACTCTAAACTAAATGAAAAGGATATTAGATGAGATCTTATTTATTTAACAGTGTTAAAGGGCCTTTTTATTATTACTACTAAGAGCATCTAAGGATATTAAGAATATGTTTCTGCTTGCAATATTAATGCTACAATATCAGTACTAAAGGTTTCATACTGGTTATGGACCAATTTCTAGTTGTTTGCTGTCCTGTGAAAACATACGAACAGTTGCCAGCAGGGCAGATCCCGAGCAATGCTGTGAAGTTGGTTAAGTTTGTCTTTGGCCCTTCCCAGCTCCCTAGGACGCCCTCCTCACCTTTACTTGTACTTCTTTCTCCCCTAAACTCAACTTATGTCCATTTCCCTCAGGTCCCTTTATTCTCCAACACTTCCCAATGTATTTACATATCAATGAGGGATTCATGAAAAGGGAAGAGACCTTGATTTGGTAGAATGCATGACAGGCCTAGACTCTCTCAAACCACAGCACACAGGCACTGCCACGTTGGCCACTTGATAATGGAAGGCCAGCCCACGGGGCACACCCATCCCTGCTCCTACACAGGTGAGCTCTCCAGATATCATAGTCTATTCCAGTCATGGATCACGTAGGCCTGGGCCCAGAGAGTCCAGGATGGCCAACAGCTGAGACCCCAGCTCTGCCCACGGAGGCCCAGGAGAGGTAAACAAGGCATTCCTAAGAAATGGGAGTGGAACAGAATTCAAAACTCACCCCTCTCCCAGGTGTTATGACACCTCAGCCCCTTTTCTAAAAGCCTAAAGAGCTTCCAGACCTGAGCTTCTAGGAGAAGTGAGCCCCATTTGTGTCTGCGTTGAGCTCTCAGGGTGGACTTAGGACTAAAAGTTGACATTTAATACAAGGTAGGAAAGGGCCACAAGAGAAGCTTATCGTTTCTTCCCATTTGAGAGACTGCCCGGTGTGTCTAAAGGCACCGTTGGTATCTACTTGTGCCCATTCCAAACAGCAACAGGTCAGCGCTGCATGCGGGGTTACCGTGATCTGTTATTTGGTGATTGATCCTTCTGCGCTTGTTCCCCAAGATGGCAGCCAGCCCTGGCGATTCTCGAAGCCCTTTGCTCTCCTGTTGTATGCAAGTGTAAATCCCGGACACGCGGAAGGAATGTGTTGATCTGTATTGCACTCCCTGGTGTCCTGTCCGCTCAAGCTCCATGTTCCTTTCCTCCTCAGGCACAGAAGCCCGAGCCACAGGGCATCAGGTCCCTCCCCCCTGTTCAGGACTTGCCTAACCAATCTGCTGTCACTGAGCAACATTGGGGCTGCCTGGGTGTCAACTCTGGAGAGCGTAGCACCCCGCTGCCCTCTCAACCTCGCTGCCCAAACCCCAGGCCCCGACGGGCCCGAACCTGGAGGGATGGCAGCCGATGGGGGCGTGGAAGACATTAGGAAGAAAAGGAACGGCCAAGACTCTTTTTTCTTTAACAAGCATTTAACTCTGCATCAGGAGACGCCAACACAGTATTCTCTTTCAGCCAGGTCAGCATCTGGTCCTCCATGCCACCTGGCAGGGGAGGATGGGCACTGTCAGTAATTTATTCGCATCTATGGGCTTGTGTATGGGACTTCCCTAGGCCAGTGTGCAAAGCTTAAGCCGGGGCACAGCCCAGTGAAGCCGAAATCCACCACCATTCAGCACCTAGAGAAACACATTCGGCCTGGGGGGAGGGGCTCCGCGGGACAGTGAGCTGCCACGTGCCCCTCCCCTGCCCCCACTCCCCTCCCGCTGTCCCCGCAGTGCACTCAGGATCAGTGGGGAGAGGAAGGAAAGGGACAGAAAGTATGCCAACGCCAGGTAAGATTTAGGACTTCAACTCTGCTGGTCAGCACAAGCTGAAGCATGAATTTATACTATTTAATGGGAAAGTTATAAATTGGGACATTAAAAGTGGATCCCATTCAAAGTCATCGATCGGGATCCTCTCTAAATGAGCCATCTGGTGTTTGTAAATAACTCTGTGTTACAAGTAACTGCCAAACCTCTGCCCCCATGTATATCTATCCACACTTCAGCTGGTAAGGAGACTTGAGGCGAGGGAAGATTGAGTGGGATGCCTGTGGTACCACAGCAAGGCAACAAAGACAGCAGGAGAGTTTGCTGACGCCTCACACGCTGAGAAATGTTCCCCAGCCCTGTGAGGAAGGGGTCGTGCAGTGCCAGACAGTTCTAAGGATGTGTAGACCTCTCCAGTCTGGTGCCATGGGAGTCCCTGCCCAGCATGCAGAGTCCCTGACAGTGCTGTTATGTTGCTGCTGAGATTCACCTGCTCGCCCATCCACCTGCCCATCCATCCATCCATCCATTCACTCATTCATTCATTGCAACAAGTGTTTATGGAGCAGCCTGTTTAGTGCTGACAGGGTCTTTGACCTTCTTTAGGCTCAAGAGAAAGTAAATTCACAGACGCCATCATGGCTGCTGGGGGTTCGGCAACATTTGTCTCTTATATTTGATCTCCTCGGTCTGACATTTTCAAGGACGCTGTGCTTCTGTATTCAAGGATTCCTCTGGATTCCACCCGAAAGATAGAAGCCACAGGCTCCACCGAAGTGCAGGCCGAAAAAAAACAGAATCTTCAGGGAGAGGAAGGCTAGGAGAGGCGTTTGCTTCTCGGTGGGGCCTCTTTGCAGAGTTCCCTGGCACCTGGTCCCGACACTATAGCCGGGAAGGTGGCCTCCAAAGTAGAGGAGGGACGCGGTGAGGCCCGCTGGGGCATAGGCCTCACGTGCGGCTTTCAGAGAAGGAAAGCTAGTTCCTAATGGTGAGCCCCAGCTACACTGTAAATGATTTTCCTGGGAAATGGGGGTCGGAGGGGACAGTGAGAAATAGGAATGAACCAGGCTGAAATCATTCACTTGGCTCCTGAGGTCAGCATCCTGTCCTGCAAAATCAGGAACAGTGACCCCACAGCCACTGTGCCTCCTCCCGGTCCCCAGAGTAGCAGCAGCATTGACCCAGGCCATAGACTGGATGTGGGAGCCATTTCCAGGACAAGTCAAAAGACTGAGCTTGCAGGGAGGCTCCAAGAGTGACCCACTGCCTGGTGCTGGCCTTGGCTCCGGGGAGTTCAGTGCTGGCCTTGGCTCTGGGGAGTTCACTCTGAAGCACCCCCCAAGCTCCAAGAAGACCAAAGACGAAAACAGTGGGTTTCCCCTCTCCCCGTCCATATGTTCCCCTCCTGCCCATATCCTGCATTTATCTTCAGAACAAACTAGAAATTTCTGGTCTCCTTCTCTGGACACATGAGAGCCCACGCCCCCCCCCCGTCCCCCGCCTCTCACCTTTTCCAAACACAGGGGCAGGAAGACCTGCTAAAGGGCAGCCACACCCCCGTATAGCTCCTCTGTGCAAAGGCTAAGGTAGAGTGGGGTGAATAGGAAAAAGAAGTCAGTTCTGGATACAGGCAACTTGACATCGTCTCCATTTCCTGAGCCCCTGCCTCTGCCAGGACCCAGCAGCTACAAGCAGGCAGGGAGCAGGGCTCTCTGCAGAGTACGCCAGAGGCTGCAGACAGCAAGTGCAGGAGGATGCAGACTGCCTCCAGCCCAGAGCAGGGGGGCACACGGGGGACAGACAGGGGCCTGGGACGCCCTGAGAGTCTGTGGGCAGAGGTTGCAGTGGGTGGAGGGGGATACTCCAGCCCCTATGCCCAGGTAGCAAAGCCCTATCCTCACATTTCTTACTTCAAACCAGGACCTACATGTGAAATGACCACTTCTCATTAAAAACCACCTTCATTGCTGCCAAAAAAAGAAAGAGAGAGAGAGAGAGAAATCAAGGGGGGAGAATACTGCTGGGAAAATTTATATTATAAATAACATTTGCCTTTTACTCATGAACCCAAATCAGCCACTGTCCAGTAGCCAAGCATGGAGAAAGCATCTGAGGACCTGGGAGTGGTTCCATTTAGGCGCTGGCTGTTGCAATGGGGGCACCATGAGCAAGGGCCATCCTTCAGATGTCACCATCCTGCAAGGCTTCATTCTCCATAGTCTGGTTCCGCCAGGGTGTCCTCTGTAGCCCTGACGCGCAAACTTCATCGAGCCTCCCGAGCAATGCCGACCCGATGTCTCACTGTTTCTCTTTCACTCTTCTCTCATGTTTAGGAAGATCCCTCCTGCGGCAGATAGCCCCCTGCCCTCGCCGGCAGCCCACATCACCACCCCTGTTCCAGCATCCGTTTTGCAGCCTTTCAGCAACCCCAGTGCTGTGTATCTTCCTTCAGCTCCCATCAGCTCGAGACTCACCTCTTCTTACATAATGACATCAGCCATGCTCTCAAACGCAGCTTTTGTGGCATCGCCGGACCCGAGCGCCCTCATGCCCCACACCACAGCTTTCCCTCATGTGGCCGCAACCCTCAGCATCATGGACTCAACCTTCAAGGCCCCATCCGCCGTGTCCCCGATACCAGCCGTCATCCCTTCCCCATCCCACAAGCCATCCAAAACCAAAACCAGCAAATCCTCAAAAGTCAAAGACCTGTCTGCCCGTAGCGACGAGTCTCCAAGTAACAAAAAGAGGAAGCCGCAGTCTTCGACTTCCTCCTCCTCCTCTTCCTCCTTGTCCTTGCAGACCCCCCTCTCGTCTCCACTGTCAGGGCCCCACAAAAAGAACTGTGTTTTGAACGCCAGTTCTGCTTTGAACTCCTATCAGGCGGCCCTCCCCTATAACAGTCTGTCTGTGCACAACTCAAACAACGGGCTGAGCCCCCTCAGTGCCAAACTGGAGCCCTCAGGACGGACCTCGCTGCCCGGCAGCCCCGCGGACATAGTGAGGCAGGTGGGCGCGGTGGGAGGCAGCAGTGACTCCTGTGCCCTCTCTGTGCCCTCCCTTGCGCTGCACGCAGGGGACCTCTCTCTGGCCTCACACAATGCCGTGTCTTCTCTGCCCCTCTCTTTTGACAAATCAGAAGGAAAAAAGCGTAAGAACTCGAGTTCTAGTAGCAAAGCCTGTAAAATCACTAAAATGCCTGGTATGAATAGCGTTCACAAAAAGAACCCGCCCAGCCTTCTTGCACCGGTGCCCGAGCCCGTTAACAGCACCTCCTCTCGGCAGGTAAGGGACCTCCTGGCACTGCCGTCACCAGCTCTGGGGGGCAGGGGGAGCTGGGCAGCGCCCCTGCTTAGCCAGGTGGCTCAGACAGGTGACACAAGCGGGACTCCTTTTCTCGCCTTCCCCGAAGGCAACTTTCGCCCTCTGCTCTGAGAGCAGTTTATTTAACAAATACTTGCTACAACTCTCACTTTGTGCTGGGCACTGTTCTAAGTACTTTACAAATAGTACCTCATTTCGTCCTCACGACACCCCAATGTAGTTGGTGCAATTGTTATCACCACTTTACCAATGAGTAAACTGAGGCACAGAGAGATTCTGAGTTCTCCGCTCCAGGTCTATTTTATATTTTGAGGTTCCCAGGACAATGTCATTAAAGAGCTCTGTTGCTGAGACATTGGATCTGATCTCTGGGAATCCCCTTAGGAGGAGCCTGAGGCCCAGGCAGGTTAAATGATGACCCGGGGTCCTCCCTGGGGAGTGGTAGCCTGTGTGTCCTGGCTCCCGGGTGACTGTCCCTCTCACTTTACCAGGCTGCCTCAGCCTCTACCTCCTCCTAACATAACTCCTTCCTTCCTGAAGGTGCACCTCCCACCAACTGGCAAAGAAGCGTGCAGTGCCATTGTGCAAATAGGAGGGGTGTGGTGGGAAGCTGAGAAAACGTAGTGCAGTCTGAGAAGATACATGTCTCCTCCCCTTGAGCTCTGCTCTCGTCCCCGAGTCTAGTCTTCCTCCTCAGGCTGGGGGAGCTACTTAGGAGAGCCCACCGCCACCCTCGCCCCAGACTCTTGGACATAGACGGGGGCAGAGGCGGGGAGGGGCCCGGCCTGGGGTTCTGTGCAGAGCCAAGCGCAGCGGGGGGCGCTGGCCTGCCCGGCAGCCTGCATCTGTGGGGACACTGTGTGCAGAGACTGCAGTGGCAGCCGCAGCGTTAAGTAGGCCAAACCCCAAGCCCAGCCGCATCTAGGGAGGAGGACTGGAGAGATGGGAGGCAGTTGTTAAAAAGATGTTTTAATGTTTTGTGTCACCGTTTATGAGACTTGTTATAACCTCATGAAGAGCACATCCTGAGGGGGATTCACAAATCACAAGTACACACATGAGAAACAGCAAGTTTGGAACCCAAGGGCCAGACAAGCTGCAACCTGCGGCCAAGGTGAGAGGAGGGGGAGACGCAGGTCCTCTGGCTAGAGCCTGGGGCATCATCTGGCTCCCCACTTCCAGGGGCGTGGGGGCGGGGGGGCCAGTGCCCACAGGGCTCTACCTGGAGACGAAACTGATGGTCGGTGCCACCTCCAGGTCTCAGAGTGGAGGGCAGAGCCAGGGCGTCTCAACCTTGAATATGCACACACATCCCCTGGGCGTCCTGTGAAAATGCAGGTTCTGAGTCAGCAGGCCTGGGTGGGACCAGGAGTCTGCGTTTCTAGCAGCCTCCCAGGTGGTGCCGCGGCTCAGGTTTGCAGGCCACACCTTGGGCAGCAAGGCTACATGGCATCTCCTCATTTGAGGTAAAGTTCCAGCAGCTAACACTTATGTGATAGGCTCTGTGCCAAGCACTCATATTACTCCCATTCTACAGAGGAGTAAACCAAGGTGCAGGAAGGTTAAGCAAGGTACCCAAAGTAAGTATTAATAACTACACAGCAAGTAAATAGCAGGGCTGGGATTTACACCCAGGCGTTTTGGTTCTGGAGCCCAGGCTCCATGCTGTGAATGGAGTGCCTCTGTACTGAGTCAGTGTCGCTCTGTTGATCCTTGGGTCTGCAGGGCCACACGAAGTGCTTGGTAAACACGGTGAATCTGCCCGAACTGGCAGTGAAAAGAGCAGACGAGTGCTCAGGAAGGCAGGGAATCAAATAACCCGGTCCGTTTAATGACTGCCTCGGGTCCAGTCAGCATTGGTTCTCTAATGCAGGGGATGCCTTGGTGCTTGTCACCAGGCCATTAAGCAAAGGCTCTGTCCAGGGCCACCACCAGTGATGTCCAAGTCGTGGGGAAAGGCAAAGGCCCTTGGGATTGGGAGAGGCAAAGCACGAGCTTGAGAAATCCAAGATAAACCTGTACCTTGGGGGCAACTTTGGGATCTATTTAATTGTAGCTGATAGGTATAAGGCCAGAAGTTGCCACAGAAGTATTAAAATGAGCAGAAAGCAAGGCTGTGAATGTCAGGCAAATGTCTGTACGCAAAGGCCAGTTCATGCAGAAGAGGAGGTGTTTATAGGGGGAAGGCCAGAGCTGCCTTTGTAAACAAGACAGGGACACAGGGGTAGTACCTGGAGTCAGCTCCCCTGGGGACCCAGCCACCATGTGCCAAGGAAGGGGAAGAGTGCAGCGGCCACGCCCACATGCCCCAGCTCAGGCCTCCCCTCCACTTGCAGCGCCATCATGCTATTTTTCTGAAGAACAGCACCCTGTGTCTCCTAGCCAGGAAAACTGACCCAGCAAAAGACCCAGGCGTTTTATCTGCAGCTGGTCTAAGGGAGTCGGGGCTAGCAACAAGATGGGTCTGGGACCGAGGGTCAGAGGTGGAAAACCTGAGCCTCTGCTAAGTGATGTGCTCCCACGAGGGGCCGGGATTTCTAACCAGATGCTTTCGTCCTCATCCCTGAAACGTGCAATCCGTCCATCCGGGGAGCAGAATCAAGAGCTCCCCATCCACTGTTCCTCTGGGAAGGAGACGGGCATCGCTGAGGCACCCTCTGAAACATTCCCGTCTTCTGTGCCATCTACGATGGAAACACCAGTTCCGAATCGACGTGCGGGAATGAGTCGATGCTGTGCTGCTCCTCTCCTTCCCCTGGCAACCTGTGGCGTTGGTGGGCCTTGCCCAGGCCAGCTCATGTGTCTTAGTGGGGCTTCGCTGGTGTCTTTCAGGTTGGGAAAAATAGCAGCCTAGCTTTGTCACAATCCAGTCCTTCAAGCATATCCAGCCCAGGACACAGCCGACAGGTAAGTTACTGGGGCACAAAAACACATACCCTCAGCGGCAGGGCGGAAGGAGTGTGGGCCTTGGGGTCAGACCCTGGCTCGACTCTCATCTCCAGTGAAGAGCGTGCCCACCTGGCTGCCAAACCTCGGCCTCTAGTTATTAGCTGTGTGCCCTTGGGCAAGTGACTTCATTTCTCTGTGCTTCCATTTCCTCTGTTTATAAAGTGAGGATCATGATGGCCCTTACCTCATATGGCTTTTGCAAGGACTAGTTTATTCACTTAAAGCCTCTAGAAAATGCCTGGCACATAGCAAGCACGCAAAACAATAGCTAAAAGAGTGTTGATTATTATTACCAGCTGTATGATGTTAGGCAGATTTCTTCTCTGAGTCTCATTTTTCTCATCTGTTAAATGGCAACATTGCTGCCTACCTCCTAAGGCTATTTATGATGTTGGTGAAAGGCCCTTGGCATATGTCAGTCACTGCTTTCTCAAAAGCCTCTGGTGAGCCGTAGCCACCATTCAGGATGCAGTTTCATGTTGGGAATGTTCAAAACGGACTTAGCAGTTTTATAAACTTGAGATGTGAGAGCAGTCAATGTGTACGCCCAGTGACAAATGATTTTCTCAATAGAACGTATGTGTGTGTGTCTGGGGGAGACCAGGGACAGTCAGAGGATGGGCTTTTGTTATGTATGGTTGGAAACTATATGTATATTAATACATAGCTGTGTGGTTGTGTTGTCTTAGTGTGCCGCATGTTTTGCAGACACCAAGTAATGATGTGTTTGTCTGCATTTTGTTCTTTGGGGTTTTCCCACAAATCTTGGGTAGAGTTTGGATGAAGATTATGGGGAAATAGTTTTTGTACCCCCAGGTCAAGAAGGGTCTTCTCCCCATTTTGAGACACTGTCACCCTCTTTGTGCCTGTGCACCTGCAGCCATCACGTGTGCCGGGTGCTGAGGGAGGCACACTTATGCCCAGGCAGTCGGCCTCTGGTTATGGGGTCGCTTGCAGAGGTTGCGGAGTGTACCGGGAGACTGTACTTTCCTCCTTACCAAGCATGGTGTGCATGTGCCCGTAACTCCAGATACGCCTGCTGGGAACCCAAAATGCCACCAATCAGCCTTAAAACACTTCTCCTGAAAAGGAATCCCATGAATGTCCCTGGCTCTTGTCCCTGTGTTTTCCTCTACAGTGAGGGTCTTTGTGACTACTTTACATATGCGGAGTCCTTTCATCCACCACATCATTTGCTGTTACAGCCGCCCTTTACCGTATACAGGGGTTGGGATATTATCCTTTGTACTAAAGATGAGAAAACTGGGGCTCCGTCCTTGAATTCTTGTGGATAATCTCAAATATATGGTTTTGAAACAACTTTTTCTTTTCTTTCCTAGAAGAACACAAACAGAATGGGCAGGATAAGGACTCTTCCATAACAAGACTATGAAGCCACTTCCAAACCAATTCCAGGCCACCTGACCCCACCCCAGGAGGCCATGGGGAGGAGGAGGGAGGGGAGTGTGCCAAGGGGGAGAGTCTATTTTCTCTGCCCTGCCTGTGGCTCTGGCCTTTCTTCTTCTTCTTCTTTTTTTTTTCAATTGACCAGTTTTTAGTTTTGAAGAAAAAGGCAAAAGAACGTGAATTTGAGATTTACAGAAAACAACACCAGTGTTGTGTTTCCGTTGTCTTTCCTTTCATTTGCCACATTTATACATTCTTCCAAATTTGGGGCACTCCCCTAGCTCCTGATGCTGCTACTGCACCATCATCTTGCTCCAGCCATGCGAGCAGACATAGCAGAACACCAGTTCTGGGTTGGCACCGTCTGAAGCTCTTGAACTTTAGCACACGCAGAGCCCTTTTCCTTCCTTGTCCTCTCCACCTGCTCCCTCCTGTCCCTCCACCTGTCACTCACTGGGTCCCCACTGGCCCTTGGAAGGAGCTGGCTCTTACGAGCTCCCCTCTGGACTGTGTGCAGGGGGAGGTAATTTTGCTGGGGAGAAGCTGAGAGCAGAGAGACAGAGGGTGGGAGGGTAGCGGGTGCCCTCATCAGGTTTCTACAGCGCACCATGGCTAGAGCCTAATGCTAGGGGCAAAATTGAGGACAGCTCCATTTACTGATGTGGCTCACCCACATGCACTGCCCAGCTGTGCAGCTCAGAAAGGAGACACCAGGTCAGGGACAGGGGCTGGAATGGGTGTGGGAGGGTGGCAGGAAGCGGAGCTGGGAGGTAGGGGACAATCAATCCCTCAAGAGACGGTGGGAACCCAGTGACTGTGGTGGTCTGAGCTTGTTGGGAATCTACAGAATCCCTTCCAGGGCACATGTGTAAGTGCCCAAAGCAGAGTGAGCCAGAAAGGGAGAAACCCTAGGAAAAAGGCCATGAGAACCCAGAAAGCCACTCCCTGAAGAGGCACAGTGACCATACACAGCTGCTGCAGGTTCTCAAGGTGCCCTCTGGGGCTAGGAAGGGTCCTTTGGGGAAAGTTTCCTTGGAGGGTTATGTGTCAAACCCCTTGTGAGAATAAATACTAGCGTGTCCCACCCCCGTGCCCTGGGCCACAGGGACCCGGTGGGATCAGCACAGCCATCGACCGGCGTGGGCTATGTTACCAGATGCCCCCACTCAGAGACAGCCATCCCCAAGAAGGAATGGGAAGGACGAGGCACTGCTTAGTGACGAAGAGCCATTTGGAAGAGCTGGAACAGAGCCGTTGGAGCCCAGCAGCTACAGAAATACTCACACTGGAGTTTTGAAAGAAACAGCAATACCATAAGCTCTAATAGGGAGTCCTAATCAGGAAAGGAATTAACAATATAAAATAGGTGTTCTGTGCTAATAATCATATAACTTTGCATACGGGATGGAGCAGAGCTACTAGGTTTTGCTTCATCCTTAAATCAGAAATGAATGCTAGTTTTGCAGCTGGGCACAACCCTTGTCTCCACCCTGATGCTTTCCTTTTCTTTCCTGTCCCCCAACCCAAAGATCAGACTACTGTTAAGTCTCAGCTTACGACTGGAATCTGCAAAGACGGGAGGCAAACGGAGTGATTTGCATCAATGGAATTGCACTGACAGTGTTTCTTATAGGATTACTAAATTTTTTAGTATAAAATGAAGATTTTTTTAAAAATCAGGAGTTGATATTAAGTATCAGAACATTAGTTCGGATGATTTCATTTTTATTTCTACAGTGTTAAAAGTGCACTTATATGCTGGTTTATTTACATCTTGGGAAAAAGAGACTGCAAATTGAAGGGACGATTGTTACTTTTTCTTTTTTAAAAAAAAAGGTTAAGGCAGATTTTAAGACTTATAAATGTTTAAGAAATTATAAACAAGGTTAGACCCTTTGGAAAAAAAGCTTAGAAGATATTCTTAAAGTAAATTTTTATAGTGTTAATTTTGTAATAATTTATGTTTTACTATATTACAGAGCTAACTGACCAGAATAGTTTCAGAAACAATATGAAACTTAGGAAAGTTTAAGCAATGTTTATATTTTTAAAATGTTCTTTGAATTATGTTTTTAATTGTACATTTCTTCAGACTGAAAAGTATGTACATATCTTTGTTATTTTTGCACAATTTTTGTCTTGTTCGGTTTCAGAAGTCTGTTGTTTTTTATAATTTATTTTGAGTTGTAAAACTCGCGGGAGTAAACACAAAACAAAACAAAATCTCAGCAACAAAATAACCCTCTGATCTATAAACTCTTGTGTTCGAGGAGGGAAAACAAAGGTTGGGAGATTCAGTGGCCGCTCCTGAGAAGTAACGTCTCAACAGAGACTAAAGGAGCCATTCAGCTTAAACACTGTGGCTCTCTCCATCTGGAAGTGGAAGCCAGAATAAAGAGGCTCCCCATCGAATGCTGCTTACTTTGTTAAAAGACTGGCTGTGACCAAGGTGAGGACATTTCTGGAAAACTGAGCAAAAAAGGGAAACCCACGGCATTTCTTCCTTCACGATCAACTACAGGTTTACTTTGTAATGATGTGTTAGAAACTTGCAGCTTGAAAAATGGAATGCAAATAAAAGGTTCTCTTTGGGTTTGCTTTCGCGGAGTTAAACTGGAGCAGCCTATGAAGCGTTATTAGGGTGACATCCTTTGGGTCCTTCTGTTCTGCACACCCACTCGGTCTTCTCTCCCGGCCCCTTGACTGCACACACCCCTGTTTGCCTGAAGATCTCCTGACTTGTCGCCAGCCATAGAGGCTCGAAAGCTCTGGTTGTTAAGCATAACGCAATGCATAGACCTGTCAGCCATAAAAAGAAAAAAGAAAAAAAAAAAGCAACTTGGATAACTTGTATGCCTTCTTTTGTATCAATGTACCAATTGTAAATAACGCTGATCAACCTTTGTAGAGAATAGTTTATACAGCATATTCTATTATTGCTGATTCTCAGTGAACTCCTGTTTTAAAAAAGGAAAAAAAGAAATTTTCTATTTACCTTCTATTTTGTTATGCTGTCGGCCCATGGCACTTTAACAAAACTCTGTGGGTTTTACGTAGCTGGTCAGTCATGGGGTATATTAAATAACTGTTGTTGCACAGACAAGAATTTGCACCTGCTCATTTTTCCTTTCCTACTACCGATTTTAGAGCCTTTTCCAGAAGAATTTTGAAGAAAGCATGTCCAATCATCCTGAACAAATGCCACACTTGTGGAGTGGGTTTCCTTTCTACGATCCATATTTTGTAACACTAAGTATTTTCCTTCTTTGTCCCGCACCTTTATGTATTAGCACTATCAGATAGAATTCATTCCATGCCTGTGATATTGTAAGCAGAATTAATGTCTAAAGTAGGTGTAAATAGTAAATTCTATGGCTTACAGTTTTAAAAGGAAAGAACAAACATGTATCTATTGATACTGCCATGGTTCAACACCAGGCCTGGAAATATTCTCCAGTGAGCGATTGTATTTTTTTTGTTGTTTTGCTTTTTTTTTTTTTTTTTGTAACATGGCTTTGTAAATAAAATAATTTATATGTTTGTAAAACAATGTCTTTGGATTTTCATAACATTTAAATTGGAAGTATTTTATTTTTGTTTTGAGTGAAGGCATTCTCACCAGAAGAGCCTTCCTGCTGAAATTATGTGTGAGGCAGGAGATGACAGAGAGTAGAAGAGAAGACAGCGAATTCATCCAGCAAATATTTACAGAGCATCCTCTCTGTGCCTGCCCTGGGCTAGGCACTCTGTGCTCAGTGACGGGAAACAGACACTCCCAACTGCTTTCTGGAAGCAGCCCAATAAGGGAGAGCACATATTAATAAATAAGCACAAGATCAAATGTGTCATTACAGATTGTGGCAAATGCTATGGTGGAAAGAACCGAGTTCTGTGAGAGAGAAAATAACAGCAGAAACATGTAAAACAGAGGGAGTGGGCAGTGGGGGGCAGTGGTCTGTCGGGGAGTTCTCTCTGAAGTCACCTGAAAGCAGGGCTCACCCAGGTAAGAAGAGCTTGGGGAGCTCTTGGACCTAGTGAGGATCCACTATGGACAGAGCAGGGACAGAGAGATGGACAGAAGGTGGGGACAAGGTCACCAAAGGTCTCACAGAGTTCAGATTTTGTGCCAAATTCAGTGGGAATCCTTCAAAAGGGCTTTAAGGAGGGGCACAGCATGATCTGATCTGTTAAAAGGGCACCCTGGCCACTGTGTGGCTAGTCAGTCAGAGGCTATCGCAAGAGACCGGATGGGAGAGAATGTCAGTGTGGTCCCAGATGACACACTAGCTGTAAAGAGAGTGAATGGATTCCAGATATAATTTAGATAGGAAATTGACAAGACTTGCTTAGGGCAAGAATGATGCCCCAGTCTCTGGTAGAGCAATTGTGTTGGGTGGAGATGTCACTTCTTAAGAGTGAACAAAAGAGGAACAGGTTTTTCGAGGGGCCAGCAGGAGGAGCATTTAGTGGAAAACAGAAGCTCTGTCTTGTGCTCTTCATATAAGCAGCCCAAGGTGATCTCCGAAAATGGCTTGATGTTCACTTGACCCAGTAAACCCACAAAATCATGCAAATCAAGAAGCTCAAAGCTTCTTACTTACTTCAGTAACACCTGTGAAAATACCCCAGCCATCAAGGGTACGCCTATCTGAAAAGCCACCAAGAATGTGAAAAACGTCACTCTATGCAAGCAATGTGTATCATTCTGTCGTCATGGTCCTGGAGTGGTAGGTATGGCCAGGCCAAGCGGCGAGGCTGAACACAGGGTCAGTGACCCAAAAAAGAGTGCTGAATTTTTGCTGTACATGCTTAAAAGTACAGAGAGCCTTACTGAACTTAAAGGTTTAGATGTAGATTCTGTGGTTATTGAGCACATGCAGGTGAATAAAGCACTCAAAATGTGTGCTGTATTTATAGGGTCTGTGCTTGGATTAACCCATACATGAGGTCCCCTGCCATGTGAGATGATCCTTACTGAAAAGGAACAATTTGTTCTTAAACCAGAAGAGGAGGTTACACAAAAGAAAAAGATGTCCAAGAAAAAAATGAAACTAAACAGACCAAAATTTATGGCTTGGGAATAAATTCAGCATAAAATAAATGCAAATAAAAGTGGTTTTTTTTTTTTAAGTTCTGTTTTGAGGCTGGTCAAGGTGGCTCATACCTGTAATCCTAGAACTTTGGGAGTCCGAGGCAGGAAGATCACTTAACACTAGGAATTCAAGACCAGTCTGAGCAAGAGTGAGACCCCATCTCTACCAAAAATAGAATAATTAGCCAGGCATCCTGGCATTCAGCACACCTGTACTCCCAGCTACTCAGAAGGCTAAAGCAGGAGGATCTCTTGGGCCCAAAAGTTTGAGGTTGCAGTGAGCTATGATGATGCCACTGCACTCTAGCCAGGCTAACAAAGCAAGACCCCGTCTCAAAAAAAAAAAAGAAAAGTTCTGTTTTGGATATGTATGTCTGCTCGTGTAGATTACTGTAAAACATCTAAGCTGCTATGTCAAAAAGGCATGATATATGCATGGCTGAAGCTATCAGCAGCTCTAAGTTGGAGGCATCAATTTGGGAATCTTGAGTATAGACAGCCCCTGACTTACAATGGTTCAACTTAACGATTTTTTTACTTTACCATAGGTTTATCGGGACGTAACCCCATCATAAGTCAAGGAGTGCCTGGGTATGATTGTTATTTAGAGCCACAGGTGTGCTTGTGATACTTGAGAGAACGTAAAGGCAGAAGAGAAGAGAGGGCGGTAGAAGCAGAAAGCAGTCGAGGAGCCCTAAGATAAAGCACGTACCAAGAGGAGTGAGAACCCAACAGGAAATGGTTCCCTGGAAGCCAGGGCTGTACAATGTTTCAAGGAAGGAACAGTCAACTGAATCAGATACTGCCGCAAAGTGGAAGATGGAGATGGCAGTATGTCTGGGGTTTTGTAATGTGGAGCTCACTGGTGACTGTCAGTTTCCTATAGCTGCCATAATAGATGACCACAACTTGTTGGCTTAAAACAACATCAATTCATTCTCTCACAGTTCTGGAGGCCAGAAGTCCAAAGTCAAGGTGTCAGCAGGCCGCATTCCCTCTAAAGGTTCTAGAAGAGAATCCTTCCCTGCCCTTGGAATCCCTTGGCTTAGAGAGACGTCACCCATATCTGTCTCCATCTTCACAGGACCTTCTCCCCTGTGTTTCTCCTGTAGCTCCGATCTCTCGGTGCTTTCTTTTACAAGGACAGTGGACTCAAGGCCCATCCTACACCCTGATCTCACCTGGAAATGCTTAATTACATCTGCAAATTCCCTTTTTCTAAATAAGGTCATACTTGCAGGTTCTGGGGGTTAGGACTCAGACATATCTTTTTGAGAGTTAGTGACTTTAGCAAAGCAGATGTGACAGAGGGGGAGGCAAGCCATACTGACATGGTTTGAAGGGTGAATGAGAGCTAAGCAAGGGAATGCAGTGTATGTAGACAAATCCTTAGGAGGTTAGAAGGCACAAGGGAGTTGTAGGACTCTGTGTTGTTTTGTTTTTCACGGCGGGAGAGATTATAATTCACATGCTATTGAGACTGGGGTAATAAGAGAGGGAGAGGTTGAAGAAGCAAGAGAAAGGGGCAATTTAGAAGAGAGAAGCCAGGAGTGGTGGTGTGCACCTGTGGTCCCAGCTACTCGGGAGGCTGAAGCAGGAGGATCACTCGAGCCCAGGAGTTTGAGACCAGCTGGGGCAACATAGAGAGACCCCATTTCAAAAAATAAAAGAGAGAGAAAGAAAAGTTCTTAAGATGGCAAGAGGGACACTTCTTCTAAGGTAATGGGGGGAAGTCAGCTTGTAGATTCAATGTTGGAAAGCTGGGGGAACGCCCATCTGGTGGCTTCCACTTTCTCAGTGACCGTGAGGCCAGTTGAACATGCGTGAGAGCTTGAGAGAAGGTTGAGAACGATAAAGAAAGAGTGAAGTAGTTACCAAAGAAACTGGTGAAATACAGATTCAAACTAAGAAAGAAATAAAACAAACAAGAAGATACTGGATTACCAGTGTTGAGAGCACGCTTGAGATTTGTGATCAAAGAAAGACCCTGACACAGAGAAGCCCAGCGAAGAGAGTGGTTTGAGTACACTAAGGGCAGAGCAAGGCCACTTGGAGACAAAGCTCTCATGCAAACTAAGGCAGATATTTTTGTCATTTTGCCTCAGGCCCAAGTGACTATTTTCACTATCGTGCAGAACAGAAAACCAGAGGAAGCAGATTTGAAGCTTGGCGCCTGTTCGGCACATTAAATAAATACTTGTAAAATTGGATCGTCCTCAGTCACAAAACATCAGTATGGCACTTCCAGCACCAAGGACTTCTTTTGTCCACCAGTTTTCTGAGAGCGTTGTCTGTGACCGGGCTCTCAGCACTGGGCTGGCCTGGGTGACTTCAAACTCCATTCTGCAAGGGGCCTGCACATTCTGCTTTTTCTGAACCTGGGACTCTGGAAAGGCTCTAAGAAAACTGGAAGTGATCTTAAAGACCCTCTTCTACAGGTGAGGAAACCGCAACACTCAGAGGTTACATGAGGCCCGATGACCGACCACGCGGGGCAGATGGGCACCCTGTTTGTTCCTTCCGCCGGCTGCTCTTCCACTGTCCGTCACTGCCTTCTGTAGCAGTAAACTCTACCTGCAGACTTTTCTTCCTAAGCCACTGTGGACATTTCCATAAAAGGTGTTTGAAAATTCTATGTTGTCTCTTAGTTGGCTTACTTTGGTTTCTGTAATTGATTTTACCATACTCATTTATCTCCCTTTTGGTTTTTTCCATCAGGCAATAACTACTTGCCTAATGGATTATTTCTTGCTTTCTGATCTGGTTGGGACTATTCCAGAGCAGCAGGTTTTATGTATCCATGTTTCTGAGCAAAGTTCCCAGGAATGTATTTTAATAAGTTTATTTTCTATTCATCACATCTTCATAAGCCATTCAGCTAGAAAAGCAAATGAGGAAGATGCAAAAGAAAAAAAAAGGCTGAATGCCTCAAAACCCAAATCAGTCTCACATAAGTCTGCCTCATTGCAGAAGCACCGTGGGATGCCTGCCAACAGCTCAGAGGTGTCGCATTTATCGAGACAATTCAAAACACAAATCTGATCTGAGGGCGTTCACATTGGGAAGATTCTCAATTTGAAAAATTGTGGAACTTTCCTAGTTTTCCCCTTTAGCCTTCAAATATTTTAGTGAATTTTTAATCAAAGCAAACAGCATCGTCACAAATACGTTTGCTTCCTGTGCAACTTGAACAGGTCCTGTGGAAGCTGCTATTAAAATAGGAGCTTCTACAGTCTATATTAGGATTTTCATTTTCTCTCAACCCACTTCACTTCCCTTACTGATTTCCTAGCTAATCTTATCACCACCCTCTTTTGTCCCCCTAAAAAATCCCTTCCATGTTCCTGAATAATCCAGACACAGGCCTGGGGTTTGGCAAGAGAGGGTAACAATTCTGGCACATAATTGGAATAGGGCAAAATCAGAGCCCCACGGGAGGGAAGAGAACGGGGAGGGGAAACAACACGGGATTCTGGGGCTTTTCCATTGGAAAGGATCAGACATGTGTTTTTGTTTTTGTTTTCAATTCTCACAAGTCTTTTGGTTCTGTCCAACTCAATAAACTGAGAACATTTTGATATGGACTAGACATATGACACTGAGAAGAAGACCAACTCATGCTGCTTGGGATGCACCCAGAGAGGGTGCCCCCAAGCCCACGTTCACCTTTCAGCACTTTGAGGATGTTCCTGCCACGTCGATGCTGAGCCCAGCATTGTTTAACATTTTAATTAATGAATTGGCATTCAAAGTAACCTTGGTGAATTAAAGCCATGAATACAAACAGACTGATTCATAGAATAGCTATTACCTTTGGGGGG
This sequence comes from Cheirogaleus medius, assembly GCA_008086735.1. Lineage (NCBI taxonomy): Eukaryota > Metazoa > Chordata > Mammalia > Primates > Cheirogaleidae > Cheirogaleus > Cheirogaleus medius. The sequence goes on from VBSM01003176.1 coordinate 34,506,261, forward strand.
CATATGAGAGATTTCTGGCATGCTGGAAATGTTCTGTATCTTGACCTGGGAGTTTTTTAAATGAATCTAATCACTGTTGAAATATTTATTAGGTTGTATACTTTAAGATATGTTCATTTTACTGTGCCCTCTTAAATTTAAAAGTTTACGCACACATACAAGGTAAATGGCAGACTTGCAGTGATAACTGTCTCAGCAGAAAGAAGAAAGTTATAAAGTGGTTTGAGGAGAATACTAATGAGAAGTTCATTTTCTCGCCCATTCTCTCAGAGGCAGTAGGTACCACAGAGGAGGGGGTGCAACAAGGCGTTGAGATGGGAAAGAGGTTTGAATGTCTCACATGAGATTGTTGGGCCCCCCAAAACCCCCTTCACCCCCCCCCAACATATACCCCAGGCCTCCAGCAGGAAACTATCGGGTTATTTTCTAGAGAAATCAAATGAGGCACTCAGAGATTCAGGATTCAAAGATACCAGGCCCAGCAAAGAAAGTTATCTTTGGGGGTGAAGCACGAGTTTATCTCTTTTCATCATAAATTCATCTGTAAAACTTTAATTTGTTACAATTTACTTGTGTTGCTTTGGTATTTTTGAAAATACAAGTAAGCATAATATCAGGATGCCTAAAACATAAAAATTAATGGGAGCCATTAGGAGATCTTACCCTCACGTTCACCAGAGTACAGTGTTTGGCTCTGGGCTTTGCAGCTTAAAAAGATACAGGACCAGAGAAAAACTGTGAACATGTGAACATGATCAAATATAATTGATTACAGTGGAAAGTGGAACCTACTTCCCTGGAGGTGGTTAAAAATGGAATGCCTGGGTTGTCTTTAAAAGCAGTCTGCTTCATAGGGGAAATTTCCCAATGGAGATTCTGCACTGTAAAGCTTGATGTGGATTACCATATGGGTTACATTGACATTTTGGGGCTTTTTCATTCCAAAAACATGCATATTTCATGTTTACTTGAACTCCAAATTTGTCTTTAGAGAGTCTCTTAAAATTCCAAGGGGGCAGGACCAGGGCTGCCCTGTTCAGTGTTGTTTGGTTCCTAAACAATGTCAGGTGTACAGTTGGTGTACAATAAATGTTTGTGAATTTTAAAAAATGAAGGAAGGCTGAAGTGGGAGGATTGCTTGAGGTCAGGGGTACAAGACCAGCCTGAGCAAGAGCAAGACCCTGTCTCTAGTAAAAATTGAAAAAATTAGCCGGGCGTGGTGGCATTTGCTTGTAGTCCCAGCGACTGGGGAGGCTGGGGCAGGAGAATGGCATGAGCCCAGGAGTTTGAGGTTGCTGTGAGCTAGGCTGATGCATGGGCACTCTAGCCCAGCCAACTGAGCCAGACTTTGTCTCAAAAAAAAAAAAAATGCGAAGGAGCCAGTGGTGTGCTTGTAAATGTGAAACAACCGGCGTTGTTGGGAGGTGAGAGGGAAAGTGTTTGCAAATTTCTGTGACATAAATACGCCCACCATGGCTGATGTCACGCAGCAGCATGCACACAGAGCTGGGAAGAGACACCATAGACCCTCATGGGGCTGTGCAAGTAGCTCCAGCGCACCACTGACTCTGGCCAATGCAGCAGACATGCAATGATCAGCAATACTATATTAATTCACGGAAAACTATGTGAAATGATGTATCCCATAAGTCCAACAATAAGAACTTTGCTATCACTTGGAAATGACCGACATTCAATACCAACTGCTTTTACCACGTTTACTTTTAAATGTATTTCTGCTTAAAAAGGGTATCAGGGCAAAGTGGATGTCTTAGTTTCAAAAATAATATATGAGTAATTATCTGTCTTTCTTGTATAAGCAATCTCCACTCTATGGGCTGTGTTCCAAATGTTTCATTTGGAAGCTAATATAGTCTTCCACTTCAGTGTAATGTCAAGGGTGATTAGGTTGCAGGACTACCTACAAAAGCCCATATATCTCATGACGCTCCTGAAGTCTAATATCAATACAGTAATATTTTGTGAAATGCATTCTCAGGGAAGACAGGATTGTATGCCACGTGGCCATCACCCCAGCCATGAGAAAGTACACCCTTCCACCTGACCATCTGCCATCTGCCAGGAGAGTAAAGACTTCCAGCCCACACCCAGGACAGACCCCCAGCTCTAAGCCTTACCTGCACTGCTGTGACTTCAAGAAATGGGATATGGGCCAGACATGGTGGCTCACACCTGTAATCCTAGCACTCTGGGAGGCCAAGGTGGGTGGATCGTTTGAGCTCAGGAGTTCGAGACCAGCCTGAGCAAGAGAGAGATCCCATAACTACTAAAAATAGAAAGAAATTAGCTGGATAAATAAATATATATAGAAAAAATTAGTCAGGCATGGTGGCACATGCCTGTAGTCCCAGCTACTCGGGAGGCTGAGGCAGAAGGATCACTTGAGCCCAAGAGTTTGAGGTTGCTGTGAGCTAAGCTGACGCCATGGCACTCTAGCCTGGACAACAGAGTGAGATTCTGTCTCACACACAAAAAAAGAAAGAAATGGGACGTGGATTCCCTTGGTGGTGGCAGTGGTGCTGCTGGTCGTGATGGTAGTTTAGTAGTAAACTAATAACATTACTGATCATGTATTTCACATCTTTTCTAATTTAATACTCACACTAACTCTATGAGGAATGTAAGATTATTATCTCCATGTTATAGGTGAGAAAATCAAAGTTTAGAGAGATCAAGTAATTTGCTCAAGATCACACAGCTAGTGAGTGGGGAAGCCTCTTGGGAAAGGGTCCCTGACTCCTTCCTATAAACTGTATAAATAGGAGATCATCTGAGGTCATCCTTCATACAAATAATTTGGAAGCTCAAAGAGTGTTGGTGTTCATAAATTTTGTTCTGGGCTTCGGTTTGGTGGACCTAATTAAAGCTTAAACGACTTAGTGTGATGGGAGCTAAATTTTGGTTCAGGTCATACTATGATGCTCTGAAATTCAGAAGTAGCCTCAAGAATGAAACAGAAGGAAAAAGAGACAGCATGTAAAAACTGGTGAAATCCACATGAGGTCTATTGGTGAGTTAACAGCACTCTACCAATGTTAATTTCCTGATTCTGCAGTTATGAGATAGTAGCGTTGGGAAAAGCTGGAGGAAGGGTACATGGAATTCTCTGAACTATTTTACAACTTCTTGTGAGACTTAAACTAGTTCAGAATTTTTAAAAAATAGTTTTTAATGAAGACTGTAAAGGGCATACCAGAGACCGTCATCCCGGCCTCGTCTTGCCATCCTTTGCACCATGGCCACTCCCTTGATATTTCCTACACTTAAATGTTTTGTAAAATGGATTTCAATTAGTGTTTTTACATGTTTTCAGCATTTTTGCTTTTTTAGGCCAATGAAGAATGAGGAAAGGCTGAGCACAGCTTCTGAGTAGATCTGGTACTATCTCAGACATTCCATGTTGCCATTTTGCAAAGACCGAGGTGTCTCTTTTGAGACTTGAGTTCCACAGAACTCTATGTACCTGTTAAATCACGGTTGCAAAGCTAAAAACCAGCCCCTGAGCCCTACCCAACACAAAGACTAATATGTTGTCACTATTAGTCTGTGTTCTGCTTAAAAAAAAGCAATTCATCAATAAAACAATTTGATGAAAATAGAATCATCAGGCTCCCAACTTATGTCTCCATTATGATTTGCACAAGAACATTAAGTATATAATAAATACCTTTTTTCTCCTACATTGCCACATAGAACCAAGAGTCTACAGTTTTTAAAAGACACAACACAAAATCTGAAATGTTACCCCTAAAAACAATCTTTCAATAGGAAACCACGCAGGACAGCCTACAGACAGAGGCACAGAGATTATATTGAGTCACTGAGTTTTCCCTTCTTCTCATTTTAACAAGACTATTAAGATAATAATAGCAAACACTTAGTACATGCCTGGCACCATTTTAAGAGCTTTACATATATTAGTTCATTCAGTCCTCAAGACGACCCTGCAAGGTAGATATATTATCCCCATCATATCCATGAGGAAACTGAGCCAGGAAATTTAGGCCTTTTGCCCCATAGGACACAGTTATTAATGGTCAGTGGTAAGAGTAGGATTTGAAATGAGGCAGTCTGATTCCAAAGTTCACCACGGTACACTGCCTCAGTATATATTTTCTCAGAAAAATTGCCCTTTATATATTTTTTTCTTCCTTTTTAATAGCAACCAAAATTCCTAGCTGTATGACATGTCCCTGGTTGAAACAGAAAATGAAGAGAGGAAACCAGCTCCTAGTCTGCTCTGGCCACTCATGTTGCCTACTTTCCCTTTTATACAATCCCCTCCTCCACTCCAACACACACACACACACACACACACACACACGCAGGCACACCACCCCTGAGCTGTAATTCCAAGGATAACAGGCAGATTGACCAATCTACCTGACGCCAAAGTCCAAGCTGGTGGCCCACAAATATGGTGACCCAGTATTCCAGTATACCTGGGATTTTTCCAGTTTTGTCACTGAGAGTTTCATGGCACTGGAAACTCCTCAGTCCTGGACAAACCAGGACAGTTGGTCCTTCTGAGCTCTAAAACCCCGTGGTGAGCTGTTAATAAATTGTGATGCCAGCCAGGCATGATGGCTCACGCCTGTAAACCTGGCATTCTGAGAGGCCAAGGTGGGAAGATGGCTCAAGGTCAGGAGTTGGAGACCAGCCTAAAGAAGATTGAGACCCCTGTCTCTACTAAAAATAGAAAAAAAATTAGCTGGTCAACTAAAAATTGAAACAAAAATTAGCCGGGCATGGTGGCTCATGCTTGTAGTCCCAACTACTCGGGAGGCTGAGGCAGGAGGAGTGTTTGAGCCCAGGAGTTTGAGGTTGCTGTAAGCTAGGCTGACACCACTGCACTCACTCCAGCCTGGCCAACAAAGCGAGACTCTGTCTCAAATAAATAAATAAATTGTGATGCCTGAGACACAATCCCCTCCACAGTCCCACCTCCAGAGGAATTTTATCAGACTCTCTGACGGGGGGAAAGGAGCAGATATTGCATTTTCTTTCTTTTTATGTTTTATTTTTATTTTTTAGGCTAGTCGAGGGAAGCAGGGGGATACGTTGCATTTTCAAAAGGCTCCCAGGAGGCTGCAGTGTATGTCCTGAGTTGAAGATGACGCTAAGCCTATAGCAGGCGTGAGCTGGGTACTCCCAGGCCCTTGTGGGCTCCTGATCAGCACTTGCCAGCCCTCGCCTCAACTCGCACCCCTTCCTGTACTGCAGGGTCTCAGTCCCAGCTCTTAGAATCACCTGGGAAGCTTTGAATACATACCATTGGGGAATGTAAAACTATATAGCCACTTTGGAAAACAGTTTGGCAATTTCTTAACAAGTTAAACATTCACCCACCATCTAGCCATCCCACTCCTAAGTATTTATCCAAGAGAAATGAAATCACATACCCATGTGAAGATCTGCACACGAATATGCACAGCAGCTTTATTTGCAACAGCCCCACACTGAAAACAACCCAAATGCCCATCAACAGATGAATGGGGAAACAAAGTGTGGTATGTCCATAAAATGGAACCCTACTCAGGAATGAAAATGAATAAAATATTGATACACGTAACAACATGGAAATAATTATGTTGAATTAAAGAAGCCAGACCAAAAAAAGAGTACATACTATATGGCTCTATTTGTATAAATTTCTAGAAAATGCAAACTAATCTATAGTTGCAGATAGTAGGTCAGCGGTTGCCTGGGGATGGTATGAGATGGGTTAGTGATGAGTATATTTATTATCTTGCTGTGGTGATGATTTCATGGCTATGTACATACATCAAAACTCATTAAACTGTACACTTTAAAAATGTGCAGTTTATTAAACGTTAATTATACCTCAATAAAGCTGTTAAAATAACAACACGAAACCACCAGTGTCCAGACCCCATCCCAAGAGATTCCATTTCATGGCCTGACGTGGGCACAGGCACTAGCACTTTTCAAAGGCCCCAGGTGGTTCTGACGTATGGCCCTGACAGAACCACGGCACGAGTGCCTCCCACCTGGAGTCTCTCCCACAAACCACTGAAAGGATTAGTCACAATGTTAAGAGTGATGAGGAGGTAAAGGACCAGGGCTTGGAGAAGGAGAAGCGTGATGAGGTTGAAGATGATGATTAATTAAGTCCAGTTTGGCTCATGAAGAGATGGCCCCGACAGAGAATAGCTAACTCCACTAGGTGGCATCTGGACACTTCTCTTTGGCATGATTTCCAGGGGAACGGGAGATTCAGGGCTGTCCGGGCAATGTTGGGAGAGAGGGAGCAGTCGACGGTGTTGCTTCGGTGGAGAAAGGCCCCGGGACTCATGGAACGGAGAACAACCAGCAACTTGGGAAATGTCAGCAGGGCCCAATGTGCTCTCCTCAGCCTGACGACATAGAGGAAATGAGATTATTGCAATTTCAGTGTCATTTAAGGTTCTAGAGTACAAAGAGCAGAGCTATTTATTCAGGGACTAAGTAACACCAGAAAAACAAATAAATGAAGTTCTCAAGGAGAAGAGCAAATGCCTTGTGCTTTCAGCACAGAGCAGAAACCTGTGTCCACAGGACCAGCACTCAGTCTGCTCTCCTCATTAAGGAATGTTCCTTACATTTTCTACTCTGCTTTCCCCAGGCCACACTGGCCTTGGCCAGTGAGTCAGAGGACACCATGACAACAGACTGCAAAGCAACCCCCTTCCCCCTACCTGTGGTCCTCTGCTTTTCACAGCCATTGTCCTCTCTGCAGTCTCCCTGTGCCGCCTCAGCCCTGTTGCCATTGCCTGGCCTCTGCTGTGCTGACCCTTAAGGAGAGCGAGAAGCACTTTCCCAAGTGATCTGAAGAGTCCACGACTTGGAGGAAGGGCATATAATTTAGACCTTCCTGTCTGTGCATCACTGTCCCTTCTACCATAAAGCAAGTCCCCAAAGGAGTGGCTCAGAAAACACTGAAGAGTAACAACCACATCAGTTTTCAAACTCTCCCTAGAACCCATCAGGAACCAGGAGTCAGAGTGGTCCACAGGCATCAGTTTTGTCAGCTTAGTTATGTGCCTGGGTCAGGGCTCCCCAGTCTCCAGTTTACTCTGTCACCAGGATCACACAGACGGCCAGCCATGCCTCTGTGAGAAAAGAGCAAATAAAGAAGCTGAGATAATGTGATTTTGTCATTCTGTGTGAATCCCATGCAGTGCTCTCTTTCATCTGTTCTATACGTGCTTGCGGGGAGGGGAAGGCCACATGTGATTTCTTTAAAGGATTCTGCTGGTAAAAAGTTTGCAGAGCACTCTCCAACATCCTCCTGATAAGACCCTCCTTATAAACCGAAGCCAGTGTTGCAGATTTGGGCACATAGTCTTCAAGTCTTTTCAAGTTCTTTCCCTCCTCAGAATATCTCCTCCAGACTTTGGGACAAGTGTTATCCTTCATCTTTGCTCAAAGTTGTGCCAAGGACCTAATCATTAGCTACAAAGTCTCTTCTCTAGTTCTCTAAGCTGTTGGGGGCACTCATACAAATAGGACTTTTCTGGTCTCCCAGATATCTCAGAATTCTCAAGGTAGGTCTCAGAGATATGGTCCCCACATGTCCCCTGCATAGTGGCTGCTTTCTGTTTCAGACTTAGTTCACTCTCCTAGCATTGAGTTTTTTGTCTTCTCTTTCTACACTCTATTTTTCAATTGCTGAAAAATTATTTTTATTAAGTGCTAAGCAGATCAATTCTTTTTTTTTTTTTTTTTT
>VBSM01003176.1:34517884-34530852 GCA_008086735.1 Cheirogaleus medius
TATATTTTTAGTTGGCCAATTAATTTCTTTCTATTTTTAGTAGAGACATAGTCTCACTCTTGGTCAGGCTGGTTTTGAACTCCTGACCTTGAGCTATCCGCCTGCCTCGGCCTCCCAGAGTGCTAGGATTACAGGCGTGAGCCACTGCGCCTGGCCTAGATATTAGCTTTATACGGTGGAAGATGAAAATCTAAATTAGATATACAGGAAGAATCAACAGAAGACTTCATACCTGATATGATTGCCCTTAGTAGCCTATATGTTGCTATAGTCGATTAAAATTTGTACAAATAAGGCAATATATTAGATTTAAAAGTCTGTCTACTTCTGGTTTGAACACATAAATTCCAAGGGGTGAAAAAGATGGAGGGGAAACCTATAGATTAAAAGATTTAAAAACATAATCTGAGGCCAGGCACAGTGGCTCACATCTGTAATTCCAGCACTTTGGGAGGCCGGGGAGGGAGGACTGCTTAAGCCCAGGAGTTCAAGGCTGCAATGAGCTATGATTGCACCACTGCACTCCAGCCGAGTGACAGAGCAAGACCCTGTCTCTAAAATAAAACAAAACAAACATAATCTGAGTAAAGAGACAACTGTGTATGGAATGAGAGAATATATTTATAAACTATACATCTGATAAGTTAATATCCAAATTATTTAAGGAACTCAATACTAAGAAAAGAAATAACTGATTTTAAAAATGGGCAAAGGAGGCTGGGCGCGGTGGCTCACGCCTGTAATCCTAGCTCTCTGGGAGGCCGAGGCGGGCGGATTGCTCAAGGTCAGGAGTTCGAAACCAGCCTGAACAAGAGCGAGACCCCGTCTCTACTATAAATAGAAAGAAATTAATTGGCCAACTAAAAATATATAGAAAAAATGAGCCGGGCATGGTGGCGCATGCCTGTAGTCCCAGCTACTCGGGAGGCTGAGGCAGGAGGATTGCTCGAGCCCAGGAGTTTGAGGTTGCTGTGAGCGAGGCTGATGCCACGGCACTCAGTCTAGCCCGGGCAACAGAGTGAGACTCTGTCTCAAAAAAAAAAAAAAAAAAAAAAAAAAAAAAAAAAAAAAAAAATGGGCAAAGGATCTAAATAGACATTTCTCAAAAATGACATACAAATGGCCAATAGTTATATAAAAAAATGTTCAACATCAGTAATCATCAGGGAAATGCAGATTTAAATCACAATGAGGTATAATCTCACAGCTGTTAGAATGGTTATTATAAAAAGGGTGAAAGACAGCCAAGCATGGGGGTGTGTGCCTGTAGTCCCAGCAACTCAGGAAGCTGAGGCAGGAGGATCACTTGAGCCCAGGAGTTCAAGACTAGCTTGGGGAACACAGCAAGACCCTGTCTCAAAAAGACAAGTTCAATAGATTTATTGTATATCGTGGTGACTACAGTTAATAACAATATATTATACACTTGAAAATTGCTAAGAGAGTAGATTTTAACAGTCAGGTGCAGTGGCTCACACATGTAATCTCAGCACTTTGGGAGGCCAATGTGGGAGGATTGCTTCAGGCCAAGAATTCAAGGCCCCGTCTCTACAAAAAAATAGAAAAATTAGCCAGTTGTGGTGACATGCACCTGTAGTCCTAGCTACTTGGGAGGCTGAGACAGGAAGATCCCTTGAGCCCAGCAGTTTGAGGCTGGAGTGAGCTATGATGATGCCACTGCACTCCAGCCCAGGCAACAAAGCAAGACTCTATCTCAATTAAAAAAAAAAAAATGTACACATATGTGAGGTGTAATGCATGTTAAATAGCTTGATTTAGCTGCTCTGTCTTTTCTTCTTCTGGCTTCTTTTCATCATGTCTGTCCTGCGTTATTTCTAGAAAGTATTTAATAGGTTGATCTTTTTCATTTTTAAAATTGCTTAAATGAAAGCCTACTTATCTTTTATACATCAATACTTTTATATATCAATGTTTCTATGTTAAAAATGAATATATATACTTCCTAATTAGAGGATTTCTCTATTTATCTAAAAGTCTGTTTTTATTATTTATATTTTATCCCTTCTTTTAACTGGCTAACTTCTTTCCTGCACCATGCTGTTACTTCTGCTATCTTTTTGGTTTTCAGCTCTGTCTGCAAATTAGAATCACCTGAGGAGCTTTTTTTAAAAAAATGCCCAGGGTCAGTCTCTGGACATTTTTATTAAGCATCTGAGATCAGGCACTTGTATATATAATTATTTAATTGTTCAATGTCTCCCTGCTGGACGGTGAGTTTCATGGAAGCAAGGCCTATATCCCCAATACCTAGTATAGTACCTTGAACATTAGTATTTAATAATTGTTATTAATGACTACTTCTATTTGTGACATATTTTAATTTCTTATTAGAAAGAGTTGGAACTATTCTTTTGCAGAACACCCAAGAGACTATTTAATAACTATATTGGAACGTCTGAGAATTGCCAAACTAACAGGTGTAGCCTTTCCTTTCTTTATGGATAACTCTAACATCGTGGCTATGTTTGAGATGATGGACCCCTCCAACAGAGGCACCATATCATTTGTGCAATATAAAGAAGGTCAGTATCTTCTACAAATTGAGGTCATAGTTTGTGGTCATTCTGTAACTTTCTCTAGCTGAAAATCTCACTTTGCAAATTTTCATTTCTTCTCATTCTTTCACAGCCCTACAAACGCTGGGTCTGTGTAATGCAGGTGAAGTTTTAAAAGATAATGGACGTACAATATCTTTGGATAATTTCAGGGATGAAGTGTAAGTTTATTTTTAAATGATGAATATTTTAATAACGAATGATTTTGAAGTACAATTAATACCTTTTGAAGGAAACATTTTGTTCCCTTGAAATTTTCAGCTGATTAGACAGTGAGGACAGGGAGGGCTGATAGTCAAGTCCCTAAGCCTGAGGTGGAGTGTGGGTGTGGGTAGCAGGGGTAATGTTGGGGTCAAAGAAAGTTCCAGAAACAGCTCCATTCTTTTCACAATGGGAAACCCCAGCAATTCTCAAAAAATGGGGTGAAGAAGGACCAATCTTCTAGGAGAACAGAAAAGTTTTACACTTAACACACTAGTTAGAAAATCTCTGTAAAATGGCAGTCCCATGGTATAAATGGTTAGCACTCTGGACTCTGAACCCAGAAAAATCTCTGTATAAAATACAAAGTAATGGAATTTATCTCAAAGAATTTCCTCAAAATTATGTATTGCAAAGTAGATGCTTATCAATAGTATAGGTTACATGTCAGCCTGACAGTTATAGATTTGAAATATTACAGGATTAAAAGTACTAACTAAATGCTAAATCAAGGGGGGGTGCAGAGGAGAGGGGCAAAAACCTACCTAATAGGTACAATGAATACTATTTGGGTGATGAACATGCTTATAGTCCTGACTCATGCATTACAAAAGCTATCCATGTAACAAAAACATTTGCACCCCCTTAATATTTTGAAATCAAATTAAGAAAAATAAAAATAAAAATAAATGCTAAGTCAGAGAAAAACCATCGGAATAAAGTTTAATAGTTGTGGAAAGCCTCTCGAGAATCTAGCTCAATTTGTTTAAAAGTTTTACTCTCTGAGAATTTATTAATCAAGAAACCATTATTTAATACAGCCAAACGCCAAGGAAAAGTTAGAAGAAAAAAGAAACTTTCAGATTTTCATCTCATTTTCAGCTATATAAAAGTTAAACAAAAATGTTTAATTACACTCCCTACCACATAGGAAAAATTCAGGCAGAGTGCTCTGACCTGAAATGTTTCATCCAGAAAGAAAACGTTGGTGGTCTAGTGGCTAGGATTCGGCGCTTTCAGAAAGAAAACGTTGCCCATTGTCACACAGGAAGTATTTTAAATGGAAAAACATTTAAGAAAAATGAAGAACAATCCTATCTTATTCACCATCTCATAATGTGTTTTGTTACTGAAATACAGTGAATTCTCAAACTAAATATCGGAACCTCAATTATAAACATGCACTCTAAAGTGATTTTTTAAAAATTTATTGGCTGTGTTTGATTATCCACAACAGATTTTCCCTTAGCACAGGAAACTGAAAGATGGTTATAATTTATTATCTCTGCTCTTGTATTTTTTTCAACAGACACATTCAGCATTTATATTTGTAAATGGAATTATCTGAGTTTTCATGGTTTCTGAATTTTCTGTTTTTGTTTTCTTAGGAACAAGAGGAGTCAGGAAATATACGCCTCATTTTAGTAACACCATAAATCGAAGATAATAAATGATTCCAAAAAGTTTTCAACTTTCCAGTTTCATTAATTCAGAACTTCATCATATAGCTTGAAATCCAATTAGCTCCCTCAGTCTTAAAAACAAAAAAACAAAATCCTTTTTCTGAAAGATACATTATTTCCCAGTGTTAGGCCAGTTTGTCCTCAAATTAAGTAGAATCTCAACATCTTGTTGAGCCAGTTTGTAAATTCCAACTTCATTTAATGCTGCTGTGGTAGGAATTTGTCCTGAAGCTGACTGCAATACATCTTTCAGGAGTAGAGCAGAACCAATATTCAAATTCAAAACAATACAGGCTTCTTTTACACTGTTTAGGAAAAAAATGGAGGGAAATGAGATCTCCATTATCAATATCATCCATATTATAACAATTTCATTTTTGGAAACTAAACAGCTTCCCTGCACTCCTGGTCCACATGTTCTCTATAAAAACTATGGATTTATTATTTGGTTCTTTTAACATGTTAGGACTACACATATGCACAGAGTTTGTATTTTGTTAGATTATTATAAGGTAATAGGATCATTGTTTCCAATATAGATCCATTATTTCCCTAAATACAATACTTGATATTAGCACTCTATTAAAGGCAGCTATGACTTTACTTTAGGTGGATTAGAATATGAGAAAAGAAAAAATTAAAATAAATAAAATGAAAGCAGCAAAATGTAGAGTACTAGCAAATTTAAAAAACAAGTAGTCATTTGAAATAAGCAAACACAAGTAGTTTTCACTTTATAAGTTTAAAAGAAATGCTTTATAACCTCACAAACCCCATGCATAATTTAAATTTTAAGTCAACAAATTCTGAAAATATTTCTAAGAATTATTGTTACATATATTTATAATTATACTTAGAGTCAAAATTACTATCTAATGTATAAGAAAACAAATTTCTTTCAGGCCTGGTCTATTATTAGGTACTAACCATATTTTTAATTTCTTATATTTACTGAGTATAGCACAAGTGCACTTGCTTTCATTTTCTATTTATTTCCCCTGTAATAAGCAAATAGAGCATTAAAACAAATGCCATTAATAGAAAATAAAGCCTAACATATAATTAATATGCAGTTCTGGTAAACACTTTCAGGTCATGGGTTGCATCTTATACATTATTTTGGTTTCCCCATTGTACTCTGAACATACAATAGATGCACAATGAATGTTTTAAAATTTCAACTGATCTTATTCCACCAAACACCAAACACTTATTCCACCAAACCCTAAAGTTGTTAAAAAGGAGTCATCCTACTCTAACAATTTGATACATCAAGATTAATTGTTAAATATTGAGCTTACTGTTTAAAATAATTTTCTGGTCTCTTGCAATAGTGAGAAAACAGAGGGAAAAGATTGCGGGTCATATCAAACTGCAACTGGGCTGCTCCTCCTTCATTGAAGTGATTAGCAAGAATTATCTAAAACAAAGAACAATTCATTTAACAGTTGCCTTTATTATCACAGCCCAGAAATATAGTCTGTTCTTACTTACTTCTTGGTAGATGTATATGTCCAGCTTCTCTACAAGCATTTGCCAGAAAATTTTAAATAAGGAGAAACAAAGCTGCTGCTCCAACTGAAGTAAACGGTCACGTAACGTAAGCAGTAACGGGCAAGCCGAAGTGGACAGGGACATTACTGCCTGCTCTGACTGAGATGGCAAGGACAACCATCTGGAAAAAACACATTAATTTTTACCATAAAACTTTCCATCACATTTTTTTTAAGCATGAAACAAAGTTTATTGAGGAAGGACAAGATAGGTTCACAGAGCAAGAGCAAGATACATTCACCACAGAATGGTGAATGAGGCCTCTAGTCATAACAAAAAGGCCATCACTTTTTTATTTCTAAAGTTTTAACAAATCATTTTTAATTTGGGAAAGTATACTGTCCTGTGGCATTTTGGATAAGAAAAAATGTACAGCCCAACATTAAAACACACATGCACACACACACAAACACACATACACACTCTCTTTAATATGGATGATAGGCCAAACACAGTGGCTCATGCCTGTAATCCCAGTGCTTTGGGAGGCTGAGGAGGGAAGAGTGCTTGAGGCCAGGAGTTCAAGACCAGCCAGGGCAACAGGCTCTACAAAAAATTTTAATAATTAGCTAGCTGGGCATGGTGGTGCATGCCTGTAGTCCTAGCTACTTGGAAGCTGAGGCAGGAAGATTGCTTCAGCTCAGGAGTTGAAGGCTGCAGTGAGCTATGATTACACCACTATACCCCAGCCCAGGTGACAGAACAAGACCCTATCTCTTAAAAAATAAATAAATAAGTAAATAAATATTTCCCCCCCAAAATCATTTTAATATATGGATTACTGATATAAAACAGTAAAAACTTTAAATGTATCAGCATTTAAGGCATCAGTTAATTTTTGGTCTACTTTTCAGTAAAAACAATGGGGACTAATAACACTTCCAAAACTGATCTCTGTGTGGCAGGGTCTATGCTAGGACAAATAGACATTGCCTACTCTCAAGAAGTTCACGTTCTGGTAGAGGTACACAGTGTCCACAGGGAACTGTGGTAGTGAAATAAACTGTGCAACATAAGCCCAGGGTACTATAGGAGCACCTCACTTTGTAAAATGGGTGACAGGCTAGGCTATTCAACCCCAGATCATATACAGCTTTCTATATTTACAAACAGCTGGCTGCTAAATTATGATCATTTTATTCTGATTAAGAATATCCAAAAGGGCCAGCACAGTGGCTCATGCCTGTAATCCTAGCATTCTGGGAGGCCAAGGCTAGAAGATCACTTGAGCTCAGGAGTTCCAGACCAGCCTGAGCAACAGCAAGACCCTATCTCTCCTAAAAACAGAAAAATTAGGCGTCATGGTGTTTGCCTATAGTCCCAGCTACTTGGGAGGCTGAGACGGGAGGATTGCTTGAGCCCAGGAGTTTGAGGTTGCAGTGAGCTACAATGATGCCACTGTACTCTACCCGAGATGACAGAGTGAGACTGTCTCAAAAAAAAAAAAAAAAAAGTCCAAAAGAACATATTTTAGAAAAATTTCCATCAAAAACAGAGTTAATGGAGTATAAAAGACCAAACTCTGTTTTATCTAGACACCTTGGAAATGTGACCACATGTACCATCTTTAATTTTTGCCAAATTGGTGTTAAGAGTTGACTTATACAGAGGATATACCTTTCTTTTTTATACCATTTTGCAGCATCTTTAACTTCTCTAAAGACATGGTCTACTTGACGGGTCAACATATCATGCTTTAAACGCTCTAAGAGGTTAATCATATCATCAAAGACAGAGCTCTCCATGGAGGCTAGTTGTCCCAGCTGCAATTTACTTAGAGTATTATTCTCTGCGAAGACCTCCAACGCTGCCTGTTGAAGTTGTAAAAAGAACTGAAAGCAAAAACATATTAACACATTTATTAACATACTTCCTTTTTTAACAGCTTGAAATAGAATTCATATACCATATAATTCACCCATTTAAAGTGTACAATTCAATGTCTTTTAGTACAGAGTTGTGCATCTACCACAATTTGAGAACATTTCCATAACCCTCCTAAAAAACCCTCATCCCCAATACCTTTCCCACTCCTCCCAGCCCTAGGCAACCTAGGTACTTTCTGTCCCTATGGATTTGCCTATTGTGGATATGCATATAAATGGAATCATACAGTGTGTGGTTCTTTGTGACTGGTTTCTTTGATTTAGTATGTTTTCAAGGTCCATCATGTTGTAACATGTATAAGTACTTAATTTCTTTTTATTGCCAAATAATATTCCATTATATAGACATAACACATTTTATTTATCCATCTATCAAGCTAATGGACATTTGCGTTATTTCCATTTTTTGTCTATTATGAATGATGCTACTGTGAACATTGGTATATAAGTTTTTATGTGGCCATATATTTCATTTCTCTTGGTATATACCTAGGAGTGTAATTGCTAGATCATATGGTAATTCTATGTTTAACTATTTGAAGAACTGCCATACCATTTTCCATAGCAACTGTACCATCTTACATCTCCACCAGCCATGATCAAATTTCTCCACATCAGCACTATTAATTGTTATTATCTATCTTTTTTATTATAGCCATCCTAGTTTGTATGAAGTGGTTTGCATTTTCCTGATGGTTAACATACTTCTTCAAGTACTCTTTTTTTCCTACACACAGACTTTTATAGTAAACTTGGAATATATATGAGAGTTAAGAGAATTGAAATGTCATTTTACAGTATTTTAGGTATAATTAACATTATTCTTTTGGCCCTCCTGAAAAACAATGCTGCAGATAATTAGCAAAAGATTAAAAACAACCTAAAGGTCCATTAATAGGGGACTGGTTAATTATGGTACTTCTATACAATGGAATATTTTGTAGCTTATTATCAAAAAGAATTAGACAAGTCTATGTTTTGAAATGGAACAATCTCAAGATATACTGTTAACTAGAAAAAGCAAAGCAGAAGCGTTTGCATAGTATGTTACCATATGTATACATATACACACCTGTGTTTATATAAATAGCTTTGGTAGGATATACAAGAAATTGATAAAAGTGGTTGGGTTTAGGCAGGATTAGAATTAAAACCTATTTTCACTATACACCATTTTGTATCACATACATAGATCACATATAGTAAAAAATAAATATTTTATCTTTCACTTCCTGTCTAAAGTAATCCCACACTTAACTAAATAGAAAAAAATGACACCATCAATAAACATTTAAGAGTAAGATTAACTATGAAGATTTGACATTTTATTTCTCTAAAATACAATTACAAAGCACTAAATAAATCATCTTGTCAAGGTTATTTCTTTGACTAAAGCTCTGAATAGCATTAAGTAATAAACACATCATAACAAGCCATGTTAAAGGCAAAGGCATAAAACATTTGGTTACCCTTGAAATGTTTCCTTAAGAATTTTCAGTTGCTTTTGTTTTAAAGTTCTTGAAACACAACTCATTAAAAATTAATAAAGACCAAGGGCGTGGCACAGTGGCTCATGCCTATAATCCCAGCACTTTGGGAGGCCAAGGTGGGAGGATCACATGAGGCCAGAAGTTCAAGACCAGCCTGAGCAACATAGCGAGACCACAACTCTACCAAAAATAGAACAATTAGCAGGGCGTCAAGGCACATGCCTGTAATTCCAGCTACTTGGGAGGCTGCAGCATGAGGATCCCCTGAGCCCACGAGTTTGAGGTTGCAGTGTGCTATGATCACACCACTGCACTCTAGCCCCAGCAACAGAGTGAGACCCTATCTCAGAAAAAAAAAAAAAAACCCAAACAAACAAACAAAAAATTAATAAAGACCAAAAGCCATTTAGAATTCTCCCAAAGACTTCATGGATAATAAACAAAATACATAAAATGTGGTAGTCAATTTTTTTAATACATTTACTACTGCAATTTAGACTATCCAACATGAACCTAGACCATGATTCATTCCCTTTCTCTCTCCATATCTTTTTGCATAGCAGTGGTACCATGGGCATCAACTACTTTTACCAACATCTTTTCCCTTTCCTTGGATAATAGCATCCCAATTTTCCTTTGGGGAACTCCTCTTCCCCACTCTGAGACAACTTGACTCAAGTGGTGTTAGCCCTATCCTTTGGTGCCAGAGATGAACACATAACTTCGTAATACCATGCCTTGGCCACACTCATGATTATTCAGGGATAGACATGTGAGAGGACCTTGGTATTTCTGTTGAAACTATCAGGGAAGAAGCAGTGTCCTTTCAAGATTGCATAAGGACCATGTGAGCCACATGTCCAGAGCCTGCCTGAGAATGAAACCAGAAATGAACAACTTTAGACCAGCCATGCCTAATCCTTTCAGATTAGGAGCCCCACTGCCCAAGTTAGACCAGTTTTCAATCAGGTTTTTGTCACCTACAACTGAAAAATTTTCAGTTCTGAATGGCTGCATGTTTCAGGCTTGGCACAATCTGGCAATAGACAAACAATTAAGTTGAGAATCTGAAACAAATGAAAAGTGAACCCTGTCCATTATTTTTTCTTTTTCTAATTATGTAATATAAGAGCTTTAATGACTTTTATGTAAAGCATTCATTGGCTGAAGAACTATGAAAATGATTAAAGGGCTTTTGATATTAAGACAGAATTTGCAGAATAACCATGCTAGGAAAAAGAATTCATTCACAATTTGAAGAGTCAACTCTGAAATTTAGGTATTTCTCTGTTGACAGAAGGACCCAGATAATTCAGCATCAGATTATAAATTTTCTAAGGATAGGGATGATGGCTAATTCATCTTTGTTAACAGACTACAGCACCAAGTAAAGTAGTTACAATGTTCCATAAATACCGTATTTCCCCGAAAATAAGACCTACCCATAAAATAAGCCCTAGCAGGATTTCTAAGCATTTGTGCAATATAAGCCCTACCCCAAAAATAAGACCTAGTGATGGGCGTGGCTACACAGCATATCTACACAACCCATGCATTTTGTCATCGAGGAGCAGTAAAGAAGACAGCCCTTCTCATCTGCCCCATCCTGACAGCTATTATCCCAGAGGTGACCGGAAAGGTGTGGGCAGCCTCACAAAAAAGGTCGGTTCCCCGTCAAGTCCCAGCCATCCTGTATGTGCTGCAAGCTGAGGCTTTGAGGGGAAAATAACACATCCCCTGAAAATAAGCCCTAGGGTGTCTTCTTGAGGAAAAATAAATATAAGACCCTGTCTTATTTTCAGGGAAACACGATAATTTCACTGAAGCTAAAAATCTGGCCCTGAATGAGTCTCTTATTAATCATCTGGCACAAGCATCAAGAATGACAACTTATTTCATACTATTGAAAAAGCTTAACAGAAAATGGAGCCTTATGGAGGCTGAGAGAATAAAGTACTTACTAAAATTAGAAACAAGACACATAAAAATACAAAATGAATGAATGTATACTGATTAGCTGACTGTATAAACACATTCTTCATTACCCTCTATATATTTATTCATTTTATGAAATAATTTATTTTATTTCCCTTGCTCAGCAGAATGACATTATACACATGGATTTCAGTTAACATTTTTATAGAAAAAGGCTTAAATAATTACTAAGTCCTGGACAGAGAGTACACAACAATAAGAATAACATAAGAATAAACTATGGGCCGGGCACAGTGGCTCATGCCTGTAATCCTAGCACTTTGGGAGGCCGATGCGCGAGGATTGCTTGAGCTCAGGAGTTCGAGACCAGCCTGAGCAAGTGCAAGACCCCTATAAATAGAAAGAAATTAGCCAAACAACTAAAAATAGAAAAAATTAGCCAGGTGCAGTGGCGCATGCCTGTAGTCCCAGCTACTAGGGAGGCTAAGGCAGGAGGATCACTTGAATCCAGGAGTTTGAGGTTGCTGTGAACTAGGCTGACGCCACGGCACTCTAGCCCAGGCAACAGAGTGAGACTCTGTCTCAAAAAAAAAGAATAAACTATGATTGTGTTTATGAGGTTTTATCTTATTTATATCTGTTATTAGTATATTTTGGTGTTCTATTTATTATTTGGCTTATTAGCCTGGATTTAAGATAAAGGCTTTTTTGGTTTTCCTTTTCTTTCATAGTAATATAAGTATTATGAGGAATATAAGTATTATGAGGAATACATTTTCCTTTACATAATGTTTTAGTGGCATACCATAAATTTTTGTTTTATACAGAACAAAATGCACTATATAATGCATTTGCAGTACGTTACAATCTTTTGTCTTAAATTCATAATTTAAAATATGTCATGTTTTCTAAACTTCCTTCTTAATCCGGCCATTGAATACTTTAAATGTGAAATATTTGAATGTATTTCATTCCTGCTTTTATTTTATTAAGATTTGATGATGTACAGAAATTTTACATTAATTTACATTGTGCATATGTGACTCATAAGGATACACATGAAAATTATGTTTTTCCTTAGTATACTACAGAATTTATCACCAATCCTCAGCTCATCAATCTAATTATTTAACTCTATAATTTTTTAATTCTCATTTTACTGATCACATTTTAAAAGTGGTATTTTTAAGCCCTTAGTTAAAATTGTAGTTGTTTTATTGTTTGACTTTCCTATTTTCATTTTATGACACAATTATGTAATATTTTACATTTATAATGTAACTTCATAGTCATTATCCTATTTATTCAGCATAGTTTTTTCACAGTTTAATGTATATTTTACCATTTTATGATCATCCTAGTTTTCTGTTAATGTTTTCTGTCATGAAATCTACTTTATGGGACACATTGGTGTAAATCCAAGCTGACTTCTGTTATCTTCACAGATGATCTTGGAACAGTGATTCCTAACCCAATGGCACCCTTTCCAAGAAGGGGGTCCTAGAGGCTGAGATCATTTTAATATCTAAAACATCTAAAGGAATTAATATATGTCAAGGATACAAAGGCTAATGAGGTTTCTTTATTTTTGGTTGGAAGTACATATTGGAAAATCTGGTTACCAAAAGCCTCAATTGCCAAGATATTCCATGGATTAATAAAAAGAGTAAAAATAAATTACTATTTAATAATTACAGTTAGGCAGATCAAATTTGTCAACAGAATCTGCATGAGGCCAGGCATGGCATTCATGCCTGTAATACTAGCACTCTGGGAGGCCGAGGCAAGAAGATCACTTGAGGTCAGGAATTCAAGACCAGCCTGAGCAAGAGCGAGACCCCGTCTCTACCAAAAATAGAAAAA
>VBSM01003176.1:34540125-34558341 GCA_008086735.1 Cheirogaleus medius
AAAAAAAAAAAAAAAAAAAAAAAAAATTCCTTCACTGTACATAATTTACCTAAATAAGAATGAGATGCTCTAAAAACCTTGTCAGTTTCTGGAATCAGCTGGGCATAGTAGCTCACACCTATAATCCCAGCATTTCGGAGGCTGGGCAGGAGGACTGCTTGAGGCCAGGAGTTTCTAAGACCAGCCTGGGCAATATATTGAGACTCTGTCACTACCAAAACCAAAAATTTAAAAATTAGCTGGGCATGGTGGCACATGGTTATAGTCCCAGCTACTTGAGAGGCTTAGGCGGGAAGATTGCTTAAGCCCAGAAGTTTGAAGTTGCAGTGAGCTATGATAGCACCATTGCACTCCAGCCTGGGTGACATAGTGAGATCCTGTCAATCAATCAATTAACCAATGGTAACTCCTCATATGTAAGACAAAAATTTCCATACTATATCGATATGTAAAATTCTTTAAAAATTTGAGAAATATATGCAGATCAAAGGGATATATAACATATCCAAAACATGAATAACATAACATTAAATATATTAACTGTAATACACTGGAAACAGGGTACTAAGAAGCTTGGATGATTTTCTTCCCTCAGGTTTTCCAGACAATATTAATGGCTGCTGACAGCTTTGCAGCAACAGTAGTTAAAACAATGCAAGGATGGGACAGTACAATTTTAAGGGACTGAGGACCATATCATAAAACCAAATAATCTGCCAGTCTAGGTGGAAAGGTTACTTTAGCTTGTTTGAAAGGCAATACCAGATATTCATGATCAACCACCACTGGTATTTATTTATTCAATTCAAAAAGACCCAAGGTAAAGTCCTGCTGTTTTTTTCCTACCCACAGGTAGCAGAACTCTGTTATTCATCTAAGAACACATACTGTGCAGCTCTTATTAGATGACTCCCATTGAAAAAAATTCAAATTATAAAGAAAGCAATCCACTTCATTAAGTGACCATCTCTAAAAATTAAATAGGAATACCACACAGAGGGTTTGTTTTATTAACTTGGCATTATAAATAATAGTTTTTATCTTGTGTTCATAATATAAGACTTAACTTACTTAGATTACTTTCTTTCAAATGCAAATTAAGCTCCCTGAAAAAACTTTACATTCATTCACAATAAAGGAAAAGAATAATTATCATAATGCTATTTTCTTAACAACTGCTAAAATTACATTATTATAATCTTTAATTAACTCAACTATTTAATGGCACACATGCACTAAGACAGAAGCCTCAAAGGAAAATAATAATTATGAGAACAAAGAAGCCCATTTTACCTTAGTTCTTCAATCTGTGAAATCCACTTAAGGTAAGCGAGATGCCGTTCAATCTCTTCAATTTGGTCAATCTTGGCCCCAAGCTCATCCATCCAGGGCTGTGCAGTCAGCAAGTGGCTGTTAATGGAGCTGAAGAGATGAGTTTCTTGCTCTAGAAACTGATTAAGGAATTGCTTTGATTCTTCTGCATTTTTTAAAGCACTCTGAATTCTCTTAGGGATTTCTGATGAAATTGTAAGTACCTGACCATACCAAAAAGAAAGAACAGCAGCAATCAGATAAAATTTTCATAAATTTTTTTATTAGCTTTCTCTCTCTCTCTTTCTTTCTGAAACAGTCTTGCTCTATTGCCCCGGGTAGAGTACAGTGGCATCATCATAGCTCACTGCCACTTCAAATTCTTGATTTCAAGTGATCCTCCTGCCTCAGCCTCCTGAGTAGTTGGGACTATAAGCCCATGCCTCCAAGCCAGGCCAATTTTTTCTGTTTTTGGTAGAGGGGGGTCTTGTTCTTGCTCAGGCTGGTCTTGAACTCCTAGCCTTAAGCAATCCTCTCACCTCGGCATCCCCAAGTGCTAGGATTACAGGCATGAGCCACCATATCCAGCCCACAAACGTATGTTTTAAAGGAATGAACTAGGCTGGGCACAGTGGCTCATGCGAGTAATCCTAGCACTCTGGGATGCTGAGGCAGGAAGATCACTTGAGACCAGGAATTCAAGACTAGCCTGAGCAAGAGCAAGATTCCATCTCTACAAAAAATAGAAAAATTAGCCAGATGTAGTGAGAGGCACATGCCTGTAGTCCCAGCTACTCCGGAGGCTGAGGCAGGAGAATTGCTTGAGCCCAGGAGTTTTGAGGTTGCAGTGAGCTATGATGATGCCATTGCACTCTACCTGGGGTGACAGAGTAAGAATCTGTCCCCCCCCCAAAAAAGAGAGAGAGATCTATATCTATAGGCATATATAGGTAGGGAAACAAGTACTATTTAATATATTATATATATATATGAATTGCCAAAAATTGAACTATGTGTATCTTAAGCATGTGTTCGTATGTGCATAGAAAACATTTTAACTATATATCTATATTATATATATATATATTTTCCTATTTACATATAATAAAATTTCTGTAAGGAATAAAAAAGAAAGATTTTACTGTGGCAGTATGAAGAAAACAGAAGATTGGCAAACTACCATCAAATGCAAGAGAGAACGAGGGTCTAAACCAGGGGTCCTCAAATTTTTTAAACAGGGGGCCAGTTCACTGTCCCTCAGACCGTTGGAGAGTGCACACTGTGGGCCCAGGACGAGTTGGCTGCTTAGCAGGACAGGCATTGGCAAAAACACCCGGCAGGCCAGATAAATGTCCTCGGCGGGCCGCATGTGGCCCGCGGGCCGTAGTTTGAGGACGCTTGGTCTAAACTAAGGTGGAGGTGGCAGAGGTGGGAAAGAGGGGATGGCCACCAGGGACACTGAGGAGGCAGAACTCAGATGACACGGTGATGGGGTAGATGATGATGAGGAGAAACCTAGGACTCCTGGGTTTCAGGCCTGAGTGACAGTCAGATAGTGGTGAAAATATTCAAGATAGGGAATCCTTCTAAGAAAAGGATCAGTACAGTTTTGGACATGCTGAATTTAAGGTTCAATAAGGAATTTCAACAGAAGTTTCTGTGGTCATTAGGGAAAGAAGCCTGGATTACAGTGAGTCAAAGAGTGAATGGCTAATTAGAAAGTGGAGACAGATAATAAAGATGACTTTTTGAAGAAGCCTAGCAGTCAAAGGAAAGAATATCTACTAAAAGATGAGGGGAACAATTTCTTGTTTGTCTAGGTTTTATAGAAAAGACCTGTGTATGTCCACATGCTGAGGGGACAGGACTGTTTGAGGTATACAGAATAAAAGTCTAAGAGTAAAGCAAGTTCACTGAGAAGGCAGGTAAAGTCTGCCTTAGCTTGATCCTCTGCTGAATGAAGAGGTAAGAATAACTACAAATATGTTTGAGGAATGTGAGGTAGACTATTCAATAGATTCGTGCGAGGCCTCAATTTTTTCTGTTTGGGAAAAAGAAAGGACAGAATAGCCAGGTCAGGTAGGTGTCCTGGAGAGAACATGGAAGAACAGCTGAGGGGAGTAGTAAGGAGCCGACATTCCCCTGCAAGGACTGACAGTGGGGCTGAAGACTCAGCCATGGTGGCAGACCACATGCCTGGGTTGGCATTAGTCTACTGTGTGAGTTCCTCCAACTGGGCCCACAACAACCTCCCTGGAGGAGTGGAAAAGGCAGACAGACCCAGGCTAAACTTAGAGACTAGCAGCAGGTATAGTGGAAAGTCAAGAAGATGTGAAGGACTAAGGTGAGGGGGATGGGAGAACATAAGACTGACAACCTGGGATAACACACCCACATACCCACACAATTTACTTAACCTAATTTAAAACTATATGATAAAAATCTTTGACAAACACATTATTGCAAGTAAAGGGGACCACTTATTTTTTTAAGATTAAATTCATTGGGTTTTTTAAGAATTAAGTAAAATGTTCATTGTAAAAAGAAAACCTGAGAATACATGAAAATATTTAGAAAATAAATCACCTGTTGAACCATCCAGAAATAACTATTATATTATATTTTGTCATGTTTCTTCCCTATGTGTGCATTTATAATAATTTGAAATGATGATAAAACATTTTTGTATGCCATGAAATTATTTACTTGTAAAAGCACTTTAAAAGTCACTGTATGAAAAGCTACATAAAATGTTAGCTCTTATGTTTTCAAGACATCAATCCTATCAGTAGGCACTCTTTTACATAATTCGTAAAACAGGTCCTTAAAACCTATAAACAGTTTGAAATGATTAGACTATGTGTTACTATCTATATCTTTAAAATTCCATATACAGTAGTGACTATGTTCAAATTATATTAATTATAATGAGTATAGTATTGATACTATTTCAATGAATTTCAATACTTGCCTGTTCTTCTAATTGCATTTTACTTTCTGTCATCTGTTCTATGAGTTTATCAAGTTTCTTTAAAGATTTAAGGTCATTTCCAACTTCCTTTTCTATGAATGCAGACACATAAGAAGGAAGATCACCATTATCTGTACCTTCGCTGACATGTTCACTTCCAGCAAGAACTGCAATACTTATGTCACCTAAAACAAAAGAATAACAATTACTCCACACCACTAAGTACTATGGAGTTAAATGAAATATAAAAGATATACAAGGCAGTATATCTACCCTCAAAAGTTAACAAAGAACATACCATATACACACACACCTAAAATACTGAAATGAATAACTATAAAGCAATCCAACAATGAAGTACTACAAGATGCTTAAGCTGAGGAAATTCAGAGTGAAGTAAAAACTCCTGAAGTCTGACCTAGTAACCTCAGGTTTCAACAGATACTGGCATGACAATACATAATATTAATATCATTGCAAAATTTGTAAGAAACCAGTTGGTATGGTCTAGAATAACACCAAAGGAAGATCCTTATTTGAAAATGTTTTAAAAAAAAAAGTAGTATTGAATATACAAAAAAAAATCTGAAAAGGTGACCAATGAGTAAAAACTACTTCTTAAAGCATAAAAAAGTGCTTATACTCCCAGCTACTCAGGAGGCTGAGGCAAGAAGATTGCCTGAACCCAGAAGTTTGAGGATATAGTGTGCTATGATCATGGCTGTGATTAACCAGTACACTCCAGCCTGGGCAATATAGTGAGACCCTGACTCAAAAAAAATAAAGAGTAAAAAAGTTTTAAAAGTTTCAAATGCTATTATACAAAGATGTCTATGTCAGAACAGAAAAAAAAAAAGAGAGAGAGAAAACACAAATTACTAGGGAAACAATCAAAATGACTGATGCAACCACTAAACTGTAAGTCTAAAGTGAGATTCTTTCCACGGCAAATAAACCAGACTTGGTCCAATTCACACCGTACTTATTAAATGTGACAAAACAGGAGATTCGGAACACTGAAACCATTTCTTGAGAAGAGTGGTAACAGAGACAACATTTATTAAGGATTTACTAAACCAAAGCAAACAATGCCTAGTGAAAACAGGAATACTGTGTAGCTTTGCTTTCATTCCATTTAGTATGTGAAATGAGTCCACTTTTAGTAGTATGCTTGAAAATTCATCATTTCACAAGTCAGTTTTTCACTCTGCGAAAGTCTATCCCTTCTATTATCCAGGATGCTTATTAAGACATAAGTAATTTCTATGTCTAATTTAAATTACCTCTAATTCCTTGTGGAGTGAAGCAAGGTTCAAATAAATACATAAAAATTTTTCAAGTTTTGTTTAAACAAAATACTTTAACAAATTTCTAGTAAACACAATACACTTCAAAGACAATTAAATTACTTTTTACTTTCCTAAATTTGTGGACCAATAGCATGCTCCTCTTTTCCAAGTGTCTCTAGTCACACTTTGCTGATCATCTGTGCCAGGCTGGCTTTCTGTACTGTGCCCCGCACCTCAGAGAAACCCAGAGGTTCACTGCACCTTGTTGGCAAAGACGGTAGGGATGACATGACTTACAGCTGGCTGCCATATCTTTCTCCTCCCACTGTACCACCACGTACTGAGATAAACTGCTTCCAAGTATCTGTTTCCATGCATAAGCTAGCCTCTTTTGATTATTCATGGTTTCTTTCTTCCTGGGCAAGTTTAGAAAACCTGAAACTTGGTTCAAACTTAGTACAATGGTAGCTCCATTTCACTGTGCAATCATTAAACATGCTCAAGTCTACTTAGTCCACAACTTGAATTATTCCACATATAGAGACAAACCTCCCTAGATTTGAGTATTTCCTAGAGATTAAAAAAAAAAAGTGTGTGCATGAGGGATAAAGCTGGGGAAACAATGGGGAGCTTCCTGGGGAGCAACACTGAGTGGAATTCACCTCTGTTCTTTCTCAGAGCTATCCCTTATAGAACATGGCTTTACCAAAAAGGCAGTTTTAAGAAAATAGCAATGAGAGAAAGGCAAGAGGGTATAATCAGCCTCATTACAAAACAACTGTCACTTTGGATACAATGAAAATATTTATTATATAAAGATATGCCTAGATGTAAATGCCAGATGTTGTTAAATTATTTATGTAAAGATTAATAAAATACATACCAGTGTGTTTGGTACCGGGTTTGTTTCTCCCTCCACCCCAAAAAACAAATTTTCCTTTGTTCTACTTCACTTATATGAATTAAAAGATTGTTCATATGCCATGAGAACCAGGAGCCCACTAATGGGTAGGAGATGCGAAACTAACATAAGACTGTGCCTCAATTTCCCAACTAGAAAATAAATTATAACATTTGCCCCAGCCTATGCTTAAAGGTTGTAAATGAGACTAAAATGTTTACTGACTCTTAATCCAATACTCTTATTTTCTTGTCCTTCAAATATAAACAAGATTGGCTGGTCTGCATCTAAACTTTATCAACATATTAATTATAATATTTAATGATAATTATTAATTATATAGTAGTCATATATTAATATATAATAATCTTCTACTATGTATAGAACTCTTTAAATTTAGCTTAAATAAATAAAACAAGTGAGTTGTGTGGTATTATCTGCAAACAAACAGAGGTAGGAAACGTCTTGTGAATGCTAAGGATGTTGCATCTAAGGAAGTAAAGTCTACTTTTTAAAAAAAATTACAGTCTTTACATGTAACCATTTAAATGCAGCCAAGTACTTTATTAGTCAATGATATTCTTCAAAATGACAATGGTGACTGGGGAGGTTTTCATGTCTTTTTTTGTTTGTTTTTTGTAAAGAGTACTCCTAATCACAAAGCAGTTGACTGAGCCACAGAAGGATGGACAAGGACAAAGTCTTTGATATGACTATCTGCATCTATAATTTTATTAAAATGACAGCTCAGTAGGCATCAGACTTGCCAGGCATCTGACTGGAGCAAACGTGGAAAGACATAGGGCACTCTCAGATCCTTCAAGGAAAAGGAGCTGAGTTGTGGCAGCTATGAATGGCAAGTACTATGGATGGCTTAGAGCTTTCTTTTGAAGTAGATTCTGTCAGTAGCCAATGTTAAGGTCAAGCCTTGCTCCTGAGGGCCACATGGTAATGTGAGCATCCTTTCTCCTACCACCACTCATTCCTGTTTGCTATAGTCAAAAGAACCAAAATACCCCCCATAGAAGAGCTATTGCATACTTTTCCCTTTGCTCTCTCAAAAAGTTTCACTTCAAACCCCCCCCCCTCAAAAGTCCCTGATTTCCAATAACCTGCCATTCATAGCTCGCTAAAGTAAAATGACAAATGTCCACATCCCTGACATATATTCCTGTCCTGGGTAGAAAATAGAGGTACTGACTTTTCACCCTTCCCTGTCTAGTACAAAAGATCCAGAACCCAAGGTATCCTTTGAGCTCTTCCCAGAGCAACTTTTAATTCACTGAAGTTAAAAGTACAACTAGGCTGGGCGCAGTGGCTCACGCCTGTAATCCTAGCACTCTGGGAGGCCGAGGCGGGCGGATTGCTCAAGGTCAGGAGTTCAAAATCAGCCTGAGCAAGAGCGAGACCCCGTCTCTACTAAAAATAGAAAGAAATTAATTGGCCAACTAAAAATATATAGAAAAAATTAGCCAGGCATGATGGCACATGCCTGTAGTCCCAGCTACTCGGGAGGCTGAGGCAGGAGGACTGCTTGAGCCCAGGAGTTTGAGGTTGCTGTGAGCCAGGCCTACAACACCGGACTCTAGTCCAAGCAACGGAGTGAGACTCTGTCTCAAAAAAAAAAAAAAAGTACAACTAAATAATTATCATTTGCCTCCTCTGAACCCACTCAAGGTGGTGGTCATCTGTCCCAGATCATTAGCCCCTCCAAATTGCTCATGCTTAGTAAGTTGGTGATTCACTAAAATGACAGGTGGGCCCAAGTCTTCTATGTCATGTATGGTGGGCAGAACTCCAGTGAAACCACTCCAGTCCCTGCTCTAGGTAGGGGTCAGAAAGTGCTCTTCTCCAAAGCATCCCATATTTTACAATTTTAGAAAGACAAAAATATGCGTATAACGATCATCAGCATTATTATATAAACATATTCTACAGAAAAAGATAATTTGTCTAAAAGATAGGCTAAAAACCCTTCTCTGTTGCAGATCTTGGAAGGTTGGGTTTGGGAAGGATGGCTGGGTAGAAAGAGGTAAGGTGTTTGGAGCCTACTTACTTTTCTCCTTGATATTCTTCCTTTCATCACCACTTTCCGAGCAACACTACAAGGAGAACAGGTGTGACAATCACATTAAGATTGAAGTAGTATATGGAACTCACACGGGCTTCCCAAAGGGAGGACGGGACAGGTCCCAGACACCCTCCCCTGGGGCCTTCCTGGGTGGCCAGAACCGTCTGAATCAACGCCACCTCCCTGGTGCCACAACTACCCCCTTCCCAGGAGGTCTGCGTCGCCTCCCAAGGACCTGGTGCTACCTTGCCAGGCCGCCAGGGTCACCTCTCCCGAGAGATGTCATCTCGCCGGGGCTGCCAAGGCGCCCTCATTGGGACTACCTCCTCTAGGAGGTACTACAACGGACTCTACCCCCGGCTGCGGGGACCGGGAACCACCTTCACAAGCTTCCACGGCCACGTCAGCATGGCTATCTCCCCTAGGAGGTCTGTGCCACCTCGCCGGGCCACCACCGTCCCATCCTGCCAGGGCCGCCTCACCGGGGCTGCCGGCGCCTCGCCGATCTCTCCAGCCGGTAGCATCCCGCCTCCGCGCGAGTCCTCGGCTCCATGCGCAGCCAGCGTGGCCTGCGGAGTCCGGCTCAGGCCAGTAACAGACAGCGGATCACCCTTGGCAGCTGGAGGGCTGAGCGCCACCGCGACTTCCTCTCGTCGTCTCTCTAGGTTCCTCCTCTCGGGCCAGAGAGGCCCTGTCTGCGCAGCCGCCGGCCGCACTCTGTTGCTCTCCCTGCTGGCCGGGGGTCGGGACAGCAGCTCAGGAAGCGCTCGGGAGACGATGGGAGGGACCAGGGTGGGAGGCGGTCCCTCTCAACCACGGTCAAGTCCCCTCCACTTTATTAGCGCCCTTGATGGAGTTTTAAGATATCCCTCCCTCCACGCCATAAATTCAATATCAATCATTTAAATTTATATGTTAGATGATATCCAGATGTTCTGAGAATGTGAGTGGGCTTGTTAACTAGGAGCTTCAATGTAGGGTTATTTGGTTCAGCTATTTAGCTAGGGATTTCCAACGAATGGCAGTATCTTTAGAGCTTTCGTTTAAGACTGGTCAGATTCCCTAGAGATAACCCTCCAATTTTCTGCTCGGAGGGTGCAGATGTGGTTGTAAGCCTTCTGGGAGCTGACTGGAGGAAGAGAACTCAGCATCTAATGCGCATTTTCCCAGTGCAGAGACCCCAAATCTCTTTTACCAGGGAGGAGGAATGGGAGTTACCTAGCAGCAAGGGGTAGGTAGATGACCCAGGGATTTGACGACCTTATAAACAAACTAACATGGAAGGCCATACCATAGAGACCAAAACGGGGGAGGGGGGGATGCAACGCTTAGAAGAAACAAACCATTCACTGAAAATAAAACTCAAATATATATATATATATGTGTATATATATATATAAAAAAAACTCAAATATATAAAGAAAATTCAAATATATATTTATATGTAGATATATACATAAATATATAATTGATGTCCTAAGATATGAGTTACCATTGCAAGCATAAAACAAGAAAAGAATACTATTTAAAAAGGAGCATTCAGGCCGGTAGCGGTGGCTCACGACTGTAATTCTAGCACTCTGGGAGGCTCAGGCGGGAGGATCGCTCAAGGTCAGGAGTTAGAAACCAGCAAGAGCGAGACCCGTCTCTACTAAAAATAGAAAGAAATTAATTGGCCAACTAAAAATATATAGAAAAAAAAATTAGCCAGGCATGGTGGCACATGCCTGTAGTCCCAGCTACTCGAGAGGCTGAGGCAGAAGTATTGCTTGAGCCCAGGAGTTTGAAGTTGCTGTGAGCTAGGCTGGTGCCACGGCACTCTAGCCCAGGCAACAAAGTGAGATTCTGTATAAAAATAAAAAAGCTAGAATTCTATACTGGATTAATAAACAATCAATCAAATATAAGATCAGAATAAAGGTATGTTTAGACATTCAATATCTCAAAAAATTTAGCTTTCATTTACTCCTTTCTCAGGAAACTACTGAAGCTTGTGCTCCCCTAAAATGAGACAGTAAACCAAGAAAAAAGAAGACGTAAGATATAGGACACAGAAGATACAACACAGGAGAAAAATTAATAGAGCACTAAGCATAGATTGGTGTAGGTCAGAAAACTCCAGAAGAGACTCCTTTAGAAAGATGAAACTGGGCTGGGTGTGGTAGCTCACTCCTGTAATCCTAGCACTCTGGGAGGCCAAGGCAGGAAGATCTCTTGAGGTCAGGAGTTTGAGAAAGATGAAACTAACAGAACACTTCATCTCTCTAAAACTCTGGAGGGGGAAGATTTAAACAATCATTAAGAAGTTTAGGCTTGACATAGTGATGAATAATAAACCAAAATAAGATCATTATGAACTAGAGAAAAAACAAAGCTGTATAGGAGAAGAGAAGCAATCATAGTTTCCTACTTTCCTAAGATGTGAATAATATTTACCTAAGATGTGAATAATGAAGTAAACACAAATACAAAGAAAAAAAGTACAATATAACGATACCAGGCATGTGGAGGGATGGGAAGCATGGGGAAGAAGGGGGAAAGAAGGAGAGCTAAACCTTCATTTTACATTAAGTGAAGTCAGTAGATGATGCCTAAAAGTGAAAAATCAAGAAATAGCAATACAAGCACATTTATATAGAGAGATGAAAGTAAATACCAAAATAATCAGTTAAAAGAAGTGAAATGACAGCCTTTGAGAGAGTAGAAACAGGTAAGGGGAGACGTGGGGATGCTATCCCTGCTGTTTCCTTGCAAACCTTACAAAGTTTCCACAGAATTATTTGACTCCAAATCACAGACATGTATAACTCTGAAAAAAATTAAAAATAAAATTAAAGAAAAAAAAGATTGCCCTAAACCCAATTTTTGCCTCTGAAAAATTCACTTTCTGGTAAAGGAAATAGACATCGAAATAAATAATTTAAGATTAAGTGTATCAGCTTAACAACAGAAATGTTTGTAATGACTGAGGGAACATAGAGAACAATGAACTGGAGCGTGAAGAAAAGCATCAACGTTGGACAGAATACGAGGCAATAGGGATGAAAGAGGAGATAAATTGTGTGTCTAGGCACTTAGCAATCCATGGTGCTGGTGCAGGGTTAAAAGTAGGATACTGTGCATTTTATATAATATACATGTTAGGATGGATTTTAAAGTTGATGAGAACATTCAACTGTTAAATGTTTATTAGAGCAAGTTGGAAGAGGGGAGAGGCTTTGAACCTCTGTGTTATTTTAAACATAAAAACCAATAAAGAGTTGCCCATTTTGGAAAACAGAAAACTAAAAATATGTGTTTCACTTGGATCTTGTTTAAGGCAGTTTAGGCTGAAATGTAAAAAAGAGTAAGTTTTGACCATAGACTCAGCTAATGGCCAAAGAAATATGAAAAGTCCTTCCTCTAAATGTGTTTGTAAGAATTTGGGCCACAATCTCAGAGAAGATTTTTTTAAGAGCAGTTTTAGGTTACAGAAAAATTGAGAGGAAGGTACAGAGCTTTCCCCTACCTCCACACATGCATAACCTTCCCTATCATCAACATCCCCCCACCAGAGTGGGCATTTGTTACAATTGATGAACCTGTATTGACACATCATTATCTCCCAGAGACCATAGTTTACATTAGGGTTCACTCTTGATATTGTATATTTTATGCATTTGGACAAATGTATAATGACATATCCACCATTTGGGGATCATATAGAGTAGTTTCACTGCTCTGAAATTCCTCTGTACTCCACTCATTCATCCCTCCCTCCTTCCTAATGCCTGGAAACCAATTTTATCACTGTCGCTATAGTTCTGCCTCTTTCACAATGTCATATAGTTGGAACCATGCAGTCCATGACCTTTTCAGATTGGTTTCTTTCACTTAGTAATATGCATTTAAGTGTCCTCCATGTCTTTTCATGGCCTGCTAAGCTCATTTCTTTTTATTGCTGAATAATATCCCATTGTCTAGCTAATCCACAGTTTATCCATCCACCTACTGAAGGACATCTTAATTCCTTGTAAGTTTTGGGAGTTATGAATAATGCCGCTGTAAACATCTGTGTGCAGGTTTATATGTGGACATGTTTTCAACTCTTTTGGGTAAATCAAGGGAGCTTAAGTGCTGAGCCATATTGTTTAAGAGTATGTTTAGTTTTGTACAAAACCACCAAACTGTCTTCCAAAGTGTCTGTACCATTTTGCATTCCCACAGCAATGAATGAGAGTTCCTGTTGCTCCACATCCTCACCGGCATTTGGTGTTTGCAAATCAAAACAGTGATGAGATACTACTATCCAGGCCAAAATCTAGGACACTGAGAAGATACTTTTTAAAGTATACAAAAAATTAAGAGTTTAGGATTGAATTATTACTTCATCGTTGTGGTACAAATATTTGCATTTGCTATCACCGGGATATTAACCAATGAATTAACCATAGCCCAACGACAAGTGATACTAAAGAAATAAGGCCAGAAAAAAAAATTGAGATACTTAACTGGGGTAAATAATCTCAGAGGAAAGCAGTATAAAACCCCACCACTCTGACAGAATTATCTATGACTCAGTTGACCAGATGCCCACACTAAATCCACGTTTTAAAAACAAGTCTATCAGAAATATAAGGACTTAAAATAACATTGGTTTTTCACTCAGGGCTGAAGTCTGGTAAAGTATTAGATCTGAAAAACTATTAGGGGCTTGGATTTGGTCAGTAAACGTGTGCTACTTGAAAAGCATAGGAAGAGGAATGAATTTTTTCTTTACACAACAGCATAAATTATGATGAGTTTTCTTGAAAGAGATCCTATTGGGGAGCTGTTAAGCAGGAAGGGTAAGAAGCGGGAAAATGGTGCTTCTGAATTCCCCACAAGGAAGGAATCATACATAGACCAATATGGTCCCTGAAATGATTCCCTTTTCATCATCATTAACTGTGGTGAAATGAGAAAGGGCCACAACCATGCGGAAGAAATCCTTACTAGGATACAACTACCAAATACTCTGTTAATCCCGGCTTTGGACGTCCTAAAGGTCTAAAAGAACTCTTAGAGGCCTGACAAAACCACCTTTTGCCCCAGATGCTGGGACTAAGCGGTCACGGCCCCGGAGCCAGCTAGAGCGCGCGCCAGTGGGCGGGGCCTCTCCGCGGCCGGGGGCGGGGCGGGCGGCGGGGAGCGGGCTCCGCCCGGGGGAGGGGCTGCGGCCCCGGCGCGTCGCTGCGCCGCACGTGTGCGAGCCCGGCTGCCGGAGCGCCGCGGACCTCGCGCGGGCGCGCCGCTTATGCCCGGCCTTCATCGCTGCAGGCTCCTCCGAGTGGCCCTCGCCGCCACCGCCCTTCTGTGGCCCGAGCGCAGCGCCGGCCTCCTCGCCGCCCGGCCCGCGCCGCGCCCCCAGGCTCCGGGTAAGTTCGCGGCCTCCCCGCGGCCGCCCGGGCTCCGCGGCCTGCCCTCGGCCCGCCCCGGCCCCGGCCCCAGGGCCCCGCCCGGAGAGGCTGTGCGGCCCGGCAGCGCTCTGAGCGCGCGGCGCCTCCATTCCAGGGAGAGCTCGCGCCCCTCCGCCCGGCCGGTCGTCAGGGTGTCGCGCCCGCGCGCTCTCCCTCTCCCCGCGGCGCTGGCAGCCGCTAGGTCTCCTTCCCTCTCGCCCCCTTTCTCTGCCCCGGACGCTCCCTAAACTCTTTCCCTCCCAGAACGGCCTTTCCCCCGAGGCCCTTCACAGCTCCCTCAGCCGCTCGGCCAGCCTCCTGTCCGTCCAGCCCATGTGCTTTCGTCCTTGCAGTCCTGCATCGCCACTCGTTGTGGGCCTGCTGCGTGCCAGGCAGGCCCTCAGGGACTGCTCGTTCTGCGTACTTGCCCGGAGCAGGAGCGAACGGGCTGGGCGCCGGGAGCCCTCTGCTCGGGGGTTGCTGGAGTGCCTGGACGTGCGGGTGCAGGCTGAAACTCATCCGCACCGAGTCCTGCGGTCAGCCCTGCACTGAGGGGTTTGAAGAGAAGTAGGGCTGCTGGGGAGTTTAGTTTTTCATATACTTGGTACCGTTGTCAGACCACTTCTTTTTCCATTCCAAAAATGTAAATGTAAGATTACTAAGGCTTCCCCCTCGCCCCCCAAGCCTCTAATCTGTGAAATAGGTATGCCCTAGTGGCCTGGTGATACTTGACTATTGAGGGATCTGTCGAAAATTAGACTGTACACCCTTTTTGAAAAGGGGATGGATAGGCAATTACTACGTTCAATCATTAGGAAAGTAGCCGACAGTCGTATTTATTAATTTAACAACCCCTTTTGAACATGTCTTTTGATAGAGGCTGGGGCAGTGCAGGTGCTGTATTAATGAAACAGCTTTTGTACCCAAATAGAGAGAAATAACAATTCAGCTGCTGTTACAATGACTAAGTTTACTCCTGCCTCAGGTCCTTTACACGTGCTGTTGGGGCTGCCTGGAATTCTCCCCCCACACACTTTTTCTTGTCGGCTTCTTCCTTCATCTTTGCTCAGAAGTTACTTCCTTAGAGAGGCTTCACTAAAGAGCACCCTGCTTACTCTCAACCCCTTTGCTTTATTTCTTTGTAGTTTGCATGTTCTGAGGTTAATTTAATTTTGTTCTCAGGTATATCCTCAAATAGAATGTAAGCTCCACGAGGGCAGGAAATTTTCCCATTTCCCCCAGTGCCTACAACAGTGCCAGACACATAGGACTTGCTGAATAAATACTTGTGGAATGAACAACTTTGAGAGACATCGATTTTGCGTATCAGAATGCAGTGTGTCTGCTGCCCCAAAGAAAGTGCTCATTAATGTGAGAACTAGAGAGATTACTGCCAATTTGCAGAGGATGGAGGATAGATGTGTTTAAAAAGACCGAGTGGTGCAGAGTTTTGAAATACAGGATTAAGACTAATGTGGCTCTTTTCGGATGTTCATTTTAGAAGAGATAATGTTAATGGACTGTTATGAGTGTTGTATTAAAATTTGGAAATGCTAAACTCTACTTTTGTAGGTATAGAGGATTTTAAAAGCTGAGTTCATAAATCTAATATTTTAATGAAAAGGGTTTAAAAATATAAAAATTGTAATATTTCTATTCTCATTTGGCTTATTTGGAGTACGGAGGAAATAAAAACCATTGTTTTAGTATTCCCTCCAAAGAAATGTGTAGGATTTTTACATTCATGGGAAACTATCAGTGGAGTTTGTTCTATTCTTGGTTGCAGAATCAGACTTCTGGTCTATGGGGATTTTACTTGACAGTTAAGGCACCATCATTACTATATTAATGTCATGGATAGTGTATTTGTGCAGCATATTTCTTTTAAAAAATGTTTTTTAATACAACAAAAAACTCATAAAGCTCCCCCCTCCCCTTTAAAGCCAATCACTGTATGTCTTCAAGATAGAATGTATCTTTGGATTTTCCTTTTGCAAACCTGATTTCCTTAGGCCTTTCACCTTGGACTGGTCAGGGTTCTTTTATTTTTCTGTTGAATTCTTTTGGGCCTCTTCCATGTTTACAAGATCACCTCTCTCTCCTCCCTGCCCAATTTAAAAATTATATTCCATTTCAGTCTTCTCTTTCCTATAGTTCCTGCTTATGTAATTTGAGTTCTGCCTCTACTAGTCCAGAAGTTTGAATAGCTATTCTAATAAATATGCTCTCAGCTTCTGGGTCTACAGGATAGAACTTAGCAAAATATATATAAAGTGATTTAAAATCATTGATGTTATATATAAACTTTAATAATTAATGTCTTTGTGATAGGCCATTGATTTAAATGAAAAATACAATTTTATCTTAAATACAAAAGTGAATTTAGTTAATGAGCTTGTCTTTGCAATTAGATATATCAAAAAAAAAGAGATCAGGCTGGGTGGGGTGGCTCTCACCTTTAATTCTAGCCAAGGCAGGAGGATTGCTTGAGGCTGGGAGTTCAAGAGCAGCCTGACCAAGCACCGTCTCTACAAAAAAAAAATTAGCTGGGCATGGTGGCATGCACCTATAGTCCCTCCTACTCGGGAGGCTGAGGCAGGAAGATCCCTTAAGTCCAGGAGTTTGAGATTGCAGTGAGCTATGATGACTCCACTGCACTCTAGCCTGGGCAACAGAGCCAGATTCTGTCTCAAAAAAAAAAAAAAAAAGAAAGAAAAAGAGATCAGAGAAGAGTCCACAAATATCAAGAAAAAGACTGCCAACCTAAAGACCTATTTATGTAGTGCTATTGGCAGTGTTTGAGAGTCTCTTAAAATTAAATGGTGTTTGAAGGAGAAAACCATGTTTAATCGTTAGCCCAGAAAACAGAAGAAGCCTAAGAAGCTTTTTTTTTCTTCCCTAGATTTAGCAATACAGTTCTGCTGTGTAAATCATCCAATAAATATTAAGGACTAACAGTTGAATAGGAGGAGCTATTAACAGACCTTTGACCAAGTCATCATATTTCAGTTTTACAGAGAAAGAAACTGAGGCTTAGAGAGGTTAAGTGACTCACTTGGTAAATGGCAAGACCTAGATCTGGCTGCAAGGTTGTTAAGGAGGTGACTTGCATAAGGGGAGATGTACATTCTGCTGACCATAAAGTCCCTGAGTAAAGCTTTATGCATGGCTATTATCAGCCACACTTTGCTCCCTGCTGAGCGTTCTGGCCTTTGGAAGGGTATTAGGATCTCCTGGTAGATCCTGTGATGCCAGCTGGAGACCTTATATGGTCACTAGGGAGCCATTGCAGGCTTTTTGGTAAAGATATGTGGTAACTGTCTACAGGATATATCCACTTGGATGTTCCCCAGGTACCTGCAACACCACGGGACTATTGGTGTGCTCATCGTCTCCCATCACCTGCTCCTCTTTCTGGGCCCTCCATATCAGGAAGGGCTGCACTGTCCTCTTAGGTCCCCAAGGCAGGAAACTCGAGTCATCCGGCAGTATTTCCTCCTTCCTCCCACATTTGTCACCCAGTCCTGTCCCTACCATTTCCTAAATGTTCTCGAATGTTCCCTCCATTCTGTCTCCTTTGCCTAATCCTTAGATCAGGGTGCACTAATGTCTTGCCTGGATTACAGCTGTACCCTCTTACCAGTCTTCTAGCCTAACTCCAGGTCCTCATCAAAGGGGTGCCACAAAATATTTCTAGCTCACGAATCCAGTGGTGGTTTGATTTTCAGGATGAAATTCCCTCTGTTTAGCCTGGTGTGACTTCTGCCATCACCCCACTCCAGACTCCGCCCTCTCTTTGTGTGTCTCACCCTCTACAATGGGTGATGAGCTCCTGGGGTTCTTCCAGCACTCCATGCTCTCCTAGGCTGCCAGGCCTTTGCACATGCTGCACCCTCAACCTCAAACACCCTTCTCCGCCTTTTCCTTGGTCCTTGGTCCTATTCCCTGGTCATCAAAACTTGGCTCAGGTATTTTAGGTACCTAAGCTCAAACACCCTTCTCCCCCTTTTCCTTAGTCCTTGGTCCTATTCCCTGGTCATCAAAACTTGGCTCAAGTATTTTAGGTACCTTGGCTCAGGTACTGTAACCCTACCCCTCTGATGTCTTCTGTATGTTCCCGTAGTTCCTGTG
Organism: Cheirogaleus medius; assembly: GCA_008086735.1. NCBI lineage: Eukaryota > Metazoa > Chordata > Mammalia > Primates > Cheirogaleidae > Cheirogaleus > Cheirogaleus medius. Next base: position 34,558,217 of record VBSM01003176.1, read on the forward strand.
TAAGCCCTGGTCCCTTTTTATTTCCTTCACCTGTGCAAAAGCTCTAAGGGCAGCTTTGTTGCTATACAGTGACAAATTGCATCAGCATGTCATAAACCAGCATTCTTTTTTTTTTTTTGAGACAG
>VBSM01003176.1:34558441-34577431 GCA_008086735.1 Cheirogaleus medius
TTTACGAAAGTTTATTCTTAAATGTACGATAGGCTCCAAGACAACACTTTATTTTAGCTGTAGATGGCAAAAGATGGTATGGCAGGGAATACAGATGTTTAAATAGGGATGGAATCAAGGGTCACCATTGCTTCAGACACAAGAAGCAGCTTACTTTTTGCCAGATTGCTTAAACTCCACCTGTGGCCAGGGGGCCCTTTCCCATTGGCTTTTAGCTCCTGGAGTTTCTTCTTCTCTTTGTGTTTCTGCTTGAAAGCCTCGTCTTCCTAGCCCATCTCCTTGGCCTGCTGCTTGGGCTGTTTCAGGGCCTTCTTGCCTTTTATGGGACACATGAGCATACTCGGCCTGGACGCAGCCCTGTCATACGGCACAATTATCCTCCCACAATAAATGCATTTTTGCTTTTACTTTTTACGTGTACTTCTATTTTCCTTTCCTTTTTGTTCTTGATTTTTGACAGTGAGGCAAGATCAAATATGGATTCTTAAAATTTAGTTCATCATTATTCTTATTTTGCTGTAGATGCATGTGTAGGTGGGTTTCTTGTTAACCAGGCCTTGGAGAACTAGAATATTCATTTTCTGCTCATTTACATTCTTTATAGCTATGTTTACAAAGTTCCTTACTATGTTAACTTTAGCGTCTCCTGTATAATTAATATAGAAAAAGCTTTTATCCTTATTTCACTAAGAGCATCAAGTAAGGTCAGATTAGATAGGCACTTGAGGTCCTGGATACTGTTGTGTGTGGTTGGTTGTTTGGTTGTTTTTAAGATAGGGTCTCAGCTCTGTCACCTGGGGGCTAGAGTTCAGTGGCATGATCGTAGCTCACTACAACCTCAAGCTCCTGGGCTCAAGTGATCCCCCTGCCTGAGCCTCCCCAGTAGTTGAGACCACGGTAGGTGCTACCATGCCTGGCTAATTTTTCTATTTTTTGTAGAGACAGGGTCTTACCTTGCTCAAGCTGGTCTTGAATGCCTGGCCTCAAACAATCCTCCTGCCTCAGCCTCCCAAAGCTCTGTATTTATTTTGATTGCCATATGTTTATCCCCTCTCCAGCTGCTATATACTGAGAAAGTATGTGTGGCTTCTTAGGCTTTTGCTCAGTAAATTATATATGGGCCATTTAAATGATAATCTAGTTTTTCTTGTTTATTTTTTTATTGTGGTAAAATACATACAACAAAATGTACCATCTTAACCATTTTTAATTAGTTTATTTTTTAAGAGAGAAGGTCTCACTATGTTGCCCAACCTATAGTGTGGTGGCTATTGACAGGTGCAATCATAGCTCACTGCAACCTCGAACTTTTGGGATCAAGCAATCCTCCCACCTCAGCCTCCCAAGTAGCTGGGACTACAGGAACATGCCACCATACCGAACTAATATTTAAATTTTTTGTAGAGGTAGGGTTTCACTTTGTTGCCCAGGCTGGTCTCCAACTCCTGGTCTCAAGCAATCTTCCCACCTCAGTCTCTAAAAGTGCTAGGATTATAGGTGTGAGCCACTATACTTGGCCCCCGCAACCCCCTCTTTTTTTTTATTATGGTATGGGTAAATGTAGTTATATGATGTTTTATTTCATCAGTTTTTCAAAAGGGTGATACATATATGAAACAAAATTCAAATGATACAACTATGGTATTGAATGAAAATAGCAAGTCTCCTACTACTGTCCCTAGCCACCAAGACCCTCTCCTAGAAGAAACTACCTTTCCCAGTCTAGTCAACTGTTCCTGCATATTGTTCAGTTTATGTACCCATAATTTTTTATGTACCTGTAATTTTCTTACTAATATAAAAACACTGAGATGAGTATCTTTAGAGCTAAAACTATAAGCACTTTCTTAATTATTTTCATAAGATAAATTCCTAAAAGTGGCATTCTGGGTCAAAGAGCATACTTTTTTTTTTTTTTTTTTGAGACAGAGTCTCACTCTGTTGCCCGGGCTAGAGTGCCGTGGCATCAGCCTAGCTCACAGCAACCTCAGACTCCTGGGCTCAAGCAATCCTACTGCCTCAGCCTCCTGAGTAGCTGGGACTACAGGCATGTGCCACCATGCCCGGCTCATTTTTTTTACATATATATTTTTAGTTGTCCAGCTACTTTCTTTCTATTTTTTTTTTTTTTAGTAGAGACAGGGTCTCGCTCTTGCTCAGACTGAGCTCTAACGATCTGCCTGCCTTGGCCTCCCAGAGTGCTAGGATTACAGGTGTGAGCCACCGCGCCTGGCCAAAAGCATACATTTTTAAGGCTTTTGGTGCACATTGTCAAATTCCATGCAAAAGTGTTGTGCCAGCTTTCTAGCCAACCAAAAGTATATGCCAGCATCAGGAAAAATTATTTTAATAAATGATTTTTAGGACTCTATAAACAAAGCTAACTATGCCTCTGTTTGCTGAAACTGACTTCCTTATAGGTTATTGTTACTTCCTACTTTTTCCTCCTTCCTAAAAGGTTCTCTTAAATGTTTTCTTGGAGACTTAAAGATGGAGATGACAGACATGACTGGTGTGTCACTGAAACGTGGGTCCCTTGTTGTGGAAGATAATGACAGTGGGGTCCCAGCTGAGGAGACAAAAAAACAGAAGATGTCAGAATGCACTCAGACCAAAGGTCTCGACAGGCTGGGGAACAACTCTCTACCCAACAGTGAAGATGTGCATTGGGCTCCTGAAGCTATAAGTGCTGGGAAAGATGAAAAGAACTGTGAGGCTCAGTTGGAAGAAGAGGAGGAGGAGGAAGATGGCCTTTCAGAGGAGGAGGAGGAGGAGGAAGCAGAGAGCTTTGCAGACATGATGAAGCACGGACTCACCGAACTTGATGTGGGCATCACCAAGTTCGTAAGTCCACATCAAGGATTCTCAGGAATCTTAAAAGAAAGGTTTGTTTAGCTTATATGTGAAGTTATTTTGATTGTATTAGGTTTTTTTTTTTCTTTACAAAGACATCAGGGTATTCTTCCACTTAGCTTTCTATTACCAAGGAAATGGTAAAATAATTTTTGTCCACGCCGATGGTCAAAAAGAAATAGGATAAAAAAGAGCTGCCTGAATGATTAAATGGATGAGTCTTGGAATTTTTTTTTTTTTTTTTGAGACAGAGTCTCGCTCTGTTGCCTGGGCTAGAGTGCCGTGGCATCAGCCTAGCTCACAGCAACCTCAAACTCCAGGGCTCAAGCAATCCTTCTGCCTCAGCCTCCCGAGTAGCTGGGACTACAGGCATGCACCACGATGCCTGGCTAATTTTTTCTATATATTTTTAGTTGGCCAATTAATTTCTTTCTATTTTTAGTAGAGATGAGGTCTTCCTCTTGCTCAGGCTGGTTTCAAACTCCTGACCTTGAGCAGTCTGCCCGCCTCAGCCTCCTAGAGTGCTAGGATTATAGACATGAGCCACCGCGCCCGGCCAGATTTTTTAATATTTTAAAATAAATAGAAGTCATGATTAGTTCTTATCAAGGGAAGATCCTTCCCAGAATTGTTTAAGTAAAAATAATTTCTCAGTGGCATGCATTTGTTATTATGTGGATGGGTGCTGCTCATTTTGTTAAAATAAATTCGTTTTGTTGATTTTTATTCATTTACATGATTTCAAGTTTTCCCTAGAATTCGTTGTATAATCTTAAACTCTTTCACCTTAAACTCTTGCATCTATGGTAGAAGGTGGTCTTTGGCGCCGGGTGTGAATCCAGTTTAGCCACTTAATATAATAGTTACTTAATAACCAGCCTGAGCAAGAGCGAGACCCCGTCTCTACTAAAAATAGAAAGAAATTAATTGGTCAGCTAAAAATATGTAGAAAAAAAAATTAGCCTGGCATGGTGGCACATGCCTATAGTCCCAGCTACTTGGGAGGCTGAGGCAGGAGGATTGCTTGAGCCCAGGAGTTTGAGGTTGCTGTGAGCTGCTAGGCTGATGCCATGGCCCTCTAGCCCAGGGAACAGAGTGAGACTCTGTCTCAAAAAAAAAAAGAAACCAGAAAAGATAACTCAGTGATTTCACATTGAAGATTTTTTTTTAATTCCTTGTTTTGCACAATAGTAAGGCTTAATGTTGATAAATTTTATTTAATTAATAGGAAACAATATGTTAATTCTCTGAAAGTTCATGTTTTCTTTTCATCAGATACTCCGACTTCGTTGTTCATGAGATAGGAAAAGATGGACGGATCAGCCATTTGGATGACTTATCTGTTCCAGTGGATGAGGAGGTAGCTCTCTAACAAAAGTCATCTTCTGTATAAAAACAGCATTTCCTAGCGATCATAGAAATATACAGCTTTAATAGCCTTGAATTCTGTGTATGATTCACTGTGAGTTCTCACGATTATTTTAAAGGATCCTTCAGAAGATGCATTTACAGTTTTGACAGCCGAAGAAAAGCAGCGATTGGAAGAGCTCCAGCTTTTTAAAAATAAGGAAACCAGTGTTGCCATCGAGGTAAATGTTCCAAAAATATATGAAAAGATTTTTAGGGTTTTCATTGCTTCATTTTGGGTGGGTGTTACTAAAGTGTCTGTTGAAAAAATTACAGTGGTTACCAAAAGAGGGTAACCTTGTCCTCCTGAATCTAAAAGGGCATCACACTAAAAAATGTTTTCATCAGGGGCAGGTACCCAGTATCCCAGATAAAACTATGGTCCAAAAAAAGTTACTTTTTTTTTTTTTCTTTTTAAGACAGAGTCTCACTCTCTTGCTCTGGGAAGAGTGCAGTGGCTTCTTCAAAGCTTACTGCAACCTCAAACTCCTGGGCTCAAGCAATCCTCCTGCCTCAGCCTCCCAAGTAACTGGGACTACAGGCATGCACCACAATGCCTGGCTAATTTCTCTATTTTTAGTAGAGACGGAGTCTCTCTCTTGCTCAGGCTGGTCTCAAACTCCTGGGCTCAAGCAATACTTGAGCCTCAGCCTCCTAGAATGCTAGGATTATAGGCATTAGCCACCATCCTGGCCAAAAAGTTACATTTTTGTTTAAAAATTTTTTTCAGTGACCAAAAATCAAAAAAGAAATCTCTTGTTTAGAACCACAGAGTGACAGTATACAGTGTCTACTGTAACAGGACCATTGCTGCTTGTGTGCCCCTGTGCAGGCTCTGGCTTCAACAGCTTCTTGGTCTCAAATGGGGCTCTGGGAAAGGGAGGAAGTGGAGGAAGGGAGCATTTCTTTGCTTATCCTGGGTCTACTCTGCTATTCCAGAAAAGGAGAGCTCAGCTTCTCATTTACTAGAATAGTAAATGCTATTGTTAAAGCTTTTTGTTATGGAAATTTTATTCTTCTAGATTAGTGCTATCCAGTGGAATTATAAAGCAAGCCATATTTTTAATTTTATGTTTTCTAGTAGCCACATTTTAAAAAGTAAAAAGGAGGCCGGGCGCCGTGGCTCACGCCTGTAATCCTAGCACTCTGGGAGGCCGAGGCGGCCAGATTGCTCAAGGTCAGGAGTTCGAAACCAGCCTGAACAAGAGCGAGACCCCGTCTCTACTAAAAATAGAAAGAAATTAATTGGCCAATTAAAAAATATATATATATAAAAAAAAATTAGCCGGGGATGGTGACTCATGCCTGTAGTCCCAGCTACTCAGGAGGCTGAGGCAGGAGGATCACTCAAGCCCAGGAGTTTGAGGTTGCTGTGAGCTAGGCTGACGCCACGGCACTCTAGCCCGGGAAACAGAGCGAGACTCTGTCTCAAAAAAATAAATAAATAAAAAGTAAAAAGGAAAGTTAGAATTAATTTTAATAATATATTTTATTTGCCCTAATACAAAATACTGTCATTTCAATATGTAATCAATATTTTTTAAATTATTAATGAGATGTTTTACATTCTTTTTTTCCCTGAGTCTTTAAACTACAGTGTTATTTTATACAGATAGCACATGTCAGTTCAGACTAGACACATTTCAAGTGCTTAGTTACCAAATGAGGTTATTGGGTACCATAATGGACAGAGCAGCTCTAGGTGGCATCTGTAGCATAAAGTAAATGTGTTACCAGATTTTAAGAATCTTGCAGCATGAGGTATTTAGAATTTTAAGTTTATATTAAATTCATTTTGTACCGATTTACCCCACCCAGACTTCCCAAAAGTATGTGGTATTACAACTTTAGGGATCTTCAATTACTGAATTTACCCATAGACAAAATCTTCAACAATGTCAAGAAAAATATTCCTAGGATTAGGTTTTGAGAGCAGTCCAGGGGGATGGTTCAGATTTCCCTTGCTTATACAATGCAGAGTTTTATCATAATATTCATTCCTATACATGTGGCAAAATTAGCTATCATCTTCAAAACTGTGGTTGTGCCATCTACTGAAAGTTTTTACTTTTAAAGGGCATAAACTATGGGCAAGTTTCCTCATTTACAAAGTGAGAAAAAGGGACTTTCTGAATTTTCAAGGTCTAGATATGTATTCATACACACCAACTATGATTCTAACTCACTGCTATCAGTAATTTCAGATCTAGACTCACTTTTTGATATGAAGAAGTCAGTTATCCTTAATTGCAACATAGTTTGTTTTCTTTTACATTTTTTGTTTTGTTAAAATATTCTCAAGTTTAGGCCAGATGCGGCGGCTCACACCTGTAATCATGGCGCTGTGGGAGGCTGGGGTGGGAGGATTGAGGCCAGGAGTTCGAGACCAGCCTGAGCAAGAGTGAGACCCCACCACGTCTCTACAAAAAAATATAAAAATTAGCTGGACGTCGTGGCAGGAGCCTGTAGTCCTAGCTACTCGGGAGCTGAGGTAGGAGGATCACTTGAGGCCAGGAGTTTGAGGTTACAGTGAGCTATGATCACATCACTGCACTCTAACCCACGAGTCTTGAAAAAAAAAAAAATATTGTCAAGTTTAGCCAGTAGCAGTTGTTGTATATCTTGATGTTTTCAGCTTGTAGATTGCAACCCATGAGATTAATTTAGGGGGTCTTAACCAGAATTTTTTGATGGAAAAAAATAAAATAGAAAATATTTGTGCTTTGCACATAGTAAGCGTATTTTTTTGTGAACTTTTTTTCAATATTTTTAATCAGGCCATGTGCACACACATTTGTGGTTATTGAGTAAAGAGGTAAAATGAGTTTCTTAGTGTGAGACACGCTTGAAAACTGAAACAGTCATGTAAATAACAAGTCTCCATTTCTTTATGTTGATTTTTCTTTATTGTGAACCAACTACTAGAACCTCACTATAAAAGAATTTGTATAAAATAGAATTCAGTATGAGGCAGTTGTATGGATAGATTGGACTGTTGGAAGGATTGAGTTTCTGACATACCAAAGGCCCGGCTTGCCTACATTTCCACCTGTGAGCTCTGAGGTGTTTGTCCAGCAGAGAGCATGAGGGAGCATCTGTGATAGTGGCTCCAGGGCCAGACAGTCTGGATTTCAGATCCAGCTCTACCACCCTCCAGCTGTATAACCTTAGACACGTTCCTTAACGTCTCCCAGCCTCATTCTCCTCATCTCTAAAGGGATGCAATGGTGGTGTGACAGGGCGATGATAAGGATTAAAAAAGTGATGAACGAACGGTCAGTGCTTGATGCAGTGCCTGGCAGATGGACATGTTCGATTAGCAGGCTCCTAGGAATTTGCGGTATTGTGAAGCTCTAAAATATTTCTGAAATGATACCCAGGCACTTTTGTTATTTCACATAGTTAATAAGGTGAGCAATGTTTTTACTGATTCACTATGTTGCTTCCCTGTTTAATGTTTGTTAAGTTAGTGGCGTTGCCATCTGTATTTTCAATAGGTTATTGAGGACACCAAAGAGAAAAGAACTGTCATCCATCAAGCTATCAAATCTCTGTTTCCAGGATTAGAGACAAAAACAGAGGATAGAGAGGGGAAGAAATGCATCGTAGCATACCATGCAGCAGGAAGAAAGGCTTTGGCAAGTAAGTATGTGAGCGGCCAGCTTTGTCCTTCAGACGGCCCAGAGAAGCAGACCCTGCTCCTCGATAGTCTGTTCATGCTCAAGGGCTACTTTGCTGTTGTTCAGAGAAGGATATTGATCATGTCACTCCTTCAGAGAAGGGTGAATATTGTTTCAGATGCCAGAACAGTCCTGCAGGCTGCCTGTCTGGTAGGGGGCATTAGGTCTTGTATGTGAGTAAAGATTTGCTGAAATAATGTGGAACCTAAGAGAGAGAGAGAGCCTTAGGAATTTGGTATGTTCCCTGAAGAGCAGAGTGGGCTGAGTGGCAGTTCAAGAAAATGGAAGGGTTATTGCTCACTCTGTGTTCTTAATGGAGGAAAGAAAGCTTTCAGATGAACAAAAAATGCTTGTCACCCATCCCAGTGGCATATTTCCTGCAAGATCCCTTTATTGAAAGAGTTGCTGCTTTCCAACTTTGAGTAACTTCTTCAGTTGCACATAAAAGACATGGGATCGATGAAAAGACTCCCCTTTGTCTTTGCCCATCTTCATTGTGTATCATTCATTTGAAATGGGTATACAGTGAATCACTTTGATACTTACCTTCTAATGTATTTTCTACAGCCATGTAAATCTCTATTTGCATATAACCTTTAAGAAAAATTAAGTGACTTTTTTCTTTTGCCTATGAGATCAGCAGATAAAATCTTAATGAAAATTACAATAGGAAAAAGTTATTTCCTTACCCTCCTCCCCTACCAGTGATGGCCCCTATTACTGGAGTTATTTCTAGATACATTTGTTAGAGCAGAACTTAACAAGACTATGTAACAAAAGACTGTCAATTATTAGAGCTTTGTCAGTATTCTCTTAGGTTAATTTAAAGATAATACTGTGAATGAATGAAGCTTAATGGTTTATAACCACATTTTTCTGAATAAGAGAGTATAAGAAAAAAGGGAACAGAAATAAAGTTTAACTATGCCTGAGAAAATAGTCAAATCAGCAAGTCTGGATATTGATAGAGAAATGAGAAACCTGAGCAGTTGGGGAGGAGGAAGAGATCTGAAGTCAGTTCTCAGTAGATACTAAAAGGAACACGGAGGTGGAATGTTCTGGTACTGCTTGGGGTACAAGTTGTTAATCACATTTCAATCTGCAAACTAATGGTGTGGTTATTGTATGTTCCTCTATTGTCTGGGTCACAGTATAAAATATCACCTTAGCAGCCTTTCTTCAGTCAAGGTCGCTCAAGAGAGGTACGCCCAGTGGAAAATGACTTGAGCAGCTGTTCCCAAGGATGATAGATAGCTAGTAACTATTCTGGATATAGAGGAGAGAAGGTGATTTCTACATACAGTGATGCCTCAGGGTATTTGGTCTTCATTCTCTCAAAGAACCCAGTTGGGAAGGCTGCCAGGGTCTTGTCCTCTCGGTGTGGTAATGAGGAAGCAGATTGGAAAAGGCAAAAGCTGTATTTTTTTGACTGGTTGCTTCTCAGAAGCAACCATCATTTCCTAGGAGATGCTAGGTTTTGTGAGGGGAGGGAGGGCATTTGCAGGCCATTCCTGTTTTTTTGCCCTTTTCCTTCTTTAAGTGACTGGTGCCAAATTTCTCATGTTCTGTTTTTATCCACATTTCTCTGCTTAGGCCATGCTCACCTTTCATTTTTTTCAATACAAAATTTCCTTAAGATTTTCCAAGTATTTCACTGAGCTGTGTGATGTGAGCTACTCTTCCCCATGTCCCTTTGGACATGTTCAGTAAAATGTTAATTTCTCACTTTAAAAAGAGGCATGAAGGCAGGTCAGGTTTGATCAACCCTTGCATAGAGCTCCACACCTCTTGGACTTGAGGTGTTGTGGCGTTTATTCAAAGATGGACTGAATCTCTGCCATCTGAGCTGATCCCTCCTAGCTCCTTACAGAAGGTGGTTCCCCAGCCTAGACAGGCACCTGGGAACTTGCATTCATCTTTTACAGACCCAGTTCCCCCACACGCTGAGAGTGGGCTGAAGTAAATGCCCTTGGGAAAGGAAGCTAGTATGTGGAGTTTGTTGTTCATGGCTCTACAAATAGAGTACACTACCAAAGACAGCTTGTCCTCCTGGGCCACCTGGCATTGCAGTGAATTATCTTTTAAAGCATCATTGCAAAGCTTTGCAATTTATAATGTTTTTAAGCTTTTTTTTACTACCAAACTCTGATATAAATTGTTATTGATGGTTTATGCATTATCTAGCAGATTTGTAATATTCTTAGCCTAAACTTTCTCCAGTAGAACTGTAGATCCTAAAACATAGATGTGGTAGATTTCTAAATCATGGTGCCCAAACACCAGAAATTACCAACTGTTTAAACTCAGACATTATTTTGTATGTTTAGGCAGTTTGACAGGGCACATTGCTGTACCTATCAAAGCATACATATGGTATTTTTCTGAAAATACCATGTAGCTATTACAACATTACATAAGCAAGTAAATTAATTTATATTTTAAGGTAGCCAGTATATATTCCAAATGTTTCTAAGAACTTGTTTTTAGAGGCTTATATAAAAAAAAAATCTGCCATATGGTATGTACAGGTTCTCCGTACTTCTGAAAATGAATGGTTCCTAGGAGGGGTTCCTGGATCTGGGGATCCACAGAGACTCAGGAGAGTGAGCCAGACAGTACACAGAAGCTCTCTGGGAGAGACTGGTGTTAGGGAATCCACAGGAATAGGGAATCTCAATAATCAGAGTGCTCAGCAATGGAAAATGCTACAGAGAGGTCCAGCAAGATAAGAACTCTGAAATATATCCTTCAGTTTAACAACGTGGAAATCAATGTTGTCTTTTTGCCAGAGCAGTTTTAGTGGAATGATGAGGGTGGAAACCAGTTTACACAACAATGGTGATGGAAGGTAGTATATATAAACTGCTCTTTCAGATAAGCTGCAAAGACAAGAAGAAGGGAAGGGAACATGGTTAAGGAGAGGGGAACATAGGTGTGGCTTTTAATGTGGAAGTGTTGTGAGGTATTTGTATATTGAAGGGAGGGAGCCAGTGAAGAGGGAGGGTGCACATTCAAGGAGTAGAGTGATAAAATAAAGATAATGGAAGGAGCAGGCTCTCTAAGGAAGCCGAAAGGTTGATGTGGAAATGACCTTGAATAAGAAGGAAAGAATGTTCAGCATGCTATCCCATCTTGTCATCTTTCTCAAGCTATTAACATTTTTCCTTCCTTATTCATGGGGAACTCTGTGCTCAATACATGGATCTTCCTGAACTAGGTTTCCCTTTTATCTGGTTTCCATTTCTACCAGACTGACATGTCAGACCCTCAGAAGGTGGAAGCAACCTTCTACAAATAGGAACCATATTACCCAGCCTGAGAATTCTTTGCATTTGCATTATAAATCAGAATGTCTCAAAAATGTCTTGCAGGTTATTTTAAATTTACTTAAATTGTTAAGCTAAGTATATGCTGCTTAGGGATTAGAGTTTTTTAAAGTCAAACAACTTGCCCAAAATAAATTAAGACTCATTGATTTTCTGTTATTCAGAATATTCCAAGTTAATGCATATGCTTACTATTTTGTATATTGAGTGCACCTAGAAAAAGAATCCATACTTGTATCTGTTATTTGCAGAGGAGATAATGTATGCATGCTCAGTGCTTGGATTTGCTAATAGAAGATGCATGCTTATGAGCCAAAACTCATACTCAGTTGTCATGGTTTCTCTTAAGGTATAACAGCATTTTGTTTTCTTGTGGTTTCATTTATTTCTTGCCATTATATTTAGTTGTGAATGCACTGAAGGGGTCGTTAAGAAAAAATGTAGCTATATTTCATCAACTTTTATCACAAGTGTTTTTTTTGTTTTTATAAAGATGGGGTCTTGCTCTTGCTCAGGCTGGTCTCGAACTCCTAAGCTCAAGGGGTCCTCCCGCCTCAGCCACCTAGAGTGCTAGGATTACAAGCATGAGCCACCGCACCCAGCCCCACAAGTGTTTTTAAAAACTTTATTTGGATATTTTCAAACGTGCACACAAATAGAGGAGGTAGTATATGGAACCCTTATGTACCCATAAACCATTTTCAAGATTATCAACATTCTATTGTTTCTGTTTGATCTCTCCCTCCCACTTTTGTTTTCTTTTTGGGGCATTTTTAAAGCAAATTCTGTGTAACACATCACTTCACTCATAAATACTTCAGTATGTATTTACCAGATAAGGACTAAAACCCCAAACTATTATTATCACATCCAACAAAATCAATAATAATTTCTTAATATAAAATACCCATTACACATCTAGTTTTTCTCTATCTCAAAAATGTCTCTTACATACAGATAGTTTATTAAAGTAAATGATAAAAAAGCAAGGTCAGAGCACTGCACTCATGGATAAGTCTCTAAATCATCTCTTAAATCTCTTTGAATCTATAAATTAAGGAATTTTGATAACTGTTTTCTATAATCATTCAACATTTTTTAAATAAAAAATCTTTATAATTCAATACAGGAAAACTCATAAAACACAGAAAAAGCGCAAAGCAATAAATACTTATAGTCTCGCTACCAAAACATAATCACAAACGGTATTTTGGTACGTATCTTCCCATATTGAAGAAAACAAGTCTCTGGATGGGGAAGCAATTGGTGTTTTAGTCTTAAACCTTTGCTACATCCCCTGGGTACAGACCATGCAGCTTTGAGCATGAACTGACATGCCCATTGTGAAGGGATTGAGAACAGGGAGACTGTACCTGTAGGTGAGTTTTCTACTTGTTCACTGTTTGCCTCCACAACATTCCATTGTTCATGTCTAAGTGGCTGTTAACCCACCACATAGCTACCAGGTGCTATAGAAGTCCTCGGTATAAATCTACCATGCCATCATTTGCATGTTCACCTCTAAAGCACTTTAATATTATAAATTAAACATTGCTCTCTTGTGCTCTTCATGCTGTGCACTTGGACAGAGGTCAGAACTGCAGCAGGTAAGAGCGCTTGGCATTTCATGTAGAGAAAGTGAAATGCCAGTGATTTTGTCACAAGTGCTAAGTATAGACAACTTTGCTTAACTGATAGTGAGCTGGAAGGAAAACCAAAAATGTTATTTCTACTCAACAATTTTCTAAAGAAATTGTGAGGAATTCATACCAAGAGCTAAAGAAATACTTGTAATAGTTTTCTGTCCAAGACAGAAAAGACATGTTAATCAGGAAGGAAAAGTGATTCACTAGGCATATATGCTACGGCAGTTTTCTAAGATGGTTTAGTGATTCTTTTGTTCTTTACATTGTAGCTTAAATCACTAACCTAATCAGACAGTGTTTTTGCCTTGACAAAGCCAGATATCCAAGTAACCTTAGTACCAGAAATATCTTAAGCCTCCAAAGGTAAAGGATTCATGAGTTCATGCAAAAGCATTATTTTAGGGACAAAGACAAAGGAACATTTTTAAATGTAGAGGACTTTTTCTAGAGATTGTATGAAGTATTTTTTCATAGGTTTTCTTTCATGGAGTTAGAGTAATCAAATAAACTAGCGTGTTCAAATAACTATTGCAGCTCTATATCACACAAGACTCACAAATATTATTGTACAGTGTCTGTAAAGTACAGTTTTGACTTACATATTTTTCTCAAAAGTATTGATTTTTCAAAACACTCTGAGCAGCTTAAATCTGAATCTTATATTGTTTGAATAAATGTTTTTAGATTATAGTATAATTGAAATGTTCAATTAAAAGAATAGTTTTAAAAATTAGGTTCTCCAGGGTCTTGTAATGTTTGTTGGTCTCCACAAGAGTTGAACAATTGAAGTAACACTAGCTCTGAAGTTAGCATTTAACCTGGCTTAATTTTTAGTTTCCTTTTCCCCAGGAATGACAATCTGGTCTTGAATGCCGGTTACTCTCCCTCTGTCAGGTAGACATTAGCCAAACTTTTGTGATGGAAATAGCCTTTGGAAAAAAATTTAATCTTGTCACTGAGGCAACTCCTCACAAGCTTTGCCCAACACCCCCACTACCACCATAAAGCATCCAGCCCGCGTGTGCGTGCACACCTGACTGTGGATATAAAGCAAGCCTTGTAGATTCTGAACTAATTGCTGTTTCCTTCTGGACTGCATGTGTTCCAGAGAGCTAGTCAGCCCACCTGTCGGACACATGCTGCCAAAGTAACACGGCTGGGGGACGGTGGGCCTCCTCCACACCCCTCCTGTGTGAAGACTGCTGGTTAGTCTGAGTCACTTTCACACCACTTGCATTTTAGCTTTTGATTTTAAATACGGACAGAAAATGTTAAACATCCAGTCACAGAAAGTTTAATGCCTATAGTCCACATAGCTGTTACCACTTAACCTATATTTCCTGTCAGACTAAATCTGATTTCTCACTGAAAGGGTCTACAGTGAAAAATAAGCTCTGAAGGGTTTCATAAGAAAAAACTCAAATAACTTTTATTGTGGTGTATATAATGTTTCTTTTTTGTTTTTTAAGATCCAAGAAAACATTCTTGGCCAAAATCTAGGGGAAGTTACTGCCACTTTGTACTATACAAGGAAAACAAAGACACCATGGATGCTATTAATGTACTCTCCAAATATTTAAGGTTAGTATCTTGTTCTTACGCTCATATAAAATCAACAGGAATGTATTTTCCTCTTTCCACGATAATGGAAAAAGGAGCAGGGCCATAAATCATAGATAGCAAATGTGCTTCCCAAAGATAGTTTTCTTAGGCAGTAGGTGAATTAATTTTCTTTGATCCCCATGCATATTGCCAATAAATCAGGGTGAAAATTCAGTTAGTAAATATTTCACAGTTGAGAGTTACCAATCCATCTGGCTGAAAATAAAAATTAACTTTCTCCCCAAAATGGCTATACTTTGACATTGTTGCGAAGGTTAGCTTTACCAAACTGGGAGCTCTCAAATCCTGGAGGCTGACGAAATGGAAAACCTGAGACCAGTCAGATTTTCTCATAGGAATGCAAATATAGCAGAGATTGGATCTCTGAGGTTGGGCAAGGTGCCGAAGCATTTTTAAAAAATAGAAATGATTGCAGGCACCACAGCAAATCTGTATGCTATGGAAATTTGCTTTCTAATATATATTTAACTCAGTTTAAATATGGTAATGCAGTGTATTAGTTTGCTAGGACTGCTGTAACACAATAAGTCACAGACGAGTGGCTTAAACAACAGAAATTAATTTTTTTACATTTCTAGAGGCTAGAAGTCCCAAGGTCAAGGTGTCGGCAAGTTTGGGTTTTTTTAGAGGCCTCTCTCTTTGGCTTGCAGGTGGCTGCCTTCTCACTGTATCCTCACATGACCGTTCCTCTGTGCACATTTTTTTTTTGCTCTATTTTTTTGCTCTATTTTAGCTTCCTGGGAGAGAGTCTGTGGTACCCTGTCTGTAAACTGAGCCAAGGAGAATAGACCGTTCCTGACAGGATAACAGACAGCAGGGGAAGAAGTTCCTCTGAGATCGGTAGTTGAGGATTGCTTGGGTTCAAGAAATCCTTCCTATTTTTTTCCTTTTCATATGGAGCAGTTAAGTTTATAAAATATGTCTTCGTTAACTAGCTGACTTGTATCTTCCTAGTAAAACTATTCAGATCCCTGGTTTAGCATTTGACTTTTTTTTAGACAGAGTCTTACTCTTTTGCCCTGGCTAGAGTGCCATGGCATCAGCCTAGCTCACAGCAACCTCAAACTCCTGGACTCAAGAGATCCTCCTGCCTCAGCCTCCCGAGTAGCTGGGACTACAGGCATGTGCCACCATGCCCAGCTAATTTTTTCTATATATGTTTAGTTGGCCAATTAATTTGTTTCTCTTTTTAGTAGAGATGGGGTCTCCCTCTTGCTCAGGCTGGTTTCGAACTCCTGACCTTGAGCAATCCTCCTGCCTCAGCCTCCCAGAGTGCTAGGATTACAGGCGTGAGCCACCGTGCCCAGCCCATTTGACTTTTTTTGTACAAAGCCATAGCATGCATTTAAGGAAAATTCATACACTATTACTTTTTTAAATTGAAGATAAAAAATTTTCAAAGTGGTACATTATATCCCTAGAATGCATTTTTCCTTACTTTCACAGTTTTATGTAATCTAATGAATTGCAGATGATCAATAGGAAGTGCATTTTTTGTTACTGGCTAGCCAAGTCTTTGAACAACACCAGTTTTTCCTAATAGCCACAGATATTCTAAGGCACTGTTTAAAAGGGAATTGTTCAGGCATCATTTACTTTTTTCTTTTTTTTTTAAGAGTTATGGTCTCACTGTGTTGCCTAGGTTGGCATTGAACTGAATTCCTGGGCTCCAGCAGTCTTCCCTCAGTCTTCTGAGTAGTTGGGACTATGCCCAGCTATCACTTACTTTTGTAGCTTACATATTAGTTTGTTTTCCTGGATTCATTTTTTTTTAAATAAAGTTTCTCCTCATTCTTCTCTTACTGTGTTTTATTTTTAAGTATATTTATTTCAAAATTTAAATTATAAGAAAGATGATTTTCTTATGGTATATGTCTTCAGATGATTTTCTGTCTGTCTTACCAGAGTCAAGCCAAATATATTCTCCTACATGGGAACCAAAGATAAAAGGGCTATAACAGTTCAAGAGATTGCTGTTCTCAAGTAAGTAGAGAGTCCATAACATGATTTGTACTTTAAAAATACTAGCACTGCTTTTCAGAATTCTCCAATTTACTTTGTAGGTTTATCTCTTCCATCTTTAGATGGTACCTCTGCCTATTTAAAAATTACTTTTCCATTTGTTTTTTTCTTCTTGCTTGTATTTCCTAATGTTTCTACATCAAACATGTATTATTTATGTAATTTTTAAAGGATTTTTGTGGTAGAGCCAAGAGTATAAGTGCTTCTTTCTCTATTTTGTTCATTCATTATTAAATATAGGTATGTTATTTAAATTTTAATTACACAATAGTGGGTGAGCTCTTTTGTTACCAGAGATCTACAGATTAAAAAAGATGGTCTCTGCTTTTGAAGCAATTATAATTTAGTGGGGCAGACAGACAAATAAATCAAAACTTACCCTGCAGCGAGATAAATGCTGAAATAGATGTATGCTCTGGGTATTAGGGTATGCCTGTCGGCAAGCAAGGGGCTTGACATGGAGGGCAGGCAGGGAAAGCCTTCACAGAAAATGGGATGCTTGAGTTTACATTTAGATCAGGGCTTCTCAGCCTCTGCACTACTGACTTTTTGGGCTGGAAAATTCTTTGTTGTGGGGACTATCTTGTGCATTGTAGGATGTTTAGCAACAACCCTAATCTCTACCAACTATGGAACAGTAGCAACCCCTCTTCCCTCCTTAGTTATGATAACAGAAAACGTCTCTAGACATTGTCAAATATCCTCTTAGAGGCAGAATTGCCTGTGATTGGGAACCACCAGCCTAGATTCTGGAAGGATGAGTAGGGATTTCCTGAGGCTGGGGAAAGTCTAGGACTGTTTGTTCCAAACCAAGAAAACAGCTTATGAAAAGACATGGGAAAGTGCGTTTGGTACCTGACATGTACTTTAGTTTTCGGAAGTGTAGCAAGAAAAAAGGTTCGAGGGGTAGGCAGGATGCAGATCCTGAAGGGTGCTTTGGGTCTTGTTGAGGACCTTTGACTTGACCTTAATCTAAACAGGGGCAGTTGTGTGTGGAGGCTGGATCAGGGGTCACAGGCAGAGCAAGATGCATGAAACTGGAGACCAGCACTATTGCCATGCTCTGGGGAGGAAGAACAGGGGTCTGAACTCTCTCAGTCACAGTGAAGGTAAAAGGAAAGGATCAGTTTAATAGCTATGTGGCATGCGAAAAAGTTAGGCTTTCATCTTACTGCACCTCCAGAGATTAGGAGTGGTGGGAGAGAGAAATAACATATAGGGACAGGAGGAAATGTTAGGAGGTGACACATTCATTATCTTGAATGTCGTGATGGCTTCATGGGCTTATCCACATGTACATTTTGAACTTGTACATTTTAAATATGCCCAGTCTACTGAATGTCAGTTACACTGCAATTAAAAATAAAGTCATCTATGTTTGTTATCTCCACTTACATATGTATATTTATTTCTAATTCTCCCAACTTTTCATGAAGAATTTGAGGTATTATCTCCTCTTGCTCCCATAATCCAGTCAGGCTTCTTTCTCACCACTTTTCCCATTCACTCGAAATGATGTAGTGGTTGAGCTCTTGGTTGCATCCTAGTGGATTATTCCTGTCCTTTTCTTCCTTGACCATGGTGTAGTCGTAAAAGAAGAGTAAGAACATCTTCTCTCCATCACTTTTCCTGGTGAGGTCTGCAAATGTTGATGTGTTTGAAAGAGAGCTAGAGGAGATGCTTGAAGGTGAACAGTGTTCCTACTTGGTGGCCTGGTTTCCTTCCCTCCCTGTGACTCTGGCATGTGGAGTTGTCTGCTGAGGGTGACGGGGCAGGAGGCAAGTAAGGGGACTTGAAAGGAGTGTACAGTTTTGAAATAGCCTCTGCAGGTGACGGGCCAGTGGGCTCACCAGAAACTCGGATGAATGAGCATGGAGGGGATGGCAGTTTGAGGGCTCAGGCTTTCCCAGACTCTGGGCATGTAGGACACAACAGAAGGTTTTTGCCTTCACTTTGGTATCTCAAACGTTGCGATCAGTTCCTGTGATTTCTGTCTGGCTCTGTGAATTTTTGTCCTGATAAAAAAGATAAGAACTAGGTAGAAAATGAAAGTTCTGCCATAATTGTATTCCCTTAAAGATCACCTTGTTCACAACGTGAGATATGTTTTGTGAGGGATTTTTTTCTCTTTTATACCAAAATATTTATACAAAGTGTTCTTTTCACATAAACAATAAATGATGTGCCTCATTCCCTGTTAATACATAGCAAAATATATTTAAATATATGAATATATCCTAATTTGTTAACTCTTACTCTGTTTGTGAATGTTTACATTGTTTCCTGTTTCTTGCTATTATAAGCAAGCCTGTGGCAGACTTATAGCTAAATCTTGGCACACATCTATAACAACTTCATTAAGATAAACTTAGGGCCGGGCGAGGTGGCTCATGCCTGTAATCCTAGCACTCTGGGAGGCTGAGGTGGGCAGAT
>VBSM01003176.1:34605108-34615435 GCA_008086735.1 Cheirogaleus medius
CCCACCCTCCCGACACCTGACAAATGTTATTCCTATATGTCCACTTAGGTGTTGGGGAGATATTCTTTATTGAGATTTTGTTGGTAAACTAACTTTCTGTTGTATCCATAATGACTAGGTTCCTATAGTGTCCACAGTAACAATCCCAAAATGGATTTTCATGACTGAGAGGGGTCAGGGTTACTTGTCAGCCATAACTTTCCAGGTTGAAAACACTTTAGGTGCACCTGGGAGCGTGTTTGTTTCAACTCCTATCAACACCACCTTCAGCCTGTGAGAACTGCATTCACACAGATGGGGAACAGGACTCTCCTGAGACCAGGGCCCACGCCTGCCTTTTACTAGCCACATGCATCTTGTTTTCTACATTTCCATTTTTTTGTTTACAAAGTTAGTTTTCAACATACAAGATCCCACTACCTGTTCTGATCTAGACAAAAATGTTTCACCACCAAAAACTTGCTTGTCAAGAGGACACAGTCACTCCCCTAGACAAGGAAGCCCCTTCCATTAATTTAACTCTTTGGGAAGATGACAGAGCCTTAATTGATCCTGATCCTTTTTTCTAATAATATCTGTCTGATAAAGTAGAGCTAAAGTCTGTTTCTTTCCTGTGCCATCCTGGCTTCTTAGGGCCCCTGTGCATGAATTAGGAGGAAGTCACAATGTCCATAACTCCAAAAAGTGAAAATCCAAAATTAGATACAGCTAATTTAAAGACAGCACAGGATGAAGAGGCTGCTGTGGGAAAGAGGAAAGGACACCGAATCAGGGGCCAAAACACACAGGCTGAAGTCCCCGCCCTGCCACTGACTATTGCTCGGAGACCTTGGGAGATTGACATCCCTTCTCAAGGCCTCAGTTTCCTCAAGAAAATCCCTTGATGCCCCATGCTGCAGAGTACCCCATGGTATGCCGATATCACGTGTGGACTACCTAGAGCTCTGCGAGTGGATATCCAGATTGCTCTAACCCTCATCAGTTCCATTGCACTTGTCTCCATGTGGACCCGTCGCAGCACCATCAGCCCCCACTACTGCAGGCTAAGGAAGAAGCCTGTATGTCGGCCCATTAAGATGGGATTGGCTGTCCACAGAGATGTGACAACTAGGTGATGCCAACTAGAATCATCTTCACCCCAGCACTTGGGCCCGGTCTCCCAGGAGTTGTCTATGCTGGGAGCAATGACCCATTTTCTTGCCTGTGTTAGCACATCGATTTTTTTACTGTTTTTTAAAATTGCAATATACATGTATAACTAATCTAAGTTCACTTTCAAATAACACTATACTGCTTCATGAGTAATACAGGTACTTCATGGATAGTACAAGTCCTTATGATAGTATTTCCAATTTCTTTCTACCACTTTGTAAAACAGCAAATCATGGCGGGATGCAGCGGCTCATTGCCTGTAATCCTAGCACTCTGGGAGGCCGAGGCAGGAGGATCGCTCAAGGTCAGGAGTTTGAAACCAGCCTGAGCAAGAGCAAGACCCCATCTCTACTATAAATAGAAAGAAATTAATTGGCCAACTAAAAATATATAGAAAAAATTAGCCAGGCATGGTGGCGCATGCCTGTAGTCCCATTTACTCGGGTGGCTGAGGCAGAAGGATCGCTTGAGCCCAGGAGTGTGAAGTTGCTGTGAGCTGGGCTGATGTCATGGCATTCTAGCTCCGGAAACAGAGTGAGACTCGAAAAAAAAAAAGAACTCGACTCCAATGTCACCTCCTGTGAGGAGCCTTCCCACATCCCATCTCCCCAAACCTCCAACCCTCTGGAATCCCACAAAAATTTGCTCAGATTTCTATTAGAGACCAAGTTATATTATAAAGTGTTCATTTTCATACCTCCTCCTTGTATTAAATTCAAAACTCATTGAGGGCAAGGACTGTCTAATTATTCCTTGTGGTTCCAGTGCGTGGCTCAGCTCATTGTAGGTGCTCAGAGAAAGTGAGATTGAATGAATAAATCAGCACACCTCGAGGACCCTCTGTCTTACCAGGTACCATGCTAAGACATGTAAAGTTAAAAAGATCAGGCTTTTGGTCCCTTAAAGGTCGTAGACAAATTGAGGATGTGTTCCTGTCTTTCAATTAGAAACCCAACACAAACTAGCTTAAAAGGAAAAAAAGAATGTGGGTAGGGGACAGAATTTATTTGTCCTAGGCAGGTTAATTCTATTAATAGTTTCAAGAATAGCTGAATCTAAGATCCAAGGGTTTCCAACAATGTTATCCTCCAGATTAGGTCTCTTTCTATAACCTGCTCTTGGATGGCTTCATGCTCAGGAATTTTTTTTTTCCATGTAAAAGCCCCTCACAGCTCCATGTTTACATCCAATTGTAGCAAAAATAGAGCTTTTAGCCAATGGTCCTAGCAAAAGTCCTAGGAGTAATTCTCAGTGCTTTTAATTGAGTCACCTGCCCTTCACTGAACCCATTATAGTAACTCTGAATAGGCCTACGTCACATGCCTACCTCTGGATTTTGAAGTGGGGTTGAAACCCATCCAAATGATATGGATTAAAAGTGAGGGAAGGTTGTTCACCAGAGGAAAATCAAGTTGCTGTTACTAAAAGGGGGAGAAGATATTAGGCAAGCGAAAACCAACACATGCTCTCCATAGAGGAGATGTCCCATACATCAGTAATTATATGGTAAGGCTAGGAGTGATGCCTGTCTTAAGTGCTTACAGCCAAAGATTAGGTAGGAGAAATGGATCACTTCAAGGACAGCTATCCACAAACACCTTCTAGGAGAAAGCCTATGAACTAGGCCTTTTGGATAGGTAGAATTATGGTAGATGAAAATGAAGAGGCCTTTCAGATACTTGGAAAGGCATGAACAAAGGCAAGGTGGTAAGGATCCTTTGGAGGTTTTCCAAGTTTGTTGGAAACTTTTGGGAATTAAGTCTGGAACTTTGGTTGGGGGCTAGATCTATACATAGTCTAATAAATGCTAATCCTTTATGCAGACTTCTTCCATATATGATCTCAAAAAAGAGTAATTTTGGCAGGCACCAGGAGAAGGATTATTCTTCCCATGTTACCTGTGGGGCAAGTGAGGCATAGTACAAGAGATACCTGCTGAGAGTTCACCCTCTTGTGTCCAGAGACGAAACAGCACAAGAAGCCCAATTACTGCCCTCCAGCCCACGACTGTGCTCCTCCCCCATCCACAGTAAAAATAGAATCTGGGGTTGGAAATCACCAGGACAACAGCTGTGGCTCAGCCCCAGGGCCAGCCTGCAGACACCTTTGGAGGAAGCTGTGAGAACAGATGTATAGACAGAAAGAAGGTATCTGACTTGTATAATGGCTAAGAGCAGTTACTCTGGTGTCAGGCCTGGTTTTGATTCTCAGTTTCATGAGTTAAGGTGTTACCTTGAGCAGATTATATAACGTCTCTAAGCCTTAGTTTGCTCATCTGTAAACAAGGTAAAGAACAATACCTATCTTATAGGATGGTTCATGAGGTCTGAATGAGGTATTGCATATTAAGAACTTAGCACTTGATAAGTATAAATAATATTTTCAAAGTGCAAAAAAAAGAAAAAAATGAAAATAAGAGTAAAATAAATAAAATTTTAAAAAATAAAAAAAAGAGCTTAGCACTCTCTTCCTCGTCCCGTCTGGTCTCCACTTCCAGTCTGGTCTCCTCTTCTGGTCTGGTCTCCTCTTCCTCGTCCGATCTGTTTTCCTCTTCCGGTCTGCTCTCCTCTTCCTCGTCCGGTCTTGTCTGGTCTCGTCTCCTCTTCCTCATCCGGTCTGGTCTCCTCGTCCAGTTTAGTCTCCTCTTCCTCATCCGGTTTGGACTCCTCGTCCGGTCTGGTCTCCTTCCTCCAATCCATTGTTATTATATGGGAGCTCTGTTGATGAGGTGGTAAGGTATTAGGGAAGTAGTGATCATCTATAGTTCTGTGATCAAATCTCAGTCTTTGCCTGTGTTCCTGGGCTGTGACCCCTTCACAGTGTTTCTCAGCACTATTCCCCCTTAGGTGAGACAGAAAGACTAGGGGGGCTGTATTTGGGTAATTTTCCTTCCCCCAAGTCAGATAAGACTCTGGTAAAGTTTTCGCCCTGCTAAGTAGGCCTTTGTTAGAGAGAACAGTGGGCATATTTCAGAATGGTTAGTTTTCCTCTTAACCTTGCCAGAAACACAAGCGTTTCTTCCTGGCTCTTCATGGTGAGAACCTGGTTTGGTTCCTAGAAGTAAAACCCACTAAGACACCAGCCACCCTCTCCCCCATCCCAGACTTTCTCACCCTCACACTGGTCCACACCCAGCCTTTAGTCTTCATCAGTTGCCATTTAAGTGTCCTGCCAGTGTGGGGCTCCAGCAGCTCTGTTCCAGGCCAACTGACCTCATCTGTGATTCTCTTTATTTTCCTGTCTCCAGATTTTGCCTTGTGACCTCAACTCTCTGATGAGTCCAAGGAAAATCATTAATATCATTGATTTTTGGTTTGTTCAGCTTTTTCTTATTTTAAGGATATGAATGACAACTTCTAAGCTCTTTACATGTCAGAACTGAAACTGGAAATCCCCCACAATATATGTTTTTCAAATTAAACATATATGTAAGTCTATATAATTAGATACTTAGTTGGATTAAATTTAATGATGCTAATGATTTTCAGTCACCATTGTAGTAATCCTAAACTTAAAAAAACTTAAGAATTTGATGTGACTTCTAATTTTTCTGTTTGTGAGTCTATCTGTATATCTATATATACATGTAGATATGTATTGAGGGGTATATATATCTATAGATCTACACGTGTATACATATATATACATATGTGTGCATGCATGCACACATACATGTATATTTTTTTAGGTGGACAAGAAGTAGGATTTATTGGTGTGCCTGAGTAAAAGGGAGCAGCACAGTGAAAGCCCTCAAGAGTGCAGGCCCTCCCCTTGTCCACAGGGCCATGACTGGGGATATAATTTGGCCCCACAGCCATCCAGGATGAGCCACTTCTCAGCCACCTTGTCTTTAAATTTATCTGAACTAAATTTGGTAAAGCCCCACTTCTTTGAGATGTGGGTGTTCTGATGGCCAGAGAACTTGCAGTTGGCCTTATTAGGGCCTCAGTAACATGCTCCTTCTGCAGTTTGGTACAGAGGCCACGATGGATGACTTGGCCAGCATGGAATCTGGCAACAGTGCCCTGGGGCTTTCCAAAGGCACCTCGCCTACCTGCCTGGAGCCGGTGAGCCCCAGCACAGGACAACACATTGTTGATAGGGACAACACAGAAGGGGTGGAGCCACACGCAGGTATGAAAGCCGTCTTTGCCACAACTTTTTACCATGTATTTGTTGGCACAAATACAGGCAGCCTCCAGGGCTTCTGAGGAGAGCTGCCCATATTCATCTGACTCCATGTGGCCACAGAGTGGGAACTCATCCACTTTCGCCTCCTGCCCCAAGTCAAAGAATGGAATCTTGGCATCAGGGACATCTCAGCAGAGGCGAGATTTGGGTAGGGCTTGTTCTCACACTACTGGTAACACTGGGTTGGGCAGCGGCCCATGGCGACTCCCAGATCTTCCGCAGTGCACCCAAGGGACAGAGGCATATACATTTTTAATGTGGGTATAATGTATATATAATACTATGCTGTGACTTCTTTTTTTTTTTCTAGATTCCTGGCAAGCTGTAATGTAACTTCTTTTTACATTAAATATTCTCGAAACTGCTTTTTCTTCAAGAGCTATATTTATTTCGAATGAGGTTTATATTCAAGTGACAAGATTATTTTTGCTCAGGAATCTTGAAATTTCATTTATTATTCATAATTACTAATTATTTTCAATAAAGATTTATGAATCTTTGAATCTATGAATAAAATTTTATGTTCTATTAAAGACATAGGCCAAAAAAATCTTTAACTCATTTTTCCACTAATTTTTAGAGCAACTACTCAATTAACTCATATTATTTTCCTGATTTCCATATAAAATATCAACATGTAATAGAAAAATCTATACTAATTTTTTCAGCTTTCCTTATGAGAGTTCAATGGATGTTTTTAGATACTTTTTTTGGTAGCTACACTTTCAGATATATTTCTGGTTTAAGATGGCAGACTGAACACACACAGTTATCTTCTTTCCCCCTCAAGGTCTCTTTGAATTATGGAATTTTAGGAAAGAGCCAGCAGGTAGGATCATTGATGGGGAACAAGAAGTTACCCTAAGCCCAACACACCACATGCAATGAAGGGAATCCTGGCCATTGGCAAGCTCAAGGTCAACAAAAGGAGCAGGGCTGAGTCAGAAAGCCACCTTGAGGATAATTAATCAGGGAAGCGTGCCTAGAATTACAGGACTGTTGGTTCCCTCCCCTTCTCTTCTATCATTATTTGTTCAAATATTTGTTGAGCACATTGCAAAACACTAGGCACTGTTTAAGTGCTTTTGCCCTTGGGATAAAGCCCATGAACACTCTCTAAGGAAAGTGGGCAGGCGGCCTACGAAGGGCACCTAGGGAAGTGATCAAGCCCGAGTGAAGCAGAGCAGAGCTTGAGCAGACTTCAGAACTCCACCGCAAATGCGGGTGGGAAGCAGGGACAGGCAGCTCTGCTAGGAAGGAAACACACCAAACCTGCTCCATCCCTAGCGCAGCCCTGCTTAATTGGGCAATAGTGGGGTTCCCCAGCCTGCCTGTCAGCTCCTCACCCACACATCTATTGTTTAGTGAGGCATGCCCCGCCGCTCTCACAGAAGCTGCCAGCTGGAGAACAGAGAACGTCACTGCTAAAGAAACACACACCCACCTCAGCCCAGACTAGCCCGTGAGGTGTTTGCTGCTCCCTACGGGTGAATGTCAAGGCTCACCAGACAGGAGGGAAGGTGACCCCAGCACGGAAGCGAAGGACCAAGATGAACCAACTGAATAATGGGCCTCCATAGGAAATAATGACAACTCAGGAAACGGAAGAAAATTTCAAACTGTCCTAATTAGTATTCTCAGAAGACAGTGCATCTAGAAAGCAAAAAGTCTTCAGTGAAAGATGTTTAATCAGACAACTGGAAGAGTGATTGCCAGAATCGTGTAAGGGCTCGGGAAATGACGAAGGGGATCAGCTGAGTAATCTAGAGGACAAACCAGAGGACGCCTCTCAGAACATAAATTTGAAAGACATCAGACAGGATATTTCAGTATAAAGGAGAGAACAAAGACGAGAGTAGGGAAATAAATGAAATAAATAATAGAAGAAAATGTCCTCTAATTGAAGAAAAATATGACTCCCGAAGTATCAAACAGGACTAATTAAAAAGATCCACACATTCTGATGAAATTTCAGAAATCCAAAAATCTTCGATAGAAAGAATTGAGAAGTCATGACATTTGCAAAGTATCCAAAATCAGACTGATTTCAGATTTCTCATCACCAAGTGCTAGAAGCCATTGGAGCAATGTCTTCAAAGTTGGAGGAGAAAAGTGTTAGAACCTAAAATTCTGTACTTAACTAAGGCATCCATCAAATGTGAAGGCAAAATAAAGTTATTTTCAGGCCAGGCTCAGTGGCTCACACCTGTAATCCTAGAACTTTGGGAGTCTGAGACAGGAGGATCACTTGAGGCCAGGAGTTTGAGACTAGCCTAGGCAACATACCAGGACTCTGTATCTCTTAAAAAAAAAAAAATTAGCAGGGTATGGTGGCATGTGCCTGTATTCCCAGCTACTCAAGAGGCTGAGGCAGAAGGATTGCTTGAGCCCAGGAATTTGAGGTTGCAGTGAGCTATGATGATGCCACTACACTCTAACCTTGGCAAGAGAGGGAGACCTTGTCTCAAAAAAAATAAAGATATTTTTAGACAGATATTCAAAAAGCTTATCTCCTTACATTGAGAAATTTCTTGAGGGGATTCTCCAGTAAAGTCAAAATAAATCCAAAAAAGGAAGATGACATGGGAGTAGCAACTAGAAATTAAAGTACAATACAATATGACTAATGATAGAAATAAAAGAGGTTATATTAGTCATGAGTATTGGGAAAATTGTCCTTTGATTGCCCAACTATTAATGAACTACGGTTATATTGTCCTTTTTTTTTCCTTTGGTTCCAATATACTATCTGGTTTTTTAATACAATTTGCATATTCAGAGCTTTTTTTTTTTTTTGAGACAGAGTCTCACTCTGTTCCCCTGGCTAGAGTGCCGTGGTGTCAGCCTAGCTCACAGCAACCTCAAACTCCTGGGCTCAAGCGATCCTCCTGCCTGGGACTACAGGCATGCACACCATGCCCAGCTAATTTTTTCTATATATTTTTAATTGGCCAATTAATTTGTTTCTATTTTTAGTAGAGACGGGGGTCTCACTCTTGCTCAGCGTGGTCTCAAACTCCTGACCTAGAGCGATCCTCCTGCCTCAGCCTCCCAGAGTGCTAGAATTACTGGCATGAGCCACCACGCCCACCCCATATTCAGAGCTTTTGTGATACTACTACTTTGGTTTTCCACCTTTAGGATTTATTCATTCATGCATTCAACATATGCTTATTGAGCACCTACTACACGCCCGGAACTGTACTTGCTAATGGGAATACTCTGAACACAGCAAAGCTCCCTTCCTGTACTTACTTTCTAGTGGGGAGAGATGCAATAACACTTAAATGTTCTGGGAAAACACTTTCTTTAAATGTACACAATACTTGCGACGTCAGATGTGTGGGTTTTTTCCCACACCGACCAATGTCTGACACCAGCTGGGTGTGCTGCAATTTAATTCAATTCTGACACTATCCACTTGTAGTTAATGTCAGATCCCACAAATTAAAGAGCTCAGTCCCACTAGACTGCCTTGATTTCAGATGCTAATTGCAAGCCCAGGCCTCCCATAATTCTGACCAACTTGCTATAAATCATAGCCTCTTGTGACCTCCGCCCTCACATTAGACAATTCACTAGAATGGCTCACAGAACTCAGGGAAACACTTTCCTTACATTTACCAGGTTATTATATTAATAAACGATTCAACTCAGGAAGAGCAGATTGAAGAGATACATAGCAAGGTTGGGGTGGGAGGACTTCCATGCCTTCTCCAGGCAGACCACCTGCCCAGCACCTTGAGTGTTCACCAACTCAGAAGCTTTCTGAATCTCTTTCTTATGGGTTTTTATGCAGGCTTCATTACATAGGCAAGCTGATTAAATCATTGGCCATTGTTAATTAAGTCACTCTACAGCCCTCCACCCGCCCCCCAGGGGTGGGGCGGTGCAGAAACTTTCAGCCCTCTATTCATGTGGTTGATTCTCCTGGCAGCCACAAAAGACATTCTTTTTTACCTCTTGTGACTTAGGAAATGTCAAAGGTTTTAGGAGCTCTGTGCCAGGAACTAGGAAGACCAAATATACGTTTTCTATTATAAATCATACTATCACAAATATATAATGTTAAATCATAATAAATGCGAAGAAAATTAAACGGTAAAGGAATAGAGAATGAATGGGGTGGAGGGGAAAGGTTGCTCCTTTAGATAAGTTGTTCAAGAAACGCCTCTCTAGGGAGGTGGCATCTGAGCTGAGATCTGAATCAAGTGCCTTGAAGGGCAAATGCAAAGGCCCTGAGGCAGAAACATGCACAGCTTCTGTAGCAAAGAGAAAATTTAGATGTAAGTAAATTACGTATCAATATAAATGTCTTGACAAAGTAAGATAATATAACTAACCAAAATTTGGAGGAGGCAAGAAGAATAAATGCATTAATTTACTGATTTTCATAGAGGGAGATCAACAGATACAATCTGATACTTACAATTTAGGAAATAGATGATGTCATATAATACTTAAAGGCAAAAAGGCAGCCATTAGGAGAAGGAAAAATAGGAGCCAACTAGAGCCATTGGGAGGTAATTAGGGAGAGTCAAGGGGTTGTATTACAAGTGTAATAAATTATTTATATAGCAGGAAGTGAAAAATACAGTCCAAAGTTGATAAATTAATTGAGGGCTGCGCAGGCCCCAACCTGTCCATGGTTTGGGCTTGCTATCTGCCTCATAAAGCAAAGTGGTTGGGGGGGAGGTTGGTCCAGAGATAAAGTCTTCTCTGAAAAAGCCTCCTACATATTTGGCTTTGGCATTTACCAGTAATAGGAAGACAGGGATTGAGGCCTCATGAGTCTGGGTTTTCAGTTAAGGTCTAGAGAGAAGACAGTGATTGTAACCAGAAAATCCCGAATGGGGTATTTTTACCTCCAGAACTCAGCCTGGCTTCATGACAGTCATACAAGTGGATTCCTTAATAATAATTAAAATACAGTGTTGGCCGGGCGCGGTGGCTCACGCCTGTAATCCTAGCACTCTGGGAGGCC
>VBSM01003176.1:34648210-34667586 GCA_008086735.1 Cheirogaleus medius
AAAAAAAAAAAAAAATTATAAAAAATATGTATAATGTAATGCAGATGTCTTGCCATCGATGTTTGAATTAAGTTCAATATCTTTATAGTCGGCCAGGTGCAGTGGCTCACACCTGTAATCCTAGCGTTCTGGAAGGCCGAGGCGGGCGGATCATTTGAGCTCAGGCGTTCGAGACCAGCCTGAGCAAGAGCGAGACTCCATCTCTACTAAAAAAATAGAAAGAAATTATCTGCACAACTTAAAATATATAGAAAAAATTAGCCGGGCATGGTAGCGCATGCCTGTAGTCCCAGCTACTTGGGGGAGGCTGAGGCAGGAGGATCGCTTGAGCCCAGGAGTTTGAGGTTGCTGTGAGCTAGGCTGACGCCATGGCACTCTCTCTAGCTCAGGCAACAGAGTTGAGAATCTGTCTCAAAAAAATATATATCTTTATAGTCAAATAGCTTTGCGAGTTAAGTCTTTAAGATTAATAATTGGATTATCAACTCCAGAGTGCGTTTGTTTCCAATTATCTCTTCAACAACTTATTAATGTAAATATTTTTATGTGGGCCTAAAAGGATAGGAACAAGAGAAGACATCTGGATGAGACAGTTGGATGCTTTAAACTTGGGCATATTGTAACACATGACTGTCATTCACCTTAGCTGAAATACAGTATGGGGCATAGCCCCCATGCTACCGAAATTTAGTAGCTGTGTCCTGGGTGGAGTGTGTGTGCTGGGCAGGTTTAGTAGATAGGGTGGAAGAAAGGGTAAAGAAAGACTTTAAGCTAGGAGTCACACAGTGGGGAAGCAGAAGTTTAATTGAGATGTAGTAGAGATAAGATGGACAATTCACTTAGATTCCTGGCTCTTGGCAGTCCTTCCTTCTGTGCCTAGGGGCTTCATTTGGTCACAAGTGCTGTCATTGTTTCTGGCATCAGGGTACAAAGGTTGTCACCACTGTTTGTGCTGCGGGCTAGCTCTTGCAGTCACTTGCATAGGGAATCTTATCTTGTCGATCATTTCTTTTTTTTTTTTTTTTTGAGACAGTCTCACTCTTGTTGCCCGGGTTAGAGTGCTGTGGCATGAGCCTAGCTCACAGCAACCTCAAACTCCTGGGCTCAAGCGATCCTTCTGCCTCAGCCTCCCTAGTAGCTGGGACTACAGGCATGTGCCAGCATGCTCAGCTAATTTTTTCTACATATTTTAGTTGGCCAATTACTTTCTTTCTATTTTTAGTAGAGACAGGGTCACACTCTTGCTGAGGCTGGTTTCGAACTCCTGACCTTGAGTGATCCTCCCACCTCGGCCTCCCAGAGTGCTAGGATTACAGGCGTGAGCACCGCGCCCGGCCTTGTTGATCATTTCTATTTCTAGACTATCCCATTGATAGTTTTTTTCGAGGAGGAGTGGGATCCGGCTTGATGTGTTGCTGAATGTTAATTGCAGAATTAATGGAAAATTGACTACCTTTCACAGACATAATATACTGCATATGGCTGTGGATCTGAGGGTCTGTGGATTGGTGAACACCCAGACCAGTGTTTTCCAGCCTTTGTAGCAGCAGAATGCTTTTTACATAAAATCTAATGTAGAACTCTGTTATATGTAAAGTGGAAAAAGTGGCTCGACTCCCGGAGACTTGTCAGGTGAGAGGTCGGTCCTTGCTGCCTGGCCTTGCTGCCGCCCACATCCGCTGCAGGGCTCTCAAGGTAGCTTCTTGAGACACAGTTTAAAATCTGCTGCCCAAGCTGGGCACAGTGGCTCAGACCTCTAATCCTAGCATCTTGGGGGCTGAAGTGGAAGGATTGCTTGAGGTCAGGAGTTTGAGACCAGCCTGAGCAAGAGTGAGACCCGGTCTCTACTAAAAATAGAAAAATTAGCTGGGTGCAAACCTGTAGTCCCAGCTATTCTGGAGGCTGAGGCAGGAGGATCACCTGAGCCCAGGAGTTTGAGGCTGCAGTGAGCTGTGATGATGCTACTGCCCTCTACCCAGGGCGAGACTGTGTAAAAAAAAAAACAAAAAAACACCACTACCCTGAACTGTTCCATATTTCCGCTGAAGAAGCGTAGTTACTTGATGAAAGTCATTTGTCTATGTAGTGCCTTAGCCATCCTGAGGCTTAGAGTGCTGGCGTAGAGTCCTAGGTTCTGATTCAGTGGTCTTTGGAACTACCATTAATCCGCAAGAAGATAAGCCGGTTTGGGACTGATACAGAAGATAAAGTTTCTAGTCCTGGAAGAGACATTATCATAAGAACCTTAATTTTTAATTCTTCCTTTCACTGCTAGGAATAAAAAGTGAAAATGTATTCCCATTCTCTGAATGGAGACCCCTTTTAACTGGTCACATTGTCCTGTACTGTTTTATCATGTGCATATATGGGAGTGGGATAGAAGGTGCTTTATGTGGAAAATCTTAAGAGTATAGAAAGACAGTTTTAACAAAAGGTATAACCATGTTTTCTACCTCAGGTTTAAAATCATAAGTTTTTTCTTGTTTTATTTTTTAGTAGCTGCAGAGGTAAGTCTTTAAATTTTCTTTATATGGTAACCAGCACCGTGTAGGCATGACCAATAATAGTAGAAATGCCTTTCTCTTGGTTCTGCTGATGCCCACTATCTCCAATGTCTTAGTGATCAGATAAGTATACCTTTTAGAGCAATGCTCCCCAGCCTTTTTGGCACTAGCGACAAGTTTCATGGTAGACAGTTTTTCCATGGACGGGGTGGGGGTTGGAGGCAGGCGGTGATGCCAGTGTTGGGGAGTGGCTATAAATACTGATAATGAAGCTTTGCTTGCCCACTGCTTACCTCTTGCTCTGGGGCCCAGTTCCTGAGTTTCATGGAAGACGATTTTTCCACGGACCTGGGTGGGGTTGGGGGTGGGAATCGGAGCTCAGGTGGTGATGCAGGACTGGTTCCCAACAGGCCAGAGACCAGTCCCAGGCCATGGCCTGGGGTTTGGGGACTGCAGTTTAGAGGATCCTAAGCTTTGTAACTTTACTCTCTTTCAAAGTTTTTTTTTTTTTCTTTCCCCTTGAGAGACAGGGTCTCACTCTCTCACCTGAGCTGGAGTACAATCATAACTCACTGTAACCTAGAACTGCTGAGCTCAAGTGATCCTCCTGCCTTGGCCTCCCAGAGTACTAGGATTATAGTTGTGAGCCACCATGCCCGGCAGGGCCTCAATTTTTATATGTGGATTACCTCTCATATATATTTGGTTCACATTGTTTGGGTTTCTTCCTAGTTTCCCTGCACTCTGGGATGGAGCATGGCCTATTTTAGTTAGTGCTTTCCACTTGCTGGCTAGTCAGAGAGCCCACTCAGCGCTAATACCAGGGCTTTTTTGTGAGATCTGGAAGAGGCTTTTGCTTTCCTCGTATAGGCTTGAGTGGAGAGGATGTGAAATAGAGTTACTGAGCCATTTTGTCACCAAGCATGTCCTGAAAATGGACAGACAGTGGAGCCTTGCCTGAGGTAGAGAGAAACTCAGTCCTCATGATGATGTTTAAACCCTGACTCTGGTGTGTCTGAAGCAAGAGGTTACTTGCTGAACTTTTAGTTATTTGCTTAAGCCAGGTTGAGTTGGAGTTTCTATTACTTAAAACTGAAAGAGCAGTATTGTTCATAATTGCCAGGTGGAAACAACCCAAATGTCCATCAGTTGATGAATACATAAACAAAATGCAGTATGTCCTTACAATGGAATATTATTCAACAGTAAAAAGAATGAAGTACTGTTACATACTACGACATGGTTGTACCTTGAAAACATTATGCTAAGTGAAAGAAGTCAGTCATATGAGACCACGTATTATATCATTCCACTTAGGTGGAATGTCTGGAATAGACAGATCCATAGAGACACAAAGTAGACTTATGGCTGCCTTAGGACTGGTGGCGTGAGGGGAAATGGGGAGTGCCTGTCGATGAGTATGTGTTTCTTTTTGGGGTGATGAAAATATGCTACAGTTGTTTGAGGTAGTGATTATACAACTCTGTGAATATATTATAGTAAGTCATTAAGTTGTATACTTTAATTGGGTGGATTGTCTGATAATGTGAATTATAAATGACTAAAGATGTCTTAAAAAAAATAACAGGAGCAGGCCTCTGGTAGCTGTGAAGTCCATGCTCCCGGGGAGCAGGCAGAGTGTGTGGGCTGGACCGTGGATTGTTTCAGGAACCCAGCTGTTGTGTCAAGTAAGGTACCCTCTTGCATTGCTCTGCATGGGGTGGATGCTCAGTACATCTTGCCAGGCTGCCTGATGTCCTGTGGCCTGCGCTTTGGACTATGTGCCATATACCTGTGCTCCCTAAGTGACAGTCCCTGTGGCCTTTGTGGTCAGGGCTGAAGGTTCACAACCTGGGGCACTTCATCGGAGGAAAGGCTCGTCAGCCTGTGGGGTAGGGAAAGAGCATGCCAGAGTGCCCCAGAGGATCACAAGCTGGATGAACTGCTAGGCAGAGAACATACCCAGGAGCTGAGCCTTTAGGACAGGCTGGAATTTTCCCCTAAAGCTGTCCTGGACAGAAACCGTCCTGATAAGATTAATAGAGGACTCGTGGCCCTATGGTTCTTCTGTGGGCCATGACCAGTCCTGCCACCATGTTGACTCAGCCCCACACCCACATCTGATTTGCTTTGTTGCTTATTCTGACCCGTCCCACAACTCACAGCCACACACATGCCAGCTGGTCCTTTATGGCCAGGCAGACACAGCAGTGGCTGGGGGTGGGGCGCAGTGAAGAGGAAGGCCTTTGAGGGTCCTGGCCTTGAAGGCGGCATCTGCTGTGCGGTGGCCATAAGTGCTCGGGCTTCTGAGCCTGTGGATGCACTGCTGGGAGGGAGGCGTGCTACGAAATGAATGTTGGCTGCTGGTCTTCGTGGGGAGGCAGTGTGGCCTCAAGTGGGTGTTGCTGGGATTTGGCTGTTGCCTTTAGGAGGGGATACCTATCTGTCTAGTTCCAGTTGGCACTGGGAAGAAATAAAAAATCTACCCGGCTCCCTTCACTCGTTTGTCCTGTCCTTGTGATCATTATTCCTGAAATCCTGTCCTATCTGCTCAGGAGTGGGATTCCCCCGGGAAGGACAGATTTTCCTGTTCTTGGAAGCCCTCGATGTTCTGTTCACCTTCAGGCAGGGAGGAACATGTGCCTGCCGAATTTGCTTGAAAACAGTCCCCATCTTCCACCCCCGTCACTGTTTAGTGCAAAACTTGATTAAAGTGGCATCTGAGAAGCATAGAAAAAGAATTTTAACAGGTACTTTTAGAAAAAGAATTTTAACACTGTTATTATCCTCATTTTACAGATGAGGAACTGAGGCACCGAAATGTTAAATAGCAGACCCATTGTTGAGAGCTGGTAGGTTGTAGAGCTGAGATTCAAAATACCAGGTCTAAGCTTACAACTGTGCTGTCCTGCCTTTTTCAAAGATAAATGAGTCATCCTTATGGAACTTGGGGGTTGGGAGTTCCTTAGCAATTACTTAATCTAATCTTTTCATTTTACTGATGGGGAAACCGAACCTTGAATAATGCACTGACTTAGGATTGCCCAGCTAATTAGTGGCAGTGAGGGATTTATGACCTACTCTCAAATATAGGTAGGTAAACAACTAACAGTGATATAAAGTGGAATGTTAACAAATAGAGGTGCACACATTGTGCTGTGTGAAATTAGGGGAAGGATCAGTTAATTCTGATGACTAACCTAGGGACTTTTTGTAGATGACATGATGTTCTGAGGCAGTAGCAGGTAAACAGGCATGAGTTAGGGAGAGAGGGAGGTGTCCTGAATGTCTCAGTGTACACATGGAGTATATACAGCAGGTTGCAGAAGGAGATTCCAGTAGAAAAATCAGGAAGCACCATCAAGGTCATGTTAGGGAATTCTGACTTTTTCTGCAACCAGCGGGAACCATTGCTGAATTTTGAGGAGCATGATCACCTGCTTGAGAAGGATAACTGGTGTGGAGGATGGATTGAAGTGGGGGCAGAGATTGAAGATCTGGAGAGAAATTTTCCCAGGTGAGAGGATGGGTGGTTGTGGTAGGATGGAAAGGTGGGGTTGGATGTGTGTGTGTGTGTGTGTGTGTGTGTGCGCGTGCGCACACACACACAGCTAGAATCATCAGGACTTGGTGATTGATTAGGAACATGCAGGATGGGGGGGTTCTGGGGAGCAGTCATGTCCTGCTTGCCATGTATCCCTGGCACCCCACACAGCGCCTAATACATTTGTTGACAGCAGAAGGTGGAGGGTTTTAATATAACTTTGGACCTCTCATCCTCAGTGACTTCGGAGATTGTGGTCTGTTAATAGACACAAGGAGCATGGGGAAGAACCGGGAAAGGGTAAGGGAGAGGCAGAGAATCCAGATTTGCTGAGTTGAAGGTACTCATGGGACATTCATATGGAGATACTGAGCTGGGGAGATTGGGATCTGTGACTCAGATGAGAGGTAGCAGCTGTGAGATACATGTGGGAGCCAGGGAGTTATCCACAAATAGGCTGTCATTGAGGCTGTGCAAATTGAAAAGAGAAGAGAACCAAGGAGGTAACTTTGAGGCTAACCCCAATTTTGAAGGGGCGAGGTAGAAGGAGCAGCTGCAGCAGAGATTAGGAGGGAACCATGTTAGTTCATTTTCTGGGAGCTAAAGGAGGGACTGTGCTTTAGATCAGTGTCGGATTCAGCAGCAGAGTAAATCAAGACCAGTAAGAAAAGTCTGTTGGGAAACTTAGGGGAGTGATGGGGGTGCTCCCTGCTGGGAATTGGGAATTTTAAAGCATGGTTATAAATCTGGGAAGGCTGCTAGTGGAGGGCAGATTAAAGAAATGAGATTAGTAACAGTGAACATTTACTGAACCTTTATGTTGGGCACCATGCCAGGTGCTGGACATACTATTCCGTTTACTCCTCATGATGACACTAAGAGGTATGGTTAATGGAGAGATTATGGCCAAATGGGGAGGGTATTTAAAATGAAGAAGCTATTGTCTGTCATATTGGAGATGACAAAACTGAGTCTGAGAGATTGCCCCTTGTTCCAGGTCACACAGTTTCTATTAAGAGATGACCTGCAGAGCCTTCATTCTGCTCCACTGGTAATTTACATGGCAAGATGTTGGTCACCTGCAGGGGAATGTGTGTGTATTTTCTTTCCTGGTTGGATTAGCTGTTTATTACTGTGTAATGAATTACCGTGAAACGTAGTAGTGGTTTAATGCAACAAACGTTTATCATCTCATAGTTTCTGCGGGTTAGGAATTTGGAAGCAGCTTAGCAGGGTGGTTCTGCTCAGGGTTGCAGTTATTTTGAAGGCTGGCTGGGCCTGGAGGACCCCTTTCCCAGCTATCGGCAGGAGTCCTTGCTTGCTGACACGTGGCCCTCTCCTCTCTCCTTGAGTTCCCTCACAGCACGTCAGCCGGCTGTGTCCAGAGGGAGCAGGGAGGAGGCACTCGCTTTTTGTGGCCCACCCTCAGAGGTCTCACTTGGCCACAGTAATTTGTTAGAAGGGAGTTAACTGAGCACAACCCACACTTAGGTAGAGTTTAGGTTCTGCCCTTTGAAGAGAAGCAAATTAAGTAATTTGTTCAGGTATTCTTGAAACCACCACACTGATCAAGTCTATTGAGGAGGAAAAACAGTGGGTTCCAAACCCAGCTCTGCTGCTTGCTCCCTAGGGAGGGTGTGATCTGTCCTCTCTCAACCTGTTTTCTCTAGGAAAATAGGGTCATAACTTGCCAGTCTGCTTCACAGTAGATTATCAACGGTGTCTTTGTCCGTTTTCTGTTGCTATAACTGAATACCTGAGACTGGTTAATTTATAAAGGAAAGGAATTTATTTCTTACAGTTCTAGAGTCTGGGAAGTCCCAGGTGGGGGGTAGGGCCTCGTCTGGTGATGTGACTCTGCAGAGTCCGGAGGTGGCATAGAGCATCACATGGCGACGCGGCTGAGTATGCTCACTCAGGTCTCTCTTCCTATAAAGCTACCAGTCCCACTCCCACAATAACCCATTAATCCATTAGTGGATTAATTCATTCGTGAGGGCAGTGCCCTTATGACCCAGTTACCTCTTAAAGGCCTCACCTCTCCATACTGCCACATTGGGGATTAAGTTTCAGCATGAGTTTCAGAGGGACAAACATTCAAACCATAGCAAAAAGTGATAGCAAATAGATAAAAGCACATGTTATAAAATGGGCTCTGTAAACTTCAGTGGTATAGGCTTTGCTGATAGATGTGGCTTCTTACCCCAATCCTGCTGTATAATAACTGTGTAACTTGAACATGTTGTTGATACCATCTGTGCCTCAGTTTCCTCATTTATAAAATGAGATTAATTATAGTACCTACCCATGGGGTTATTGTGAGGATTAAGTAAGAATGTGATATATTTAGCATAGCACCTGCACATATTCGGACAGGCACTACTTAATAAATAGTAATTTTAAGACTCTTTTCTTCATGTTAGTAGTGTCCATCCTGTCTCTGTTTTCTGGGTTTTAGCCAGTACTTGACCCTAGGAATTTCACATGGATATTTATGAAGGATCCCAGATTTGAATACCTGTAGGGTATTAAGGTATGATTGTAGTTTAATGCTGCTCTTATTACTCTCTTCCTCTGATTGTTTCATAGGTTCTTGTCAGGCTCTGATATATTTCTGTAAATGAAACTTGTTCCTTTTTAAAGCGTATCACCTGATTGTACAGAACTAGTCTAGTTAGAAAATATTTCGAAGGCATTCTGTACCAAATAGTGGCTTATTAAGTTTGCTAAGCAGTTATATTCACATCAGTATTAATGTTATATATTATCTGTATGGACTGATTTAAAAATGTTTTGGTTTCTGTTTTCAGGGAAAATTTCCAATTTTGCTATAACTTTATCTTTAATGAGTAGTTGAGACCTTTGAGATGTCTTTATTAGTGGTATCATAGACTTAGTTGTGCGAGGTGTCACACCTGGTCTTTCTTAATATTAGTAGTTTAAAACTCTTGCAAATGACCTACACAAAACCTCCTTTGATAAAGCTGTTTGAAACCATAGTAGTGTTTTTTAAACCTTCTGAAAGTTACGGTAAAGTATACATAACATAAAATTTACCATTTTAACCATATAGTTGAGTGGCATTAAGTTCATTCGTATGTTGCAACACATTACTGCTATCCATCTCCAAAACTTTTTCATCATCCCAAACTGAAAACTCTGTACCTTTAGGAACCAGACCTTTATTAAACATTTTTCACTAGGTACTATTATGAAAACTATTTGATTTCTAATTTTTAAAATGAAACAGGTTTATTGCACTGCTGTTTCGTATAGTAGAAAAATACAATGATATTAACATAAAGATATTGTTAAAATATATTTGTAATAAAATATCTTTGTGAAGATTTCCAAATAGCTAATTTCGTACAGTATTTAAGAGAAAGCTTCAATAGCAGCAAAATATTATAGATGCCTTTTTGGAGATGATTGTAAATAATTTAATACATGTCAGTTTTTTTTTTTTTAACCCTGCGATAGATTAGTCAGTTTTAAGTTCTTTAGAAAACACTCTATCGGGTTGGTGTCAGCGACAGTTTTCTGTCATCTATAAGAAATAATCTTATGTTTTCATCACAATAAAAACATAACAAAGTATACCATCTTAACAGTTTCTAAGTATATAGTACAAGTAGTGTTTTCTGCCTGCATTTTTGTCATGCAACATCTGTAGAACTTTTTCAGCTTGCACAACTGAAACTCTGTACTCAACAGCTGCTCTCCTTTCCCCCTCCGCCAGCCCCTGGTAATTGTCATTCTGTTTTCTGTTTCTGAGTTTGACTACTTTAGATACTTTGTATAATTGGAATAATCATGCAGTGTTTGTCTTGTCTTGTGCATTTCTTTAAAATGTGAGAATGAGTTTAGGATATCTGATTATCAAACTTGAAAGCTACAGTTTAGTTTTTACTTAATTTTTGAATCTGTGGGAGAGAACTTTGGGACTGAGAATTGAGATTCCTCATGATGGACGCTTTTGACATTTGACATCAGTATAACAGTGCTCATTGTTCTTTGTGCCATTTACACAACTACTTAAAATCCTTCTCTCCTTCCTTCAGTGTTTTAAATCAGAAACTAGATAATCAAGTTTTCTTTTTAAGTCTGAATGTAGGTGAAACAATGAGTTTAAATTAAAAAAAAAAGCCTAATTGTTTATTTCTCAAAGGCCGTCACACAGTTGGTGCTTAGCAGAAAGACTTGCAAATAAAGTTAATTTTGGTGCTTTGGAAATATGGAATAACGGAAGGGTTGTGCATTTGAACTTTAGAGTTAGAGAGTAGAGCAAGGGTCTGCAAACTATGGTTTGCTGGCCAGATATAGCCTTCCACTCGTGTGTATAGCCTGCAAGGTGAGATAGTTTTTACATTTTTAAATGATTGGAAAAATTCAAAAGAAGACTATTTTGTGACATGAAAACTATAGGAAATTCAAATTTCCATGTGTATAAATATATAAATAAATAATGTATAAATAAATAAATAATGTATGAATAAAGTTTTTTTGAAACACAGTCACATTCATTTTGTTTACTTATTGTCTATGTGCTTTTGTGTACCAGTGGCAGAATTACTCTGAGTAGTTGACTCTGAGGCTTTGCCTACAAAGCCTAAGGTGTTCGCTATCTGGCTCTTTGCAGAAAACATTTGCTAACTTCTGGTGAGAATGCTCTTGAAAAATAGAATGATATGACATTGTTCTTTTTTCTTTATTTATGATTATTATTATTTTTTGAGGCAGGGTCTCGCTGTGTTGCCCAGGCTGGAACTTCTGGGCTCAGGTCATCCTCCTGCCTCAGCCTCTTGAATAGCTGGGACTTCAGCCATGCACCTGGTTGAATGATATGACATTGTAAACTAAGGTATAGATTTGTGAAGAATGGGGACTCATAATCAGCATTTGCTAATCCTGTTTAATTGAACAGGGTTTTGAAATACAAAATGCTAAAATGGAAATGTACTCAGAGTGAGTCAGAAAATATGTGTAGGAAATCAAAGAGTATATGAATAAGGGTTCTTTCCTCAAGGAGCTGATGTTCTGATAGAGGATTCAAACAACTGAACACACAGATTTATACAGACTTTCTGGCCTTCACCCTGTCCCAGTTTTAAGACTTTGTTGCTGCTAAAATATTGTGTTCATCTTTATAATGACAAAATGACACATGTTTGCCATTCAAGCCAAGGCATTCAGGTCCTCTTCAAAGTCTTCTACCCACCTTCCTTAACCATCTCTAGTACCATGTCCCTACAAACTGTTATTTATTAACTTGTGAACACATCCTACTCACAGGGCTCCTTGAGAGCAGATTTGGGCTTAAGAGAAAAATTTTTTCAGGCCCTTAGCACATTGGTATCTGGCCCCCAGCCCAGCAGTTTATTCCCTTGCCTTTTTTTGGCTCTGTTTACCCTTTTCCCATTCTACACTTTTATGTTTTCCATTTTATTATCCCTCCTTCCTTGTTTATCTGAAGCTTACCTGCTTTTCCATATCCAGGTCAAATCCATAGTCGGGTATGTGGGGTTGCATAGGAGGAGAATGACAAAATTAGGGAGAGTGTCCAGTGAAAGAAGAGCAGTGTGTAAGGAGGCATGGAGTTGAGTGAGAATAAAGTGGATTCCCAAAGCCATTTGGTATGTCTCGAATTTAATGACGTTGTGAAAGGAGTGTCGGGAGATTAGACTAGGGA
This sequence comes from Cheirogaleus medius, assembly GCA_008086735.1. NCBI lineage: Eukaryota > Metazoa > Chordata > Mammalia > Primates > Cheirogaleidae > Cheirogaleus > Cheirogaleus medius. The sequence continues at coordinate 34,659,948 of VBSM01003176.1, forward strand.
GCCAGGCAAAGGGAATGTTATGAAAGGGCCTTTATTATACCTGTAGGTTTTCAATCTTAGTGTGTGTAAGATTCATCTGGGCTACAAATTCTTTGGCCCCAACCCCAGAGATTCTGAGCCCTAATTGCAAGGAATCCAGGGTGTGTGATGCAGGAAGTGGGTATACAAGAAGGGCTGGGCTAGAGCAGGCTGTGGAAGGTCTTGATGTCTTTTTGGAGCTTCAACTTTTGTTAGTAATATAGCTGTTCCAAGATTCTTTATCAGGAGAGTGACACTGGGAAAGCTGCTTCAAAAAGAATTGTTCAGAATGCATTAGAATGAGGAAAGATTGGAGGATGCAAGGTAAGCTAGGAGCAATTAATTTGCATTCAGCCTTATTCCAGAAATGATTTGAGTTGGTGAGATTTCAGACGTAGGGCAGTAGTAATAGGAAAAGAAAGAATCTGAATGAGAATCTGAAAATGGAAACAAACTCCTGACACATGGGATAAAGAATATGAAAAGTGAGGGAACATAAAGTAAATTGTGTTAAATTGTAGAAGATGCAAGTGATATTAGCTGTTACTTTGGTAAACATTATTAAAATTAGTTTTACCTTTAGGAAAAGGGTAAATTTACAGATGACTTTCTTCTCCTTTTTGCAAGTATCTCTTGAAAATTATTGTTCTCAGATTCTAATTGGCTACAGTTTTACTGTCTTGTTTAATGGTTTTATTATTCTACTTTTATTATATACTATTGCAGACCCTTTTGGAATTAGATGAGAGATAAAATAAATGATTCACATTCTCTTCAGTTGAAATTTTGGTTGGCATATTTAAAAAATAAAGATGTTGAAAAGGAACCAGCATTCCTATTATTTTCATTTTGTAGATATTTCTGTACCATCTACATACCCTTTTTTTGGTTTTGGATTTACCAGCTTTATTGAGGTATAATTGACATGCAGTAAACTGACACATCTGACACCTGTGAAACCATCACTGCAATCCTGATAATGAACGTATCCATGGTCCCCAAAAGTGTCTTCTGCCACTTTGTAATCCTTCCCTCCTGTCTTCTGTCTCCCCACTCCCTTAACAGTTTTAGACAGCCACTGATCTTATATCTCTTTAGATTACTTTGTATTTTCTAAAATTTATATAAATGGAGCCATACTGCGTATATCCTCTTGTTTCTGGCTTCTTTTACTCAGCATAATTATTTTGAGATTATCTATCTTGTTGAGCATCTCAGTATTTTCATTTTCATTTCTACGTAGGATCCCACTGTATGGATGCCACAAGTTTTCTTTTTTTTTTATTTCTATTTGTTGAGACAGGGTCTTACTCTGTCGCTGAGCTAGAGTGAAGTGGCATCATCATAGCTCACCGCAGCCTCCAACTTCGTAGGAGGATTGTGATCCTCCTGCCTCAGCCTCCCAAGAAGCAGAGACTACAGGCACGTGCCACCACACCTGGCTAATTTTTTCTATTTTTAGTGGAGACAGGGTTTTGCTCTTGTTCAGGTTCGTCTTGAACTCCTGACCTCAAGTAATCCTGCCTTGGCCCCCCAGAGTGCTAGGATTACAGATGTGAGCCACTGCACCTGGCCCACACATTCTTTATATTTGTTATTTGTTGATGGATATTTGAGTTGTTTATAGTTTGTGGCTTTTACAAATAGCTGCAGTGAACATTTGTGTATAGGTCTATATACGGGCATAAGCTTTAATTTCTGTTGGGTAGATAGGAGTGGAATGGCTGGATCATATAGTAGTAGGTGTATCTTTAAGAGAGTTCCAAGTGTTTTACAAAGTGGCTCTACCATTTTTTCTTCTCACCAGCTATATATATATGAAAATGCTGGTTCCTCCACATCTTCTCCAGCACTTGATGTAGTCAGTCTTTGTTAGTATTTTGGCATTCTAATAAGGTGCTGGCATTACATTGTGGCTTTAATTTTCATTTCCTAATGACTAGTGATGTTGGGCATCTTTTCATGTGCTTATTTGCCAACCCTAAATTTTCACTGGTGAAGTGTCTGTTCCTTATTGAAAAAGATAGACTGAAAGATTCTTTTTTAGGAAGGCGTTCCATCTTTGTTAGGAAACTGGTATTTAAAGTGGTATTATTTCGTCTATTAAGATTACATAGTACAGTTTTAACTTAATTGTTTTTAGGTGTAACTGTCTTTGTACATTGTTTCTGTTACCAGTGTATGTTTTTTAAAAAATTTTTTTAATTTCAAGCCAGCGCGGTGGCACACACCTGTAATCCTAGCACTCTGGGAGGCCAAGGCGGGTGGATCCTTTGAGCTCAGGTGTTCAGAACCAGCCTGAGCAAGAGCGAGACCCCGCCTCTACTAAAAATAGAAAGAAATTAAATTAATTGGCTAATTGTCTCAAAAAAAATTTTTTTTATTTCAGCATATTGCCGGGGTACAAATGTTTAGGTAACATATATTACCTTTGCCCTAGTGTATGTTAATGTTTATTTCATATTTTATAATCTGTTCCTCTAGAAATTAGCTGACATCAAGGTGTTCTTTTTGTTACTGTATTAGAAATTAAACTTTTTTCCTTTTTGAGACAGGGTCTCACTCATTTGCCTGGAGTAGAGTGCAGTGGTGTCATCATAGTTCACTGCAATCTCAAACTCCTAAGCTCAAGCAATCCTCCTGCCTCAGCTGTTGAGTAGCTTGGACTACAGGCACGTGCCACCACATCCAGCTAATTTTTAAGTGTTTTGCAGGCATGAGGTCTCTCTTTGTTGCTCAGGCTGGTCTCAAGCTCCTGGCCTCAAGAGATCCTCCCACCTTGGCCTCTCAAAAGTTCTGGGATTACAGGCATGAGTCACCACACCCGGCCTAGAAATCAAACTTAAGTTAAAAATGCTATTATAATTAGTAAGTTTATTATTTAAAAATGATTACATTATGGTCACATGACATTTAAAAATTAAAAAAAGACTTTAACAAAAATAGTTTAAAGTTCATAGCAGAATTGAGAGGAAGTTACAGAGATGTCTGATATACCCCCTGTTCCCACAGGTGTATAGCCTCCCTCATTATCAATGTTCCCCACCATAGTGATACATGTGTTACGATATTGATGATCTACGTTAACACATCAGTATCACCCAAAGTCCATAGTTTTACATTATGGCTCACTCATGATTCCATGGGTTTGGACAAATATATAATGACACGTATCTGCCCTTACAGTAGCATACAGAATAGTTTTACTGCCCTAAAAATCCTCTGTGCTACACCTATTTATCTCTACCTCCCCTCAACTCCTGATCTTTTTGTTGTATCCATAGTTTTGCCTTTTCCAGAGTGTCATGTAATTGGAATCATGTAGTATATAGCCTTTTCAGATTGATTTCTTTCACTTAGTAATAAGCACCTAAGGTTCCTCTATGTCTTTTCATGGGTTGATAGCTCATTGCTTTTTAGTGCTGAATAATATTCCATTGTCTGGGTGTACCACAGTTTATTTATCCATTTACCTACTGAAGGACATCTTGGTTACTTCCAAGTTTTGGCAATTATGAGAAAAGCTGCTGTAAATATCCATGTGCAGGTCTTTGTGTAGACCTGAGTTTTCAGCTCCTTTGGGTAAATATGAAGGAGAGCAATTGCTGGATCACATGATAAGAGTATGTTTAGTTTTGTAAGAAGCTGTCTGTCTTCCAGAGTGACTGTAGTATTTTGCATTCCCACCAGTAGTGAAAGAGAGTTCTTGTTGCTTCACAGCCTCACCAGCATTTGGTGTGTTCCATGTTCTTGATTTTGGCCACTTTATTAGAGTGGTAGTGGTATCTCATTGTTTTAATTTCCATTTCCCTGGTGATGTATGATGTGAAGCACCTTTTCATGTGCTTATATGCCATGTTTGTATCTTTGGTGAGATGTCTGTCAGGGTCTTTGGCCAGTTGTTTAATTGGCTGGTTTTAAGAGTTCTTTGTATATTTTAGATAACAATCTTTTATCAGATATGTCTTTTGCAAATATTTTCTGGCTTGTTTTCTCATTCTCTTGACATTGTCTTTTGCAGAGCAGAAATTCTTATTTTTAATGAGGTCCAGCTTATCAATTATTTTTTTCATGGATTGTGCCTTTGGTGTTGTAGCCAAAAAGTCATTACCATACCTGAGGTCATGTTTTACAGTTTTTCAGTTTACATTTATGATCCATTTTCAGTTCATTTTTGTGAAGGATGTAAGGTCTATCTCTAGATTTATCTTTTTTTTTTTTTTTGCATGTGATTTGTTGAAAAAAATGTCTTTTGTCCATTGTGTATGTGATTCATTGAAAAAACTGCCTTTTCTCCATTGTATTGCCTTTGCTATCTTTTTCATAGATTAGTTGATTATATTTATGTCAGTCTATTTCTGGGCTCTTGATTCTGTTCCATTGACTCGTCTGTTCTTTTTTGACAGTACCACTGTTTCTTGATTACTGTAGCTTTTTAGAAAGTCTCGAAGTCGAATTGTATCAATCCTTCAACTTTGTTCATCTCTTTTTAAAAACAAAAATATTTACTGAGAAAAGTGGCATTGTTTTGCCTTTTAGCAAATGTCTTTAATGTCTGACTTAATAGAAAAGTTGGATTCTTTTATTTGTGCCTTTATTCAATCTATTATGTTTATTGTTTTATTTTAATTTTTTAATTTTTTGTAGAGACAGGGTCTTGCTGTTGCCCAGGTTGGTTTCAAACTCCTGGCCTCAAGCAATCCTCCCATCTCAGCCTCCCAAAGGGAGGGATTACAGATTCGAGCCACTGTGTCCGACCATTATATTGTTTATTTTTAACCAAAAATAAAATTTTATTTTACATATCACTAGCCAGAATTTTTGTCCTTAGTTACTACATACTGTCTAGCGCCATTATCCAAATGACATGACCATTTTATGTCCACAATTCATTTAGGCATGAGCGACCACACCCAGCCCAGACAGTGAGATTTTTAAGAAACATCTTCCACGTCCACATCCTGTTGTCATTGCTGTCCCATTTTCTCTTCCAGGTGCTTTCCTTTACCTACAAGAGGGGCTTGGATAAGATGGATGTTTTGTTTGACTTCTTTGATGTCCTGAACTTTCTGTAGCTATTTTTCTTCAATCTGTTCATTATAAGTTTGGCTTGGCATCTGTTTGATCTCTTCAACTCTCTTCATTGCATCAGTGGTTTTCTTCCATTGCTCTCTCTGGTATTTGACAGGTTCATTTCTACTTTTTCAAATTCAAATGAATTATCCCCTGTAAGCTCTTTACCAGCTGCTTTCCCCGGAATGCTTTAGTTCACTCGACCTCGCGAAGATTGTGCTTCTTTATTCAAAGTTTTTATGACATTTGGATTTACAAAATCTTAACACCTTGCAGTCATTGTGGACGAACACCATGCCGTGGCCAGGGTAGATTGGCCCCGAACAGAAATAACATTTCTCCATATGCATGTTGAACCCGTGTGGGTCCACACCGACCAAACACCAAGCTTCCGTTAATATTGTTTTGATTGAAGTACGTGATGAAAATCTGGCTTTGGACAGGTATGTAATGTAGGTAGAGACGGGAAGAGTAGGTAGCCTTTGCAGATAATTGTGGATACTCTTTGGTACTATGCTAAAACTTGACAAGTGTTAGAAGAAAGGGTAGTTGTATTGTGGAATCTGAAACCATATCAGCGAAGTTTTCATATTCTTGTTGCATTAAAATCTATTAATTTTCTTGTACTTTGAATGGCTCCCTCCATACATGATTTCATAACCTCACGTATTGATCATTTGGGAAATATTGGCTCACTGAAGTATGCAGATCTTCTAAATGTTGAGACATATCATACAATATCTAAAAATAACAATTGTTAATATCTAATTAGAAAAGTCATAGAGACCTGTCATGCTTCTGCTGGCAGATAAAAGCTTTATGAAATTCTAATGTTCTCTTGAAAACTTGAATGTTATCATTGGCAACAAATACTGTCATCTGTTTTCCTTCATTTGACAGACTTGCTTCATTCATTTTTTTAGAAAATGTCTGCCATGTACTCAATTTTGAGTAACCATAGTTTTTTTTCTTTTTTAAGGAGACAGGGTGGTATTATATTGCCTAGGCTGGATTTGAACTCCTGGGCTCCAGCGATCCTCCCCTCTTGGCCTCTGGAGTAGCTGGGACTACAGGTGTGTCCCACTGCACTAGGCTGAATAAACAGTTTGTATGCCTTCTCTTCTTTCAAGTAAAAATGGCATTCCATGAAAAAAGTGAGCTCACGACTCAGTTGCCCAACTGAGACAGCTGTCTTGAGACAGCCGTCATATTTTGGTGTGCAGCATAAGTTCTTTATGCACACTTTCTATTTTCTCATGCAGAATTTTAAAAAGATCTGTGTTTAAGGGTAGAGGTTAATAAAAACAATTTTTATTTAATTAATTACATTTAAAAAATAGTGATGAATACAGTGATTACTAGTACAATTTAGGGATCATGGCCTTGATTCATGCTAAGGCACTAGGACTTCTACCAACCATTGCTATTGCACGGTCAATGAAAAAAGCAAACAGTATTTTAGTATCATCCTCAGAGGCCACAGGAGTTCATGGACTTTGAGAGCTTCTGTTGACCATTATCACTCAGCATTCAGGACTCAGCGGTTAGCTCCTTTGAGCTCTTCTGGATATCTCAGGTTGATGTTTCTTCCTTCAACATTTTGTTACAGTATTTATTTAACACACATGCGTGAGCTCCTTAAACATGGAAATTATATGTTAATTGTCATTATATTCTCCTATGCTTGTTTCATCGTACCTGAGTCAGAGTAGGTGATCAGTAAGTGCTTTTGGAATGAATGAGGTGATTGAAATAAACAGATTTAAGAATCTCAACAGTAGTCTGGAATCTTTTACTAGATGAGGAATGGCCTTATATATCTCTCTTCAAAATTGCTAAGGGTGTGTATTTTGGGCACAGAACTTTGAACAGTATTTAGTTTTCAATGGTGTCCCAGAACTATATGTAAGAGATGAAATTATGCTTATTGGTCTTTGCTTTAGAACAGGATTTCCATGACTAATTAATGCAAGAATGGATCAAAGGAGCAAGTTTGAATGTGTTTGTAAAATAGAAATAGACTCTTCCTTAAAATCATTAAAAAAATCAGTATTAACATAATAGCTTGAGGTCATGGTCAGTGTTAGAAATATTACCATTTCCATTAAAATCAGGGACAAGATTGAGTTGACTGCTCTCCCTCATTGTTGTGTAGTATTACAGTATTCTAGGAATGTTAGTGCTGTCAGACGAACAAAAAAGCCCAAACATACACGAATTAGAAAGAAGTGAAGTTTATTTTCAGATGATGCTGTCTATTTAAAAAATCCAGGAGACTAACTTGAAAATTATTTTAACCTAGAAGAGCCAAAGTAAATAGTTCCAAACTATAGGAAAAAATGAATAAATTTTAAATATTTCAACAATAATTTATTGGGTATATAAAACGAAGAGCATCCTGTTTAGGGCAAAATTATTATTTCTCTTTCACGACTGAGGAAATTTAAGCAGATGAATGATTTTGATAAGTTGCTGAATTAGAACACCAGCCTTTAAGATCAGTGCTTTTAGCTTGAGACTCTTAGGTGAGACTTTTTTTTTTTTTTTT
>VBSM01003176.1:34667686-34679556 GCA_008086735.1 Cheirogaleus medius
AAAAAAAAAAAAAGGAAAGAAGAATAGAGAGGAGAACAGATTGCTATAGAGTAAAAGATACTTAAAATGTATAACAAACAAATATAAGGAGAACTTTTGGATCTCAATCCTAACAAATCAATTGCAAAAAGACTCTAATCTCCTAAATTCTATATAACTCCAGTATTCTGGAAAACTGGTGTATACAAACATTTGAGTTGTAAAGAAAAAAATAACATTCTGAAAGTATTTTAATTAAATACGTATTTCATATTTCTCACAAATTATAATGGTATTTTAAATGGTATTGTAGTCCCAACAGACTACAAAAAATTTTTTGTGAAGATACTGTGAAAAGTCAAGATACTATTAATTCATGACATAGCTTTAAGAACTTCTCTGAAGCAGAATTTATCATAGTAGTTTAGTAAAACGTTATAAAGAATATTACTGTGATAATTTTTGTCTCTGTGTTGTATTATCTTTAGTGTATATTTGATGTGAAATGCCATTATTCAAATATGAACTTAACCAGTAGGTGGCAACAAATTAATATCTGAATTTATTTTTAAGAAAATTTCAAGAAGAATACTATTAATTGTAAACAAGATACATTTGAGTTTTTCCTAGAAATAACCATTTTGTTCTCATGGCCTAAGTATATACTTTTTAATTTGAAAAATTGGTATAGATTTTGTTTTTATATTATGTACAAAGTTCATTTTAAAGCTGTGATTGACTTTTTTTTTTTTTGAGACAGAGTCTCTGTTGCCTGGGCTAGAGTGCTGAGGCGGCAGTCCAGCTCACAGCAACCTCAAACTCCTGGGTTCAAGTGATCCTCCTGCCTTAGCCTCCTGAGTAGCTGGGACTACAGGCATGCGCCACCATGCCCGCCTAATTTTTTCTATATATTTTTAGTTGGCTAATTAATTTCTATTTTTAGTAGAGATGAGGTCTCACTGTTGCTCAGGCTGATTTCGAACTCCTGACCTTGAGTGATCCTCCGGCCTTGGCCTCCCAGAGTGCTAGGATTACAGGCGTGAGCCACTGCGCGCCGGCCTGTGATTGATTTTTGATATTTAATAACTGGATGGTTAGTTTGTAGTTCTGTTTAAAAACTGAGTGATAATGTAGTTATTCAGTTTATTACCTGTTGGCTACAAAGAATCAATCATGGAGTTGGAAAATTTTTTGTCTTGCTTTATTAGAAGTATGATAATTATCTGATTAATAAATAGTGTTATTTAAGTTAATAAGCTTACATATATATTTTAAAACCAGAAACACTGTAGTATTCTGATACAAAATTTGGGGCAAATCAGTGTATATTTATGTTATAATATTATAAATGTACCAGATTCATTCATATTTATATCAGCTATATGGCATTATGTCAGAAAGTTTGATAAATGATACATAAAGCATAATAGTGTCTGTAAAAGTTTTCCCACAGCTCATTACCAAATATTGTAATGTGGATATGGATGTGCATGTGTATTTTCTTCTCTCTTTCTCTGGCTTTATCTCTCTCTGCCCTCCCACACCAAAAAAACTGTACAAAACAGACTGACATGATTACACCAGAAAATAACTACTGCAGAAAGTAGGAAAGGGGATTGGGATTCAGGACGTGTTTTTAAGGGCTAATTTAGCTATTTTTTTGGGTAATATTTAGCAGTTGTTAATTCTGAGACGTGGGAATAAGAGTGTTTGTTATAGTCCTTTTTTTTTCTAATATATCTTTTGAATTAAAAATACTATGTACATTCCTCGGGTAAGCCCAGGGTGTGCACAGGGAACCAAACTGACCCCCTCCTCGCCACTACTGGCTTCTTCGTTCCTCAAGGTTTCTGTTAGGATCCCCGGTGTGCCAGGCGCTGAGCTAGGTCCCAGGGTACCATTAGCTGTCTAGGTCACATCCCTTTCAGCCTGCTCACTTCTTCAGCGCACTCTACTCCCCACCATTGAGTGGGGTGGTTTGGGGAAAGGATGTGGAAATTGGGAGGGAAAGGAGAAAGAGGAGAAAGATAAAAACGGGGAAGAGAAACTAATCTACATTATATACCATTAACTAGGTAAGAATTTGTACGTTGGCAGCCCATGAGCTGAATTTGGCCCATAGATGGGTTTAGTTTGGCGTGTTTTTTAAAAAAATAATTGAGCCCAAATTTAAGATTTAAAAGATTTCACATAAAAAAAAATACTGTGTACAATTGAACATCATTGTGAGCTGAGCAACTAGTGATTACTAAATGTTAATTGTCACTTTAGATTATAAACTTTTAAAGGTCTGTCTACATTTTGCCATATTACCTGTTTATACAAACTAAGTGTCATTACTTAATATTTGTTATGATGCATATTTGTGGGTATCATCTAATCTACACTGTTACACTTTCTGATGTAAATTCCATACACCAAAGTTTAGATAGTCACACATTTTTAGGCCTTTCGGTTGTTTCTTATTTTTTATTTTATAAATATCCTTTATGTGGATATCTTCTGTGCAGTTAGAGGGGAGGCAGAGTACTTTTTTTTTGTATGTAGATGTCTCTTTTGAGTCTAAAGGTATGAGCAATGCTATAGTTTTTATTATCTATTTTCAGATTGTCTTTTAGAAAGAGCAAACTAGTTTTCAGTTCTGTTTGTATATATGTACTTGTTTTGCTTCATCCACATCAACTTTTGGCTTCATATTTTATTATGTAGTTTTGTTAGATGGACAAATGCGGGTGGCCATCGAGAATGTAGATTTCCCCACGTGATGATCTGTGTAGGAAGTTATGTTTCTCGGTGCTTTAGAGTATCGCCTTTTATCAGTTGCCCTTAGTTTGTTGTTCTCATTTACATTAGTCTTGGGCTTTTGCCTGCCTGGGGTCTTTGTGCTGCTGGCTTTCCGTATTCTTTGCATTCTTCGTTTGGTTGATTCCTGTTCTTCTGATATCAGCTTTGATATTATGCCTTAGAGACTTCTTTCATGACTGTTCCATCTACAGTCCCTCCTTGGCAGTATCTGTCTTTTCCTCAGTAGCATTTACTGCAACTTTTCATATGCTTTTTGTGCTGTTTGCTTGGTTCCCTACAGACTTCAATTCTTGGAGGCTAGGGTCTGTGTCCAGGCTTTAATCAAACCTCTGAAAAATTGAGGTCTGAAAAATTGCTTGGGATGTCGTGTGCATTTAATAAATGAGTGAACTTTGCAAACAGAGGTTTAAGGTTTGTGTTTGTTTGTTTGTTTTTGAGACAGTGTCTCATTCTGTTGTCCTGGGTAGAGTGCTGTGGTGTCAGTCTAGTTCACAGCAACCTCAAACTCCTGGGCTCCAGCAATCCTCTTGCCTCAGCCTCCCCAGTAGCTGGGACTACAGGCCACCATGCCCGGCTAATTTTTCTATTTTTGGTGGAGATGGGGTCTCACTCTTTCTCTGGCTGGTCTCAAACTCCTGAGCTCAACCAATCCTCCCGCCTCAGCCTCCCAAAGTGTTAGGATTATAGGTGTGAACCACTGTGCCGGGCCTAGGTTTAAGTTTTATATGTCAGAGTACATTTAACTTTTTTCTATTTGTCTCTTTTCATCTTTTCTGTAGTGAATTTTCTTCCTTCCTCTCCTCTTCTCCAAAGCTAGGATATGCTTTCAGGGTCAAGATTTTGTTTTTAGGGATTATTCTTTATATTTAACTCTTCGAGATATGTGAAATTTATTGTATAATGTAGTACGAAGTATGATCCAAAATAATTGTGTAACCGCCGTTTCTCTTAAGTACTTTTATTACAGATTCAATCATTTTTTGATTGTTATTTATGGTTGCTATAAAGATTTAACATTTAAATCTGACTAAATACTGTTTTAGTCTACTTATTAGTGTCTTCTCTGTTTAAATTAGAAAAATTTAATTTTAAACTCTAATATATTGTAAAAATGTAGTATGAATATGTAATAATTGTTTAATTTCTTTAGCATTTTTGTCAAACTCATTTGAATTTTACTATCAAAAGATCAAGTTATAGAAAATATTCTGTGTGGTATCTACCTGGTATTTCATTTAATCTTTAAATTTATATTGTCATTTTTACATTTTGGTAGGTTTCATATTTTAAAGTTAATAGTACTAAATTTGTATTTTGCTTTGCCATGACTTTTTAATCTCAGTGTTGCTGGCATGGATATATTTTTAGAACTCTTTTTTTTTTTTTTTGAGACAGAGTCTTACTCTGTTGCCCAGGCTAGAGTGAGTGCCGTGGCGTCAGCCTTGCTCACAGCAACCTCAGACCCCTGGGCTCGAGCAATCCTTCTGCCTCAGCCTCCTGAGTAGCTGGGACTACAGGCACGAGCCACCATGCCCGGCTAATTTTTTCTATATATTTTTAGTTATCCAATTAATTTCTTTCTATTTTTAGTAGAGGCGGGGGTCTCACTCTTGCTCAGGCTGGTTTCGAACTCCTGACCTTGAGCAATTCTCCCAGAGGGCTAGGATTATAGGCATGAGCCACCTCGCCCAGCCTATTTTTAGAACTCTTGTTACTGTAAAATTTGAATGCCCTTTTAATCCAACAAATTATTGACTTTATTAATTCTAGTAATTCTGGATTAATTTTCTTGGGTTTTCTAAGAAGAGTCAGATGAATATTAAAATGAATATTCTATTTCCACTGTAGTACATTTTTACTCCTCCTGCTTCCATCTCCCCCACAACCATTACCAAAATTTCTAGCTATGGAAGGAATAGGAATGGAGACAAGAATTACCCTCATTTCGTTACTGGTTTTAAAGTATTAAATTCCCAAACCTCTTGATGTAATTTCAAATTTTGATTAAAGTGGTACTTGAATCATTAATGGAAAAGTTTTCCTATGTTAAGAATACTTGTTGAATGTTACTTTGTACACACAAGTTCCTGATGTTTCTTCTTTATTCATATGGGAACCATGTGATCCTCCGGCCCCCAAAAAGTTGTTGTGGATTGTGGTAGAGTGATACAAGATTCGTTTTGAAGTTCTTTTTAATAATTACACCTTGAACTGTTATGTGCAGTTGTGATTTTTTTGTGTGTGAATATTCCTTGTAAAGTTAAAAAAATTGACTCTTGGTCATGACTGTAAGGAAATCACGACAGGAAAAAAGCTAGAAGTCTCTCCTTTTTCCTAAATCATCTATAATGTTAGAGCATGTACCTTAAGACAGGTATATTAATAGCATTATATATCATATTTATTTGATTTCAATACAAGGCATTTGTATTTTTCCACTTTAAATAAATTCAATTCATTCTTTTGTGCCTGAGCACGTATAGTATTAAGAACCTTGAGAATATAGAAATGTTTGTTGAAAAATTTAAAAAACTTAACCATATCCATAAAAATAAAAAAAGATCACTAAATCTGGAGGAGCTCAGCTGTATTTTAAATAGTGTCGTGTTAACTCAATAAAACTGCAGTCAGATTGGGGTTCATTTGCCCCCTCCTTGTTTTCCTTCATTCAGCCAGTTTTGTTGCCAGTCCTTTGTTGGTTGGGTGATAGGATTCTTCACAATATAGCCTAGGCATTAGGGTTTTTAAAAGTTCAGCAGGTGATTCTAATGCTTAGCCAAGTGATCTGTAGAATATATGACAATTATTTTTCTTTTTCCAGTTAATTTAGGTTATTTGGCTTTCAGTTAGAGGGCAGTTCTGTGATATTTTCCTATCCCCTCAGTGTCCGAAGTGATACTATGATCTGTGTAGTAATTGCTGAATGAGTTCTTATTCTGTCACAATAAACATATTTGAGGAAGCCTGCCTCTTAGAGTTTTTGACGGGGTCTTGCTGTATCGCCCAGACTGGTCTTGAACTCCTGGCCTCAAGTGATCCCCAACCCTCACCTCCTGAGTAGCTGGGATTGCAAGTGTGAGCTACTGCACCTGGCTCTCTTGGAGTTTTTGAGTTTCTTTTTTGTGCCTGGTTTCCCATAGGTTTGTTTCCAGAATAGCTTATGAAAGCCTGCCTGAACCATTATTGTGTTGAAATCTTAAGTGTTAGGACTGGCAAAGTCCTTTTTCCCCCTCCAGTATTTATTTTGAAAAATTTCAAATTTTCAGAAAAGTTGCAAGAATAAATCAATGGTTTCTCAATCATAAGAAATTAATGGTTTCTTTATGTAGATTCACCAGTCCTTTGCATTTTGCTGCATTTACTTTCCTCTTTTACCCACATGTCTGTATATCCGTAGATCCATCCATCCATCTTCTAACTGTATTTCTTGCTAAGCCATTTGAATGTATGTTGCAGACATATTAACTTCTCTTTTAAATAATTCAACATGTATCTCTGAAGAACAGGGGCTTTTTTAATACTGTAATTATTCTCAGAAAGTTTAACATTGATACAATATTGTCATTTAATGTGCAGTCCATATTCATATTTCCCAATTTTCCTAATGGATATATATGTGTATGTATGTACATATATACACACGCACACACAAATATTTATGTGAAAAACTGAAATCCCTACTCCAGTCTAGGATCATATGTTTCGTTTAGTTGTCGTGTCTCTTAGTTCTCCTTAATCTGGAATAGTGGTTCTCAGATTCTCTGGTGAAGGACCAGTTTTTATTTCCAATGTGCTGTGAACCAATAATTTTGTAAAATATAATACAAATTACTAGAGAAATATAATGGAAGAGATAAAGTCTGCATGTCATTTAAGAAATTAATTTCAACAAGATTGTTACTCTGTAAATAGCACTGATCGGGAACAATTCCCCTAATTTTTTCTTTTATGGCCATGAGAGTTTATAAAACCCAGGCTGCTTGTTTTATAGGTGTATTTCTTAATTTGGATTTGTCTGATTGTTTAACGTGATTAAGATCAGGTTAAATACTTTAGATAGGAATGTAGCACAGGAGTGGATGTGTCCTTGTGCATCACAGATGAGGGGCACATCATTACTGTTGATATTGTTGATCACTTGGTTAAATAGTATCTTCCAGGTTTTTCCATTGGACAAGCCTTCCCATTCCCTGTCCCAGTCCCCATCCCTGTCTTGCTCAGTCACCCAGGCTGGAGTGCGAGTAGCATGATCATAGTTGACTGCAGTGTCAAACTCCTAGGCTCAAGTGATCCTCCCGCCTCATGCTCTCCCGAGTACCTGGGGCTACAGGTGCACACCACCAGGCCCTGCAAATTCCTTTTTGTTTGTTTTTTCACCCTACCCCTCCAACGGCTAATTCTTAAAACAATTTTTGTAGAGAAGGAGTCTTGCCTTGTTGCTCAGGCTGATCTTGAACTTCTGGGCTCAAGCCATCCTCCTGCCTGGGCCTTCCAAAGTGATGGGATTACAGGTGTGAACCACTGTGCCTGGCCTAATTTTTCTTTTGAAATTAATTAAGTACTTTGGAACTGTGTGAATATCTGTTCTTATATTTATCCAGTGATTTTAACATCCCTTGATGTTTCTTCCCTGAATCAGTTTTTTGCACCTGTGGGTGGGTTGCTAATGATAATTGCCTAATTAATTCTGTTATCCTTTACATTGACTACTTCTTTTGAGGAGAAGAGCTTTTCCTTTCCTAACAGAGTTCTTAAACCACAAAGTAGGGACAAATCCTTTTTCTACAGGGTGCTTGTGTGGCCTAGGGAAAAATGCTGAATTGGTTGCCTGTATGAACACCTCCCACTTCCTCTCTGTACCCTTTCCCATCTGTTGCTGCTCTATTGTTCTGTTTCCCAGCATTTTTAGATTTCCCTAAGCTCTCTGTTTCAGAATCCTATCCAAATCTGACTCAGTTCTTGACGGCTTCATCTCCTTAAGATACCTCCCTTTTTCCCCTTCTCTGTCTCACTGTCAAAACCACCCCAGCCAGTCCACCTTAACACAAGAGATTTTTGTTATTTTCTTTAGTTTTTCAGATCTATTTGTATTTTAAAAAGAGCTTTCTTAAAAGGTGAGTGAATAAATTAGATGACTAATAGTCAGTATGACATGGTGAGATATATAAAGCTTCAGGCAACATGGGAGAAAAAATTTGGAGGGGGGTAGTTAAAACTGGGAAGCAAGCAGCCTATCCTGTAGATTAGTATTATGTAAACTCACATTTTGTCCTGAAACTCTGAGTTCTTAGCACTCTAGGAGGCCAGGGCAGGAGAATTGCTTGAGCTCAGGAATTTGAGACCAGCCTGAGCAAGAGTGGGACCCCAACTCTACTAAAAGTAGAAAAATTAGCCAGGCATCCCAGCTACTCAGAGGGCTGAGGCAGGAGAATTGCTTAAGTTCAGGAGTTTGAAGTTGCAGTGAGCTGTGATGATGCCACCGTGCCACTGCACTCTAGCCGGGGTGACAGTGAGACTGTCTCAAAAAAAAAAAAAAAAAAAAAAATATTTTTTTTTTAAATCCATTTTAACACTAGGGTGTAAATAGATTAACTCACTAGGGTGTATATAGATTAACTCCTACTCTCATCCTACAATCTGCTTTCCTGCCCAGATCCATTTTAGATGTAGTTGAGGTTTCTGATAGGAATGAATCAAGGGCCAAAAGCATTTGTATGTTTCCCCTGGAAGTCTGATAGTTTGTATTCCTGGTATCTTCTAGAAACTCTTGTAAGTTTGAGAGTTGTTTGGATCAGCTCATCTGAATTAAGTACTTTCTGTTCTTTTCATTCATTCAGAAAGTATTGGGCACCTAGCATAAATGGGCATTGCTAAACCCTTGGTGGGTACAATAATCAGGGAGATTTGGGCCTCACCCTGCACCTTGTAATCTGGAGAGTTCAGTGCAAAGTGATGAGAGAAGTATGGAGTGCTAGGGGGAAATATCACCTGGATTTGGCAGGAAGGAAGGAGGTCAGGGAACACCTCTTAGAGGTCAGGATGCTGCAGAGAGCCGCAAAACCAAGAGACTGGCGCAGAGGCTGGCGAATTTCTCTAAAGGAACAGATAGTAAATAATTTAGGCTTTTTAGGCCACATGACCTTCACTGTTTAACTCTGCCATGTTAGTGTGAAAGCAGCTATGGACGATAAATAAACGAATGAGTGTGACTATGTTCCAGTCAAACTTCATTTATGGACACTTAACTTTGAATTAATTTTCAGGTGTCATGAAATATTCTATTTGAGTTTTTACCTCCTAACTGTTTAAAAATGTAAGGATCATGGTGGGGTGTATTGGCTCACGCCTGTAACCCTAGCACTTTGGGAGACCAAGGAGGGAGGGTTGCTTGAGGCTAGGAGTTTGAGACCATCCTGAGCAAGGAGACCAGCTTTAGCACCGTAACAAGACCTGGTCTCTACCAAAAATAAAATAAAAAATTATCTGGGTGTGATGGTGTACACCGGTAGCCTCAGCCTACTTGGGAAGCTGAGGCAGGAGGATCGCTTGAGCCCAGGAGTTTGAGGTTACAGTGAGCTGTGATGACACCACTGCACTCTAGCTCTGGCAACAGAGTGAGACTTCATCTCCAAAAAAACCCCCCACAATTTTTAGCTCACATATCATAACAAAAATAGGCATCATGTTGCCTCCTGGAATATGATGCCAAAATGCCTATTATCAGGTGTCTTTTGTTCATACTTTGAACTTTTTACAAAAACAGTTGTCAAGTGATAGACCTGTAGTCAATGCATGCATCATGCTTTTGGTAGGACAGAAATTTATAGGTAGGGTTGAAAATTACAGCATTTCTGCATCTCTAAGTATTCTTTTGAAACATTCCATTTATGTCCCAGTAATTCTGGATGTTGAAAGGAAAGGATGTTAGGGCTTACGTGGGTGATTAATAAGTGGCATACATGCAGAGGGACTTGACTGACATAATTGATAGTGCTTTCAAAGCCCAAGTTCTAGTCCTGATCTTGCCAGTTACTGGCTGTGTAATTTTGGGATCATCAGTGCACTTCTGAGCCTTGTCTATCTGTGAAAAAGAGAAAGTAAACTTACAGGTACTGCTCAGGATTATTGCAAGTAATGGAGAAGATAATGTAATTTAAAGCAACAGGAAAAAGTTCTTTGTATTATACTTTTCTGCAACTTTGATTGTTTGCAGTTTTAAAAAGTCACTCTGGCCACCATGTGGAGAATGGATTATGGAGTGGCAGGAGTGAAAGCTTGGAGGCTACGAAGGGTGCTATTGCAATAGTCTGGGCAGTGGGTTCTGATGTTGGCTTGGCCAGGTCCTCTTAGCGGAGGAGGTGAAATATTAGTACTCAGATTGAGGACTGATTTTGAAGGGAGAGCTGACTGGATTTAATGATGGGGTATGAGGTAAGAGGAAAGTCAAGGATGACTTTTTTGGTTTTTTAAGGTTTGAGGAACTAGGGGAAAATGATGCCATTAAATAATGCCATGAATTTATTTTTTAAAAAATAAGAGTTTTCAAAAGACCAGGTCCTCACTGGGATGTCATGTGAAATTAACTTCTGCCTTGACATTTCTGTTTCTTGATTGCTTCATGTGTATGTACAGCATGGCATTTACAGTGGGATATCGACATGCTACTTTGGGTATACATACTAGGTCTTGATTTCATTAAGGCACTTAACAGTCTCTTGTGACACCTTGTTAAAGAGCTGGAAAAATGGGATGTTATTCAATGGTAACAGATATGAAAATGCCAGGCATAGTATTTGAGGGACACAGTAAATGTCAGTAGTATTTCTCACCAGTTGATGGGTGTACCAACATTGCTTATTCATATTGCACATTCATTGCCTAGTTTTTCAGTTATGAATGGTCTGGTCAAGGTACTTTAAAGGAAAGATAGTTTGAATCCTTCCAAAAATTTATCTCTGTTGAGCTGGCATTTCTACTAA
The DNA here is from genome assembly GCA_008086735.1 of Cheirogaleus medius. Classification (NCBI taxonomy): domain Eukaryota; kingdom Metazoa; phylum Chordata; class Mammalia; order Primates; family Cheirogaleidae; genus Cheirogaleus; species Cheirogaleus medius. The sequence continues at coordinate 34,678,450 of VBSM01003176.1, forward strand.
GTTGGCATTTCATATCTTGAAAAAAGCTTCCTTAGGTGAAGTTTCCACCCAGTTGGCTTGGGTCTACTGTAGGAAAGATGTGAGTGACATGTCTCCAAATCATTTGTGTGGTGTTGAAGGTGTAGTATCTTGTCTTCTTGAAAATTATTGTTTCCACTTTGTCCTTTTTAAAATATTCACTGTAAGAGGCAAGAAACACTGTTCCCTTATGTTCTGTGTTAGTATTAGGTTATTAAGTATGGAACATTCCATTTCCTTAAGTACTAAGTTTGACAGTTGATATCTCTGACATTTCACTTTGACACTCTTTTTTTTAATTGTGAAGGTACATCCTCATTCTTTCAAATGCATGTTTTGGCTTGTGATTTTTCTTTCAAATTATTTTTTAGAGAAATTTTTGTGAAACCATGGATAAGTTAAAATTTGAGTTATTTTCAAATATGAGTTCCATTATAGAACCAAAGCAGCACAGACAGCTCGAAATATCAACATAGTGTTTGGGAAGAATGTGGCTAATGAACGTACAGTACATTGATGGTTTGAGAAGTACATTGATGGTAAAGAAGCTGGATAGATGGGTACCACATGAATTAAATGAGCGTAAAAAGAGAAATCGTCTGGAAGCTTGTCTTTGTTTGCTGTCACAACATAAAATTGAACCATTTCCACACTGTATTGTTATGTGTGATGAAAAATGGATTCTTTTTGGCAATCATAAGTGTTGAGCACAATGGTTGGATAAAGATGAAGTGCCAAAACACAGTCCAAAACAGAATATTCCTCAGAAAAAGCTAATGGTGTCTCTTTGGTGGTCCAGCGCTGGTATTACCCACTACAGCTTCATGAAACCTGGTCAGTTGATTACAGTAGGTATCTACTGCAACCAAGTGGACGAAATGAGGAGGATGCTTGTGATTGAGCAGCTGAGATTAGTCAATAGAGACAGGCCAATCATCTTGCAAGACCACATCTCTGTAAAAAACAACGCTGCTCAAACTATAATAGCTGGACTTGGAAACTCTCTGTCATCCACTGTATTCACCAGACCTTGTGTCAACTGACTATCACTTCTTCCAGGCTTTGGACCACTTCTTGCAAGGAAAAATA
>VBSM01003176.1:34686422-34697117 GCA_008086735.1 Cheirogaleus medius
CTCGGCCTCCCAGAGTGCTAGGATTACAGGTGTGAGCCACCACGCCTGGCCTGGAGAATTTTTGTTGTTGTTATTTTGGTTTTTTGGGGGTCCCACCTTCTCCCCCCAGAATCAGAACTCATAAAACTTGTCAGTAACCAGAGTGACTCCTGAGCATAAGCAGTGGTAGAATTGTCAAAAAGGTAGATGTTACACCTGAGTTGCACTGTTGTTAGGACACAAGTTCCCCTGTGTTTGTATCCTTGTTAGCAACATGAAAATAACAGGCTGGATATAAAAGTAAAATTGACAATAGCATGTAAAGACAGAGTACAGACTGGAGTGGTAGTGAGGTTAGTTGATGGCAGAAGACACAAAACAGCAGCTGTGCCTTCTGGGAGAGTAGGTCCTAGGGCTCATGAAAGACAAGCACAAGTGTGTGTGGTGCTCAGTTCCAGGGGCAGCAGAGATGCTGGTACTCCAGATTGCCTATTGCTATTTCCTCTAGTAAAAGGAAAAGAGCAGAACGGTGGAAGTAAAGAAAATTGTGTTAAATTAAAAAAGAAAACTGGTATCAGCATGTGATCCCAAACAAAGATTGAGTATGGGGAGATAATACTGGACCAGTAGTTTAGGTTTAGTTTTACATGGTGCATTAGTCAGCGTAGGCTGCTGTAACAAAATGCCATAGGCTGGGTGGCTCACAGGACAGGACGTACTTTTCTCATAGTCTGGAGGCGGGAAGTCTGAGATCAGGGTGCCACGATTGTCAGGTGAGGGCTCTCTTCCTGGCTTGCAGATGGCCACTTTCTGTGTCCTCTCTTGGTAGGAGGGTATTTTGCTTTTCCTCTTCTTATAAGACCATAGTCCTGTCAGATTAGGGCCCCACACTTACAGTCTCATTTAACCTTAATTACCTTCTAAAGATCCTGTCTCCAAATTCAGTCACATTGGGACTTAGGGCTTCAACATGTGAATTTTGGGGAGACACAGCTCATTCCATAGCATGTGGCACTGCAGCTCCAAAAGAGCAGCTGCTCGCTTAAAAAAATTTTTTTATTGAAATGTAATTCACATATCATAGAATTCATCCTTTTAAAGTCTATAATTTAGTGGTTTTTATAAAAGTATATCACATAATATGCAACCATTACCATCACCTAAGTCCAGAACATTTTTATCACCCTATAGAGAAATGCCATACCCATTCACAGTTGTTCCTCATTCTTTCTCCCCCAGCACCTGGGAAGTCACTAGTCTGCTTTCTGTCTCTATGGATTTACCTATTCTGTAAATTTAATATACTGTATGGTCTTTTGTGTTTGACTTCTTTTTACTTAGTATAGTGTTTTCAAGATTCATCTACTTTGTAGCATGTGTGAATACTTCATCTTTTAAGTTTTTTTTAACCATCTCAATGTCTTGCATGGATTTTTAAATTTTTAAGTCATTTTAAAATTGTGTTTAAATACACAAAACAGAAGATTTACCATCTTAACCATTTTTCAGTGTACAGTTCAGTAGTGTTAAGTACATTGACACTGTGTGCAACCAATCTCCAGAGCTCTTTTTATCTTGAAAAACTGAAATTCCATACTCTTTAAATAGTAGTCCCCATTTCCCTCTACCCCCAGCCCATGGCAACCACTATTCTACTTTCTGTCTCTATGAATTTGAGCTATGTCTTAGTACCTCTTGTAAGTGAAATCATATAGTATTTGTTTTTTTGTGACTGGTTTATTTCGCTTAGCATAATGTCCTCAAGGTTCATCCATGTTGTAGCATTTGTCAAACTTCATTCTTTTTATGGCTGAATAATATTCCTTTGTATTTACATACCACAATTTGTTTATGTGTTCATCCATTGTTACGGACATTTGGATTGTTTCTACCTTTTGGATTATTGTGAATAGTGCTGCTACATACATTCGTATACAAGGATTTGAGTTCTTGTTTTCAGTTCTTTTGGGTTACCTAGGAATGTAATTGCTGGGACATAGGGTAATTCTTTTTATTTAAGTTTTTGAGGAATTACCAAACCTTTTCACAGTGTCTGAACTGTTTACATTCCCACCAGCAGTGTATCAGGGTTCCAGTTTCTCTACATCCTTGCCTATATTATTTTCCATACTTTTGATTATAGCTGTCCTAATGGGTGTGAGTGCTGCACATTTTGTAGTTTTTATTTGCATTCTCCTAATGACTAATGATGTTGAGCATCTTTTCATGTACTTGCTGGCCATTTTTATATCTTAAGAGAAATGACTTCACGTCCTTAGGTGGCTTTTAAAAATATTTTTTTTTTTTTTTGCTATAGTACAGCATGACATTCAATCCTTTGCTTGTAATTTAATCATGTTATTTATCTTTTTGTTGGTGAGTTGTAAGAGTTTTTTATGTGTTCTTGATACTAGGCCTTTATCAGATGTATGGTTTGCAAATATTTTTTTCCATTCTGTAGGTTGTCTTTTATTTTCTTAGTAATGTCCTTGGATGCACAAAACAGCTCTTCATTATTATTACACTTTTTAGTCAACTAAAGCGGGGGGTGGGGTGGGGTGATGGTGTCTTACGATGTGCTGAGCCAGACCCCTCCAAGGCAGTAGGTTCTTTGACGCAAAAGTATGGTTCTCTGAGAGTAGCTTTTTGGCCTGTGCTATGTAAAAAGGCTAACGTAATTGACTTAAATTTTGTGTGTTTGTGGAAAGGTGGGTTTATCTTTTTAAACTGAGACACAATTTAGTTTTTTATGCCCGATTTCATTCCACAAAGAGTTTGAGGAGGTTTATAGTAGATGTACCAAAATGGAAAAGCCTAAGATCAAGGGAAAAATAAGTAGAATGAAGACTGGGGAAAAAGAACATCACTGAATAGTTCTAGATGGAAAGAAAGTACATATCAGTAGTGTGGGATTATGGGTGATATAAAATTTCTTTGTGTCTGACTATTTTTCTTTTTCGTTTAACACTTTTCTTTAGTAAAGAGAAAATTTTGCTGCAATGTTACAATTCTCAATGCCAGACCTGCTGCTTTCTCTGCATTGACCTATGATCCATTCTCAGTGTTTTTCTCTGCTACCTGCATTTGTCTTTAGTTTCCCCCTCTTCCCTGAGCTTCAGTTAGTTTGGCTGCTTCCTTCTCCATTTCCTGTACCCACTGGCATCTCGGACTCAGCAGGGCTTGTCTCCTTTGCCTTCCATGTTCTCAGTGCTGCAGCCAGGCCCCTCTGCCCTTTGCCTTTCTGTTTGGCTCAGTCTTGTTAGGACTCATCTCAGATCTCACCCCCAGAGAGACTTCCCTGACTCCTCACTCCCCAGTGCTAAGGTTATCCCCTACCTTGTCTGTCATTGCTCTGACCACAATGCTTATGGCATTATGTCTGTGAGTTTTTCTGTTATACAGGCTTATGAACCCTATAGACTGAGACATCTTCATTGTTTGTCCCCATGCCTAGCAGAGTGTGTGGCACAGGGTTGGCACCAATACATGTATGTTAAACAAATAAGTAAGATCTGTACTGTCAACAAAATGCAAACTGGTGGATATGGGCTGGATCACACCTGTGGGTGTGATCATGTGGTTAACAATGCTTTAAAATTGGGCATGTTTCACATAAAAGCCCGTATTTCCATAGTCCGAAAAATAGTCTGAGTCTATTTGGCCACTCCAGGTCAGCTTGCTTTCGTAATAGCCGTTCACAGGCCTTTTTGATGGTTTGTGTAGCCCCACCCCTCTTACCTGTTGGGCCACTTTTTACTCCCTGGTCCCTTGGAATACTTGGAATATGATTCCTGCTCTAGAGGAGCCATGGCCTTCATGCCCTCCAGCCACATCTACAAACCTGGGTTCAATTGGTGTTTTGGTAGAAGGCAGGGTCTCTGGCATTTTTTCTGCAGTTCTGGCTGCTGAATGGCTGATTAGGGATAGAGCCTTAAACTTTTCACACACATACATGTGTATGTAAATATACAAATGTACACACTAAAATGTATACAAAATGCTGATGAATTGGATTTTCAAGGACTCCGGCAGAATGATTGTCCCAGGATACCCTAACGATGAAGGCTCACATAAAATGAAATGTTTAGTTACTGAGAAAGTTTTATTCTGAAGTTCCTAGATTCTTCTTAAAAAAATTTGACATGTAGTTTGTATTTTAATTTTTTTTTTTTCTGGTTAAAATGAGCTTTTCTTACCTTCAGGAAATATATTTATGGACTTACGAGAAGAAATCTTTAATTCTTTTATGAAATTAAAGAGGGAGTTTTATTACTTACGTTTGGAATTTTAAGAGCATTTAAATAGTGTTCTTGTAACTGTATGCAAAATTTGTGTGCACTATTTTGGGGGATGTGATCCATAATTCCCATCATATTTTCACAAGGGACTGATCACAAGCCCACAGCAGCAAAGAATGTGGACATAGGAAATGGAGCAGCACTGAAGGGCTTTAAGCAGGGCAATAATGGGCCAGTTTTCCTAGGAATTTGACTCTGCAGTGATGTGGGTCCAGGATTAGAAAAGTGTGAGACACCAGGGGCAGGAGTTTTAGTGGGAGCCAGAAATGATGAGGGCTCCAACTAGGATGAATGATTATGGAGAGAAAAAATTCTACCTGTTTATTTTCCATGAAGTTTTAAGTCATCAAAGTACTTAATTGTGAAATTCCCTTTCAGATAAAAATGAGTGAATACCACAAGGATACTGGGAATACTTGTGGCTGACAGAATCCTCTTAATAAGCTACTGTGTTGATTGAATAGAAGAAAGGATAAGATAGTCCCATGGCTCTCTGCAGGAAAAGAATCTTTTAGTTGAATAAGCAGGAACTCATGTTACCTCTTTCTGCACTCTGATACATTAAAGCTATGAGTGTCAGGTGCTTTAGGAACTGCAGAAGTGGTTCTGCCAACTGAAAGTAGTGCCACAATAAGAATTTTGCATTACAGTTTTCTGGTCACCAGAATGAGGTTATATAAAGTCTGTATAATTAAATGAAAGTCAATACATGCCCACCATTCTTTAAGGGAACCCCACCCTGCTGTTGGTTACCCTAAGTAGGAGTTCTATTATACAGGGCTTTCTAATTTTTATAAATATCAACTGTATGAACATTTTTATACATAAACCTATCCAGCATGCACAAGAATGGGCATTCTAGAGTGCTCAGAGTACATAATCCTATGAATGCTTGGAGGTGACATGGGAGAAGGGGGAGCAGAAGAAATGTTCAGGTGTCCTCTTAGTCTTTTTCATAGTTGGTTGTTGGCAAAAGGAGGACAGGGTTTGTTTCTAGTGTGTTTTTTTAATTCCCCTTGGTGTTGAATTAATTTTTCATGAAAATAGTGTCATAAACTGTTATGACCTCCAGGTGGAGCAGCACAAACTCTAACCCCAAACTGCTAACTTTGGGGCATATTCAGGTGACAAGCCTACAATTATAATTGTAAAGTTATCTGTTAATAGTATTATTAAGTCCTTCCACTTTGCCAAACACTTTGCCAAACACTTTTTCATATATTTTCTTGTGTCATCCTTACCATGGTCTTACAAGGTATATTGTAGATGATGGAATCCAGGATTAGGGATAGTAAGTAATTTGAATTTTAGGAACTGTCATTTAGGAACTGACCAGGTAGCCTGCCAAGGCCCATACTTAATCACTATTGTCTATCCCACGTCATTGTTAAATAATTATTATGATTATAAAAAAGCATATATTATTTCTGATTTTAAAATGTATACTTATAGTTTAACTTAGGAAATTAAAAAATGTAGAAAGAAGGAAAAAAGCCCCACCCACAGTCTTACCAGTCATACAATCACTTTGAACATAAATTCATCTGGACTCTCTATTAATAAAGTCATATTTACTGATACTTTAAACACGTTGGAAGGCACTGTGCTGGAGGTATATCTTTGGTACTTTTTCTCAAGGAGTCTTTTTCTTTGTAAAAGTATAGCATTAAAGATCAGATTTAAATAATACTTGGAAACAATAGGAGAGAGCATCTGTCAGTTGACAGTTGACAAACCGGTGGCACAGCCAGTGGGGGCCCTCAGTGAGGGCATAGCAAGTTTTTCTTGACTGCCAGTCACATTTCTGTTCATCGGAGTCCCAGGTCACCAACTTAACAGACTAAGTTCTAGGCCAAACCACTTACTAAATATACGTTGGAAATTGATTGGTTTTCTATACTCTCTTTTTATTGATCACTTGTTTATCCTTTTTAAAAGATCATAGAATCCTTTTTTTAAATAATAAGCCTTTTTTGCTTGAAGAAAAAAGCCTCTTTGTGTCCACCACAGCAGATGGAATGGCATTTGTACTTCTAAATTTTTCAGTAGTAAGACTCTACTGAAATAGCACTAAAAATCAATTACTTTGATTAGCTTCCCCCACCCTCAATATTGGGGAAAGTCATAATTAAGTCTCCCTCCAAGGTAGTTCATTATCTCTTTTATATTAAAAAATATGCCCCTTTCCTAGCACTGTGGGAGGCCAAAGCAGGAGGATTGCTTGAGCCCAGGAGTTCGAGACCAGCCTGAGCAAGAGCGAGACCCCGTCTCTACTATAAATAGAAAGAAATTAGCCAAACAACTAAAAATAGAAAAAATTAGCTGGGCACCGTGGTGCGTGCCTGTAGTCCCAGCTACTTGGAAGGCTGAGGCAGGAGGATTGCTTGAGCCCAGGAGTTTGAGGTTGCTGTGAGCTAGGCTGATGCCACAGCACTCTAGCCCGGGCAACAGAGTGAGACTCTGTCTCAAAAAAAAAAAAAAAAAGCCCCTCAAGTTAAATCCTCCTTTTGAGCTGCCTTTGTGTTTCCAGGCCATGTTTAGCTGCACCTGCCTGATACTCAGTCTCTTTCCTCACTAAACAAAGTAGTAAAATAATAGGAAAAGGATTGTATTTCCTTTTCAGAACTAGGGTGCCATGATGACACGACACCTGATCACAATGTGAGTCTCCTTTTCCATAATGGAAGTTGTAAATTTATGTTCAAACATTTTTGTCCTTATTTAGCCATGTCTCCTCCTCCTTGGTGTTGTTTTTTTCTACATAAATGCTCCTGCGATTGTTTTACTTCTAATTCTGAGAAATTTATGACATTTTCTTTTTACAAGTTATTCTCTACTTAAGTTAGAGACATACAGTATTAAAATTGATGGCAGATAAGACATTTGTAAGTGAATGTTTTGGTTAAATGCTTTTCCAACTGAAGGTGGCATCTTGCCAATGAAAGTACGGCAGTTAGCCAACATGGTTTTTCTTCATGACTGTTTTATTCTTTGTTCAGACATCCTGCTACTTCAAGGGTAGAAAACTCTTCACTAGTTTCCTTCATGAGATTTCAAAAGAAATATTGTTTGCCCAGTTAAAAGTATTGACCAGAAGATGACTATGTTGTGATCTCTTAAATAAAAACTTTTTCTTAAATAGTTTGGTTCTAGTGATAAATCCTTTGCAATAATAATTCATAATTATTATTACTTTCATTAATGTTCTGAAACTGTGGTGTTTTTGGTAAATATATTTAAAGACCTGAAGTGAGTACAGAGATAGATGACCCTCCAGGGCCTGATTAAGTTTTTTTGTTTTTTTTTTTTGAGACAGAATCTCACTTTGTTGCCCAGGCTAGAGTGAGTGCCATGGCGTCAGCCTAGCTCATAGCAACCTCAAACTCCTGGGGTCAAGCAATCCTTCTGCCTCAGCCTCCCGAGTAGCTGGGACTACAGGCATGCGCACCATGCCTGGCTAATTTTTTCTGTATATATTTTTAGTTGGTCAATTAATTTCTTTCTATTTTTAGTAGAGACGGGGTCTCACTCAGGCTAGTTTCGAACTCCTGACCTTGAGCGATCCGCCAGCCTCGGCCTCCCAGAGTGCTAGGATTACAGGCGTGAGCCACCGCGCCCGGCCCTGATTAAGTTTTTTAAAAGCTCAATGTACCGAAAAGATTATGGTGCCGCTTTTTTACCCCTGGCAAATGAGAAATGACAATACTGAAATGCAAATTAATGGAAAGAAATCGAGCAGAATTCTCATGCTGCTCATGTCTTAAAGAGTACATCAGATGTCAATTTTTTTTTAAAAAAAAGCATCCTTCTAATTCTTTTGATATCCCTTTTTTTTGGTTTTCTAAACATGTTGAAGGGGATCAGAGTATGCCACCCCAAAACATGCCACTTTGGCGTAAGGATTGTTTTGAGCTGAAGGCAGTTAGCTCTCTGCCTTCCCCCTTTCTGTCTGAAAGCAGCATATAAATTTCCATTCGTGCAGGTGTCCTTTATTAAACACCTCTTATTTATCACCTTTGCACATTTTCTCTCTCCCCCCAGCCCAAAACTACTATTTCTTTGTCTAACCTCTTCTCCACACTTTATCACTCTTTGTTAAGATGGTGTATAAGCCCACATTCTAATCCCCCCTTTGAGTTGCTGATCACTGAGTTCTCCTGTGTGCATGCACATTGCATGTTTTTTTTCCTCCTGTTAATCTGTCTTTTATAAATTTAATTTGGGGGCCCCAGCCACTGAACCTAAGAGGGTAGAGAAAGAATTTTTTCCTTCTCTGCAGTGTGCTTCATCTTCTTCCTGTTGAGTAATTCAGCACTGACTCTCCCCCAAATTACACAAAACAATTAAAGTAGCAGAATGAGGAAGAGAATATAGATTTATCTGGCAGATACATTTAAAAATTTATTTCTCTCAGATAAACTATTCCTTTTCTTGGCCTTTTGTGTACTGTTACGATAAACTAGCAGGCAGGAGGATTTCTGTTAAGTAAACATCCTATGTTCCTTCCATCTATAAGGTTTTAGAAATCCCAAAGGACATAGAAATCCATGAAAATATGCACTTGACCTAAAGTATTTTGAGTAATAGTTATTTATTGCTGTGGTTCTAGACGCTTTCAGAGTCTAGGCTGGATTGATAGTTTATGTCTTTCAGTTAGGTTGGAGATCTTCTTTAGCTATGTAGTAATTTCATTTTGAAGCCATGTACTTTCTGATTCATCTCTAGGCTAAGAAGGCTTTTAGTCTTTGTTATAGCACGAAGGGCGTCCCTAGTCGGAGGGGATCTTTCAGTAGTATGCAGCAATAAGTGATGGTAAACTGGGGCCAGGGCAGCATCCTGCATCTCTGGTTGCCTGTAATCACTATAAGAAAATGAAAAGACGAACCAGAGATTTTGGTTCTTCAGTTTGTCAGTTTTTCTTACCATTAGCCATCTAACTAAGACTTAGGATATTATCTAATGGCAAATGAAGAGTTAAGACAAAATCAGGCCAAGTTTTTGGGCAAGGCGACTGTATTTACTTTAGTACCCATATGTGCATATCCTGCCTTGTTCCAAAAAGGATTTAAAGTGGCACTGCTCTGTAGTTTTTATGGTTTATGGTCTGAGTGAGACTTACTTATAAATATACTTCCTAGTCTCAAGTTGAAATGAATCTGGCTTCCAATGGCACGTTACTGAACGTACTCCAACAATGCTGCCATTGTACCTCAAGATCCCCTTTAGGATTTGAATATGTTCACTGGTCATAAATCTTTATCCTTTGATGTTAGAATCAATTTTTGGAATCAGCCAAAAGTCTTTGAGTGCCAAGTCTGGTGAATAACCTGGATAGGCAGTCTGGGTTGTTAGAGCTTTTGGTTTATTGTTTTTGACTCATGGACTATGAGCCAAAAAACAGGATGATGAAACCAGTTTCTGAGCCACAGTTAACTCCTTGTTACATCCAGCAGACTTGAACAATGGGTCCAATTGACTCTTGGTCTTTGTGGGATGCTGCTACGTTAGCAGTGCCATCGAGATCAAATAAACAAGTTAACATTGTCCTCACTTGTGATTTTGATATGGATGTTTTTTGGGTTTTGGACTACAGCAAAGTAAATCTAATGTTTTCACGTCACAATGAAAAATTTTGACCGGGCGTGGTGGCTCATGCCTGTAATCCTAGCACTCTGGAAGGTGGAGGTGGGAGGATCGCTCAAAGTCAGGAGTTTGAAACCAGCCTAAGCAAGAGTGAGACCCCCATCTCTACTAAAAATAGAAAGAAATTCATTGGACAAATAAAAAAATATATATATATATAAAAAAATTAGCCGGTCATGGTGGCGCATGCCTGTAGTCCCAGCTATTCAGCACGCTGAAGCAGTAGGATTGCTTGAGCCCAGGAGTTTGAGGTTGCTGTGAGCTAGGCTGACACCACAGCACTCTAGCCCGGGCAACAGAGTGAGACTCTGTCTCAAAAAAAAAAAAAAAAAAAAATTTATATATATATATATATATTTATTTATTTTTTATCATTAACCCTACTAATTTTCTCAAAAAAATAATTATTTATTTTCACCACTGTTCACAAAAGATCCAAAACAGAGAACAGGTTCTAACTGCTCTTTATCATTTAGTGAAAATGTTTGGAACAGTTTTCACCAACTTGTTATTTATTTAGGTACCTCCTTGCCAAATTTCTTGTGTTTTGGTTTTCCTATAAAACCATTCAATTGGATGAATCAAATTATTACTTTGACATCATTTATAGATGAGGAAACATCTTATGGAAGATGAGACTTAATTTAAGAGGGATCAGAGATCCTAAGGAGTCCAGATTCAAATCCCAATTTTCTGACTCTAATAAGTTTGAGTTTTTCAGTATGTAACACTGTCACAATGGACATCAGTCATACCTTTTTTTTTTGTTTTTCTT
>VBSM01003176.1:34714494-34735499 GCA_008086735.1 Cheirogaleus medius
GGCCTCCCAGAGTGCTAGGATTACAGGCGTGAGCCACCGTGCCCGGCCCTGAGACTTTCTTAAAATACCCAAATTACCCAGTATCTATTAATAATTTACCCCATAGGATACAGTTAAATATAGGGAAAAAAACTGATTTTCTTTAGACTGTTAATTTAAGTTAATGATTGTTAATTCTTCCAAGAACTTAGCATAGTGAAAATGTCTGATAAATAATTGTTTTAAGAATGACAGGACAAGAAAAGTTATTTTTGGAGGACAGGTAGCAAGATTACAAACTGGACTGGATTTATAGGATTGTATGATAGCTTTTTATAAATATGAATACAAATGAGTGAGCTTTTTATTATTGAAAAATTTGAAGACATTTAAACGTGGCGTTGCATAGAGCATAGTAGTTGAGGACCCAGCGTGTGTTCAGATATCCCCTCTATCATAGTAGCTCTGTGAACTGTGTCAAGTCACTTAGCCTTTTTGTACCTCAGTTTCCCTATATGTAAAATGGGGATAATGATAGTATTTATCTTACAGAAATATATGAGTATCGACAATTATTCTATGTAAAGCAAATAGAAGCATGCCTGATGTATTGTAACTGGTATGAAATATTAGTATTATTATTGTTGTTTCCATTTATTAACCATACAATTATTAATCCTAATGTTTTAATCTTCAGTCATTATTTCATGCTGAATATATTGTTTTTATGTGATCAGAAACCAGCAACAAGCTAAAAGTGATAAAGATGAACTTGTACTCTGGAATATTGATTCAAGGTCATTTCATGTGACTTTTTGTGTCTTTGATATATTTAAGGTCTTATGTTTTGATTCTTGCTTAATAAAATGGAGAATTAGTTCAGATTTCCTGTTCGTGTAATTGGTAGGAAACCCTACACACAGCAAGACAACAATAAAGTAGACCTGATATAGTTTGCTAAAATGTTCATGGTGCTTAATAATATTTTGTAAAGTAACAAAGCCTGGGAAGTAGACTTTACTATTGCTTGCTGCTGTGAAAGATACTTTTATAGAAATAAGGGACAACTGATGCTTGATGTGAGAATTTTAGGATTTACAAATGGGAGAAGTGATAATTGGCAAAGTTCCTAAGGGATACTATGTGGGCGTGTAGACACAAAATGAATCGTGGCGAATTGGCAAGCCTTATAAATAACTCCATAAAGTTTCATATTTCCCCCCAAGGCTGACATATGATTTTTAAAATTTGCTTTTAAATCTCAGTCACTTGTTGAATCTCTTATTTTAGCTTTGACTGTATAGTTGGTTGTATTTCTGCCCTGCTTAAAACCGGGACTTCTTTGTATGGCATAGAAGGTGCTCTAGGACCAAGGCCGTGCCAGTATCTCTGGCTGCTTTTCCTACCGGTGCTTGCTTCCCTCCTGCCAGCCTCCGAAACAACTCTGATGGTGCACGTTAGGTTCACTGTAGCTTTGCTTGTGCCATTTTTCTGTGTGCGGTGGGCTCAGTCCTCCTTTGTTCACCTGGCAAAGTCGTAAGCAAGCCCAAATGCCTTCTCGGCCCACTCCATTTCCCTCATCAGATTGATCCTTTCCTCCTTGCAGGCTGTGCAGCACAGCTGTGGAGTTAGGCTTGGGAGCTAGTCTGCCTGGGTTCTTAACCTGGCTTGGCCATGTACTAGCTCTGCAATCTTTTTTTTTTAATTGAGGAAATTGCTCAAATAACTTAAGTTACCATTTTAAAGTATACAGATCAGTAGGTTTTTTTTAAAAGCATATTCACAGTGTTGTGAATCCACCATTCATCTAATTCCAGAACATTTTCATCACCTCAGAAAGAAACAAACCTCTGTGTGTTCACCCTGCCCCAGCTCCTGGCAACCACTCATCATCTTTTTGTCTGGATGCTTTTCCCTGTTCTGGACATTTCATATACATGGAATTATACCATATGTATTGTGTCTGGCTTCTTTCACTTAGCATACTGTTTTCAAGGTTCATCCATGTGGGTAGCATATATTAGTACTGCATTGCTTCTCTGTATGGATATACCACATTTTATCATTCATCAGTTGATGGACATATGGTTTGGTCCCACTTTATGATTATTATGAGTAATGTTACTATAAACATTTGTGTACATGTTTTGGTGTTAGCGAAAAAATATGTTTTTGGTTCTCTTTGGTATATACCTATGAGTGGAATTGCTGGGTCATATGGTAACTGTTTAACTCTTGAAAGAACTTGCTGGACTGTTTGCAAAACAGCATCATTTTACATTCTCAGCAGCCATGCACAAGGGCTCCAAATTCTCTATCTCCTCACCAGTGTTAAGTATTATCAGTATTTCATTGTTATTTTGATTTGTATTTCCCTAATGACGAGTGATGTTGGGCATCTTTTTATGTGCATATTGGCTAGTAGTATTTTTTCTTTTGGGAAAATGTATATTTGAATCCTTTGCCCATATTTTCATTGGTTTGTTGGGTTTTATAATTGAGTTATAAGAATTCTTTATACATTCTGGATTCTGTTCCCTTATCAGAGGAATGATTTGCAAATGTTTTCTCCCAATTGTGTGGATTTTCATTTTATTTTCTTGATAATATCCTTTAATGTGCAAATGTTCTTAATTTTTGGATGTTCACCTTTTCTATTTATTCTTTTGTTCTTTGTGCTTTTCATGTCTCATCTAAGAAACTATAGCCTAATACAAGGTCATGAATATTTACATATATATTCCCTTTTAAGAGTTTTATAGGGTTTAAGAGTTTTATAGCCCCCTTATAAGGGCTAAAATATATTTAGGTCTTTGATCCATACTGAGTTGATTCTTATATATGGTGTCGGGTAGGAATCCAGCTTCATTCTTTTGCGTATGAACATCCAGTTGTCTAACATCGTAACACCATTCATTGAAGAGACTATTCTTTTCCCATTCAGTAGTCTTGGCTCCTTTGTTGAAAATCTGTTGACTGTAATGTGAGAGGGTTTATTTTTGGACTTTCAGTTATATTCTATTGGTTTAAATGTCCATCCTTAGGACAGTTTCACACTTAGGATTACTATAGCTTTATAGTAAGTTTGGAGTCAGCGAGTCCTCCAGCTTTGTTCTTTTTTTCAAGATTGTTTTGGCTATTTAGTGTCCCTTGCATTTCCATATGAGAAGCCACTTGTTCATTTCTGCATAAAAGGCAGTTGGAATTTTGATAGGGATTATATTGAATGCGTAGATCAGTGTGAAGTATTGATTGGTATCATAACAATATTAAGTCTTCTAATCTTTGAAACAGGATATATTTCCATTTATTTAAGAGTTTAGTTTCTTTCAACAATGTTTTGTGGTTTTCAGTGTACATTTTGTGTATTTCCTTGGTTAAATTTATTCCTTAGTATTTTATTCTTTTTGATGCTGTTGTAAATGGCGTTTTTTAGATCTGGAATACTTCCCCGATGATTCTCACTCTGTTGCCCAGGATGGAGTGCCGTTGATATTCACAGATGTAATCATAGTATACTACAGCCACAAACTCGTGTGCTCCAGTGATCCTCTTGCCTCAGCCTCCTGAGTAGCTGGGACTACAGGCATGCCCGACCACCGTGCCTGATGGGTAGCTCTGGAATCTTGAGCACATTTCTTCAACTTTCAGAGCTTCAGTTTCCATGCATATATATTTTTTATTTCAGCATGTTATGGGGGTACAAATGTTTAGGTTATGTATATTGCCTTTGCCCCGCCTGAGTCAGAGCTTCAAGCATATCCATCCCCCAGACTCTGCTCACCATTCCACACAAATTTTATTAAGTACCTACCTTCTCCACTTGTTGCAAGGGTTAAACAAATTCATTCATATAAAAGGCTCAAATAAACCTGACAGTTCAGTTCGAATGAAATGTTAAATATTAGACTGTGAACTCTCTCAGGAAAGGAATTTTGCTTTACATATTTCTGTGACATTCCCCCACCACACACTCCCAGATAGCACCTGGTTTGGCGCAGATTGGTGTGGAGAAAATGTAGAAGGATGGAAAAATTAGACTGTCTCATCAATTTCAGTTCCTAAGGTTTGAAAGTTAATGTAGGTTGGGAATTAGAGGTGCTAATTCTTCTTTACATCTTATAAACAAGTTCTTTTTTTAATGTTTTGTTTTCTTATACATGTAAATAAATAGCCGTGCACAATAATTTTACTCTCTTTTGATATAGTGAAGTTTCTTACTGAGGTGGGCCTTGACTTACCAAAGGAGTTGGAAAGCTGGCTGCTTTTGTGAATTCATAGTGCTTTATGTGTAAACATTGTAAATGAAATCAAAATATCTTAGTTTATGACTTTGTAAGCCACAATATTAGAGAACCTAGTAGTTTCGTCTATCTATTAATATCTAGCATGAAAAAACTATCTTTAAGGATTGTAAAAATACTTCCCTCCAGGCCTGGTGTCTCATGCCCGTAATCCCAGTGTTTTGGGAGGCCAAGGTGGGAGGATTACTTAAGGCCAGGAGTTCAAGATCAGCCTGGGCAACATAACAAGACAACAAAACAAAACAAAACAAAACAAAACAAAACAGCTGGGAGTGGTGGCACAAGCCTGTAGTCCTAGCTACTCAGGAGGCTAAGATGGGAGGATTAGTTGAGCCCCCCAGGAGTTCAAGATTATAGTGGGCTACAATCACACCACTTTACTACAGCCTGGGTGACAGAGCAAGCCCTTGTCTCTTAAACAGACAAACTAAAACTCTTCCCTTTTCTGAGTAATATTCCATGATGTAATTTCTAAAATTTATATATTGTATCAGTAAAATACACAAACGATATTTTACTTTTTAAGAGTAATACAAAGAAAGCTTTAGAACTTGGCCTCATGGTGAACATAGCATTGGATGTCACCTTGAGTGTAACAGCTCACAGTTATCTGAGAACTTGTATTACTTCTCTCTGTCCAACAGAGTCAGGGTAAGAGAGCCTTTGTTCTGTTGAGAGGCTAGATTAACTATTAATGATACTTTACTGTGGTGAGAAACCTGTAGACAGTTTTCAGGGATTAGTTTCATTGCATTTCATTGCTAATAGAGAGCAATGATGGATGTTGAGGCTAGTAATATTAGGGATTTATTTAAACATTCATATTATCATACTTCGATAATTTTTTGCATTTAGTTGCTAAAGTTCTACAACACCAAAACATTGGTAACAAATACTGTCTGATGAACTGTAAAGTATTAACATATCCCATATAACCTTTCAGCTGGGTGGTCTGGAGTCCTAGACTGAAGACAGAGCCTGACAGGCCTTGCTTTGCTGGTTTTCTGTCACACATTCCTGGGCGGGTGGCGGGGGGAGGATGGGGATCCCAATTTGGGAGGGAATAACTCACTTTTTTTTTTCTAGAATTTGGAAATCAATAGCAAGCCTTTCCTTTTAAACTAGTACTTTTCTTGGGTTATAAATTGCACTCAATAATAATTTATAAATGACAGAAGGAGAAACATTTCTTCTCGTAAACAAAGTTTCTGGTAAGCGGCAGCAGCAGCAGCTAGCTACCTTGGAAGTTTTAGGTAAGCAGCCGGAGACCATCTCCTCCTTCATTCTCCTCCACCCTGCACCTGCCTCATTGTAGACTTTGGAGTGAACACATTATAGTCAGTTGGCACCATATTCAGGAACACAAATAACCTTGTTTTGGAATTACAGCAGGAGGAAAGTTGGTATTGGCAAAAGGCTACTTTTAAGCAAGGGGGTAAAACTGGGACTTTGTCTTGAAAAATGAAATCAAAATTTGAAATTGAGCTTATTTTGTTTAACAATATTTAAATTATAAATGAAAAATACGTATTGATTTTTAGAATGAACAAAGAATGTGTTGATTGTTTTTTGCATACATTTCCATACTAAGTTGTATAATAACATGATTGGACATCTTTTAGGTTGTAATGCAATCATAATGAAAAGCATTTTTGCAAATTATTTAAAGGGTTTATTATTTTTCCTTTTTCAGTCTGTGATAATCAAATAATTATCATTCTTGAGGCACTTAACATTTATTGGCCCTGTTGATTTTTCTCTTTAATTACTAACCTTCTTAAGTTTTATTAATACTGTATCTTCATTTATCAGTGGTTTTGTCTGGGGTTCTAGCATTTATTTAGTATCTTCTATCAATTTTGTCAAATGTTGTATCTTTTGCAGATTTTTAGTTTTCACTTGGTTCTAGATTTGCATTTTATTGAATTGTTGGACTGTGTGACCATCAGTGAAAGACTGACAGAGAAGGATTTTGATGTGTGAAGATAGAGGCTTCTTTAGATAAGCAGCTGGAGGCCATTTGGGGACAGGTTTTTGAATGTTCAGTTCACTAATGATTATATTTATGTTTGCACAATTTCTGCTTTTTAGTGCATTGTCATAACAGAGAGGACTTAAATAATGAACATAGGGATAATAAGGACTCCCTTTTAAGGTTAGCCTGGCCTTTCAATATGTTGGTCAATCGTCACCTTCCTACATAACTCAGAGGACTTGCTTTATTCCTGCACCTTTGTGAGGGGTCCCTTATGTGTCAGTCTCTTGAGTTTTGGGTCAGGACCATAGTGGCCTCAGATGGTAGTGTCAGAGTCTAACACCTGAGCCAGAAAAGCCTCTGCAGGCCTTCTGCATTTCAGTGGGAGTCCCTTAAAGATGCTCATAGGCCTAAGTTGGAGACACTGAGAGAGGAGGCCATAAGCATCCATCCTGAGGCAGTGGAGTGTGTGAATGGGGAGAGAAGCGGTTAATTGGTAGTGACAGGAGTCATGGAGTTGGGGTGAGAAATCCCAGAATGGTGAACATTAAGATGGAGAACAATCCCACTGAATACCTGCTAACATAAACAGATTTGAGAGCTGTGCTGGCTTCTGAAGGAGATTCTGTTTCTCAGGCCTGCTGAGGCATTTTCCTGTTACCTTCTAGATATATTCTTGTATTATTACCCTATCATCTAAGGTAAGCTTAGCACACATTTGTTTCTTGTATTCTGAAGTGGGTCTACATAAATGTAAGGCAACAATTAATTTTTAAAAATCCTCCTTACATCCCAAATAAAATCAAGTTTGTGGACGAGAGGATTTTGGCAAGTAAAAGGAAATTTATTAAATTTGTCAGAATAACGCTTGTGGGAAAAGGATGAAGATCTAAGAATTTAGGTAGCATCATCTGCCCATTTACTGTGTCTTTTTAAATTTCCATGCTAGGGCCCTCGTGCTCCCCATCTAGTGATCTAGGTGACAAAGGAGCATGTCATCTCCATGTTCTGTGTTCTCACCACTCCTAGGATTCTGGGTGGGTTCAGGGTGACTCAATTTCCCTCCTAGGGTGCCTGCATCTTAGAAGCACCTCCTTTATTGGACTTGATTCTGACAGGAGCTATTGGTAACGTGCTATTCTCTGTCAGGTTCAGGGGATTGGCTTAGCTCTGGACTGGTAGCCACGAGTGTCCAGGAGTCTTAAACCTCAGTGTGTTACAAAGTGGAAAGTGAAATATTAGAGATAGGCCATTTAGCTGAAGATGAAACTGTTCATCTTCACAAGGAATTTGAGTATCTTTTAGGGTGCGAGTGAAAATGAGAATAAAAGAGTATTCTGAGGAAGGTCTATAGGTTGAGTACAAGAGAATGAGAGGGGAAATCCCAGTGAATTTGGTTTTTTTGAAGGGGTATATTTAAGGTGATGAATAAGAAGAATATCATGTTATACATGATTAGTTGTTTTAATCAAAAAAGTTGGTTAGAGTGATGATTTTAATTGATTGGAGATAGGAGAAAATAGTGTTTTAAAAGCTGATTTAAAAGAAGACTGAAATGTCCTGCTTGAGTTGCTAGAGTTGTTGGAAATTTAGCTATAGGTCTCAGACAATTTTTTGGAGAAGGCAAAGAATGTGATTGCCTCCAGTTTATCTTTTTTCCCCCTCAGATTTCTTCTTTATAAATTCATGTGGTTTAGCTACATGATGATCTCTAAGGATCCTTCTAGCTCTAAAATTGTTTGGATCTCTGGTTAATTGTATCTGGAAATGTACGTTTATAAATAAGGAGAGCCTGGGCATGGTGGTTTACACCTGTAATCCCAGTTAATTGGGAGGCTAAGGCGGGAGGATTACTTGAGGCCAGGAGTTCAAGACCAGACTGGGCAACATAGTGAGATCCTATGCCTTAAATAAAAGTAAAGAGAACAAGGAAACTAATTTAGCTCGTTTGTAACTTTAATACCAGATTGACTAGAACAGGCTAAGACGACTTTGAAGGGGTCACCAAATCAGTGTCTGTGATATACCAGCTTTTGTGAATCGAAGTGAAAGTTTAGGTCTCTATTCTTAAGGAAGCTGTGGTCCCATGGGGAGTCAAACAAGTAACTTAAATATGTTAATAATTCTGTAATGTAAGTGTATGCGATATATGGAGAAGCAGAGCAGGTGAATTTAATTCTGTCTGGGAGGAGGTAACATTTGGTACTGAGATTAGAAACATGAGTTGGGTGTGCAAGGAAAGAGGAAGTTGTTTAAGATTTAGTGGAAGCCAGGTGTGGCAGTTTATGCCTGTAATCCCAGTGACTCAAGAGGTTCAGGTAGGGGGATTGCTTGCAGCCAGGAGTTCGAGACCAGCCTGAGCAATATAGTGAGACCCCCATCTCTTTAGGAGAAAAAAAAAAAAAGATTAAGTGGTGTGAAAATCATGGATGTGGTTGGGGAACCACATAAAGTAGAGCTCATTATTTCCAGAGCATAAGATTTGCAAAAGGGAGAATGGTGACAATAATATCCCATATGAGACGGGGACTAATCTGAGATCCTTCAAAAGTTTCTGGCTTAGTAGTGTAATATGGTGCTGCTGTTCACTGAGATAAAGACTATAAACGGGGACATTAGATCGAGAAGTTGATGAGTTCAATTTTAGACATTGTATTCAAGGCATTCAGGGACTATCTAGGAGGAAATGTCAAATAGGAGATTGGATGATACATGGTTCTGGGTTGCAGGAGAGAAATTCAGATACAGCTATCATCAGTGAGTGCCCTTATAGTTGTTGATGTCAAGGGTGTAGGTAGAAGTGACAGTCAGTGAGTGAAAAGAGGGTCCCACAGGTAGTACCAGCACTTACAAGGTTTGTTGAAGATGATGACCTAGAGTTAGGAGGAAATTCATTAAACAAAAGTATTTTAAAAATCCCCCCAAATTGTAATGTCCTCTTATATAGTGTTATTTAGAAATTAAAAAACAAACATCACTAAAAATCAAACTAACCATAATTTAAAATATGTTTATTCAAACTGCACAGGAACCACTGATTTTCTGTATGAAATAAGGAGGCGTGGTCTTCAGGTTGGAGTAGGGCAGATGGTAAAGGAGTGATAGAAGGCTGAGAGATGTAGAAGGAGCTGATCCGTGTACTATCAAACATTTTCAGATTCCATCCATAGGGAACACAGATGAAGGAAACTATTAAATAATCAGGTTGATGGAGTTTTTATTTTGTTGCACACTGATTGGTGTAAATGGAGTAAATGTGTAAATGGAGACGGTGGTTGAATTAATAAGTAATTACAAAGTTGTAAGATTGCTGCTTTAGAAGAACCAAAGAGTGGTGGTGGAGAGAGTCATTTTAGAATTGTGGGTGTGGGATGAGGTGTAAGGTTTTAAAATGTGACATATAAAAGCAGACTGGATCTCTATATCAGTTCAGAGGCCAAAATAAATTTAGAAGACTCTAAGATTTACGTGCAAAATACTATTCTAAAGCACATTAGAGGAAAATAGGATGAAGATTTAAAAATTTTGGCATGGGGATGGTTTCTCTAAGTTTATTAGGAAGACCAGAATTTATTGAGGAAAAGATTGTTTACCTTAATTGTAGAAAAATAAAGTGCAGGGTCCCACATACTACCCTGGGAGTAATTGAATAAAATTTAATAAAATTGAAAAACAACTGAGTAATTGGGAGAAAAATATTTGCAGTATGTATAAGAGAGTGTCCTACGTGTGGTCATGACAGTCTGTGATTCAGGTGATACAGAGGTTCAAGAGACTGTGGATTGAGGCGGCTGAGGTCCTTAGCCAAGGATTGTAAGAAGCCATGTCCATGTGGACACCAAAGTCCCCCAGGATTATGGCAGATGTGGTGGTGGAATGGAAGGCAATTAAATAGCTTCTGGAATTCTTACTGAATGTGGAGAGTAACCAGATCTGTGGGTGGTATGGCTAGGGAGTAGATAGTAGCATGGGTAGAATACATGGGCCTCAAAAAGATACCATATTAACATAATTATTTGCGAGCATTCCTGGGCCCTGTCCTTCTGGAGCAATAAACAAATCTGAAGATTTGGAGATAATGTGAAAATGATGTTAGAAACCTTTTCATGTATTATTAAAATCCTTTGTTTTGGAGCTCCCAAAGTCACCAGGCAGAAAATGGTTTATAGTTTGAACTTTTCTTTCCAGTGTTTACAAGATTGGCATAAACTTCATTAGATCTGTGTAGTTTAATCTTGGGATTTTTCATGTTAAGTGCATGGTTTAATATAGATATACTGAAGTGTGAAATGTTTGCCTTTTTGGAATTAAATTGCCATGATGAAGATGGATTCACATGTAATCTCATTTCTGAAGCAGCTAGTTCATAAACAGAATAATTCTCTAGAAAGGGAGGCTGAAATACAGATTAAAGTTAAATTTCCACATGCAATAACACTACAGTGATAAAAAGGTGGATGTTGAGGGTGATAAGAGGGAGTAAGTGGATTTGAACTCTATGGAGAAGCTATTTAAAATTGCACAGCTCTGGTATACTTCATTAATTCATTCAGGAAATATTTATTGAAGGATTAGTATTCTTTGCTGGGTACTACATAGCACCAGGCAGGGAGGGTTTAGCACATGCCAAGTACAATACTACTTTACTTTCATGGATTATTTCATTATATCCTCACAACATCCTTTCAAGTAGGAATTATTATCCCCATTTCACAGGAGAGGAGATAGAGGCTTTAGAGAGTTTAAGGAAATTTCCCTAAGGTCATATGGCTATTAAAAATGACGGAAGAGCTTGTTTCTAAACCCAGGGCAGAGCTTGAGCTCTCCAACAGTCTGCTCCGTTTAAAACTGGGGCGGGGGGCCATTACTTAGTGTTCCCTGTGGCACCTAGGGCCAGGCTCTGCAGTCCACGTAAGGATCCCCCCACCTAAGGGATCCGCAAGGTAAGTGTCATGGTTAGCAGCCCCCTTGTAACCTCTGTGCTCTTTCCAGTGCCTAGGCAGTTTGGCAACAGCCTGTGGTAGATTTTGTTCTCTCATCAGATATTCATGCCAGTTTTATAATGCTCATTCGATGAAATTCTAACCTTAAACAATTTGGAAAATCCCTTAACACTGACTGAGAGGATGTTTGTGTACAGGTCCATTGTATTTTATGCAACTAATTTTTCTTTTTCTTTTACATCTTCTGATACTCCACTTTGATTTCTGTGCGCAACATTTTTAAAAATTAAAATTTATTTTAATCCCCCCAAATAAAAACAGACTATTGAGGTTTATTTTGAATCTTGAGACTGTTTATAGCATTTGAGTAGCACTATTTTTTTTTTTTTTTTAGTGTGGCAACTTTTTATGAAAGCATACTTTAATTTTTAAAATAGAGTTGGCAATACTTTTTAGGAATAGGAAAACAGCTTTACACATTGAAATAGTCTGGGTAAGAGGACCATGTCAGTTTTATAACTTAAAATTACATGCTTTAGGTCAGTCGTTGGTATTTTAAAGGAAACATGTTAGATTTTTTCCTTATGTTTTCCTTTCCCTCTTATTTTCACCTTCCCTTCCCTTTTAGTCTATTATCTCCTTTCCAAATCAGTATCAGCAATGATCTTTTAATTAAATGGAACTGGCACTCACATTTCTGTTGTAGATGGCATTGTCAGTTCTTTCCTAAAAGGACCAGCGTATTATCTCTGCTCGGTAACTGGGTGTTGCTGTTCACTTGTACTGTACTGAGAAGGAGGAGGGGAAAATTAAGGCATAAAATAAGAAGTGTCTTTCTAGAAGAGTTAGGGACTATTAATAGATATTAAATATATCTTCAGTTGAACACAATCAAGAAATTATAACAAAGGTTAAAAAATTTTTAATTTATAAATTGGGGTTCTGGTTTAATATTTCATTCTTAAGTGACAAAAATGATTCACTGAGCCATATTTTTTAGGGCTGGTGAAATAGAAGCAGCCAAGGGTTGCATATCCGTCCATTACAGCCAGTAACGTTATTAGCCAGGTCTCTCAAATTAATCTAGTGGATCGAATTCAGATGTTAGTGTTTCTTGTTTGTATTTTAATTTTTTGAATTTGAAATCTTCCTGTAGAGCCATGCTAGGTCTACCTTAAAAAAGAAAACATCCCTCTGCTTAAAAGAAATGGTACTTCCTGCTTTCATAAACAGTCATGTGCATAGTTTAGCAAGGCCTGCTGCCTCTGGAGCTTTTTCCCTTTATAGCACCATTGAATCCCAGACCTAACAGAAGTACTGTGAATCTTGTGGCCTCATTCTGAACAAAAGGGATTAGAGAAGAAAAATCTCTTGATATAAGGCTTGAAAGCAAGGGCAGGCAATCTTGGTTGTGAATATTTTCTGATTTTTCCAGAAATCAAGCAGAAGATTGAGCTGCTGATGTCAGTTAACTCTGAGAAGTCGTCCTCTTCAGAAAGGTACAGCTACATCTCTTGCATGAACAATTAATGGTGTAGCATTGCTAAGAAACAAACCAGGACATAGATATTTTTTTTTCCTTGTCAAGTTTGCTGTATAACGTTTTGTCCTGCATGCTGGTATTGTGCTGTATTGAAGATATGTATTTGGGTAAGCTGTTCTGCTTTTGCGAAGGGAAATTGATTTTTTAAAAAATAGTGAAGCCTAATCAGCTGCAGCATGCACACCATAACACAGCAGACCGCTGGTTCATGTGTGACAGCTGTTGAAGGCTTTAAAAAATAATTTAGCTAAGAAACAAAACAAATCTTGCTTTCTTTAAGCAAATACTGCTATTAGGTTTTCTTCCTGTATTTTGAGGTTGCTGCTGTACAGAATTACCAGTTATTTGTAAGATCTAGGTTAAAAATACCTGATTTTTGGTTGTAATAAATACTTATTCTTATGTGGAAAGGGAGTGCCATTTGTAAATAGCTTAGGAATGGCAAACCCACAGATTAGTCACATTCTGAAAGAGAGATGTGATGCTTCTTCAAGTCTGTGCTAGGAAATGGAACAGTCACTGCATGCAGTAATGGTTCATGCCTGCAGGTAAGGACAAAATGACTCAGAAGTATTTTTAAAGCAATTATTTTATCTGTCAATCATATGATTCTACCTGTAAGGAGATATTTCATTAAGATGACTATTTTCCTTATAAAAAAGAATTAAGATATTTTTATCTAAAGCCAGAAATGAGGCTATAGTTGCCTATTTTTATTTGTAAATATTGTGTTCACTTCTGTTTACCAAAATTGTGTACGCTACATAATGTTTTAAATTGGGTTCTTGATGCTTAACTTTCTCTTGGTTACCTAATAGTTTATAGTTAACATTGATATTTTGTACTTAAGGGATGTTGATTTATCTTTCCTAGGGTTAGTTTTCAGGGTTACCATTTTTGCTCATAGATCTAGTATTTAGGAAAATATTGTGGAGAAATAATTTGGTAGTTAAGAAATGACACAGGAAAAATTGAAAAAAATATGAGTCGAAGAACCTACCACAGTAAAATGGATTTAATGAAAATACACTACTGTATGAAGGACATGATCTGATGGCAAAAAGACTATGTTAAGTAGATTTATTAGTATAATTAGGTGAAAAGCTCTGGCTGTAACTTAGTACATTACAAATAAAGATGATGTTACTGCTTTCTTTAAAGATTGAAAGTAGAAAAATTTAGGACTGTTTGTGTTTATTTTTATATAGCTTCTAACTTCTGGTTTGTAGCCTGTCTGATTGTAAGCATTCTGGTTGCTGAGATGGAAAACAGCCTTCAGCCTTGTGACTGTTCTGCCAGGAAGATGGTGGTGATGGGAAGGGGAGAGGGTGGTATGGATAGTGATGGGTCCAGGTGTCAACTGTAATGTTAGAGTTTGATACTAGGAAGAACACACTTAATGAAATGATAGTGATAATTATGTTAGTGTTCTGGAGTATCATGAATTCTCTTGATAAATTAAGAGTTGATAAGAGTTGATGAATATTATTGAGAAACGCGTTAGGAATGGATGAGGTTTTTCTGGTTAAAAGACAGTCTGTAAGGAAAGATATTTTAAAATATTTTGGTGACTTTATTTACTTACTTTAGCTCTTGTGGTTATTTGAAGGAAAAGGGAGGGCACATGTCATGATTTTAAAGTTTAGAAATCAGCCACGATGCATATGACTTTATACACAGTTTACCAAGATTTGCTTAATTTGTTTATTATAATTTTGGGGAATGCTTAGAGAGATACTTGGCAATTGTGATATTCTGACTTCACGGGTGATAAAAGTAGCTTATGGATCAGCCAACATTTTGCAAACATAGAATTTGTTTTATTGTAAATATGTTAAAAATAGAAGATATTCTTTTCTTTCCTTTTTATTAAAAAATCGTACAATAATGAATAATCAAATCATTTTCCTTTTTACTTTGTTTGGGAGAACTTGGAAAATAAGAATATGAAGTTAAACAAAAATTCATGGCCTAGTAACACTATATCCTGTTTAGGAATTTAATACCTTACAGTGTCATGTAGCATTACCATCACATTCTTCACTTCCTTGTTCACCAGTCACCTACATTTTAAAAGTCTTTGCTTCGACCTTTTTTTTTTTTTTTTTTTAAATTAAAGTGTGTGGTTTGAAGTATGGTGGCCTAAATGTTAGAGATGAGATTTGAAATTTACATACAATCAGCATTCCCATTTATCTATTGGTAGAAAGGATGAAGAAATCTGGCTTCTTTCTTTAAAAAGGGGAGAAGCTAATTGTCTGTAAGAAACCCAGAATTATCATTCACTACAACTGATTTTATTCCTGCAATATGGAATGATCTTTTAATATTTCAAAGAAGTGAATAGAGAAATAGCACTTCTAAATATAAAAAAATATAATAGATGTAGAAACTGTATGAGGTTTCTAATAATTTTTCAATCTCATATTTTTATTCCACTAAAAAGGACTTGCTAGTCTCCTCAGAGCTAATATTGGCTGAATTATTTTTGTTCAGAAAATTTGGTAAAATGGGAAAAGCAAAACAAAAAATAAACCTAATTATTTTTGTAGACTATTAGGACTCCTTCATTGAAAAATACAAATATGATTTGAAGTAAAATTATAATGGAATTTTCAAGGTTGTTTGGGGGGCTAAATTAGAAAACATGTTATCCTAACAAATCTCAATACCACCTTGAAATTTAAAACTATGTTTTTATCTTTAATAAAATGGTGGAGGTCCATAGACTGTTATTTGTAGGGGAGATATGGAGTACTTCTGTTCAGAATGGCTGACTCATAGGACCAAACTAACAGTAACCAGAAAGTTAATTTTTTTGGTTTTGTGTTTTGAAGAGAGAAAATTTTAGCATGCCCATTTTTATAATTAAGAGCAGAGAACATTGAATGAATAATTTTTAAATAGATGCCCGATGATGAATTAAAAATGATGTATATTATGGCCAGTTAAAAGGAAGACATTTGCTGCAAGAGAATTCCCTTCTGGAGTAAATCCTATGACAAATATTTTCTTTCTTTCTTTCTTTTTTTAATTGAGTGCCTGTTGGATGAATGTATTCATCTTGAACATGATAGAGACGATATTAGGTACAGTTTTTGGTGTCTGCCACCATTTATTGTAATAAAATAAACTGAATATGTGATGAAAAACTAAGTTTTCAAGTTTCTGTTTCTTCTTTTTTCCTTTCCTGGCTAGAGCACTCTTAGGATGTGTGACGTAGCATATGTGAGGAAGAGGAGTAGTAATAACCATAATAGCTAGATAAAAGGTAGTTCAGTTGTCCTAGTTTCTGTGGGTGTTTTGTTTCAGGACCCCCACATAACACTAATACTTGAGTATTCACAGATACTCAAATCCTTCATATAAAATGGCATTTGATGTAACCTACATGCTTCTTCCCAGATACTTTAAGTCATCTCTAGGTTACTTGTAATACCTAATATAATGTAAATGCCCTGTAAATAGCTGTTATTCTGTATTGTTTTAAGTTATATTATTTTTTATTGTTGGACTGTTATTTTTGGTTTCTTCTGAATATTTTTGATCAGTGAGTGGTTGGTTCAATTTGTGGGTATGGAACCTGTGGATGCAGAGGGCTGACTGTAATCGTTTATTAAACAGTCCTGATACCAGTTCTCAGTGCTTTATGGGAGGGAAGGAGGGTGAAAAAAAAGAGGAGGTGTGTGTGTGTATGGGTATATGAGAGAGAGTGAGTGTGTGTGTGTAGAAGAAAGGGCTGTTGTAGGGACTTTTTGACAAATCATTCTAGAAAGATACTGGATGAACAGAAGGTATTTTACTGTACTAAAATTTTTGCCAAACTGTATTGCTACTTCAGTGAACTCACATAATAAAATCATACAGTTCTTGATTAAAAAAGAAGAGTTTAGCCCAAAGTGGTCATAGCTGTGATGCCCAGTCTGTTAAAGCCAATCCCAGGGAGGGCTGAAGAATTTGTGAGATGAGGAAATCTTAGAGCTGAGAATCTACATTCACACTTAGCATTGCCCGTATCTGCTGTCGTTAAATGTAAATGGATGTTGTTTTAGTAAAGTTCACAATCAAAAGTTAATAACAAAATAACAGTGCCATATAGGTTTACATTTTCTCAGGGAATAGACACTAAAAAGATCATTTCTTTCTGTGTGTTTGTGGAGTTTTGACATATTTCAGTGTTAAAAATGGGTCCTTACACTTGTGCTGGAATAGATAAGAAGTACCAGCCCAGATGCATCCTAGATAGCTAGCAAATACTGAATTCACAAATTGCTGTCCATCTTGTTCAGGAGAAGAGAGGAAAGGGAGAGGGGAGAAAGTGTTATAATAATATTTATGCTGTGGCCTATATTCTACCAATGCTGAATAAACAGGATTGGTGAGAAGTGTTAAAGATTATATGTTATCTCTCCTCCAATATAAGGACATTTCAAATACGTAAAGAATCTGAGCTATTTTTGAGTGTGTATTTTAATTTCTCTTCTTATTTTGGAGCCTCTTAAGTGAAGAGGAAAAGGACACATGATAATGATGCGTGGATGATGCAGAGAGCAAAAAGAGAAATTTGGAAGAATAAGGGGAATGGAAAGGAGAAAATTAGAAAAAATCAGGAAGGGACCAGATGAAAAGAGATAGAAGTAAAGAATGTTCAATGGAAAAGGATCTAGGACTAAGGTGTCTTTTAGGAGAGACAGAGATTCTCTCTTCATTGTTAACCTCCCCTCCCCATTTCAACTCATAGATAAGGACAGTTATTGATAACTATTTTCCCTTTTTCCTACCCTGCTCTGCCACTGTTGGTTTTGCGTTTCTACTTGAGAA
This sequence comes from Cheirogaleus medius, assembly GCA_008086735.1. NCBI lineage: Eukaryota > Metazoa > Chordata > Mammalia > Primates > Cheirogaleidae > Cheirogaleus > Cheirogaleus medius. Next base: position 34,732,060 of record VBSM01003176.1, read on the forward strand.
ATAGATATATTTAAATTTACAAGTGTTTTTTTCTGAATGGTAGAATGAGATGGCAGAATGGCTAATGGTGTTGTCTTCCCTCAATTCTTTGTTTTTATTTAATTTTTATTAATATTTTTAACTGAAGATACATATGGGAAAGTGCACAGATCATACATAGATCTTTATGAAATCCTGTTTATTGATTTTTGTTTAAATTTTATTCTTTTTGTTTTATACCTTAGGCTCTTAAGATTGTGATTCATTTGGGGTTTTAGTATTAAGGGAAGGATTGAGGTTAGCTTTTTTCTTTTCTTGCATATGACAATCCAATTGTATCTATTTTTTGAACATTATATCAATAGAAAAACCTCTGTATGCTTTTGACTTGCCTTCTCCCAGTGCTACCTGTGTGTGATTTATTCTTGTTGTTTGTAGTAATTGTTATGTGTAGTGATTGATTCAATGTCATTGCTATACAGTTATTAATTATATGAACATACTGTAATTTATTTATCCATTCTATTGATGAGCATTTGGGATGTTTATGGTTTGTGGCTATTAGGAATAGTGCTGCTTTGAGCATTTGTATGCATGTCTTTTTGTAAATGAACCTGTGCATGTGTTTCTGTTGAGTATGTTCCTATGAGTGCAATTGCTGAGTTTTAGTGGATATTGTCAGTTTTCCAACCTATACTGTCACCAACTGTGTGTGCTCCAGTTTCCTGCAACTTGGTACTGTATTTCTTTACTCCCTTCCCTCCTTTCCCTTTCCCTCCTTTCTCCTTGTTAGCATTCTGGTGGGTATGCCAGTGTCACCTAGAGTGTACACCATTTTGAGGAAAATTAGAAGCAGATGGGACTATTTCTGAGTACTGACTTTCACAAAGGAGATCAGAATTAGAAGTTTTGACCGGAAAGGAACCCAAAGGTGTGCTCCTTTCCTACAGACTGATTATAATCCTTCAGCTAGCTCCTAGAGGCCATAGGTGTTAACATTAGTTTTCAGACTTGGTTTCAGTAGCAAAACCTTTCTTTAGTCAAACCTTATTAGAAGCTTATCATGTAAAACCTATAAAGAAAAAGCTCAGTTTGGGATTGGGGACATAATCGGTGCTCAGCCTCCTTCCTGGAGCCCCTCTGCCCGGGCCCAGTTCTCTTATTAAAGCCCTCAGTTGGACACCTGAGGTCTGACCAGGAAATCGTAACATTTTTGATATCTAATGAAGTATTAAGTTTTAGGTTGTTCCTACTCTGTAAAATTTCTTTATCGTATATGTATATTTACATTAAAGTGTAGTGTTATTAGTTTCTGGTAAAAATCTGGATATTTATCTGATCTGCTTTTCTATTGATCACTGTTTGTTCTAGATGTAGTAGTTTCTAAATCATTTTGCTATTAATTTAATTTTGATTCTGTTTCCCGATGCTTCTCTGGAAGGTTGCTTGCATTATAGCCAGAGCAAACCTTTCAGAACACAAATCTGATAAGATCGGTCACTCCACTTTGAAAACCTTTCAGCCGTCTTCCCATTGTTCTTGGGATAAAGGTAAACTGCACATCTGGGTCAGTGAGCACCTATGTTCTCTGTCCTTATCTCCCTTACCAGCCTAGTCTCACACTTCTCTTACTGTGTTCTGATTCCGTCTGCCTGTTCCCATCCCTGCCATCTCAAGGAAGCCCTGCCTAGGTCAAATTACAGGCACTATGATGAGCCCTTTTAGGACCATGTACCTCTCCTTTGTAGCATTTGTCACAACTGCTGTTTGACAGTAGGGAGTATCAGTGGCATTTGGTCTACTCACTGGTTTACTTACTGTTAACCCCACCTGATGATCTTATATACAGAAGTACTTTCACCACAAAATGACAACAAAGTAAGTATCGTCATTTGCAGTTTACAAATTGTGAACTTTGTGGGAAGACATTATTGGTATAGGGAGTCTATAGGGTACTGACATAGATTAATAATAAATGAGTCATAAGCTAATTTGTTAACTCATAAAGTGTCAGGGTTATAAATCTTAGGTTTTTCTATCATCATAAAAATGCACAGTTCATTGTTACTCTTTTTAACATTTGTTTCAATATAAAATGGAAATTAAAATAAATTTGAGTCCTTTCCGTTGCTGTGCCAGAATGGCAACGCCAAGCAAGTCATTTATTTCCCAAATGCCAGTGTTTTGTATATCATGTTGGTTCTCTTCATCACATTTGCACTCCACACCGTGCTGTTATTTATTTACTTAATATCATGTCTTTTTGTTTATTTTTAATTGTGTTAAAATACACATAACATAGTTTTGTAATGCTTTTTAAAATGTAATTTTCTTTAAAAAGGAATCTTTGTATTCCTTCTAGAAATGGAGAACCAGTATCATTTGCCTTGAAAAACAGTTACTATTAAATTCTGTCTAGATCCTGTTGTCTGATAAAGGCTTCAAGCCTAAGCCATATGCTCCCTCTGTTTACAGGGAAATTAAATTGGTGTCATAAAGGGACGCAAATACATGCAAGCACCAGAGTGAGACTTGCTCGGTTATACACTCAAATAGATTAAAAGAACCTTGGAAAAGAAGTAACCTCAGTACGTGAGTCAGTGTAATTCAGTACCAAGTTCCAAGTATGGCCTAAGGTCAATTTGCGTACTAGCAGTAGCACTTCTTCACTTTGGGATCCTCTATTCCTTCTGCAGTGGTAGACTATGATGATTTTTCAGGGAAGTTCTGAACAAATGTGAGCAGCTATTATTAATATAATAACAATGGCAGCAATAAAAAGTCTACTTTTAACAATCATAGTGCAGATTCCTTTTGTAATAGAATCCTTTATGTACCAGGGGCTGGAAGAAATTAAGACTAATTTTGGGACCCGGGTGTGCTGTCTCATACCTGTAATCCTAGCACTCTGAGAGGCTGAGGTGGGAAGATTGCTTGAGCTCAGGAGTTTGAGACCAGCCTGAGCAGGAGCAAGACCCTCATCTCTCCAAAAAATAGAAAAATTAGCTGAGTGTGGTGGTGTGCGCCTATAGTCCCAGCTACTCGGGAGGCTGAGGCAGGAGGATCACTTGAGCCCAGGAGTTTGAGGTTGCTGTGAGCTAGGCTGACACCACTGCACTCTAGCCAGGGCAACAGAGCAAGATTTTGTCTCCAAAAAAAAAAAAAATTTTTTTGGTAGATGATATTCGTTAACCATCCATCCAACATTTGTCAGCAGCTGCTATGTATTATATAATACTAGCCACCCAGTGATTTGGAAATCAGAGAGTTGCAAAGGCAGCACAAAAATGTAAGATTTGTATACAGAATGTTGGTGTACAGAATGTTTTTTTTGGAGACAGAGTCTCACTCTGTTGCTCAGGCTAAAGTGAGTGCCGTGGCGTCAGCCTAGCTCACAGCAACCTCATACTACTGGGCTCAGGCAATCCTTCTGCCTCAGCCTCCCGAGTAGCTGGGACTAC
>VBSM01003176.1:34735599-34754955 GCA_008086735.1 Cheirogaleus medius
GCCTCGGCCTCCCAGAGTGCTAGAATTACAGGCGTGAGCCACCGCGCCCGGCCGGTGTACAGAATTTGTATGAAAGATGTGTCGATGGGTGGCTTGCCCTGGCATAACTTGGTCCATTTCTTGGCATGCAGTGCTGAACACTGTCATGGGTGACACTACAGTGGGTGGCCCTTGGCACTCTTTAAGAGGATTGCATGTAACTAGTAATTGCATTTCTGGGAAACTTATTTTAAAAGACTAGAGGTATGGTGAAGAGGTTACGAACACAGTTGCCTACCAAGGCCACAGCCAATGAGTGACATTCCCAGGGACAGCTGGGAACTCTAGAAAGCTGGAGACCAAACCTTTCTAAAGAGGTGGCTTTTGCTGATTACTGCCATGTGGAAATACAGGGTAAGTTTTGCCAGGTCTTCTGATGTTTTAGGACAAGTTAAAAATTTGGATTTTTATGTCAATCTCCCCATTTTAAATGTTGGTGCAAATTAAAAAAACAAAAACTCATAACAGCCTTACAAATAGAGTATCTGTTATTCAGATTCAGCTCACAGTAAACATTTTTCTTTGTAGTACATTGATTCACAATTTGTGAACCACAGACCTGTGTAGACTTATTATAAGGGATTTTCAAATGAGTGAATACTTAGTAGGCACTATCTTTAGATTGAAGGCATACAAGTAAAATTATTTTCATACTGTGGGGTGTGTCTCTCGATTTTTCTGACATTTCAGATGTAATAAACCATGATCACTGCTCTAATAACCACATATTAAAATAACAAAATTCAATACAATGTTAACTGTTTGGAACAGGAAGGCCCACAATAGATATGGATTTTTCAAATTGGATCAAATTTTATATTGGTCATTTGTTCTGCAAACATTTAATTGCCCCCTATGGTGGAGTTTAAACTTTTATAAATAATATGAAAATTATAGAGGTATAAAAGTGTTTTGATTGCAAAAATGCTACCTCATACATATTCTCGTTTTCTCTTTTCCTTCTTTTTCCATCTTTGTTTTCACTCATTACCTATCCCTTCCCACAAAATGATGCTTGAAGCTAGTCTTAAGACTACCTAGAATGCAGTAGAAAAAAGGGTCAGAGAAAATCCAGGTCAAGGTAGAAGGTTATGGTGGAGGATACTCAGACATACACCCAGATAGGTAGGTGGTATTTGCTGTGCAGCTACTTAAGGTGACTAACATATCTGGCTTTAATTTTTTTGACAGCCAAACTAAGAAAAAGAAGTAACTGCTGTTTTTATCTATAAGAAGAAAATATATGAGTTTCTTTAGGAGAACCAAACTTTTAATTAACTATTACTATTTTAACATAACTTTTCCCACATATGCTTATTTATTTTAGAAATTTCAGATAAAAAGATTACAGAAAGCACCATGCTTTTTATCATTAAAAGTTGGTCACCATAATTTTTTGTTTTCAGTCTAAGTCTATCTATAAAAACAAAGCAGATGTACTTTTATAATAACACCATCACCAGCAATAAAACCCCCAGTATCATACTGACAAATGATTTTGGAATTGGCTTTTTACACTTGACTTTTGCAATTTTTCTTATGTTATTAAAAGTCCATGATATAGATGGATGTACCATAATTTTATTTATTGAGTCTTGGTTGTAGGAGTGGAATCACTTGCAAAGCCAATTTGTAAGGCTCTGCGAAGGAGTGTTGACTTTCCCTCAGAAAGATAAACCTTTACAGTGTCGCTGGCAGTGCATGAGGACCTTTTTACTTACACCCTCATTTGAAATTCTCAAATTAGTCTCCTTTTGAGTGTTGTGTGGATGACATTGAACAATATGCTAGACAATGTTGACTTAGCCTTTCTTTAGCTTTTTTCTCTAGTAAAGTTAAATGTTACTGTGGTGCTTTCTGTGTTTCATCGGGTGTGCATGAGTGAAAGTGGAGTCAGTACAATCTGCTTTAACAAGATATAAGAATTGCAGTAGATTCTTGTATTCAGTCAAGCATTTATGAAACACCGAAGGTGTACTTAGTATGCCATTGATTAAATGTTAGCAGATAAGTGACATAATCAGTGAGAAACAAATTTGGGTATTCTCTTTATGCTAATGAAGCTTACTTTTGTAAGGATTTCAAGAAGTTTTGTGATCTAAGCTTCTCTAGACAGATGACAAAACATTCAACACAGATGGTTGGCTATCTTTTCTTTCTTTCTTTCTTTCTTTTTTTTTTTTTTTTTTTAAAATAAAGATGTACAGGAATTGAGTCTCTGACCTTCCTTGTTGTACCAGGGCCTTGAGGATGCTCAGTAAGTATTCAGTGACTTGGTTTTATTGTAAAATTTAACACCTTTGTAGTTAAGACCTTTTCATTTTTCTTGCTGGAATTGGAATTCTTTTTTTGGTGATGGTGGGGGTGCACTCTGTTCTGTCTCAGGACGGCTGGAATCTAAAGTCCAAATTCCTCAAGTTAGTATTCCAGGCTCAGGAACCAGCATATGTGAAGGTGAAATCTTGTGGTACTGTCTTGAAACTCTAAATAATTCTATAAGGCAGGGAAAGAGATTGAGGAAAGAATGAGAAAATAGATGAGAGAGGTATCTTGTGCCGAGGTGGCAAAGAAAGGTTTTTGAATTTTAAGTTGAGGTTTACCAAGAGCCATTGAAAGGTTTTAGGAAGGGAGATGTTTGTGGTTGTTTAAAACATGCACATACTACTGTGGATGTAAAGTAAGATCTTTTTAAGAAAGTCTAAAGAAATGCATTTTTCCTCTAGAATGGAAGGTTGCAAAATAATACAGTAAGATGCGTCAAGATGTTATTCATCTGCTCTGGAAATGGGTGGGGAAATTATAACAGCATTTACTATTTGAGAGACAGAGGGTGGATGAATTCCTTGACACTGGGAGTAGTAAACACTGAAATGGATCACCACAGGTAAAGACAGGTGGTTGGCCTGTTAATCATTTCAACTTCCTAACTTTAAATTGGGAATCCTATAATCATGATTAACCATATATATTATAACATAGAAAAAAGTACATAAAGTTTGTCTCAGTATTTTCTGTCAACAATTTGTTGTAGAAATAATGTTCAATGCATATATAAAGTATCATTTCAATAGTTTAAAATATTTTAGGCCAGCGCTGTCCAGTAGACTTTCTGTAGTGATGAAAGATTCAATAATGTCCACAAGGCTTATTGAACATTTCAGATGTGGCTAGCATGACTGAAGAATTAAATTTTTTATTTTACTTAATTTTAAAATTCAAAAACCACTGAACTTTGTTTTCAGGCAAGAATGCCAGTGAACTCTGTTATTTTTATGTTTGTTTTTTCGTTTAGATAAGAATTTCTAAAAATTGTTCCTTCTTTCCTAAGCTCCATGCTATTGCATTTTCTTATTCTTTTGCTCCTTCTATCCTGACAGTATTATACTGTACAGGTAAAATGGCTTATTTCCTTTACTGTAACTCAGATTAGTAATTTAATGGAAATTTCATTCACTAGTTATTTATTTATCCTTTGATAAAGTTATTTCGAGTTGTTCTCTTAGGAGATACATAATTTCCTCTCCTCTTTTAAGGAGAAAAATATTGTTTAATTATCTGCCGTCATACCACATACCAAATGCTGAGTCCTCTTTTTAATGTTCTACTAACTTAAAAACAGTCAATAAAAAGCAGTTTAATTTCTTAAATGTTTAGTTTAAAAAGAAAAGATAAAATGATATAGGTAAAATTCAACTCTGTATTATGTCTGATAAAAGAGATAAAGATAAATAGATCAATTATACTTTATGGTATTCAAAACATACACACACACACACACACACCCCATACAGAATTTAGCCTCAGTTTATTCTTCTTGCTGTTCACTTTGAGCCAGAGCTTAAAGAAACAAAACAAAACAAAACAAAAAAACCTAAAATTCTGATTTTAATTTCAATTCTTGTACCCATCACTGGCCTTTTTTTTTCTGGGGGAGTTTACTAGTGATTATTAAAAGTACTCTTTGGACTCAGAATGAAAAAAGGACATCTTTTTCATGGGGCCAGGATAATCTTTAGCCTATAGGAGTCTCTGTTTAATGCAGGGCTGAGGAAGGTTTACAGTTATGTTGAGTGTTATTATATTCATTTATTGAAAAGGAAGTCTGATGGGATTAAACATAGAATTGTGAAAGAATTTTATTTCGTTCAGCTCAATCTTTTCTATTAAAAATGCTTGTCTTCTTTCTTACTGGGTATTCATCAATTATAATTTGACAGTCTGTGTTTGCATAAATGAAAGACTTCTCTAGAGGAATCCTTGCCTGCCTGTGATATAATAAACACCTGATCTGTTACATATGACTTTCCCCTCAGTTTAGGACTGTCAGTTTTCTCTGGGCTTTTGTAGTTGGAGGAAGAGAGTGTATTGATGGATTTATTGCTGTAGTGGTGTCCTGGTATAGTTGACACAAGTATCTATTTCAAAGTACACAAGTGAAGAAGTGTGTTTGGATGTATTGAGTTGTGCAGTGTCCATTTCATCCTCATTTCATTCCTTCACTGTCTGTACCCTTCAGTAGCTTCTGTTGCTGTTGCTGCCCTAAGATCAGCTGTGTGTTTCTAGTGGCAGTTTAGGCTCTGTTCGGCAGCATCCTGGCTCCTGAAGAAAAATAAAGTTACTATCCCTTGCCTCACCAAAGTTGCTAGAAAAGATTTAACAGCTAATGACAAAGATGGAGCTGGTTTCATAGTGGTAAAACTTACTGGCTGTTCATCCACCTCACTGTTTAATAGAATCACAGATTTTATGGGGAACATTAAAGGTCTTCTGATTTTGGACCAGATATTCCTGATGGATTTGTTTGTATGAGAGCTTTTAGATCAATGTACATTTTCAGAGAAATTGCTCCAAATTTAATGTTTTAAAAGTGACTCATACCTGTAATCTTAGCACTTTGGGAGGCTGAGGCAGGAGGATCACTTGAGGCCAGGAGTTTAATATCAGCCTGAACAACATAATGAGACTGCCATCTCTACAAAAAATTAGAAAAATTAGCCAAGTGCAGTGGCATGGAGCTGTAGTCCCAGCTACTCAGGAAGCCCAGTGAGGCAGGAGGATCACTTGAGCCCCATGAGTTTGAGGCTGCAGTGAGCTATTATGATGCCACTATACTCTAGCCTGGGCAACAGAGCAAGACCTGGTTCCCCCTCCCTGCAAAAAAAGTGGATCTACTGAAGTTAACTTTTTCTAAAAACGAGGCTCTGTCTAATTCTATGATATGATTTGGTACCTTTTGTAGTTTTAAACTTAAAAATTCCTATTAAAGCATTCAGGGACATAATGCCTTGCATATATAAGGAAAAACCTATATATTTAATATATTCAAATGTGAAATTACCATATAGTGACTGACATCATGTCCCCCCATATGTGCTGCACATCAGTGTTTCTTCTCTTACATTGTTTGCATTTAAGGGCATGTGGGACAAAATAATGTGTTTTAAACACTAGAAAAACACTTTGCTGGATGAAATACATGGTTGTGCTTTGAGACACACATGAGCAATGAACTTATATGAGGAAATCAAAGGTCACAAGTCATATTGCATCTTCATTCCAGGTTATACTTATGAAACAAATGTTAGGAGAAATTATCACAGTATGGCAATTATTATTTTTTTCTCTAATATAGTTGAAATTATGGAAGGTAAAAGTGCATTTATGAATGATGCAACTGAGTTTTAATCATTTCCATTAGCTAATCAAAAGCATTTTATATGTGTGTATATATATGTGTGTGTGTGTATGTGTGTGTGTGTATATATATATATTGGTGAATAGAATGAAAAAGCATGATAGCAAGCAGAGAACTTGGAGATCCAGGTCATTCTCCACCCCTGTTACATACATGAAAAAAAACTGATGCCCCCAATGGTGAATTGATTCAGCTAAGATTCCAAATAGGATTCCTATAAGCCCGTAACTTCCAGTATTTGAAATTCAGACATGTGAGTCTTAGAACGTACTATAAAGGAATTGATTTGACCAGTGTTTTTTCTCTTCTTTAAGAAAGCCAAAAATAATTATTTTCAGTTACACTAGCATTGCTTTTTGTTTTTGTTTTTTTAAAAGCTCTGCTCTAGCCAGGGAAGAAATAACTCAAATGGCATTTATTTTACAGAACCTTTTCTTGTTCACCATTTAAATTCTTTAAAAAGTCCTTGTAAATACGTAGTTTGATGGCTCTATTTCCACTTTGTAGTTAAGAAAATCGGTAAGTTTATGACTTTAACAAAACCACATAACAGTTGGTAGTAGAGATACTTCCAAAGCTATGTTTTGCAGCTCCAAACCCCTGTGCTTCAGAATACATTGTCTGAATAACAAAGATGTTGAGTATTTTTATGTACAAGGTGTCCTGCATTACGCTGCATGTGTATAGCAAGAGTATATGCTCTTCATGTCTTTTCTCCAGTAATTTCAATGTATATGTCTCAAGGCAAAGAGATGGGAACAAATGTATCCAGCACTCATGGACAGAATTCTCATTTTTGCTATTTTATACTCTTTTCTTGTCCAGCCTAGTATAATATTTTTAATTTGAAATATTTTTCTCTCTGAAGAGAACTAGGTAACTTCTTAGTTAAGGGGATCAACATTTAAATGTAACTCTGACTTTTTAGGATTATAAAATTTGCTTCTTTTAAGTCGTAGCGGCCTTTTAAACAAGATGATCAAAAATGTCATCAGTATAGTCAATTCAAATACCAAGACTTAAACTTCATTTTAATAACTTTAACACATTTTGTTAGGCACCATTAAGTTGTCATATTGTATTTTGTTTAATGGTTAAAAACTTTGAACAAGAAAGTAAGAAGCCAACAAAAGGTTTAACTTTTTGTTTTTTTGGTATGCATGGCACTGAGGTATTATTGGCACTTTGATGATCAATGATGAACTGAAAGGCCATCGTCATTTACTCATTCTTTCCTTCCTCCTCTTCCCCATTCTTCATTAAAGACTTTCATTGAGTGCTAACCTTTTTAAAACACTCTTTCAGTTAGTCCTTATAGCAATATTATCATCTCTATTTTATAGATGGAGAGAAACTCAGACTTGGAGTTAAGTTACCCAAGGCCATGGAGCTGATCGGTTTAAAAAGTGCCACCTTTTACAACACAGAATTTATTAGCACTTCATCTATGGAGAGAAATGTTAATGGCAGGAGAAAAGACCTTGGAGATATTAAATATAACAAAAATTTAATATGTGGCCTTGTGCAGTAGTTAGAAACCCATGGAGGTATGGTTTTGATTCCTACTTCATATGGTGCTGCAAGTATTTAATACAAGGACCTTCCATTTTTCTCTACAAAACACTGGATTTGAATGCCCTTAGGAGGCACAGGCCCACTCCAGTGGAACCAGGATCCAACATTTACTGTCTGTATCTTGGTGCTTCACACTCATCTGCCAGATTCTTGAGGGCATTTGGGCTGTGAATCTTAAACATAAAGGGAAAAGCTTCCTTTATCTGGAAATGTCACCAGGAAATGTTGCTCATGTGGGATCCTTTTTTCCTGACAATTCTGGGCAAATGAAAGATTACTGTCACTAACTGGCAACTTACTGAAATTGGTAAAACTTATGGTTAATTATCTTCAGTACTCAAATATACGTGGCACTGGAATACATATATATGAACATAATTGAATACCTTGAGGAAGTTGGGAGAGAAGAAGAACTAAAAGTCTTGCTTCTCTGTTTCTTTTTTGGTTCCTCCTTTATCCTAATGTTGGCCTTTCCTCAGGGTCTCTTATCCTAGATCTGTTGCTCTCCTGTCTGTATCTTCTCTGAAGATGCTCTCGTCTGTTTCCATGGTGTTAATGCCATCTGTGGGCTGGTGGCTCCCACATTTATATCTGTGGCTCTCCATCCTTAGCTACAGATGTGTATGTCCAGCAGTTTACATCACCACTAAATGTCTCTTGACATCTCAAATTTAACTGGCCCTAAACCAAACTCATTATCTTGTCTAATCCTTCCCGACTGTACTGATAGGTAGGTTATATGGCCAATCTGTGCTTCATTCACTTTTCTCTCTTGTGAATGTGGTTGCAAGGCAGGGGAAAGGGAATAAATAATCCTTTTGTTTTATGGCTATCCTCAGGGGCTCTGGAGTCAGTGACAAAAATTACCCCATGTGTGACTTTCCTGTGGGTTTAAATGAACATCATAAATATCTTTGAAAGAAAGTAGAAGGTGACAGGAAACTTCGTGAGGTCTGTGCAAGGATAGAAGGAAGTTCCCTAATCTTAGCCTAGCAAATAGTAAGGATTTTTGCTGGTGTGTGTATCTAACCATCAAGCTTTTCTTTGCAGCAGCTGCTGGAGCCATTATCATCTCTCTGCCAGGCTTCTTGTTCATATTACTTAATTGCCAGGTTCTAACAGTGGGACAACAGTGGGGCCCATAGGCTTTACCCTGCCTCCAGTGGTGACCTGGGGATGACCCTTCCCTCTGTCTCCAAAATTTTGTCTCTCTGCTCATTTTAATTTTTCAAAGTTTCGAGCTGGGTGCAGTGTTGTGCCCCTGTAGTCCCAGCTACTTGGGAGGCTGAGGCAGGAGGATCACTGGAGCCCCCTGAGTTCGAGGCCACAGTGTGCTGTGATCGCACCTGAGAAAAGCCACCACACTCCAGCCAACATAGCCAGACCCTGTTTCTTAAAAAAAAAAGTCTCTAAACTCAAAAGGCCCATTGTTACCTTGCCTCCTCATTTTTCCTCATAGTCCACACTTAGTTGCTCACTATATTCTGCTGATTCCTTTGCAGAAGTCCTTCCCAAACCCATCTGCTCCCATCTGCTCCCATCTGAACTTAAGGTACTGCTTTTATTCAGCCATTCCTGGCCCCTGGCCTCAGATGTTGCCCAGTCTATTTCCTGACTGCCACCAGCTTCTTCCCTTCCTCCTCCACCCTTTGCATCATCTCCAGGGTTACATTCCTAAAAGAGACATGGTGTTGCTTAAGAATGTCGGGCAGACTCCTTGCTTGCCATCTCTGGGTCTTTTACTCTTCTTATTTTCATAATGTGTTCCCTTTGCCTGGACCTCACCATTCAGATGCTGCTTGCCCTGTGAGCAGCCCCTCCCACCCCACTGCAGAGGTGCTTCTGCCTCTGAGACACCATTTATACCTCTGTTCCGAGAATAGTGCCTGTCACCCCTCTAGGCTGAGAGACAAGGAGCTTTCCCCGTCTTGTCTTCACGTTTGGGTGCCTTGCACATCCTTTGGCCCATAGAGTAGACACAGATGTTTATTTGAATAAGTATTTCTCTTCCAATTGGTAAGGAAGTGTTCTCTAAAAAAACTTTTTTGTATTTTTTATTAGCAAGTATTAGACAAGTATCTTCTTGTTTTACTCTCTTCTAAACAGCTTTGTGAGGTGTTTCTTTCCAGAGCTGCTTTACCTAACCTCCCTGTGCTCCCCTTGCCTGCAGAGTGGGGTCTCCAGCTAGCATGTGGGTTTGGCTGGCTGGGAGTGGAGTACCAGGAGAAGTCTCCTGCCTAACTGGCTGACTCGGGCCTGCTGCCCTTGCCAGCCTGTCAGCCCCAGTGGCTTCTTTCTGGTAGTTCTCCTTCCTTGTGGAAGTACCACTTGGTGTTTGAATTGCCATAGCCTTGGAGAAACACCCAGCTGAGTAATGCAGAGCTGGGACTGCAACTTAGGTGACCCATCTGGCTGGTGCTGGTTCCCTTCCCTCTCACTGATGCAGCAGCCAGAACCCCAGGCACAGCTTTCTGCATTGGACTGACAAAATGTTGTGTATACCAGTCGTTACATTTAAATTTAAATATCTGCTAAACTGCAGATATTTATTAATGTGCTGTGATTTGAAGATAATATAACCTTTATAAGTGAAATTAAAATTTTTTTTGCCTTGCCTTCAAATTCAGAGTCTATTAAAATTCTCAACTTTCTTTATAGCCCTCAATTAACTAGTCATTATTTAAGGTTGTTTTGCACATGACTTTAGGGTTTTAATTTTAATCTTGCCACCTTTGATCCTATCTTAGGCTCTTCAAATGTGAAATGTCATCGTCTAGACGTAGAGATTTAAGATTAGAATGTACATGTGTCCAGGCTTTTTTAGCCCCGGCATTACCTTCTACCAGAATAAATAAAATACCGAAGTAGAATTACATTTCAAATACTACTTTGGCAAACTTTAGGCTTTCGTTGCTTTTTGTTCTCATGTTCAGTTTATAGCTGCAGTCAAGCCAAAGGTCACTCCTAAGGATTGGAGATCCTGCATCCTCCAGACTCATTGGTGAACCCGGTTCAGCTGGCTGCTGTAGATGAGCCTGGGCCCTCTCTGGAATGGATGTGAGCTAAAAATAGATGGTTCATTTTAGGTTGGCAAACACAAGCTCTAGATTGTTTTTTGTTGCTTATTTTGGATTGGACTTTGTGCCTATGAGTAGGTCTTTGTACAGTAGAACCTAATAATAGTTGGCTTTACTTCGGGGTTCTGTTTACCCCACCAATACATTTTCAGTTTCTTTATCACAAGCAGGTAAAGGAACAGGGGAGGATGTACATTAGATAACTTAGACCTTTAAAGTGGAAGGGTCATTTGAGATTGTATTCATTTTATAGATGAAGTAGCAAACCTAGAAATGTTGCCTGCCTTCCACCAGCTGATTATGACACAAGATAGAAATGACAGTGGGAAATACTTATTTTTTTAATTTAAAAAATGTATGAAACTTGACCTGGTCCTTGGGCTTGGATGGAGTAAGGTTACCAGACAGAGTGTGGCAGACTGTGGCAGTGGCCCCAATGACCTTTTCTTGGCAGGAAGATTTCCTTCTAATTTCATTTAGCATTGAAGATCACCTGTGTGAGTGGTAGGGGGAGTGATGGATAGTGATGCAAATCCAGAAGATGTCTGGTGTTTGTGCTGGGTGAGGTGATGGGGATGTGTGAAGGGAGAAAGGTGAGAGTTGCAGTGGCCGTGAAAGATGATGTCTGGGTTAATCTTTCTGTACAGTATCATTGTTTCCTGTAAAGGAAGGGATCATTTTGTGATGACAGATCTATAGAATGTTAGATGTGAAAACAGTATGATATATTGGAAAGAGTTATGTGGGCTTTGGAGCTGAATCCTGGCAATCTGCCTAATCTCTTTAAGTCTTAGTTTTCCTAGTCTTTAAAATAAAGATGATAATGCCCACCTCACATAGAACTGTGAGGATTTAAGGAGACAGTGCATTTAAAATGGATGGTGAAGAGGTGGTAGGTGGTATGAGAGGCAGCTTGACATAGAGGAATGAACATATGCTTTGGAGTCAGGCCAAATTTTCACATGAACTTGACCACTAAATCACTTTGCTTACTTTGAACAAATAGGTAACCACCTCTGGGCCCCAGTTTCTCTATACGTATAATGTGGATATAATCTGTACTAATTGAATATTAGATTTAACTGAAATAATGTATATAAAGTGTTTAGGACAAGATAACTATTCAATAAATGGTCTAGGAGCTGGTGGATGTTTCAAAGAAGGAACATCTAAATTTAGCTTAACCAGTGCTGTTATATACCTCAATATGTCACCATCTAATTTTGGTATCAAAATTCAAGTTCTTCAGAAGCAAAATTTAAAAAGAAGTTTACTCCGCCCAGCTAGTTGGTAGAACATGAGACTCTTAAAAAGAAGTTTACATTCTTTCCTTACCATACAGTCCTTTTTAAAGTTAATTTACTTTGTATTCTGACACCATTTCGGTACTTAGAGTTACATCTTTTTTCCTTTAAACTCTTCCCTCCAATTTGGTAAAAATAGTTCTTTAAAAGGCAAGCAAACAATGATAATAATAAAAATAAAGCATTACAATCAGTGAACTGGAATAGTACTGCCAAATGTTACTTTAATTAAGCAGCTTAAACACTTTGGTAAATATTTAGTAAATAAATCCTTCAGTACATACCAGGTAAATATTTTCATGTGTGGAAATTAAAGGCCCACAATAAACCAAGAGCATATTGAAAATACAACATACAGAGAAAAAAATGTGTTTTAAGAATTGCCATGTCAAAGCAATATTCTTTCACATTGCCCAGAAGTCATCTGATTTTTACATTCAAGTTAGGTTCAAAAGTTAGCGTTTAGTTCACCCTTGTACTTTCTAAAACTACAATCTATGTTTAGGCTTTAAAAATTAAGGCCCCCACCCCCATTTCTGTTCAGAAAGGGTTTATATGTAGAAATCATTATAAACTAGGCATAATGTATAGTGCCGTCAATGATTTCTGTACCTTTTTTACATTCTTTGTAATCATTTTAAAGAAATGTTTTAATAAATGCCTCTAGATAAAATGATTATTTCACCATTGCCCCATAAAAGGATAAAAATAAATTTATAGAAAATTTACTTTTGGCCTTGCTATAGTCTGAATGTTTGTGTTCCCCCAAAATTCTTATGTTGAAATCTTAATCCCCAAAGATGTTGATGGTATTAGGAGGTAGAGCCTTTGGAAGATGATTAGGTCTTAAGGACAGAGCCCTCATGAATGGGATTAGTGCCCTTATAAAGGAGGCCTAAGAAAGACCGCTCTACCATGTGAGGACACAGCTGGAAGACCCCATCTGTGAGCTAGGAAATGGGTCCTCACCAGACACTGAATCTGCTGGCACCTTGATCTGGGACTTCCCAGCCTTCAGAACTATGAGAAATAAATTTCTGTTGTGTATAAGCCACACAGTCTATGGTATTTTGTTATAGCAGCCCAAATGGACTAAGATGGATCTTTTTGTGCTATGCTCAATGTATTTGATATAGAGGTTATTCTGCTGTAAATAAAGTTTGACCAGTGGACATAGGGAATTTCAGTAGGATTCATCATCAAAAAAAAATATTTTGAGAAAAGAGGTAAGAAAATAGCCTGTGGGTAAGGAACAGTTTCTGAGTAAGGCAAGAAGTCAAAAGTGAAGCTGTTAAAAAGCAAGATCTTAGTTTAAAGGGGGGCAAAATTAAGCTCAGAGGACTGGTGTTCTTATTCTTATCAACCATGTAGCACTGTATTTAGATCTGGGCTATGATGTTCCATACTTTAGTGGTTTTTCTGTTTTTGCTTTATATTGTCGAGTATTATTCCTAAATCTGGCTCTAACTAGATTTTGTTAATTGTGTTTTTATTTTTTCATCTCATCCTGTCACATCTTGTCAGCTCTTAGGAGTATGTTTGAAACAATATATTTTGATATTCAGGCCATTTTCCCCCTCCAGCCTTCTTAAGAGCCCTGACCCACTTATAAGAGGAGAAGACAAAGATATATTATTTTGGTTGAGAAGAACTAGATGTAACTGCTTCAGTGGTACCTCCGTAATTTAGGAAAAGAGTTCTTTGTTCTCTGTATATTTTTTATTGAGTGACTTCCTCTGCGAAGATAAATTGTAACTTTTCTTTCTGACTTAATAGGAAAGAAGGAGTGATATCTATATTTTGTATTTTCTGATCTTAAATTACAGTTTTTGTTTGAGAAGCTTTTCATTAAATAATTGTATTGATTAGGACTTAGAAAGGGCTATCTTGTTCCCCTTTTAACAACTGATAAAAATAAATTGTGCTAGATAGGAGGAAGTTATACTTCGTAGCCCCTTCTGATGAATGGGACTGTTTCTAAAATAGGGGTTCCTAGTCAGTAGGCTGGACGATTCAGATATGTAGCAGAACTATACACTTTGGTTTGCCAGGAATAGTTGTGATTTAGTGTATGTTTTCTTGCCTTATTAATAGGGGAAGAAGGGAAGAAGCTCCTTCATTCTCAGAAGTGTACTCGATGATAAATCACATGGTCACCCTGGCTTAATGACTTTATAGATCTCAAGTATGGTTACTGCCTCCTCTTTGTTCTTTGATGTCAAAAACATCGTTTTGGGCCTGGCGTGGTGGCTCACGCCTGTAATCCTAGCACTCTGGGAGGCAGAGGTGGGAGGATCGCTTAAGGTCAGGATTCTGAAAACAGCCTGAGCAAGAGCGAGACCTCCTCTCTACTAAAAAAATAGAGAGAAATTAATTGGCCAACTAAAAATATATAGAAAAAATTAGCCGGGCATGGTGGCGCATGCCTGTAGTCCCAGCTACTCGGGAGGCTGAGGCAGTAGGATCACTTAAGCCCAGGAGTTTGAGGTTGCTGTGAGCTAGGCTGACGCCATGGCACTTTAGCCCGGGCAACAGAGTGAGAGTTTGTCTAAAAAAAAAAAAAAAGTCCGTTTTGGAAGCAAGTTTGCTCCAAAGTGGGTTATGGTTGTTTCTCTCTAGGTGGTGGGATTATAAATGATTTACTTCATTGTGCTCATTTCTGCTTTCAAATTTTTCTACTAAGTGACATGATTTTGTTATTAAAACCAAAACAAATGACTAAACAATTTTTTAAAAAATGCTTAATTTTAACAAAAATAAAGTTGAGACTGAAATGGTGAAGCCTGTCAGTCCAGGCTTTGGGGTTCCAAACAATACAGACTGACTTTGGCTATTTTAACTGGAAGTATAGTTTACTGGAATGACTGAAGCAGGTGGTTGGAACCAGAAAAGCTGGACAACAGGAGAGGCAGCAGCCGTGGACATGCCCCACCTTTGTAGCTGCACTCTTCCATCTTCCCTGAGAATTTCCCCTGTAGTTCTGCTGCCTGTGACCTCAGTTACTCCTTGAGAGATTCGTATCCACCAGTGGGAGTGCTCCAAGCTGAGCCTAGGCCGTGGTCCTGGGTCATGGCTGCCAGGCGGTGAGGACAGGCCATACTTCTGGGCTGCTGCAGTAGGGAGCAGTGCTCTCTGCTGACTCCTGTCTAAAACTTTTCTTAGCATCTGTTCACACCCAAGTGATGAGAAAAATAACAATAATTATTTTCTTACCTTGCATATTGATCTTTTAGGAATTTGAATGAGACAAGCATCACCTTTAAAGGGGAATCTGCCTTGATTTGAAAATGCTTGTTAATTGCCACTAGTTGGTAATCCCAAGTGGTGGTGTTTGCTGTTGTTCACCCTGCATGAGTCAGCCTTTACTTAGAACCTTTTGTCATTTGTCTGGTTGGGGGAGTATGGAATAGTTATTTTGACAGAAAAGTTGATTTAGATGTGTGCATTGCCTTTAACTCTGGGTTATTTTGCTCAGAAGTTGTGTCAAACTTAATAACACTGTAGCGTTTTTAGTGCTATAATTGTGAGAATATAGTGCTGCTGTTATTGCCTGTTTATAAACATTTAAATGCTTTCCCCTAAATCAGCCTAAGACCTAAACATTTATTATGAACCTAAAACCAAGCCGGAAAAATAGAAATATCTTAATTGCTCTGGGCAATTCTTCCTTAGTTTTTAAAGTTGGCTTGCAGCTTTAACAGAGCAACCAGGTGGCTCATGTTTGATTGTAGAGTCCATCCCATTCAGTCTTTGTGATAACTCTTTGCTTACCTGAATCAAGGTATTCAAGTTTTAAAGTGTATGTAATGGTCACAGCAGAAGCTCTGTGGCCTCTTCTAAGTTAGTTTTTCATTTTTCTAGGCAGAAGTTGAATGTGAGATCTTAGTAGTATTTAGAGTTCCTTTCAGAGATGAAAACTGTCTATATCCCAGAAGAATTATCAGAATTATGTTTGTTCCTCTGAGCTTTGAGTTGTTTTAGTAAGGAGGATTTGTTTGATGAATAAGAATATTTGCACATTCTTCTCCGAGGAATTGAAACATTTCCTTAAGCCAAGTAAAGGTGTAAGTGTACTTTATAGAAAGTGCTGAGAAGATTGCATAATTTAATGATTCTTTTAGTAGTAGACTTGCAGTAGAGAATGGGAATATGCAGGATGTTATGACAGATAATATTGGTTTTAATTTCTATTCTGATTTTTCCTTTAATCTTTAAAATTACAGAAAACATTTGGCAGCTTAGAGAATAGTATTTCAGAAAGTCAATTCTTTTCCAAACCACATTTGATCAGAACCTAAGTTTGTGGGGTTTTTGGAGTCTTTTCTGTTTAATGCTGCTAAAATGCCTTGGGCTTCTAGTCTCTGAGAGATCTGGTTGTGCATGGTGTTTTGACCAGTCTCCAGGCCCAGTTCCCACCTTGGCACAAACCTGACTTCATGGTATCACCTACTATAATTTAAAGTAAACCCTTAAACCAGTGTCTGTCTCTTTGGAGACATTATGTCATATCCCGTATCTTGCAGCATTATGTGAAACAGTGTTCCCAAACTGCTGTTCCATCTCCACATGGTTCCTTTGGCTGCTTTCATTTATTTATAGTTTCTTAATAAAAATCTTGAAGCACTTCATCTTGATTGCTTCAATTGGGTATTTCACACCTGAGCCCATGAAATCTTTTTTTTCCTCCTGGCGTTGATGTATTATGGTCACTGGCTTGCCCTTGTCTTTCCTTCTCTCTGCTGAGTGAACTATGGGCCACTGTTACAAGCAGTATCATATAGGAGAAAGATGTTTCCTTTATGTGTCAAAAATTTTGGAGTTTCTCATCTTGCCTGTCATCTACTAGCTATGTGGCAGCTGAAATCGATTTCTTCATCTGTATAATGGGAATAAAACCTGTTTCCTCCCTTCACACACCATTGTATTGTATCAGAAGTGATAATACTATATTTCAGTGAATCAACTGCCTCTAAATTTTAATTCACACCATTATTTTTATGTGCCACTAAGAAAAATTACTGCCAGTTAAACTATGAAACACCATTGATTAGAAGATATACTCTATTTCAGAAATTACAGATGTGAAAAATACATATTAGAACAAATAAAATGTTATATGTGAAAGCTCTATTCTCCATAATACTGTCAGAATGATAATTTAAAAACCACAAATCTTGTAATGTCATTTCCCTGCCCGATAAACTCAAACCCTTCACATGATGAACAAATTTTAGCGTAATCTAGATCAAATGTGTGGCATCTACAGCACCTGAGTACTTGTTAGAAATGCACCTTCTCAGACCCTACTCCATTTCTTTGGAATCAGAAATTCAGGAATAGGACCCAGCAGCCTGTGCTGTAACAGCTCTTAAGGAGACTCTCATATATGCCAAAGTTCGAGAACCACTGATATAGGTCAAAATTTAAATTTTTTTGTCCTTCCTCTAACGTATTTATAGAAGATAATACAGAAGTTACTGTAACTGCTAGAATATAAGTGAGTTTCTCTTTCCCCAAGAAATTATCCCCCAGAGAATAGCAATGTATAACATCTCTCGTATTAGGCGGGAGCTATCTCCGTGACTTTATTTTGAATAAATAAAGAATTCTATGTGATAATATAAATTGAAATGATTTCAGTCTTTGCTCATTTTAGATATATTTAGAATTCACTGACCATTTTACATTTTAGTTGTTTGTCTAATTTCTTTGTATTTTAATTAGAGACGGGGTCTCATTCTTGCTAAAGCTGGTCTCAAACTCTCCCACCTCGGCCTCCCAGAGTGCTAGGATTACAGGCGTGAGCCACCATGCCTGGCTCCTGCCTTAGTGTTTTAAGGCTAGAAGAGGGGCTGATTCTCTCTTTATAAAATGTCTTCCCCACTTCTGGCTAGATTCTGCCTATGTATCAGACCTAGTTCAGTCCCACATCCCCTTGAAACCTTCCTGTATCACTCAGTCCTCATCATTTCATCAGAACAACTGAGTACTTAAAATAAAAGTGGCTGTGCAGTTTTTGCCTTGGCCCTGAGACTAGACTCCTGGCTCTGCGTCACTGCTTCTCTCACCCCCGCCCCCTGGCTGTAGCGAACACAGCAGTGCTTCAGTGGATGTTCTTATTTGAAAGTATATTCAGATCTTTTTGCTCTGTATATGATTGTTTGATATTTCTCAGCTCTTAGCCTCAGTGCTATATAATCGTTTAATCTAACCAGGGCTTATTCCTACTCTGTGGTCATGTAACTTGACTCTAGAATTTTATCTCTGCACTTCCCCTCTGCCTGTGGGGGCATTGTGGGGGAGGGAGGGGAGTGATCCTTATGTCCTAGCAAAGATTAAGGCTATATATTTGATATAGTAGAGATGAGCTATCTAGATGTCTAGAGTTTTTGTTAGCATGAAAAGGATGAACCTTTTAAAGTAACAGCATTCCTCCAAAATGTTGGGTTGTTTTATGTGCTTTGTTAAGCTGAACTTACTGTGGTTTTCTTGCTCTCTTATGCCAGGCTTTTAAACAACTGTTGGTGTTTTTATCATTGTCATTGCAGCTTTAATTCCACGGTGAAAAAGTAGCAAAGAGACCAGTACTTCTGTGAGCAGTAGTTACAGTCAATACAGCAAAAACTAAGATGTTTCTATGTAAAAATAATATATTTGACTGTGTATATCAGTTTGACTCCAAATTTAAAAAAAAATAAAAAATAGATGTTTTGCCATCATCTTTCTACATTTTTACTTTGGGCTCATTTTGATACATCTAAAGAACTTATTTTATTGTATCTGTCACGATCCCTTTAGTATCCAGATATTGGAATTTCATAAATTTCTGTTTGAAACATTTTTGATGAGAGGTAATTTCAGAAAGTTGATATGCTTTCCTTACACAGCTTCAAATGGAAATTTCTAAATGTTATTCAAAAAGTCTAAATTCAGTCACTATATTATTCTAGTGAAAGCTAGTTAATTTTCCAGGTATAGTGAGTTTTATCCATTCCGTATATTACTTTTCATGTGTCAACTTAGGATATTGGTTTTCACCATTCGTATTTTTGTTATTGAAACCTTCCTTTGCAAAACACTATATTAGAAATAAAGACCGCATGTGGACATGGTGGTTTACCCTTGTCAGTTACATTTTATTGCTGGATAATATTCCATTGTATGAATACATATTTTGTTTATTCATCAGTTGATAGACATTTGGGTTGTTTCCACTTTTTGGCTGTTACGAATAATGTGGTTCTGAACATTTATGTAAAGTTTTTTGGATGGCTGTATGTTTTTGTTTTTACTGGGCATATATTTAGATGTGGGATTGTGGGGTCATGTGGGTAACTCTTAATGTTGACTTTTTGCAGAAATGCCAGAATGTTTTCGAAGGCAGCTGAGCCATTTTACATTTCTACCTGCAGTGTAAGAGTTTTTCAATTTCTCAGCATCCTCACCAACACTTGCATCTATTTTTTTTGGTTGTAGTTATCCTACTGAGAGTGAAATGGTGTCTCATTGTGGTTTTGATTTGCATTTCCCTGATGGCAAATGATGTTGAGCATAGTTTTCATGTGCTTTTTAGCCATTTGTATATCTTCTTTGGAGGAATGTCTTTGCTCAGGCCAGGTGCAGTGGCTCACCCCTGTAATCCTAGCACTCTGGGAGGCTGAGGCGG